>CM053756.1:52691533-52960971 GCA_028658305.1 Pachyuromys duprasi
CAGGCCAGTAGCACGGGGTTGGGGGGGGGGGTGTAGGCAGACAAGGATGCTCTGGGCCTTAGTGGTCAAGACCTCAGCCCACAGAACAAAGAACTTCATAAGGGGGGTCTTCTGTCCCCTCCCAGCTCCCCAATGAACCCCTAGAAAGGCTGAGAGGTCCCTGCAGTCCCCTCCTTCAGGATGGGGAGGAGACGCTCGAAAGAGGACCAACTGCTGGAGCCAAGTGCTCCCTCCACCCTCCTCTTCACTGCTCTGTGCAGCCATGCCTTCTGGCCCTGTGGACCCAGATGGAGGCAGCAGGCCTTGATGGGCCCAAATGCGTTCCTGCCCTCACATCTGCAGCAACGCACAGGGGCATTCCTCCCAGATGGCTCTCCTTTAAGCCGAGTCAGGAACTAAGCGGTCTCCATCCTCTGCGACTATACAACAGCAGAAGCTGGAGCCCAAGGGCTGGAGAGGACAAGGCCCTGGAGGTGGAGGATTAGCTCAGTGACCCCAGATTTTTACAATTAACTTCACCCAGATGATGCTGGAGGGAGACGTGTGAGGAGAAAAGGTGAGGTCTTAGAAGACATATGCCATTCTCCCTGCCTGGCCGCTGCTTGCTTAGGCTGTGTGTAAGGGCACATCCATACAGCTGGGGGGTGGGGGGCACAACCTGGGCCATCCATTGTTGGAGAAACACATTATTAACTGCTTCCCAGGGAGAGCAGGGCAATATGTTTGACTCTAAATTGGGACTGGGTTTAAAGAAAAGAACAGAGATGAAATTTTTGTCTCCTGAGAAGCTGAGCTCCCACTTGGTCGAAAAGCAAAGTTAAGATTAATGAGCTTGTGTGTTACACTTACTGATAAGTTCATTACTCCCAGATATTGGATACCAGTTGTCTGTCTCCTGAAGGGTTCCGCAGCAGAGGCCCGGGCAGCCCCAGTGCACACCCCCACCACACACGCTAAATCATCTTCCAGAAGCAAAGCCCTTACCTGGGGGGGGGGGGGCTGCCAGGCGGGGACACTGAGCCCTGGTGTATGTTCACATACAGACGGGCCAGGGGCCCTGCTGCCTCTTCCTTCAGGATGGTGGGGTAGGAATGGGAGTGACTCTCTTGAGGTGGGGGATGTCAGAAAACAGCTGGAGCTGCTTGGTTGAGCTTGGAGCCCGTCAAAGCAGATCCAGAGGGCGGAGTTCCGGTGCGGCCCTCGCCCTCTTCCAGCAAGGGAGACACACTGACAACCCCTGTTCAGTCGGAGTCTTAGATCTGTTCCAGACCCACGCCCCATGCACCTGTCAGATGCAGCCTGGCTCTGAGGTCTGCATGGCGGAAACTAAACAGCAGCTGCACTTCAGGCAGCACAGAGAAGGCAGCAGGTAATACACAGCGAGGGACCTGGGGACATCTGGCCACGTCTCATGGCCACACAGAGGCTGGATTGTTAGACAGATACAGATTACAGGTCATGATCACGCACAGGCAGGACCTTGTCCCCCAGTGCTCAGTAGGCTCAGGCACAGGCCAGCGACTGAACACTGGTGCTAGGTCCACCCTGCTCCAGGGGAAGCGCTGACTGTGAGGGACTAGTGGGTGGAATTTCATTTTTAAAACAAAAGAAAATGGAAAGCTTATTACAAAAAAAGTGGAGATGACGCACAGGCAAAGCAGCTGGAATAACAAATCTCCACCTTCACCACTTAGGAACACAGACCTGTTCCCAGAAGCTGATGCAGGGATCGTGAACTTTGAACTATACTGGAGAGGGATGCTCTTGAGAGACAGACAAAAGGGCCTGAGGCTACCGCCTGCTGTTGGCTGGGCCCACCTCAGCACATCTCTGCGACATTCCTTACAGGCCAAAAGGCAAGGCAGGAGGCCTGCAAGCTCTGGGAGTCTCACAAACAGGGAGGAGGATAAGATAGTCTGGGATCCTTTCTCGAAAAGGCCACAGCAAAGTGGCACCGGAAGACATAGAAACACAAGCAACAGAACCGCACTGGCACTGCTGGTGATCCCAGGAACTCCCTCTCACACAGCCCCCTTGCTCAGCAGCATGCAGTTGTGAAAGCAACTTGGATGCACTGCTTCACCCTCACTGCTGTGCTGGGCCGGGCACGGCTGAAGGTGGCTGAAAGGATGCTCACTCCACAGAAGAGACAGAGGCTCAGGCATATCACCAGCCCCACAACCTGGGGTGTGCCTGGAAGGTCCCACTTGAGGCCTGAGAAGACCCCCTTCAACTCAGGAGATAGCACTAGAAAGATGAGTGGCCATATCATGCCAGGGTCTGCCTAGGCCTGTAACTGCGGACAGCCTGAGAGGAAGGGAGGAACCAGAGGCCTGGGGCATACACAGAAAGTTCCATCTACAAAGACGCTTGCAAAGAGGAGAGACAGCAGAGGCCATCAGCTGACTCATCCTGAACACAGGAGTGGAGGAAATGGGGGCTGGAGTGATCGCTCAGCGGTTACAAAAGCACAGACAACTTTTCCAAAGAGGGCCTGGGTCTGTTCCCCAGCAGCAAGCCCGCGGCTCCTCAGTGTCCATGGCCCAGTTCCAGGACACCCAACACCTCTTCTCACCGCCAGAGCACCAGGCACACATGTGGTGTGCATATACATGTAAGCAATATACTCACAAAATTCTGCAAGTGGAAGGAGAAGCCAATGGAGGTCCAGCAGAGGTCTAACACATCTGGACTCAGACACAGAAAACATGGCTCCAGCCAGCCACATGCTACAGATGTGAAAATGATGTGACTGAGGTGTAAAGATGCCGTCTGGTAAGAAGCACACTTTACTCTCACCCTACGGCCTTTAGCAGGCCTCTTATGCAGGGGCTCTCAGCCACAGCTGAGGATCACAGGAGGCGAACCTTCTGAGCCTGGGCACTGACAGAGGCCATGCAGACGCCACGGCAGGGAGACAGGCCATGGCACGCAGGACCTTG
The DNA here is from genome assembly GCA_028658305.1 of Pachyuromys duprasi. Classification (NCBI taxonomy): domain Eukaryota; kingdom Metazoa; phylum Chordata; class Mammalia; order Rodentia; family Muridae; genus Pachyuromys; species Pachyuromys duprasi. Next base: position 52,694,476 of record CM053756.1, read on the forward strand.
CTGTAAACATCCCTAAAGAAGCGGCAGTACTCCCGGTTTTGCTCCTGTGCAAAGGCAACCATCACTGCCAAGGGTCACCGGTGACTGTCACCCACCCTAGTGTGGAGGCGGCTCGAGGCAGAACAAGGCAGTGCCTCACAGTTCCCTTGTCTTAATGTTCCCTGCCACTGACCACAGGAAGGCCACAACGAGGGGCAGCGTCTCTCTCCACTCAAGGATCTGAGCAGGGGTCAGTGCTTTCTTTATCTGTGAAATAGCAACAGCACAGCCCACACTCTCGGTATTTGCATTTAGTCCGCGCCTGGCAGAAATGCTGCTTACTGGCTTCACCGTGGAGTAAAGTGCACCATTTAAAGTTGGCTGAACCAGGCAGCTCTGGACTCTGGTTTTAATTAGACACTTGCTTTCCTGAAGATCTACCATTTGGAAGCTCTACCTGTGCATGCTGTTTCAATAAAGGCCAAACAGGACAAGGCTCAGCCCAGACGCTCAGTGTTTTCTACCTCACTTTCACACTTTCCAACTCATCTGAATTTCAAATTTTTAAAGGTTCAGGCAAATCTTACAAAGGCTGACAAGCCTGAGGACTGAGGCATGCAAAAGGCTCTGCTGGTGTGTAAGCTGACAGCACAGAGGACGCGCTCACCAGCCCTCAGCCCTGTGGTCTGGCTCAGTCCAGTTCTCGGTTAAGTCAGCTTTACAAAGGCGCCAGCAAGCAGATCCCATGCAGACCCCTTAAAGCTTCATGAGGGCTGTCTCCAGATTGTAGCAGCAGGGGTCAAATGTGACATCTAAAGTGTCATTTTAAGTTAACAGCACTGGGAATGTAGCCTCCCCCACATCCCACCCCCTCACGGCATAAAACCACACATGGCGGCACATGCCTGTAATTCCATTAGCTAGAAAGGTATAAGAGGATCACAAGTTCAAGGTCATCCTTGGCTACAGAGTATGTTCAAGACCAGCCTGGGCTACATGAGACCTGTCTCAAACAAAGTAAACATCCCGGACTTCTGTATCTAAAATGACCATGACCAGAAAGCTCCTTAGAAAAACAAATCTCATTTTCCAGCACGGAAGTTTCCTTTTCCCCCCTTTCTTTTTTAAAGTTTCTTTATTTTTATTTTATGTGCACTGATGTTATGCCTGCATGCATATCTGTGTAAGGGTGTCTGGTCTTGGAGTTACAGACAGTTGTGAGTTGCCATGTGGGTGCTGGGATTTAAACCTGGGTCTTTTGGGAAAACGGTCACTGATCTGAACTGCTGAGGCTTCTGTCCGGCCTCAGGACAGCTCACACACCCAGCTCATTTGTAAGGGAGCATTAGGAACATCAAGTAGCACAGCAATGCTTGTTGGGAAGCATTAGCCACTTACACTCCACCAGCAGAAACCCCTAGATTAGACCACAGCCACTGAGCCAATGCCCAAGGCAGAATTTGTAGCTGAAATGTATTAAAGGATCTCAATGCATTTATTTCATCAGGCCCTGGCACACACAAAGCAGCTCCAAGTGTTTGGGGAATAGAATGTGTCTGCTTTACATTCTCCTCCATCCCTGGCTTCATATGGTAGAGGGAAAGTCATTATCCAAGAACCAGAACTGGGGTTAAACTCAGTGAGCTGGGCCTGTGCTCTGCTGCTGAAGAAAAGTGTTGGGTAGTCAGAAGTCAGCTGCCAGGGTCCTGGAACCAAAGATGCAGCGGATCACCAAGTAGGCCTCCTTGGTCTACCTTCTGAAGAGAAGGAGGAGTTGCAATTTAGAAAAGCCAACAGCTCCTAGGAAGTCAGCAAAGGTGCTGAACCAACCAGGAGATTCTAGCGCAGACGCACACACCTGCTTTTCCCCAAATCAAACACCAAAACATACAAATGCTAAGTGGGTAACAAAAATCAGCTCAAGGAAGAAGTGACAGAAGCCTGAACTCTGAACTGGTGCACGCACTGGTGGGCAGGAACCTCCACAGCCGCTTCACCTCAGCCAGCAACGGAAGCGAACTGTGTCACAGACCAGCTGGGTGAGCATTCATTTCAAGCAAACCCCACCCTGCTGGCGGCCTTCACTACCGTTTCTCCACAGTCCCGGTCATGCAAACGTCCCCACCTCTCTGCCCTGTCTCAGCAGTGTCCACTGTCACCCACTGGGGACCCACACTTTACCTTACCTTCTGTCTCTGACCATTCACTCTGACCTTCAACAAATATAACCTGCCATCTTGAGGGGAGGGGAGCAGAGCGCCCACACCATGAAGGATCGTGAAGCTTGTGAGGCTCTGCTCAAGCCAGCCCGTTAGCACAGGGAGAAGGAGCTGCTGGGCTCAGCCAGATAGAGGTGAACATTTATTGACAGGAAATGGCTCAAATAAATTTCAGCTACAGGAAGTCCTCCAAACCCTTCAAGGACCTAAAGATGTTAACCACTGGAAGCTAGAGAACTTCTTGGGCCACAATCCCCAAGGAAGCACCCACATTTCTAGTTGTTTTCTTACCTCACAGAGGCCTCTATCTCAACCTGAAGTGAAGCAATGTGGGCTGGCCTCTTTTCAGAAGGCCTCGATATGTGTGATGGTCTCTTTCTGAATTCCCTTGTTCTCTGAGAGACAACACTTGCACAAGGCCAGCCCAGACCAAAGAGGAACCATCCTGGGCTCAGAGGTGCTCAGCTGCCAGGCTCCTCCACATGGAACCGGAGAACTGACCCCAACCAGCCATCCCTGGAAACATATTTGCAAGCAAGAACCACCTCATCTCTGGTGCTTGATGATGTCCATGTGGCAATGAATTCAGCGGGCATCAGACTGAAGAGGCCACACCCCTCCCTTCTCTAGAGCACCTACCTCCCCAACCATGAACCTTCCTGATACCAGGTCCAGTCTCTTCCCATGGATCCTGGGTTCTGTCAGGGTGACCCATTCAGAGTGTGTTTTGGGGTCCGGCTGCTGTTCTTACTACAGTGTGGCTGACACTGTCCCCGGGACTTCTCACAGTGGCTTATCCCCTTGTCCTCAGAGCTGAGGCATGGCTGCCTGGCTCTGACAGTCTCTTCCCACCTGCCCTCACTTCTCTGGAGTACCTTCTCCTCCCCAACAAATCTGTTTTCACAGACTGCTGATGCATGCTAAGTGACCAGCCCAGTAGAGATTCCTGTTCAGAAAATGCAAACTGCAGAGAAGCCTCATTTGAATATATGAAGACAACCCAGGAGACCTGGAAAGCATGCAAGTGGTTAGGGACACCACAGGGGCATGAAAACCCTGTAAGGACAATGAGGAGCAGCCTTTCTGTACTGTGTCTGTGCAGGTGGAGATGACAATCCTCCAAGTCCCAGGCAGAGCATTTCTGAGTTTGGTCACATATGGAGATTCACATTGGAGATGCTGGGCTGGAGTGGTGAAGGATACAGGAGGGAGGAAGCAACAGCTGCAGTTATTCTGCAACAGTTGCACCCAAGCTGCACCTCGCCAGGCATTTGTTCTGTGGACTGCTTTTAAGGTGAAATCTCTCTCTATAGGGGTACGTGCATGAGTGCTTACACATCTGCTGCGTACTCCTGAAGACTGGGACCTAAGGAGAGAAGCTGGCTTCCTGGTCCATCATGCCGATTTAGTTAAGACACCAGTGCGAGTCTAAAGCCAGACATGCTAGTTACCCTGTCCTAGTGAAATGACAGCCATCACTCAGCCTTTCTGAGTACAAGTCTGCCCGCGCCTGTGATCCCAGCACTTGGGAGGAAGAGGCAGGTGGATCTCTTTGAGTTCAAGGCCAGCCTGGTCTACAGAGTGAGTGCTGAGACTATACAAAACCATGTCTCAAAAAACAAAACAAAACAAAACAAAAAGTGCTACCCTCAGAGCCCTACCCATATCACTTGGGGGTCAGGGCTGGAGGGCTCACACACAAGGACACCACACCAAGCAGCTGCAACCTAGATCTGATCAGAGCCTCATGAACATCTCCGGCCTTCAGCTCTCATCTGGGCAACTGCACCATTGACCCTATAGCCAGGGTCGCCTGCTCACGTGATTCCTCCTAGTTCTCGGGCAGCACCTTAACTGCTCGGGGCTGGGCACTCACTAAGCCCTCTCCTCAGTCTAAAACCATACACACTGACAGTTCTGACACCTCTGTCTGCAACGCCGCACTTCCTATCTGCTGGAGACTCCGGACACTCGGCTCTAAGTCCCGGCCCTCTTCTCAATAGAGTGCACTGTTTTTCCAGATCGATGCCATGGCAAGGCAGTTCCCAGGTCCCCCTGCCATGACCTGGTTCCAGGCAGTCAGAACCTCACAGTAGCAAAGGGTAGATTCTTCCTGCCTACGACTAACAAACTCATCGAGGGAACCCTGGTTGCCTGCTGACGGCACTGCAGCCCTCCAGGGCAACCCCCACGGTTGGCTCTCACGCAGCCACTCCTAGATACCTAGATATAAGCTCCTCCCACAGACTTTCGCTCCCTCAAGTCTCAGCTTTAGGGTCTCTGCACAGAGAACACCTACATTATGGCATGCTTTCATGGCATCTTGGACTACTTCAAACGTGTTACAACTATAATTTTAAAACTACTTCTGGAACTTTTTTCATTTCAGTGATCAGACGGCATTTGTTTCTTTCAAAGTTAGAGGCTGGACAGATGAGGAGAGGAGACAACACACTGTTTTCTCAACCTAAGGGACAAACAAAGGCACACTATGAGTTTGTCCTCACTCTCTCCTCTTGGGAACGGCCACCAGCCCAACCTTGGCATCTGAGCTTGTCCACGCTTTGTGATGTCACCCTTCTGACCTTCCCACATCGCCTAAAAGCCCACAGCAAGGACTCACACAGGAGAACCCACTGGCACGCAATGCTGAGCCACTTTGCAGTAGATTTCCTGTGTCACACTTGGACTCTGTAGGCGGGCTAGCCAACAGGAAACTCACCTGTGCTCAGAACCAAACCTTAATCCTCCTAAGCCAATGGGACCGACCTAATCTTCCCTGCTTCAGAATGGCAACTATCCACCTAGCTGCAATTCACGTTAGATTCCAGATTCCTCTCCTTGCCTTCTCCTCATACAGACCTTATTATCCTCATGAGTGGTTTCTTCAGATAACCTCTAAATCATGTCCTGAATTTGCCCTTCTCTCGGCTGCATGCAAAGGTTCCATGGCAGGAACAGGCAGCGGAGCAGGAGCAGGGGCCGGTGGCTCCACCATGGCTTGCTAAAGTCCCTCTCTAACAGCACGGAAGACTTTGAGACACACATGCTGACGTTTACAGTAACTGGCCTGTGATGTACTTGTTTCATATTTAATTCCCTCTATAAACATAATAATGGACTATATGAAGATAATAAACTTCACATTATATAAAATAACAATCAACAAAAAAAGGCATCTCATTTTCTGTCACCCTTCCCTAGGGCTAAGCCAGCATGGCCACCAGCCTTTAAGTATTCTTGAGGACTGACATGTACCAGCACTTCTGCTTCTCTACCACAGGAGTATTTTAAAAATGAAAATTAGATCATGTCACTCTTGTGCTTAAAGTCCTTCAATGCTAGAAATAATAAACGTACCAAGGCCACCAAGCCCCCGTGGGCGCTGCCACCCCACTGCCCTGCACTGGGCCCCAGTCCCACCACCAGCTGCCCTGCTGTCCTGCGTCCAGAGTGCCTCCTCCCAGCTGGGCGGCTTGGACTCCCGCCCTCATCACTGTTGCTCTATGCCTCAGTGATGCTTCTATAAAGCGATCGAAGTACTTAGTGTGCCCGTGTGCTACACGTCTCCCCCAAAGAGCAACAGCACAGGGGCAGAGACTCTCATTCCGTTCTTGCAGAACGCACCGAAGACAGAAAGGAAATACTTCCATAGCATAAAGGGACACAGTGCTGGTGAAGGTGCCCTCCCCAGGGTGTGGGCACCATTACTGACTGATGTGGGCACGTGTGCTTCTGCACTAACAGGTTTATTTTTCTACTGCTGAAATTAATCCAAGCTTCTACTCACTGATTCACAGGCAGACATGTAAAGATGGTGTGACAGGCTCCTGACGATCACAAATAAGCTGACGGACGGCAAGCACGCAGCCTTCTCACACGTTTCCACTGGTGTTCGCTTCTCCCTCTGCCTAGTATTTTGGTCAGTCACTCCAGATTCAACAGAAAATTAATCTTGGTACAACTGCTCGGCTCCAGGGAAGAGCAATTTAATTGAAGCAAGAGTATTAACATAAATCTGGCTCCTTAACTTGTAAATCTAGAGCCTTCCCTCTCTTCCTGAATAAATGTGTAACTTGGCAGGGCACAAGCACAGAGAAAGACATTGCCCTATGTACTAATGACAAGGACTCACAGCTTCCCTGTGCTAACTCAGCTGTCCCCTCCCAAGGGCCAGGGCTGACATAGTTTAAGTGTGGAGCATCCTGGGATCAAGGAGGAAGAGGCTTGTTGGGCTTCACCAGACTCCAATGGTAGCTGCCAGACTGCCTGTGGGGGTCCATAGGACTTTAATTGGAGCATCCTTAGTCTGCCACCCCAACATGGCCAAGAACCAGGCAGCAAAAGCAGGCACCCTGACAACTAAATCCTTATAAGAAACTTCTGGCTTGTGGAGAGCACTCAACACTGGCACGGACCTGCTCCCTGCAGCCCTGTTGGACCTTCCTAGAGGACATGTCAGAGTGAGTGAAGCCTCTGAAACACTACAGAGTAGCTGAGATTCACAGGCCAGCTTGACCTGTCTTCCAGACACTGTTCAGCTTAGCATGTGCACAGGTGGTGAGGCCTCTAATCAGACATAAAGGCAGCCCATGTCCTGTGTGACAGAAGGACAGTCTCTGAAGAGAGTCCAAGGAAGCCAACCCTGGGGCACCGTTCTGCAAAGACCCCGGGAGAAGAGGGAAGAGAACAGCGCCTCGCCCACAGTGTAGCAGGGCGGTTGCTATGAAGCAGTTACAGACGCCTAGTTATTCTGAGCACTCCAGTGAACCACAGTAACTCCAGTTTTCTCTCAGAACTCTGCTTGTTAGGTCCATCTCAGCAGGCCTGAGGTGTGGCAAGGAAACCCTCTTCGCCATCAGTCAAAGAGGGGTACAACTTCTCAGCCAACCTAGCCCAGACCCCCATGGATCTTGCAGTCCTGTCCCAGGGACTCAGAGACTGAATGGCTGTCAACAATACCCAGCACCGTAAGAGCCAAAAACCTAAGAACACAGCACACACTGATGAGGCTGAGGCTCATGGCAGACAAACTGGTCTTTAAGATGCTCTCAGGAAGCTGGGCATGGTGGCGCACGCCTTTAATCCCAGCACTTGGGAGACAGAGGCAGGCAGATCTTTGAGTCCGAGGCCAGCCTAGTCTAAGTTCAAAGAGAGCTAGGGCTATACAGAGAAACCCTGTCTTGAACCTCCCTACTCCCCCCCCCCCGAAAAAAAAGATGCTCTCAAGGAAACAAGTTTCCACTATTATACCACAGGGCAGTGTTCTGTCTCCTGCTGGCAAGTAAGACAGGAAAGCTGAAGTAGCTACCTTCCAGGAGTCTGTGTCTCTAGGACCTGTGTCATGTGACCTCATCAAGACCTTGGTCTGCTCAGGTAAAGGTACTTTCCAGAATTAGATACCAACTTCACTGATACTGCCCTTGGAGGAAAGGTGGCACTGAAATCTCACCCAACTAACAAAGGACTCAATTGCTAGTGTTGGGCCACTGTCCAGCAGGGAAAGGAAGGTGATAGGTACATGGAGCCGAGAATTTAATAGTCTTCTGCACAGTGTTTGTAGTCTTTGGTGAGGCTGAGCAGAGGAGGAAAGAAACCACTGCTTCCTGCAGCTAAAGAGCATTGAGATGCGTGGAGGAAAAACAGCTTCAGGTCATAGGAAGCAAAGCAAGAAACCGGCTGAAAAAAAAAATCGATACAATCAAGCCATGTGTAATAAACCTGGGGAACGCAGGGCAGTCAGTCACACAGTACCCTGCGAGGAGGTCCATTTTCATGAGCAGTGAGGAGATGAAAGTGCTGGGAAAAACAGAACACACCAGTGGCAATGCCTACCTATCCATTACACAGATATGCAAAGACAACAAGGAGGGCAACACTATAGACCCTGTCCTCCAGAAATACCTCTTTAGATAAGGTTTCAAGTAACACACATACTACACAACTTAATAACAGCATGGGGGGGGGGGGTGTCAGGAGAAGTGGCCCAGTGGTCGAGAGCACTTGCTGTTCTTCCAGAGGACCCAGATCTAGTTCCCAGAGCACACATGCTGGCTCACAACTGTGTCAGGGGAGCCAACAGCCTTTTCTGGTTTCAGTGGGTATGAGGTGCGCACGCACATACACAGTGCATATACATACATGTAGGCAAAACACTGAAGACACATAAAAATAAATGAATCTTAAACAAAACAAGACAAAAAAAAAAACACAACAAACCAAACAACCCTCAGCACACCTGGAAAACTACAAATACCCCAGTGACTGGTTCTACACAGCAGGCTTCACATATTAACTAACCTCTACAGGACTGAAAACATGGACAGCCTGTGCTGCAGTCACCTCTTCAACATTTAGGGTGCCCAGTGAAATAGCTTGGACGAGAAAGAGGCAGGGAGGGAGGGAGAGAGGGAGGGAGGGACAGAGACAGAGAAGGCCTGACTCAAATCCCAGGTGTTACCTTAGCATTTCTGACAATTAATTTCAAAGCTGAGTATTAAGTCTAAAAACTGATGCCGGTGTTCTATAATGCCTTTTTAAGAGTAAAACTGATGCGACTTAAGTCCTAAATAGGGGCAGACAATCGATGGCACTATTCTTTACGCCCCACAAGATTCCCAGTCTGTTCTCACAGTAACTGTGCGTCTGCACACTAAGGATGGGGCTCTGCTTCTGAGCCAGGAAGAAGAATAAACACGGTCTCCACCCACAGTGCGTACAGTCTGGAAAGAGGGGCAGCCATGCAGACAGATTTTAGCATACTCTAAAACCATGTCAACAGAGGCCCACTGTGAATTCTAAGAATGTCTACGTACCCTCAGGAGGATGGGGTGACCTGATCAAGTAAGGCTGTATTAAAAGAAGGTCAGCTTTGGCAAGAGCTCTGATTTGGAAAATGTAGAAACAGACTGAGCCCACCATCCATTCCAGTGCTTCACTCAGCCGCACACTCCCAACACCATTTCTGCAGCCTTTCGGGACTGGGGTGTAGAAAGCCTAAGCCACTGGGCTCCAGTTGGTGGCAGGCGAGCTCGGCGAGGAGGGAGGGCAGCACAGTGGGTGGGACCAGCCATGCCACACTCTCAGTGCAGATGTACCTCGCCAGGCAAGGGTCTCCCTGTGCTGGCAATGTGCCCAGTTGCTGGGTCCTAAGGTCCTTCCCCACTTGCATGCTCAGTAGCAGCAACTGTGTGAGGCAGAGATAAGAGACGAGTATGGTTGCACACAGCAAGCTAAGACCTCACATTTTCTGCCAGCCCGGAGAAGCAAAGGTAAAATGCAGTTTGTTTAGGAAGTGTACTTTTCCCCAAAGTTAAATTACATAAAATAACTGAAAGTAAATAAAGCAGGCAACCTTATCCTATCTGAGAGTTCAGTCTTTTCTGACTTTTCTTTTCACCAATAAAAATTCAAGGAGAGAAAAGTACATGCAAATAACGCCTTTCTAGATCTTACACCTTCAGCCAAATATTGTGTCAGGAAACCCCAAAGCTGAATACATGTTGGGAGCCTCAAAAATATATCTGGGGACAGGCCTGCCCACCGCCTCATCACAGCAGGCCTGGCTCAACCATTACTGCCAGGAAATTTTCCCCACAAGCAGCAGGTTCAATGGAACTCACTTGGTAATACCAGATACCACACAGCCCAGCAGGGACCATGGGGATATGATACCACACAGCTCAGCAGGGACTGGGGATATGACACCACACAGTTCAGCACTGTTCATGGGGCTATGACTATATAGCCCCAGTCCCTGGGAATTAAGGAGGTTGGCAGAGGAAAGGGGACAGAGAAAGGGAAGTTGATGTTAAATTAATATTCAAGGAAGCATAACCTGCTCAAGTGAAAGGGAACAGAATTGACCAGTTTCCCAGAAGTTTGCAGAAAACAAAAAGAAAAGTAAAAACTCATATACCAGAAGCAATCTCCAAGTTCACACATTAAAGGTATTTCAGAGGTGAGACCTTGGAAATGTAGGATCATGCTAGGCTAGGAGGCTGGCCTAACAAATGAACCAAGTCAGTTAGAACTGATACAAAAATCTCACTTACCAGATTTCTACTTAGTTGGAATTTCTAGTAATCGTCTTTAAATTACCTTTATGTTTCTTCTTGTGACACAGTGAGCTTATTAAGTACAGTGGTCTTTGAATGTATCAGGACTACCTAAAGCAGGGCACCCTCCCAGGAATGCACTGCTGAGGGGGGCCACAGTCAAGGCCGTTCCGGGAACACGAGTGTATCTAGTGGCAGATATTCAAACTAGCTGTAAACACACACTGAAGGCCCTGGAAAAGATATGCCTCTTGCAAAACCTTGTGAATATGTCTGTCATTAATTTGTAAGAAAAATAAATTTACAGCCCATTATTGTTACATAACATATTTCATATCTATGCATGTGTGTATATGAGATGCACGTATGGGTGTAGAGCGATGGGATGCTTTTTGGTGTATTTTGCTGCAGAGACCCCTTAGAGCAGTCCCAATTCCTAAGCAAAGATTTGCAGACTGAACTAAATGGAGGTTAAGGAGTCAAAGATATTGGTTTGGCAGAGAAACCAAAAGACACAAGTAATTCATGAAGACATGCTGGGCCATATGTGGACAGTGGGGCTGGAAGGGGCGACAGGGAGGTGCAGCTAATGAGGCCAAGGACTTCAGCTGAGGGCAAGGGGGGACAGCACCGCGAGCAGTCAACAGCCACACCAAGCACTAACGTCCACAGTAAAGTGGGATGTGGAAAACTATCTACAGGGCACACACAGCTTCTTCTGCTAAGCCATGTGTTTCCTACACTGTCCTGTACACAGTCCTTACACGTAAGCACCAATTCTCAACAGGACAGGGGTAGCATTGGGAAATTCACCCTTAGGTTGTTCTTATTGTTGAAAAGAATGAATTTCGGCTAAAGGTGATCAAAGAGAGGCAAGAGTGATCAAGTGCAAGTGTATGCTTAGCATTTAATCTAGCAACTACCCTGTCTATCTACTGAGAGAGGGAGAAGGATAGAGAAAGAAAGAAAGGAGAAATGGAAGGAAGGTACGCAGACTGGAGACATGCCATGCATGGGCAGCAACTTAGAAATGTAGAACTAACAGGAAGTCCAGGCAAGCTAGAGATGCTCCAAGAAAATCAACTGTGTTTCCCAAGGGGGCAGCAATCCAAAAACCGGCAATGTGGATTCCAAGCATAACATTATCAGAAATTCAAAACACACAGGATCAACTGAACTAAATAAATATAGTGAAAAATATAAAACATGGCTAAGAAATTTTAAAAAGACCTAAGCAAATGGAGAGAGAGACATTGCATCTGTGGGTTGGAAATGGTTAAGATGGCATCTCCGAGCCCTACGCACTCTTCACGCCCGCGAGCCAGGCCAACCCTGCTGTCAGCTACTTTCTTCTGTAAAATGAGCAAAGGTTGAAAAGTGAAGGGTCACTTCACCAAGACGTCTCATAGTCAAAGCACACAGAGAAGATGCTCCCTGGTCCAAGGAGAAGAAAATCAGTAATACTGGGTGGACAGGCGCTTGCTAGGACAGCTGGAGAGGAAGGATGAAGCACCAAAGGTCGCCAAGGGCACGGGGAAGCTAGAACCTGGTGCCTGTTGAACAACTGCAGACTGACACAAGACACTGAGAGCACTGCTGATGACTCTATCAGATACACACCTTACACTCCACCTATGTTCCTACCCAATAAAGATGAAGTTGTCCATCACGTCTGTCCACCTAAAGATTTACACAACCACTCACTGCCGCTGGTAAACATGGGCTAGCTCCTCTCCATGTGGCATTCTCAGAGAAGAATAACTAACCAAAAGCAACACAGGTGACTCTCAAAGCATGCCGCATGCCACAGGCCTAAGACTACATGCTGTGAATCCACTGATATTAAAAGTCTAGAGCGAGCAAAACTGCCATCAGAAGGCTAGTCAGCGGTTGGCTAGGGCTAGTGCAGGAGTGAAAGGAACTAGAGAGGAACTGAATCCTTCCAGAATGGTGGAATTATAAAGCCAAATGGTGATAACCACATAATTTAAATGAATTTACTAAAACTCCCCGAAATGAAAACTGGGAGAATTTTACGGAATGTAAAATGTTATAGTATGTTAATTTTTTAAAGCTTTAAAAATCTTTTTGGACAAAGAATTAGCTAAAATCATTTATTACTAGATCAATACTACAAAATATCAGTAATTCCTTGCAGAATAATCCCCTTTTGTCTGTAAGTACTCTGGGCAGACTAAGCTATCCAACAGGCTCTGACAAAAGCTCTCATGGCACTATCCCTGTAAGACTAAGACAGCAGGCAGCTGCACGAAGCCACTGAGTTGGAAACCTTTGTGTCATGAGATCGGATGTCAGTGGGGGGGTGGGGGGGGGGACATGGGTAGCAGACATGCTCTGGGTGTTCTGGTGCTTGCGGAAGGGCCGTGCCCAAGTCTGTGCACAGTCTCTACACTGGCCGGGCAAGCACACAAGGCGGGCTGGACTTCTGGGTGGGTGCATCTGCTGTGACAGACAAGCAACACAGAGACGTGACTGGTTTTAGCCCAGAACTTTTACACATTACAGGGCAAGTGGCTGTTTTGTATGGGGACGAGCTGCTGCATCGGAACTCACAACTGCAACATGGGTCCTAGCATGCTTTGCGTCCCTCATTAGGGGGGTTCCCAACACAGCACGGTGTACCCTGCTGCTGGAAGTGTGGGAAGACAAACCTTCCTCTTGAGCCGTGGGTAGCACACGCCAGCTGCTACCTCAGGAGTAAGAGAGAAACTTGAGTCTTCATTACTAGACTCGAAAACAGGAGCGCCTGCGATCTCATCACGCCAGCCAGATCAGTTCTGGCTGTGGTGGAGACCTGTGTGCCTGATTTTAAAAAGAGGTTAGCTCATGTTGACTATACCCCAAAGTACTGTAGGTGCTTGCCCTGAGGCAAAGTCCAACCTCCTCAACCCAGAACCGGAACCCTTCTCTTCCTCTGTACTGGCCCCTTGCACTAGATGCCAGTTGTACCCAGGCGCAGACAAAATCTCTGCAACCAGCGCTGCCCAAGTGCCCGCCTTTTCCTACAGCTCAGCCACACCCCTCCCTACAGCCTTCACCACAGAGGCCTGGCCAGTCTTCCGGGTGGAGGAAGCCCTCCTGCCCCCACCCTCTTAATGCACCTTATAACTTGGTACAAACTCTAGCAATGGGTTGTCTGGTGTGGTTTTTTATGTATGTGCATGCTTTCCTGTCAGGCCTAGCAAATCACTGCACAGGTCCTTGGAGAAGTAACTGGTGTGGACCTGGGAAAATAAGTATAAGACTTGGACACATCTTGTCATGCCAAAGAGTAAGGACTTGCTCCTTCTCCTCCCTCACCCTGTCAACGAGGAGCGGGCTGAAAGAACTTCAACTTGCCCAAATGTGGAACAATGTGAGTAATGAAAAAAAATACATAGCACTGACTCATAAGCCAGCAGAAAAGGGTAGAGGGAAGAATCCACAGAAACCGTAAGTAAGAAACAGGAAAAAAAGGAGGCCCGACTTAGAGAATGTCAGTGTCACACTGTGGGATCAAATCTTTGTGAGCTACCATGTGAGACTGGTTCAGGCAAGATTCATGACTAAATGCCAAACCTCACAAACATATTTGATTTGTTTGTTTTTTGAGACAGGGTCTCCCTATGTAGCCTTGGATGGCCTGAGATTCTCTACATAGACCAGATCAGCATTGAACTCATAAAAGGTCTGCCTGCCTCTGTCTTCAGAGTGCAGGGATTAAAAACGTGTGCCATGGTGCCCAGCCTCTCGAGGACATTTTGATGAAAAGCAGGATATTAACACATCATTAAAGTCTTTCCCACATATTGCTTATTAGGTGCCCTAGAGAAGGTAGAGAAGAGTGTGGCTTGGGTGTGCAGGTGAATAAAATGACATCAATGCCAAGAGGCTGATGGACACCAACCCTCCCAGAGCGAAACTCCAAGCAAAACATATCACTACCGTGCAGTACTATAGCTGACTGAAAAAATGCAACTAAAACCATTAAGAAACAGACTCTAAACAATGCTCTAATTTTAAAACCCATGAAAGTGTGTGTGTGTGTGTGTAACTACAACAAAGGGTCATATTTTAAGATGCTGAAACTAAACGTAACACCTGCTTATGGGTGAGCCCTGCACTGGAGGGGAAGCTTTGGAAAAAGACCATCACCAGAGCAACAGACACATGTGGACCACGGGTGGAGAGCCAGGAACACACTGGCATGAGCTCCCTGAAGAAGGCGTGTGCTGCTGTGACTGGCTTTACAGACCAGTGTCTGTCTGTGCTAGTAGCAAACAGCTTTCAGGAAGGAAAAGTCATGATGCTCACAACTAGCTCTCAGAAAGCCCCCAGTGGGGGCCACTGCTGATTTATTCAGATGCCCAGAGAATCCTTTTTTTTTTTTTCTGAAGAGTTTCCAAGACTGAGGTGTCTAGAGTGGTATACATGGTCACCTGGGGCTCATTTCACGGAGCCTCTGACGTCCCAACAAACTGCCCAGCTCTAGTTCTCACAGGCGCCACATCCGGTCCAGCCTATGAGCTCACAGACCCTATATGTATGTCTCTTACTCCCCACAAAGCTTTAGTAAAATGCTTTGAAAGGTCATCCCAATAAACACCTGTCATTTTGGCTTGATAGTGAGTGACAGAGGTAAAATGACCACAGCAGCATGTGACGACAACACACTGTAGAGAGCCTTACTCTGAAAACAATCAAGAAAGTGACATTACCACAATGTCATAAAAGCCAGCTGAGTCACCACATACTAAAAACATGCAAAATGTACGCAAGTTCTTACACTAGTGCTTGACATCACAAAGCCATGCTAAGGGGTCACACAACCCAGCATTCTGGTGCTGTGCATGGCCCAGGCTCAATGACAGTGGCCAGACTTAGAACATCCTCTAGATGGCCTGAGGAGATGACACTCCTGCAACAGGAATGATCAAATTTGTTACCCTGTCAAGTAGACATGCAACAAGCAAACCTATTCTGTGACTGTCTCTCTCCCGAGAAGCTGGGCTGTGGAAGGCGCTCTAGGATGTTGGGCCATCCTACCCACACCACACGCCCTTTCTAATTGGCAGCCAGAAAGATTTCCCAGGAAAGGGGTGTTCCTTTGGTATTGTTGACATAAAGGTTATCCAGTCACAGTGAGACAGACGAGAATTCATCTTCAAAATTCACCTCCTTATTGAAAGCCCAGGAAACATCCTGGCAATTAACAATTCCTATCACCTACAGCTGTCCTATGTGAGAAGGCTCAGAACTCGCCTTACAAATTGCTCTTTTGAAGATCAAAGGGAAGCTGAATGTGTCTGTGTGCGCTCTCGACGAGACTGTAATTTAATGGGATTTTTACAGAAGGCTTTGCTGGCAGTGCTTGGATGACAGCCCCAGGGCGGAGGATTCAGGGGAGCTTGGCCACTCTTCCCTTTGGAGCATCTTCTCTGCCTTTAATTGGCACCTCATTAGAAATTAATGAAAATGACATCTTCTGTTCTTCCTGCTCTAGGCACCGAATGCTACAAAAAGGCCCATCACAATTCATAACACATTCAATTTATATAGCAATGGCTCTTAAGCATTATTTATGAGATGTGAACTTCTTGTCAGCAGTTAATAACCTGTATAGAATGGAAGGGGAATGGAAGAAAAGATTGTGAATATATACAGAGAAAGATTTTTCTGCAGTGGAGAAGTGTTCTGATTTAAGTTCAACTACGTTGAGTCTTCATTTTCAGTAGTAAGTATGTTCCCTTTAACATCTTCCAGGGCAGTTAGTAGCTTCCCAACTCTCCATGTATCCTCAAGGAAATCACCACACAGCTCACCCTTCCCTAGAGGAACTCAAGCAGGCAGACAGGAGGGAGCAGCACAAAGCAGTTCATCAAAGCCCCAGAGTGTATGGTCCCCATCTTTTAAACAGTGGCAGGTGACTCAGTCATTTTTCTGAGCTTGTGGTCTAAGGCTCTCCAGCTCTCTAGGAAGGCTCCCTCTGAAGGGACTTTTGTCTTAAAACTGGACAAAGAACTACATGTTGTTAGGTAATGGAGACAGAACTCAGGTCTATAAGGAACCTGAGAACCTTCTTACAGAGCCAGTCTTCTAGCCAGGAGGCGAAGAGCTGTGGCATAACTGACACTTTGCTGGTGCCGCTAGCCACACTGAGAAGGAAGGGTCATCTATTCAGCACTTATGGACTTTTTTCAGCTGGGTGCTATGACCTTTGGAAGCTGAGTGGTTTGCATCAACAATACAGGGTAATGTGGAGACCTGGGTCTTCTAAACTACTCTGAACTCTCCCTGGCCTGCCTAGGAGTAAAGGAAACATTAGCACTGTCAGAGGAGAGACAGCGAGCACCCCATGGACAGCTGTCTGGTCTGCCTCAGCAAATCCTGCCTACTACCAAGAATCTACTCAATCACCTTTGAGGAGGAAACAAGAACATTCTACCATTCTAACTGAGGAAAAACACGCCTGTATAGTAAGGGCAACAGAGGAAATAGCCAGGGAGGCTTCTCAACACAGCTAACAGAATGAATCACTGAAAACCAGCACAGCTCATCTCAACACAGAAGCAAGAACCTGCAACCTTAGGGATCACGCAGACCTTTCAGATGGAGCAAAGTCACCAGAGTCTAAAATCCCCTCAGCTCGCCACAGAAGCCTCCTCTGCCTTACCAGGGCGCACCATAGGCTTTGGTACAAACTGAGCCTAATACCCTGCGGATAGTCTGCTCCTGCCAATCCCAATTCTCTTCTTTATGCCACACCCAGCTCCCTGTCTCCAAAGCTAGACAGTGGCAAACACAGAGGGGGTCATGCTAGAAACAGCTGCTCTGATGTAATCTCCAGAAGCCAGCCCACGCCCCTGCCTGCCCATTTCCACAGCACAGATGACTGAGGTGCCACAGAAGAACAGGCCATCTCTTCAGAAGACAGATGATGTCCTCCAAATTCAGCTTCAGCAGTGCACAGGGCGCTGTACAGCCCCTGCACCGGCAACAGCCCAGAAGCCCTGAGGACAGTTAAAGCTCTTCCTGGAATGAAAGGCAGAGAGTTCTCAGAGGCTAAAGCCAGGCTCAGAGTCCACCAGGTAACAGCTCTGTTCCACAAACCAATTTTTCGCATAGCATGTTCCAAAATTCAGAAAATACACATAGGAGCAAGAAAAGAAAACTGTAAGTGAGCTGAAGATAATTCAGCTACAATTTTACCTTTGCGACGTGGTACATGTGGTCATGAAGAAAAAGCAGAATTGGCCTACATTTTGTTCCAGTGTACGCAAGACATAAAAATTACACCATGTGCAGAGTCTGAAGAGACGGCACTAGCTGGAGAACGAAGGAGGAAAGATGATGCTCCAGCTGCTTCACGGTGTTAGCTCACTGGGTCAACGAGGGTTCCAAAAGAAAAACTGCTAATCAACCATGATCGCAAAGGGATGAGGGTGGGGAATACATATTAAAAGTTCATCTAAAATGAATTGTCTCTCCGGTCTATGCTACACACCACAGACTCTTGTTAGTCTGCATCATTTCTAAGGTCTTAAATGGGAACAAAGCAGAGCAGTGAGCAGGAGGGAGACAGTGGAGGTACCAGGCAGTGTCCGAGACAGAGCGGGTCCGGAAGGTGCCCTGAGGGGGGACGCTCACCACAGCGACAGGATCCTAGTTCCTGCTGCACCAGCTCCAGCTTGGTCTGGCACTGGAAGCACCGACGCCGACTCTTCTGCTTCGACCGGCTGCTCTCCTCAGTCCGCTCAGTGCTCTCTAGTAGTCGCGGCCGTTTCACGGGTGAAGCCTCGTTCTCAGACTGTGAATCTGACCAAGACAACACATTTGGGGATCAGGACTAGTGCCTAGCTGGGCAGACAGCTGTCCAGAGCAATGTCAAGCTTCCCAGTTAGATCCTCATATTGCAGTTAAGTGACCCAAGTCTTCCTGCCTCAAATCACTAACAACCCTTTCTCAAAAAAGGGGTCTAAGTGCTTTATCAAGAACCTCAAAAGGCCTGCACAGTTTGCCCTTCCAACCTCTCCTCCGCACTGGATCCTGCTGCTCTTTCAAAGTGCTCCATCTACATTTGGCCCTTAATTATCTTTGACCTCTGGTCTCAGCACCTTTCAGTTCTCTCTTCACAACTACTCCCTCACTGCTACATGGAACCCTTTTTAATCTGAAGTCTTTGTTCCACAGTCAAATTTCCCACTAAGTCTTGTTCCCGGATTATCCCGTGTGGAGCGCCATCTTCCCTGTCTGCAGCACCCTGGTCCTCTCTCCTCTTGCCTTATGCTGGCCTCCTGTGAGAAGCATGGCCCACGAGGGTCAGGAGATTGTCCAGGACACGCTAGCTTCGTCTGAGAGGCAGCTCTGAGACAGTCTCTGTTAACAGCTCCGTTCATTTGCGTATTCAAGCTGTAAAGAGACTGAGTGGGAAGCGGTGGGATTGGCAGACAGGGTCTGGCTAGGGAAGGAGGCCATTGGGGCATGATGTCCCCTGGTGGACTATCTTGCCCTGGACTCTTCCTGTCAGCCAATATATGAGCTATTTCACTCCCCCTCTCTTCCGTACACACTGAAACCTCTGAAAACACAAGCAACTAAACCTAAGATTCTTGCCCGCTGGGTGTCTGTCACAGGAATGAACACCCAACACCCCTTAGCTCTTCTAGCGAGGAAGGGTATGTTCACCTGCTTCCTGACTGTGCGATGGTGAGCACTGGGTGGATGGGAGGACCCTTTCCTGGCAGTGCTTGCTTTCTAGTTTGAGAAGCTGGAACAGGGAGGGACACGCTGGCCAAGCTGTCTCTGTGGAGCGGATGTTTCACAGACCATCTACTGGTTCCAGCAACAGAAGGGCAGTGTGTCCACAGCTCTGGCCCCTGCCACCCAGTACAGATGCCCTGCACCATTCCTCACCAGTAGAAGCTTCACTGCTCATCTCATTCAATTCTTCAGTCCTGTACGCGATCTCCCCCAACACAAGCCAAATGAATAAGCCCTCCTAGGAAAAGCAAGTGCAGCCTATTTCCCAGCTCTGCTGAGCAAAGCTGTCCAGACCCAGTTAGTGAAGTGCCTAAGGCTACCACATAGGCCAGCCCCCTCTCCTTCTGCCTGCAAAAGAACAAAAAGCAACAATCTAAATGTAAATCATTACAAAACAGCCAGCCAAAAGGAATTCACCTTGCACAAGCCACACTGCTCTCCTGGGGGTCCTTTTCCACAAAAAATGGCACCGTTTGTAATAATAGCCCTATTTAGATACCTAACCAAAACCTCTGCTGCCTGTCTTACTTGAAGTATCTTTTAAAGAAATGTCCCGTAAGCTGGAGTGAGAGGTGTGACACATACAAGGTGGAGGCAACTTGAAAAATCTCATTTTTTTTTAAAGTTATTTTGAGGAGGGAACAGACAAAAGGAGAGGAGAGAGGGCAGGGGATGGGAGGAGGGGAGAGGAGTGAAGAGGGAAGATTGGAGAGAAGAGTAATTTAGTGTCACTGACACCACATATATGTGGAAGCCCTCTGAGGGCAGACGAGGGTATCAGAGTCCTTGGAACTGGAGTTACAGGTCGGTATAACCACCTGGCTTATGAAGAGCTGGGAACTGAACTCCAGTCCTCTGAAGAGAAGGGAGAAATCCATACTTCCAAGCTCCTCTCCAGACTGAAAACTACAGACAGACAGACAGATAGACAGACAGATAGACAGACAGATATAGACAGATAGATAGATAGATATAGATAGACAATCAGACAGACAGACAGACAGACAGACAGACAGACAAAGAGATAGAGAGACAGACAGAACGACAGACAGATAGAAAATTATATTGTTAAAAATGAATATGGTGGCACAACACAATTTCAACACTCAGAAACTAAAGGCATACAGATCTCTGGAGGTTCAAGGCCATCTGGGTCTACACAACAACTTGCAAGCCAGTTGAGCTATACAGTGAGAACCTGACCACGGATGGATGGATGGATAGAGGGATGACTGAATGAGCAACAAGCTGACCATGGAGATTATGCATGATGTTAACGCACTTATCATGTAAAATATGACCCCTCAGATCATGGGCCTCTTTCACCTCCATCTCTGAAAAGTACACTTGTCTGGAAAAGCACAAAGCTCAAATTCAAAGCACCTTTAAGGAGTTTGGCCCAAACAGCCAAGTGTGTCATAGACTGAAGAATACATGATTCCCTTTCTAGAGAAAACTTTAATTTCAGGTGTCAACAGAGCTACAGAGGGAAGCCCTGTGGTGTTCAATGGCATCAGGATGGAGATATGAAGAAAAGCATTCATGCTGCAAGTGGCCATGGGTGGGAACCAAATTTCATGTCTGCACGGTCTTACTGAAGGTGTCTTCACTGAGCACCTGCTTTGATGGGGTACCACCAAGGTAAGATGGTCCAGGTCGGATCTCTTTCCTCTTAAGTTTCATCTAATCAGACTATATGCTAAACAGTGTCAATAATAACAGTAGGGAACCAATCTGCATGGTCTTGTGCCAAGATTCCCTTTAGCCATCCCACTTTAAAATAAACACTGCAACAGTTTCTGGAGGCAATGCACTGGCCACCCTAACAAACTACTAGGCCCTTGTTGTTCCTCCGAGAGTCAGAGTCCGAGCATCTATCTGCACAAGTCTACAACCAAACACATCTGTGTGAACAACTGTGTTGTGAGCTGCAGTCTTCCGTGACTCTGCACCACTGGCTCAACCTTCCTCGTGTGCCACCCTTCAACAGAGTTCCTCGTGTGTGGTGACCCCCAACCATAAAATTGCCTCTTCACACTTTATTACTGTAATTTTGCTGCTGTTATGAATCATAAGGTTAAGATTTGCAAAATATCTGATATTTGACTCCTGTGAAAGTATACTCTGAAACCCCCCAAGGGGGCCATGACCCACAGGTTGAGAACCATTGCTCTTTATCACAATGAACTACCCAGCAGACTGTGCCCCTCTTCCCAATACTAAGAGATGAGAGCATTAGAGCTCTGGGATACACTGATGCTCTCTGCCATCTCTGATGGTCTACATTAAGTGGAAAGAAACCCTACTGTCCTCTGATGTTCCCTACTGTGAGGAAGAATAGACTGAAGCTCCCAAACTGTCTGCTGCATGCTGTCACGGCTGACTGCACTGTATGTCACTTCTTGGTAAAGTAAGTCACTCTCTGACATTTTTCTCACAGGTCAACTTGGTGTTTTAATTAGAAGCTAATGAAATAAACAGAAGACCATAGGCTCAGTATCATGGCTATGGAAGGATTTTATATCTCCTCTGCTAATTATTTAATGAAACCTTGTGCCGTGGGGTGAGATGCCTAAATAAGAGAAACAGATGTCTAGTGCAGGGATTCTAATTACACAATAATGAACTAAATAATTCAACTACTCAATTATAAATTTTAAGTCAGTTAGAAAAAGACTATCAGAAAAGATCCAAATACGACTTAACAGTAAAGAGCTGTCTACTGTTCACCTGGAATCAAAAATTGATTATTTGCCTTCTGTTTCTAAGTTTCAGTCCCTCTAACTTGAAGATTTTCAGTTTGGGGAACAACGGCAGAAACCATCTAATTAATCTATTTGCATATGCTGAACTCGGACGGTAAGGGTTAAACGTGAAGAGCAAGGTGAACAGAAATAACTCTCGCACTCAGCTTTAACTGTCAGAAGAAACACGTCCTGGAAAGGAGCATGCTCATTAGCAGCAGGAGGAGCCGCAGTGGCAAACTAGACACAGTTCCCACCCCAGGAGTTAGCAGTCTCCTAATTAAGGTCCTCCATAAAGAGCCAACAAAGCAGATTTCTTTCCAGTGTTCTTCCTCTGGAGAACTACTCTGGGCTGGGTGTACCCACACAGGCCGCAGCACCCCTACGCCAGCCTCACAGCTCTCAGCACTTCGGACCCTCTCCTCGGCCAGTGTCTAACAACGACAAAGACACCACATTAGATCTTCTAAGAAAAATTTCACCTATTTACCCATGTCTGATTTCTTGGTCTGAAGGCAACCATCGCTCAACGTGTGACAGAGGAAACAAGTACAATGTTTTTAAAAAACAAATGTTTACAGAGAGAAATTCCTCTAATTGGACTTTGCTAGCCAAGTGCAGACAGTAACTAGCACTGAGTCTTTCAACCCAGGAATACATTTACAACGAAAGCCTGACGGCAACAAACAGGGCTGCTGCTTCTCAAACTGTTTTGTCTCTGACAGAGATCCACGTTTGTTCCTACTGTCACTGTTCTTGTCTTTATTACTCATGTTCTCTCCTGAAATTTTCCAAATGAATTGTGTCAGGCCTGTCAAAATTGCATCCCGTCTCTCTTACTCTCCTGGCAATGAGCAGCTGGCAGCCCACGCCCACCCCAGGCTGCTAACAGGAGCTGTGGCCTGCCGGTATCTCAGGAAGGTTTTAGCCCCCGGCTCCAGCCAGCCCTCCACGCAGAACCCCAGAGACAGAGACAAAGTGCAACAGAGAAGAAAACGTCCCCCAGCTCATCCACCCACGCCTTCCACACCGCTAAGAAACAGAAGAGCCTGTTTAATCTTAGGCTCTGTGGCAGCTTTTGAGGTACTCAATCAGTTTTTTTAGAACCTATCACAGTCTCTTGACAGATTGACATTTATGATCCCAACAGCCTGTGCAAACATCAGTAAGAGCAATAATTAATGAACCCTCAGACATCACTGCTGTCTCTCCTTCTACCATTTAAAGGAGCTTAGGCTGCTAAAACCTCTGTCCACGGAAACCACCACCCTTTCCCTGGAAAAACTGATAAAAGAGACTTGAAAGGGCCTGTTTTACAGGTTTCATCTTACGCTTTGCTTCTGGAGCATGTGAGGGATTAGATTAGCCTTCTCCTGGCATTTTACTCTGTGCACTGCAAAAAACTCCAAGACAATGTACTACTCCCTCATTGTCCACTAAAAATTATTTTTGCACTTAATTCAAATGGGAATTTTCTTTCATTTCTTATATTTCTAATGACCCCAGAATAATTTCAGAATAACAAGAAACCAAAAAAAAAAAAAAAAAGAAAAGAAAAGAAAAGAAAACAAAAGCATTGCATGCACAGAGAATGAAAAAGAAAACAAAAGCATTGCATGCACAGAGAATGAGATTCTAGAGGCTGATGACTAAACTCTTTTGGAGAAGATGATCTGAGTTTGAATGCAGATAGATGGCAGTCCTAGATGGTAGACACTTGACACTCAACTGTTCACAACCTGCTAGGCAGCACAAGTTTTAGCCATTAACCCTACCCATGCTCCAACCTCACAGCCCTCACTCCAATGTATTTTTCTGGCCATCTCCTAAGCTCTTAGGCACAGCACGGCAGGCTCCTCCTCTCACACAGCCTATAAACTGAACACAGACCTCGAATTCTTCTCCTTGTTGATAAAAGAAGACAGGGAAATTGGGTGGGATACAATTGGTAGCCTCTTTAAATGCACCACAAGCTTTGAGGGTCTCTGCTCTCGGGATGCTCAAAACACACCACAAATCTTCTAGGGAGCAAATACTCTCTCATCTAACTGTCCTCACGGCAGCAATGTGGAAGGCGGTTCCACAGAAATGCCTTATTAACACCCCCGAACCCAAGACGCTGGAGCATACGATGAAGTGCTCTCTCAGGAGGCTGCCCCAAGTACTGTAGAGACTTCTTTTGACTAGAAGACATTGTTATGAGTAGCAGCAGATGGATTTTTCAAATGTCTTTGTTAAGTTTTCATTTGGAACATGAGACGTTCTGATTCATTCTACTTGTGAAACTACATATCGATACTATCATTTAACTTTTAAGAAAGGAGATTTTTAACTGCACACTTCTCCTCTAATTCATATTCAAAACCAATACCATAAAAAATTTGGCAGGCACCCAACAAGCCCATATAGAGGACATAAAGGGCAGGCACCCTGGAATCTGCCCAGGTCATCTGGAGTTTGAAGGAAGAGTCCTCTCCCTCCAAGTACCTGACACTCACTGGACATCGGGGTAAGGTCATCTACTTTGTGGCAAGGAGTGGATGTTTAAGAGACTATGCTACTAACAAGTACTACTTCCTCCTCTGTCCTTCAGTCTTGACAGCACTCCCTGTGACTGATGCTGAGCCCAGAGAGTCGTGCAAATCATTCCTCTTAAGTGTCTCCTTTTGTTTGGCCTGTGGGAAGACTGCCTTTTCCTTCTTGGTTGACTATGTGATATTGTTGATATGATGATGTTGTTGGCTATTACAACACATATTCATGGTTAAACAGATCACGTTGCTGGGGTTTTGTTTAAAACTAAGAATGTTCTTTTACTTAAAACAAATGAACAGTGTAACAAAGTTCATTATCAACGATAATCACAATCTCATTAAGTGATACCCCCACTTTGAACCGTGTAACTGATATAGCCCTCTAGATTAATGACCATTCTATGCAGGACCACAACAAAAGTCAACATTAAGCACCTACTCTATATATGACCTATAGCCTAGGAAGTGGACATTATATGTGAGTAGAGTGCTAAGAACACAAAAAGTAGAAATCCTGCATTTAGAGGGAGAAAGGAAAGATCAGAAAAAGGTGTCTCCGGTGCTAAACCTTCAGTGTGATCAGGAAGGTAGGTGGCTTTGGTTACCATGTGTCACCCTGGCCATCTTCTGTTATGCCCACCTACTGTACTACATCCATAGTGAGCTGCCACTCATCTATCTTCCCTTCACCACAAGACCTCAGTGGACCATTTCACAGAATGTAGAGGTACCTGGACTCATCTGTATGCTTGAAATGGAAAATAAAGGTGTTGGTTATCTTTTCTTCTTAACTGTTACCACCTAGTTTAATTCCACCCCAGGAGTTTGAGGCATCTCACTCAATATCGTTGGCCGCCTCAGTTTTCCTTCTGTGATGTTTAATGTATTGATCTGCCCACACAGGCACATAAATGGCTTTCACCACCAATTCTTCTCTATCAATAACCTTCTTAGATCTTTTAACACATAGCTAAATAATAAGTTCCATGTACTATTCACCCACTACCCCCAAACCAGGCAACTGGTGTAGATGGGTATTTTCAAGCCATGTGATAACCTCATCACCACAAGAATCCTTCATACTGTCTGCTGTTTTTCTTACACAGTGTCTCTGTGTTGTCTACAATGACCACAAGCTCAAGTGCTGGGATCGCAGGCGTGTGCTACTCACTCCACCTGGCTTAACCTTCCCTTTTAGAACCATGCCTACTTTCAACCCACTTGTCTTGTTTTCTTATAATCACTATCTATCCTCTATTTCTATATTATGGTTATTTCAAGAATGTTTCCAGACAGATACACATGTATGTGGACATATAACTAGAATCATACAATATTTGACCTTCTGCCCAATGTAGTGTTTTTGTCTTGTTTGGAAACAGGGTCTTATCGTGCAGTCCTGGCTGGCCTAGAACTTGTTATAGAGACTGGCCTGGCCTTAAACTTACAGAGATCCACTCACTTCTACCCCCTTAGTAGTGCTGGAATTGAAGGTGTGGGGCACCAGGCATGACTCACCTAACATAATTTTTAAAACCATTCTCAAAGTAGGCAGACACATGACTAAAAAGACTCCTTTTGTTAAGCTTCTGCAAGAACAGCAATAGAATGCTAACATAAAGTACATATTATGGACACATATGTAATTGACATTTCACATTACTGCAATTTACTCAAGGCTATAGGGAGATATTATTATTTCCAGAATCTCACAGATGAGGAAACCAAGGACACAGGGTAAAAGAACTTTACCAGTTTTCAGCTCAACTCTCTGTAGAGCTGGATTCTGAGCCAGGGACTATGTGTAATCGTTACGCAATCCCACATAGCGGCTGTCACATGTGAAGACTGTTTCTGCTCTCCCATAGAGCACCTCAGCAGGAGGACGAGTTCCTCCCGCTTTCTACATATACAAAGATCCAGCAGTCCCTACAACAAGGGAGAGGAAGAAAAAAACCAAACACACTGCAGTCCATGAGTGGCGTGGAAGAAAAGCTTCTCTCACTGCTTCAGAACCCTGACCATCACCCATTCTCTGGGACAGATGTTGACCGAGCAACTCTGTCCACTGCTCTTAGAACATGATTTATACGATGTCGCACTCTGTGCCTCCTATGCCTGCTAGTAACTCTCTGGATTTCTACAATTGCAGTGATTTATACTAAATCACCTTTTTTCTTTCTTGATGTGGTAACTAGTGCTATCTGTCATATCTTGTGCTTAATACTGGATTTCAAGCACTGTCATATTACTGTGGGAAAAATCCATAATCAGTTTTTACTCATTACTTGTAGGATGATACAAACATATCAGAACCAAGTTAGGTAACGTCATTTGAAATTCTATTTTAACAGTCAGGAAAGGCAAACCAAGTCTCCTCAGCTTTCCATGGGGTCCCACATGTTTTAAGTCAAAGAGTCTTCTTCTCAACTCCCTAATAGCCTCTTCTAGCTTATCTACCAAATGTCCTAATAAAAGCACACACAAAGGCCAGCAGCCCACATAGTCATGAAGTTCTGGAAACCTATGATCACCACCCTAGTTTATTAAGTGCCATTTATACTTACTGAGAGGGCCATCACCAAGAGCTAAACTCCAGCAGGAGGTTTCTGGTCAACAGTCTGTGAGGATGGCAATGAATACAGCAGTCCTCCTCAGGGGCCATATTCAGTCTAGCGCCACTTCCTGATTTTGGCAACTTCATTAGCAAAACCTGTTCCTGCCAGGCCTGCCAACTGAGCTATATCCCCATAGACTTCCCACTACTTGTTTAGGCTGCTAAATAGCCTTCAATATATGATCTCTTCTTTTTATGACCTACTTGGGTATCTTAAGAGTTAAATTTGTAACAACTACCAGCAGAGTAGAGCACACCAGAGAATAGGGGAACAGTACTGAGGAGACGAAGAGAGAAAAGAAAAACTGAGAAACTCAAGGAGCCGGGGGTTATTCAGAAGTGTTTACCTGGCATCCACCATAAACCAGGTATGGTGAACATATTTGTAATCTTAACACAAAGAAGCCAGAGAACTGGGAGTTTAAGGTCAGACTCAGCTAGTAGTGAGTCTGAGACAAACCTGAATCACATGACAACCTGTCTGAAAAGGAGAGAAGGGGAGAGTGAGAGGAGGAGGGAGGGGAGGGGCTAGAGCGATGGCCCAGCAGTTACACGCACTGGGTGTTCTTCTAGAAAACCCAGGTTCAATTCCCAGCACCCAATGGTGGCTGCTAACCCTCGGTAACTCCAGTTACTGAAGCTCCAACGCCATTTTCCAATCTCCTCGGGCACCAGGCATGCATGTGGTACACAAACAAACCTACATGCAGACAAAATACCCATACATACAAATATTTTTCTTAAAAAGATTAAAGATAAACTCAAAAGACCTGGGCATGTGGGCCAAGTTTAGAATCCCAGTACTCAGGAAGTGGAAGAAGAAGAAGGAAAGAAAGAGGCAGGGAATGAGGAGAAGGAAAGCCCAAGAGAAAACATTACTACTTTTGTCAGCCACATGCCCTTGAACTTGTATTCCTAATATACAAATCAGTGATGAGGATGAAAAACCAAAGACCAGGATTCACAAAAAGAATGGTCTTGAATTTCTGCTCTATTTTCTTCAGTACTACAAAAAAAAGTAAGATTTATATCCTTATGTATTCAAGGAATAAATGTATCCACATACTTATTTTCATGTAATTCTATACAGGATGAATACTACTGTTTGCATTTAGTTTCTCAAAATACAAATTTAAGGGCTAAGCTTCCTAAATATGTGGATTAAATCTATGCTCCAATCCCATTAAGTCTGGAGGTTTTCATAGCAGATCTGAGTTTTGTAACTATTTTGAGATCGTAGGTAACACTGATAACTACAGCTAATTTCTTCCATTGCTGCCTAATACTTGAAGAGATTTAGAGGGACCAGACAGAACCAGGTGACTTCAAAAGACTATACTGTGTTCTCCAAAGCACCAATGATTTGACCAGGAGTGAGCCTAAGCAGTTTTTTGTTTTGTTTTGTTTTTTTAAATCAAGATCGAGGACCTATCCTTTATATAAAAACACCAACTATAGGAGAGGGGTAGGGAAATGGATGAAGATGAATGTGACACTATTTAAGTTTCATGGGTTTATTTTGAAAATCAAAGACAAACACTAAAAGCTAAATACTTTCCTTCATTCTGTCCTTCCTTGAAGTGCTGTTTAAATCTTCAACCACTTTACCTATGTGACTACAATGCAAGCTTCCAGATCAGGTAAGCATCAGCTACACTGCTAGCTATACTGGTGCTCAACACAGTGATAATGAAGAAGATAGAGAGGGAGGACAAGGGGGCGGGGAGAAGCTGGCTTCTGTAAAGGCAAGTTCCTCACGATGGCAATCTTGCCATGAGAAACTGGCACCCAGGAGATGTGTGCAACAGGTTTAGTGAAAGGGAAAAAGCTTGAACACTTTTACTTTGCTGTTTACAGAAAATCAGCTTGAATGTATGACTGAGTGGATGCTAAAATTAAACAGCTGATTTGTTTTTAAACTATTTTTGCTTCTAATTTGGCACTGAGCTTAATTCAGTTCCTCTTCCGAACTATCACTTAGCTTCTTCCACCCAAAATCACGTCTTTGGCTTATTACAGTCACGGCGAATCCTTGAGTTTATATATATATATATCCGAGGTGGGATATTTTAACAACAGCTGATTTGAGGCTCCAATGACCTTAACTTCATATTTCTCCCCTGTGCCCAGAAAGAACATTGTAGCCTTTTCTCGACCAGAGCAAGAGAATCAGACATTCCATACTTGGGGCTACCAATGGTTTAGATGAACTGGAGAAAGCTGCCCTATCAAAACATATATGTGCATATATGCATGTATATATATATGTATATTGATGCACAGATGTATGTATATGTATATACAGACAAAAGATTACACATTAAAGACTTTGTATGAAAGACTATTGTCTGCAACTTATTCCAACAGTAAGAACTATAGACACATGTGCAGGAGACAAACACATACGTAGAGTCCGAGTGGTTAAAGGGGTAATTCTCAAGAGCTGTCTGGGAGATGCCTGAGAAAGTTAAACAATTTCCCAACCTTTCTGGTAAGGCTGAAATTAAATTCAGAAAGAAGATCCCATGTGTAATTATATTCCAAAAGAGCTTGCAGAAGACTGGCAAGAACCTTCTGAACGCCTTCCCAGAAACACTGGCCCCACTCAAGGTCTGATGGGAAAATTCATTGACAGTCAGTTAGAGCCTATAATCAACAGGGAGGTTGAAGCTCAGACCTTCCCAGGTTTGTGAAGCTAACTTCTACTTGTAAGTATTCTTTATGGTCTGTCACAGACTTTGACAAGTCACTCCTAGTCTGTATCCTGTAAGGATCCCTTTTTAATTGTGTCAATTACTGCAACTGCTTTTCTAGAAGTGAGGATGGCCAAGACTTTAAATGTGATATTCCTCTTCTCCAAATTCATTTATCAACTGTTGTCAGGGAAATGTGGAGCTGAATCTTGTCAGTTACAGGAACTACCAGTTTGTGCCAGGCTAGAAGCAAACGCTACCGTGAACACCTTCTTTTCAGTTGCTACTGCCCATTTCTCTCCTCACCCATCCACCTTGCCAAGGCCGCTGTGTATGTAATTCAAATGGTGATGTAATAACACTACCTCTGGAGGAGCCCAGCTCTTTTCTAGAAAGGCAGCTGCAGCCACTAGCACACTTTCTATCCAGTGAGCATGGCCCACCTCACAGTGGTGTGAGAGCCTCCACCCTCATCGAGTGACACAAAACGGACACACTGAGCTCAATCCCCACTTCTGGCTTATACAGGTATGCATTTTAGATAAGTTCTGAAAGGGCAGATGAATGTGGGAAATGCATAACAGGTAACCAATTCCCCCATCTGTAGTGCTAACAGATATGTGGCTCATTTAAAATTCTGAGTTGTGGTTCTGCTATTTGGGAATGGCTTTCTGAAACTCCGTGGGTGGATACTGGTAATGAAACAGAGAATTCAGAACGGCAGGGAGCATAAGGGCAAGCAAGCTTTTACAGCGGAGTATGTACATGTACCAAAAATAATTATACATATATAGAGGGAGGCTGGTTACCGGAGTCCACAGAGGCACTTGGCCGCTCAGACAACTAATCACAAGATGAGGTCCCCCAGGACAAAAATGCCTCCATGGTTAACCCTTCTGATTTTTAATCATAAACAACTGAATTTATTGGCTGAACTATCTCCACGCGTTATTGGATTAAACGCAACAGTTTTCATTTAAACCATGATTTTAGTCACACAAAACAAGTAACCCTCTGTGGGCCCTAAATTGTGATGAACCCCCCAAAAAAAGAGAAATATGCAATTGTAAGTTTAAAAGAAGAGAAAATTTAAGAAATAAAGTATATTTTTAAAGAAGGCAAGTTGTGAAATCTCTGAAAAGATTGCTTTTCATTAATATATACAGTAAAATTAACTTTTAAAACAAGGACTAGATGGAAAGCAGAACAGAGCAAAAGCTTTCTTAAAATAAAAAGTCAAAAATGAGTTGGGGATATGGCTCAGTGGCGGGGTGACGACAGGGGACAGGGCAGGAGTGGCCATGACACAGCCTAAATCTATTGTCTGGTTCCTTCTCAGGTGGAACTCGAAGACTCATTTAAAAATCCATGAAAATGAACCTATTTCAATAAAATAATTGTATGTGTTTAACATATTCAATAAGCAAGGGATCTATTAAGATTTGTGTGTGCATGCCTGCTCTCTGTACACACAAACTCCGCCTTCTGGCCCACAAAGACCAGAAGGTGGAGTTAAGGGCAGACATGAACTCCCTGACTTGGTCCTCTGGAAGTGTGGCAAGTGTTCTTAATCACTGAGCCATCTCTTCAGCCTTAGCAAAGACATTCTAAACAAACTTTTAAAGATGTTCTCGGAGGTCCTGAGTTCAATTCCCAGAAACCACATGGTGGCTCACAACCACCTATAATGAGATCTGGTGCATTCTTCTGATGTGCAGGTGTACATGCAGGCAGAACACTGTATACATAATAAATTAAATAAATCTTAAAAAATGAGAGAGAAAAGAAATGTTCTGGGCGAATTATGGAGGAGATTACAGCTGATCTTGGTGGCTACAAGCCACTATGAGCAAAAAAATCGCAAAGCTGGACTCCGGAGAAGCAGGAGCAGGAGAAAAGAAAGAAAGAGAGTCAGGACCACATGCCAGGGCCACACAGAGTGTGTGCTGAAGCACTGTGCAGGTCTGCACGCTCTGTGCTGGCTGCCGGCCCACTCGCCTGGTGAAACTCCAGCCTGGCCTTCTTAAAGGACCTGACAGGCTGGACAGACAGTATGTCTACCCATCGTCTTTCAGACTCACACTCTCTTCCTGACAACACTTCTCAACTTGCTTACAACTAATGCTGCTGTGGTCAGCACACCTACCTGACTTGATCCCATGGAAAGCCTCTACTAAAAGCTCCATTCAAGAGACATGGTAGAAGGAAGCCACCCTCTTCACTAATTCAAGCTTCTTTCTTAGACACCACCAGAGAAGTTTAGCTGGGCAAATGAAAACCCCATCATAGAGACCAATGTAAACAGAAAAATATCCTCAAAGACAGCTCAGTAAAAGAAACACCATTACTACTCACAGAAGGGACAACCTTGTAATCAATTATGTCATGAACCATGAATAAGAACAGACAAAAAAGCACTTTCCCTCCATCCCCCAGAGACAGGGTTTCTCTGTGTATCCTTGGCTGTCCTGGACTCACTTTGTAGACAGGCTGGCCTTGAACTCACAGAGATCCACCTGTCTCTGCCTTCAATTAAACATGTGTGCCACCACATCCAACTTAAAGAGGCACTTCTTCTTAGCACTACAAAGAAGCTGGAGAGAATGGCGAGCTTACCAAGTATCCAAAGTATGATTATTGAAATAAAATCCCAAGGGTTGAAAGACAGACAACAGAATCATCCCAACAGTGAAAGAGGACACCAACATCGTGGGACTGGAGCTAAGAGAAAGGTCATCAGTCAGCCATTCCAGCCTCTAAAGAACGGAGAAATCTAGGGTTGAGAACTATCAGACATTTCCTAGAGTGGAACAGTGACACTTGACATTTAAGGGGCCTAGCAAACTCTCAACATCTTGAATAAAACAAAGAATAGCCAAACAAAGAATACCATTATAAAGAGTATGGCACTAAAGATTCAACACACAATTCTAAGTATTCTAAAGGAGACACATTTCCAGTTATGTAACTTGTGAATGTTAAAACCAGTGACATCTAACTTCTCAGCAGTAACACGAAATGCCAGAAAACCAAGGAAGTAATGCATTCATGGGGGATTCCTACGTAACCTCTCTGGAATGGCTGCGGCAGAGAGGACAGTCTCGATCTTCTCTGCTGCTAAACCTTGGCGGGGTACTTGAGCAAATGAGGGAATGAAAGGGTACAAGGGCAGGGAAAGCCGCTCTTTGGCAACATGCTAGGTTTAAAGAACATCTCATCAAGGCAAGAGTCAAAAGATGGGAAGCCAGATCCAGATCCAGGGATGCTTTGAGTTGGCTCACCCCAACATCCACCCCATCTATTAACTGCTGGAGCATGTGAAGGGGCTGGCCCATCAGAACCAAATCTGCAGGATCTCCATGACACAAAGTAACAACAGAATATCTGAAAGGAATCCTGGTGAAGATCCAGTATTGTAGGGTAGCAGATGCCAGGAGCCTCGAACCAGACCAATGACTCACTGCAGAGAACATTTGCAAGTAAAGACGTGTGGACAAGAGCAGGGCAGTGGTGGAGCATGCCTTAAATTCCAACACTCAGGAGTCAGAGGCAGGAGGATCTCTATGAGTTGGAGGTCAGCCTGGTCTACAGAGTGAGTTCCAGGTCAGCCAGGGCTATACAATCAAACCTTGTCTCGAACAAACAAAACAATACAGAGGTATGCACCCACATTCCTCTCTCTGCTCTTCCCTCTGAGAAAGTACTGCTTTGCTTTACAAACACTCATGTCACTGCATTTGTCTGGACCAGCTACTACTTGGAGATTATTTCCCCCTCATTCCACCATTCTTTCCTGCAGCTACTTCCAGCTGATGGTTCTGTCTATGTCTTTACTCAGAAAAGAATGGCCTTCGACAAGCTTTGGCTTCCCACTACATCATAAAGACTTCTGTCAATCTATCCACGTCTGCGAGCCTAACAATAGCTCTCGCTGGTTCCACATCTCCTGATTCTTCTCATGTGCCTTTCACAGTCCTGTAGGGATCCTTTTCCTTCCTGTCTTCCCTAACTCACTGACATTCTCTCCTTAGTTTTTTTTGTTCCTCTGTATTCATTCCCTTAACAATCCACATAGCTTTAACTCTTATTCTAGACTGACAATTCCTCAAACAGGCCAATACTTCTAATTTTAAGAACTACAATAGTGGTTCTCAACCTTCTTAATGCTACAGCCTTTTAATACAGTTCCTTATGTTGTGGTGACCCCAACCATAAATTATTTTGCTGCTACTTCATAACTGTAATTCTGCTACTGTTATGAATCATAATATAAATATCTGATATGCAGAATATCCATTATGTAACTCCCAAAGGGACTGCAATCCACAGGTTGAGAACAGATGATCTACAAAGATGTAAAATTTAGTTTTTCCGAAACTGAAAACAGTACCAAACATTTCCCTTTGCCCTCCCTGTCATCAGCCCAATCTTTCCTTGGTTCCTGGGTTCATATTTTACATCCTTTACTCAGCCAGTTCTTATCAACTGTCAAATCTTGCCAGTTACTCATTTAAACATCTTTTTCAGACTCAACTCTCTTCATTCGACTGGTCATTACTCACAGACTACCCAATAAATCAGTATCAACTGATGTGGGGCTTTGTTTTGTTCTTGATTAGGCTTTTGGTTTTGTTTTTGTTGTTTGTTTGTTTTAAGACAAGAGTTTCTCTGTGTACCCCTGGCTGTCCTGGAACTCTCTCTCTGTAGACCAGGCTGGGTTGGAAGTCACAGCGATCCACCTGTCACTGCCTCCCAAATGCTAGGATCAAAGGCGTGCATCACCACTGCTGGCTTCCAATCTTACTTTGTATGGAAAGGGAAAATCTACTTACATTTGCCCAAAGGCAAAGCAGTTACAGACTGAAGGACCTACCTATAACACTATTTAGTTTGTCTGGCTTCTAACAATAGGATTCTCATATATCAGGTATCTTTAAAATAAACAACCTACTCGATAGCTTAAGGCATCAAAGAAAAATGACTAATGATAGTGTCTCCCATCAGCCTGAATTTTATATAACAAGACTACAATTTCTCCAGCAGCAAAAGGCTCTTGCTTGTGACAAAGAGCTAAGGAACCAGAAACTTGAACTCTGGGATCAAACTGAGATGGCCCTCTAAAAAGCACTCCTCTATGCTCTGTGTCAGCTTCTGCCGCCAGGATCTGACTGCGGTGGATGGGAGCACTCAGGCTGAGCAGCGCAGCGCTGTCAGGTTCCCCAGCACTTGCTGTTCACAGGTACTCAGAAGCATTGCTGTACCTCACGTTTTCTATTCACACAAAACACAATCCTGCTGCTAGATGCTGACTCCATATCCCAGTGTCCCTTTATCACACCTGATGATTCTGGGGTTCGGAATTCTGGGAATTTCCAGGGAGGAGTCACCTCATGTTATGCTTGCTACTGTGGTTGGGCATAATCTTCTCAGTCCTCACTTAAAAATATCTTGTGTGTGTTATGTTTGTACATACATGAAACCCGAGTATATGTTCGTGCACCACATGTGTGCAGGAGCCTGCAGAGGCCAGAACAGGAGTTAAAGGTGATTGTGAGCCACCCAATGTGGATGGGAACCAAACCCAGGTCCTACGTAAAACTAGCCAGAGCTCATGATCTCTCTAGCCTTGGTGGTTCTTTTTGAAATGAACCTAAATTACATCTGCTGTCCTCTAAAGGTAAAATTAGTTGTATTTGTTTCTGAATTTAACCTGTCTCTTTGTGGCTGAATTCCCAGGGGCAAGCAATGCATGTGTCACTCTTCCGCATGTTGTAGATTCAGGACTCTGTCATGGTGGTTGTTCAATACAGTGCTGAACTGGCCAACCAGATGCCAGAGTCGCATCTGACCCTGTATCTACAGAAATGGCCAGTTTTGAAGACGCACTCTAAACCACCACAGTGAGCAACACAGTAAGATCATGAAGTATTCCAAGGGCAGTTATCTCATGAGAGTAACACTTCGGAAGCAAACGCAGGCATGAGGAGCAAGAGCCCGCCCGCGTGCTGGCAGGAGGTGACAGGAGCGTCTCCCTTCAGATAGACGAGCAAGCAGGAGAACAGACAACACAATGTGTCTTGAAAGCAAGCAGCAAGATGAGGCAGTGAAACCCCATCAGCATACATCATCCTCTCAGGGCCCAGTGTCATCTCCAGCCTCTATTAGCGCCGCCATATCAGTGCAAGTCCCACACACTTTATCCTGTTTATAATTGCTGATGAGCAGTAATAAGGGCCCCATGCCTCAGCTCCGTCCGTTCCACTTCGGCACCCACCTATTAGGTAGTAACTTTTATTTACAGCCTTGCTTGATGTGCTGTTCTATTAGTATAGCCAGAACCGAGTAGGGGGAAAGTCTCCTTAATGGGCACTATCATTGCCAGGCGCCGAAGATTTATACCTCAGCTTTGTGGCTGTTCTATGGTGCTCATTCTGGTAAGACTGCTTTGGGCTCAAGGCTGCATTCCTCTCCCAATGCCTTCTCCCAAGCACACACATCTGAAGACAGCACTGCCTAGATCCAGCCACCAAAGAAACACAAAAGCACCAAAGGAGGAACAGGTAGTAAATTTCTCTACATCCTTCAGAAACGGTGTGTAGACTCAGGCACCTTGCCCAGTGGAGCAGTAGAACAGCTAATTAATGGGTGTTCAGGCCTCTTTCTCCTTGGTAACAGTGCAAGCTATGATAAAATAAATGACCATAAAAGTTAAAAGCGAAACAAAACCTGTTCTAAGTGTGTTTATGAACCTAAGCATACCGAATCTGCTCAAACACGCAGACAGAAAAGGTTCAAATCCAAGCGCCACGTGTTTCCCTCATCCATCTCATCTCCCTGCTGCTCTAATACAGCAACGAGCCAAGTCACAGCACAGACACATGTCTGGTGGGCCAGAGAACACTGCGCCATTCACAGTCACTGTTAAAACAAGAAAGCATTACCGCACATTTTCTGAAACCTATGTACTGTATATGGTCTTTGAAACTGAACATCCAGCATGGAGTCATCTACGTATCTAGTGCCTTAGTTAGTCCTTCATTTCATTCTAACACAAACAACTGAGCCGCAGTAACTAATTAATTTAAAAAAAATAACTACCAAAACAAAATAAAGCATAGGCCATTTTCCTTCTTCTACTGTCAAAACCCACATCCTGGAAGTTCAGTCAGTATGACACTGCATCACAGACTATAGTGGGAACATGGGAAGGTGATAGCTTTTTAATTGTAAAAAAAGGTGCAACTTTGTCAAGTATTTTATATTCATTTTGGCCCCCATCTCCAGGATCAAATGAACCCCCTAGAGACCTAAGATGATGAATGCACAATGTAAAACATTTTTTAATACTTTTTTCCTTGCCATGGCAGATTTACTGTTTTGATCTTTCCTCAATGGTTACATTAAATGCAAATAAAAAAGAAAGGTTTATATCTTCCCTAATATTCTACTGATGGGAACTTGCATATTACATAAGTAGGTCAAATTTCTAATTTTCTGCCTCAAATGCTGAGCCTGCAGACCAGAGGACAAGCTCTATCTGGAGGACCAACAAAAAAGAAAAAGTGAGTTACAGTTGAGCTCACACCTAGAGAGGAGAGGACTGGACATCACTGTTTAGCAGAGCCACCCATGGTCAGTAATACTGACCATTACAGCTTGGCACACTGATTCAGTGCTTCAGGGTTCAGTGTATCTGTTGAAATGTTTTCAAGAATCTTGACTCTCTGTGGAGTTAAACCACACAACTACAGGCACTGTCAAAATTTGCAGGCCACCTCTGTTTAACACCACCACGTGAAAAGATTTTATAGATCCTCTTGTTAACCCACAGCAATAAAACCTTTTCCTTTAACGGGCTCTGCACACTGATGTGAAGGGCATTTAGCACATCAGTCTTCTCTCAGCTCCCAGGTGCAAGGGGCTCCCCCCTTCTATCTTTGAAAAAATACACAATAATATCCCCAGCAGGCTCACCAAGAGCAGTGAAGAAATGGCTTAGGGAGAAAGAAAAATAGTAACAACCAACAACAAAAAAACCAAAACAACCAATGAACAAAACAAAACTATTCTAGTTACTGTTATTGTTCACTGAACTGAAAGGAAAATATGTGACCCAAAAAGGATAAACGTGTAATAGAGGAGGAACCTAGCAAGCAAAGATACACTTCTGTGCTTCTCACAGGGTGCATGTTTAAAAGGACAGTTTCTAATTCCACCCACTTTCATCTCAGGCCCCACAAACGGTTGTGTTACTGGCTGCTCTACTAATTATATAACTACACTTTAACAGACAAACTACATTTTTAGACCATCATTTTCAAGTATTATCAGAGTGAATATTATCTACCCACCATCTGTTGGACGAAAGTAAAAGCCTGTGACTTACTTTTTTGATTAAACTTCAGAGATAAAGGACTATAAAATAGAAGGAAAATAGCCTTTTAAGGATGGTCAGCCAGAGAGAGAGCGTTCCCTTTGCCCATATGCCAAAATGTCTACCCTGGACACACCCAATATCCCACTTGGAAGGCACTGAGGAATGAAGTCCCTTAAATCACTTCTAGATACTTTCTCCAAGTCCATTTAAAACCAGGCATGGCTCCTTATATGTCAGTCCAGGACACTTTTTTGTTGTTTGTTTTTCAATTTGGAGTTATCTGGGACGAACAATTAGGAAATGCCTCCATTCTTACAGTCTGTAGGAAAGCCAGCAGGGCATTGTCTTGACTAATGACTGGTGTGGGCAGGTCCAGTAAGAAAGCAGATCCCGCAAACCAGGAGTTTGCTCCTCCATGGCCTCTGCTCTGCCTTGCCTTTCCTCCCCAAGTTACTTTTGGTCACAGCCTCTTATCAGAATGATAAAAACCCTCAGACAATGTCCACTACAACTTTCATTTTGAAATTTTGAAATTCATGGGTAACAAACCCCAGCAAAAGAGCATTTCTTTTGCTGCAACTGAAAATAAACCTTTAAATAAGAAAGCCTAACAAAAAGCCAAATTTTCCCTTTCCCACAAAACACTTTAGCCACAAAAATAAGTCATGAATTTCTACATATAAATTATTCTGTGAAAGAGCTGAGCGTGGTGGTGCACACCTTTAATCCCAGCGCTTGGGAGGCAAAGGCAGGCAGATCTCTGTGAGTTCAAGGCCAGCCTGGTCTACAGAGTGAGTCTAGGACAGCCAAGGTTACACAGAAAAATGCTGTCTCAGAAAACCATGAAAAAAAGCTAAGAGGAAAGGAGAGGGAGAGGAGAGGGGAGGGGGGAGGAAAGAGGGAAGGGGAGGGAAGGGGAGGGGGAGAGGAAAAAGGGAAGAGGAAGAGGAAGGGAAAGGAAAAGGAAAGAAAGACACACTGTGTAAGAACGCTGACCAAAGTTCCAATCACCATGCTTATGCTTGTGGGGTCATGTGGTGATTAGAAAAAATGAAGGACAAAAGCAATTCTTCTGGTGGCTTGTTGACAAGAAAGCAGACTCTTCCTTACAGCATATTTGATCCTGGCAAGAAGCTTCTGAGAATTAACAAGAGAACATGTACAAAATACTCCACGCTCTCTGAAGAAATGTGAGCTCTGCAGTCATCTGTTGGTGTGATGTGCTTTTAGTTCTCATTCTCTAGCCAAGGCAACCCAGGACACAGTTTTTCAGCGCTCTGCTCAGAGACATCTCAGCGATGGACAAAGAGTGAAGGGGGTGTAGAACAGAGATACCCACACAACCTTTCACTTATTTTTTTCTGGTTAACTACCAAAACTATTGTTATGCTTATTTTTACCTAACAAAGATTACAATGACTTTAATTATTAAAAATTCTGCATGGGAGGTGGGGGAGATGGTTTGGCAGTTAAGAGTACTTGCTGCTCTTGCAGAGGGCCTGAGAATGCTCCTAGAACTCACAGGGACTCACAACCCTCTCTAACTTCAGTTCCAGGGGAGAAGATATCTTCTGGTCTCCTTGTGTACCAGACAAACATGTGGTGCCTATTCATATAAGCAGCAAACACACACACATAAACATAAAAAATATGAAAAAAAAAGTCTGTATGCCTAAATCACTGCATCAGATAGTCTTTCTACTCAGCTCAGCAGAACTGATCTTTCATTTGCCACAGGGCCCCTGTCTGCACTCTGCATCTCAGACCTACTACAGAGCACTACCTATGCCAAGGGTCTCCTGCGCTGGGTCTCCTCCCTCTCCCGCTGTCCCACTCCCTTTTCTCACACTGATGGCTGCAGGCCAAGTCACTGTGACACCACCACAACTACTAGGCACCCAAGTTACGACATGATTCTCTACCACATCCTAACAAAGTCACCTGAGATGCCCTACCTAACCATTCAGGTCTCTAAGTCAGACAGCAATGGGGCGAAAGCTGACCTAAACAAAAACAAAACAGCCTTTTCACTATACACTTTTATCTAAAATGTTCATATGCTTTTATGTTATTTATGTGTATATAGCTATATCTGGCTTATAAACTATACGTATGGACATGTGTGCCTGTGCATAAGAGAGAAAGAGAATTTACAAAACAGGGATTTTAAAAGGCTGAACTAGCCTTCTCCCAGTATTTCTCATGCCTCAAAAACTACATTCGTACCCTTATATCGACTACACCTGTATGTCCTTATTAACAAACTACACCTGTGTCCTTGTTCACAGGTCACTTGCACTTATAATTATTGTATTCCAGCGGATACACCCTTCTTGAGAGTCTCGATCCATAGACCAGGCTTGCATCAAATTTGAGGAGGGCCTCGTGCCCTACATGCTAAGTGCTGTTTGACAGAAAGAGCACCACACTCAGTAAAGGAGCCTTTTCTAAAGTCACTGTAAAATCAAGCCTGAGGATAGTTTGGCTGGGGCTGGGTCAGTCGGATCTCAGGACTCAAGCTACACCTCTATTGTAAGGTAAGTGTTTGCTCCCTGCAAGCGCCTATGCCTAAGCACCACAGAGTTCGTGTCACCAGCAGGAGCCCTGTCCATATGGAGCTAAACATAAGGGTTAAAGACTATTCCAGTCATGTAGCAGTAACTTATGATTCAGAAGCAAAGTCTCAGAACCTCCACCATAGGCAACATACCGATTACAGGACAAAGGGGGTGGAAAAAAGATGGACAGCATCAACCTGCAGCTTTCAGAGCAAATCCTTAATTTACCTCTCGAAATCCAGAAGCCTTATCTAAAGCAGGCCTCCTCAGGTGAGTCTGGCTTGCCACAGCAGCCTTTTGAGGCACAAAACGACGTGTCTAATGCACAGCAAGGTGAACTTACTTAAAACATTTAGTGCCCATGCTGAGAACCCTCAACTTTAAGAGCTGCTCTGGACATTGCATTAATTTCTCTTCTATAGTAGAAACTCTCAATCATTCATTCACTTATACAAAGGCTTAGAAAAGTCTGAGAACTCAATGCTTCTTTTATCGTTCACATACCTAAAAATATTATATCCAATTCCTACTATGATACTGAAATGCAGGAAAAAAAATGTGGTGGACATAAATGTAATTAACGAAGCTGGGCATGACATTGAGTACTAATATTTCTAGTTAACTATTCCTTCTTAAAATATCTACCACACCATCTAATGGGTGTCACAGTACACATAATCAAATTAATGGTACAGTTTCAGTATGAAAGGACCCCAATTGCTCAGGCTCTGATGGTTTCCCTCCCAGCTGGAAGCCATTTTGGGAGTCTGTGAAATCTTCAGGAGTTAGAGCCTGAAGACTGGGAGCTAGTCTCTAGGAATGAGCTTCTGAAGGCTACACCTCCAGGCTCCTGATTCTGCTCTGAGCTGAGTCCTGATCCATACGTTCCTCTCCCACAGCACAGCCTCCCACCACCTTAGGCTGATACCTATGAAGCAGCCAAAATGAGCCTTCCCTTCCTTAAGTTGTTCCCATTGGGCAACTCTGTCAGTGGTGAAAAAGTGACGGAGAACAAGCTGCTGTGAGACTGGCTGTTCTGAAAATGAGTAGGAGAGAACGTAGAATGGGCTAAAGAAGCCCTACAATGCAGCAAACAGTTTAAGGAGCCATTCGTATTGAACTCTAGACCAAAATGTGAACAGAAATGTGACAGTAAAGACTGAGCTCACGATATTTCAGACGGGAATCTTGACTCTGCAAGAAACAGGACTAGAAGCTGTTCCTGTTACATTCTGGCAAAAGAATCTAGCTAGATCTGGCTCATATCCTAAATATCCAAAGTGAGGCTGATTTAAAAACAAAAACCAACAAACAAACTTATTGGCAGAGACAACTTCAAGACAGTGTAACATTCAGACTGGCATGGTCAATACTCACTACTTTTAGTAGGTTTATAGTTAATGATTGAAACAAAACAAAACAAGGCAGAAAGATGTGATAAAGGTACAATCGGGCAAGAAAAATGGTACAACAGTGCTTAGAACTGGGGACAAAGCTGCGGAGGAGACTGACACCATCAGCTGGCAGTGGTGGCCTTTAATCCCAGCACTTGAGACAGCAACAGGCAGGATCTGCATTCAAGGCCAGTCTGGTCAACAAAGTTCGATGGCAGCAAGAACAATACAGAGAGATTCCTTACAAGTTCTGCACCAGGATGTTACTCTGAATCTGCACAAAGATTGCCTGTGTAAATGTCCCGAGCAATTGTATTCACAGGAGCAAAGGCTTTAAGCTGCACATGAAAAGAGATTTTGCTGTTTCTGTTTGAGAGTATAAAAGGTCTGAATTAAGTTATGAACAACATCTCGACTATGACCTTTAGAAAACAATATGAATACAAACCTTGAGATACTTTAAACAGCAGGCAGCACTCTAGAAAGGCAAACCATTTAAAATAAATTAAGCTATAGGCTAACAGAGCAGTGGGCATTAGGTCTGCTTTTTAAAGGATTACAAGATTCATGACCTCATGTAAAATAAAAATGTCACAGATGCACAGATGTTTGGGGCACTACCCATCGGGAAAAACTGGACTCAGCAGAGCCCACAGCTTTTTAACAACAAGTAATTTCCCAAACTGCTAAGATACTGTAACAAGTCGGTATTTTCTTTTATATAAAGCTTCTTTATGCTTTCATCATCTATTATTTTTTTGCTTTTAAAAGATCCAGGACTTAAGACAAACTGGACAATACTCTGCACTTCAAGCCTTTTTTTGCATCTGAACATCCTTGGGATATCAGCAAGTTGGTAAACCCTGATGCCCACTTTCTTGGAACTAGCTGCCAGCACTACGCAGTCAACGTGACTCCTAGGAACATCACTCTCACTTCCACTCAAATTCTACCCAATCTCAAGTACAAAATACATCATTTTGCAATTGATGAAAAAACCACAAACTAGACAATGTCCTGGGGTGTGCACTCCCAACTAGAGTCAGCGGCCAGTCTCTAGGAAGAGCTCAGGGAAGGACGGTGTACATACCTGCACCACAGGGTCGTTTGGTTGGTGTGATTAACGAGACATGAGCTGTGTCTGTGCATGGCCCACCTAGAAACAAAAAGTAGGCACATCAGTCAGGTTCCTTCCACATGGCCACAGCTGCCATCATGATCAAGAGAAACCTACAAATGACAGGCTCCACCTGCAAGTATCCTGGGAGTGGCAGCAGAAAGTCATGACTGTGCATGGATTAGCTCAGCATTTGAGTCCATAGAGCTCTAGTCTCTGTGTGTAAACGCAGCTTTCATAAAACATTCTTAAGTCTCACATAATGTCAAGAAGTTAGAAAAAATTAAAATTCAGATCCAGGAGAGAAGAAATTACTCAAATTTAGGGGAACTGAGTTCTTCCACAAAGCAACCAGGGAGGCAAATATCCTTTTTAAATCTCAGTGGTCAGTGTATCTCACTGTCAGTGGTCACTGTAAAATTGGCCTCACTTAAAGAATGGTAGTCCCTACGGAATAGCAAAGGGCTTAATTAGAAGAAACAAGGATTGTTTCTATAAAAAAAACAGAAACAAAAAACAAAACACACAAACAAACAGCCCGTTTTCCTCTAAGAAGTATGGCCGATGTGTCTTCATGGGACCATGGTGGACTCAGAGGTCTGACATAGAGCATGAAAAGGGCTTAGTCAATAGAGGGAGGCTTCCTGGATAGCAGCACTTTCATTTTGTAGGATAAGCAACATCAATACAACATGAAGATGATACTGATTACCATTCCCCAAAACTCCCCAGTGACTATCCACCTTTGAAAACAGGAAGCTTCTATACACATATGAGGGGCAGTAACTTTCAACCTGCCCTGAAAAAGCAGTATTGGTGACCACAAAGGAACAGAATGCACAGGCAAATGTCACATGTTATTCTGAAAGGGGCTTTCAGGGGATGACTAGCACAGTTTTATGTCACCTATAATTAGACTTTCTATCACTGAAATTAATCAGTGAAAAGGGAGAAACACGAAAGAACTCCAAGACTTGTCACTAGACATAGTTTCAGCGAGGTCATGAAAAAAGACTTGAGGAGCCAAACTAGGAAGTCTGCCATCAACCCACTCTTTCCTTAGGAAGGCCACAACTGCAACAACCCTCACAAGGTATATGACACAGAAAAAAAATACACTTAGTAGGAAGGAAAAACCAGATGTGTGTGCTGTTCACCTCCAAAAGCACTTACACACCCACAGCGTAACCACAGGTCAGTTCCACAGTTTGCAATCTTACTCGGAAGGCAGAATTTATGAACATAACAGGACTATACAGCAGCAGTGAGTGGCCGCACGGAGAAGAGTCAAGTGCCAAAGCACAAAACAGGGAATGAACAACGTTACATGCAGTCAAGGGGAGGGACACTCATCACCTGGAAAAACCGAGAATTTGAATATGAGGCAAGAAAAATTAGAAACTCCCACAGACCTTTCAGAGGACAGAGCGGTCTAGTTCTACAAACCTCACCTTCACCAGAGAAAGCTTAAATAGACTGACATCTGAGGGGCTTAGAAGGACAACTGAATCTTGAAAACAGGCGACAGGAAGAGGCAATGAGCCGAGCCACATGTAAACCAGACAGTGCCCATCTTCTCCAGGCTTTTAAACTCTGACTTACGGTTCCACAAAATACTGTGGCTCACACCTCCATGTCTTTTGCTGTTGCTACTGTTGTTGTTAGCGGCAACAGTCCCACTTTGGAGACACAACTGGCTTTTCTAGAAAATGACATTCTCTGTTCCCATT
This sequence comes from Pachyuromys duprasi, assembly GCA_028658305.1. Classification (NCBI taxonomy): domain Eukaryota; kingdom Metazoa; phylum Chordata; class Mammalia; order Rodentia; family Muridae; genus Pachyuromys; species Pachyuromys duprasi. The sequence goes on from CM053756.1 coordinate 52,739,255, forward strand.
TCCCTCACAACAAAAAGGAACAAAAAAGTTGTCAACAGCCAGGGAGATTGTGGACTATCTCTGCAAAAAGGCTTCATAAACTGTGAGGCTTTCTGTTGTGTCGTACCACACTGGGCATTTAGCAACACTCATAACTGACAATATCAGCTGGTGGATTTAACTAGGAAAGCAAACAGATCTTTAGAAATTTTCTAATGGAGGTATACTATAAAGGGACTGAAAAGAACGGAACACAGGTTAAGAATCCTTAATGCAAAATACTTAGGGTCACAACTTTTGCATTGGTTTTGTTTTTTTTAATTAGACTTAGGAATATTTCATATAGAGTTATCCTGAAGATAGGAGATCCCAAGACTGAAAGTCATATTCCATTATACTTCACCCAGACCCTGTATACATACTCTATCCACACATACAAAGTATTTAGTAGCCCAAGAGATGGAGATCAATTATGGAATTTATCTCCCAAGTGGATGATTTTGTAGCGTTTGGGTATCTGGGTTAGGGACACCATCTTAGCTAGTTTTATGTCAATTTTACTCAACTTAGAATCATTTAAGAAGAACAAACCTTAACTGAGAAAATGCCTCCACCATAATGGCCAGTGGACAAGCCGGTGGGGCACTGTACTGACGAATGATTAATGAGGAAGGGCCAAGCCCATCCTGTGGGTGGAGCTATCTCTGAGCAGGTATAACTGAATGGTATAAGGAAGCAAGCCAGTAAGCAGCACTCCTACATGGCCTCAGTTTCTGTCTCTAGGTTTCTGCCTTAAGCTCCTACCCTGACTTCCATGGATAATAAAGACCTCATGCTATAAGATGAAATAAACCCATTTCTCAAGTTGTTTTTGGTCATGGTGTTGAATCAAAGCATAGAAACATAAATTAAGTGGTACTAGAATGAATTGTTTAATGACTATCAGACAATATATCAGAACATCTTCTGAGATTCTTTAAAAACAGACTCCTGAAGAGATGGCCCAGTGGTTGACAGAGACACATACACACTGAATATGGAATAAGGCAAGCGGGAGACTTCTAAGCCAGCTGGATACACTGCAAATATTAACAGTCCAGTAAGTTACAAAAGCTGGTGGTTTTCTCTAATTCCTAGTTCATTATCAAGGGTTCCTACAACACAGTAAGCTGTGGAGAAACATCAGTAAGAGTATACCAGAATGCTTTCTTTTCTTTCTTTCTTTCTTTTTTTTTGTTTGTTTGGTTTGGTTTTTCTAGAAGGTCTCTTCATGTGGCCTTGACTGTCCTGGACTCACTTTGTAGACCAGGCTGTCCTGGAACTCCCAGGGATCCACCTGCCTCTGCCTCCCTGAGTGCTGGGATTAAAGGCATCAGAACGCTTTCTTAAAGAACATCAATACGCCATCCAGGAAAAATATGAGTAGGGACAAGTTATGGAACCAAAATAATGAAAGAAATGTCTGAACTCATAAATGAACACCCCATACTTGCAAGTGTACAGGTAATTATCAAATAAAAGAAAATTTACCTCACCTGAAGGTTAGGAGTTTACCTCTTTAGAAAAAACTCCTAGTCAATAAATCTCTGTAGGCTTTGGTAAAAAAAATGCAAACAGCCATACAGCTACAGAGTGCAGTTCCACATGCATCATCATAAAAGTGTTCTCCAGAGGGCTTGTTAAACCAGCAGCCTAACCCAGTGGATTCACTCCATTACAGTAAAGCACAGTCACAACTACAGTTGAGCCATGAGAAACTGACAAGAGTAACTGGCAATGATAATATATCTCAGCTTTGGTAATTGGACAATATTGTAAATGGAGAACTTGGAATTAACTTTGGTCTGACAGACAGTGATCTATGAAACACTTTAAAACACAGATCAAAAGCCTGTGAGCACCACATGTGCACCCTACATTAACTATGTGTCATCTAAACCACATACTTTTTTGGGGGGGGGGGGTTTCAAGGTAAGGTTTCTCTTTGTAGCGTTGACTGTCTGGCTGTCCTGGAACTCACAGGGATCTCCCTGTCTTCACCTCCCGAGTACTGGCCTCACCTCACCCCCACTGGCCAAACCACACTGTCTTGAAGGGGGAAAAAAAAACAACTAGCCACTAGAGAAAATAATATCTGCTTTTATACAGTTAATTACAAACCAACCGTTAAAATAAACCAACTATACATAATTATGGGAAGGGTTTCTGTCAACAAGAAAAATACTGTATGTGTCCAATGTGGTTCCAGCAAACAAAACGGTATCTACTGCACAAAAACAGGCCCAGTGTCCGTCTCTGAACACTCCAATGCTGAGGGAACTGCCGTGTGTACCTACAGCTCACTGTGAGCTCTGCTCCACTACTGGCCATCTTTGCTCCATGACACAGGATGGAGTAGACTCAGTACAAGAGTAGGGTAAGGAAGCCACGGCATGACTGTGGGCTACACAGGTAAAGACAGTGAAGACAATAAATACATTTTTAAGCAGGGGCAATTAAAATCATGATCCTGTGACCCATACAGGCTCAAGACAACTGGTGATGCCAAAAAGGCATTAATTACTATTGAGTGCTAACAATTTCAAGACAGGGAGCCCAAATTCTAATGGAGAGCAAGAGTGTGTCCTACTGAGCAGCCCAAGGATCCTTCTACAGGTAAAGGGGAAGTTCAGTGTAGGGCACAGAGCATCTCTATTCTACAAAACTCAAGATACTGTACACTGCAATTGATTCCATAGATGATCAGGCCACTGTGGCTATGAGAAGTGGACAGATACACTTGGATGAGCAATGGTCTCCAGAATGCAGAAACCAAGGCAAAACAAGGATTTCTCCTATACCTTCAAGTAGAGAGCAACAACACTGTACTCTGAAAGGGTTAGTTATAAAAAGAACTATGGCTGCTTGTTTTTGGCTTCTGGTCCCACCAATCTTCATTGCCTGTAGTTAAACATTGTGCTAAAGCACGTCAATTGGGGGGGGGGGGGGAAGCTGTCAAGGACTCAGTCAGCTAAAATTGCCTAACGCTCAATAATCAAATATTCTACTATCATCCCTTCCACAGTAACCGCAAAACATTAATACACAAAAATAGCCACTCCTTGAGCAGATTTACAACACTTCACTTTTCTTGCTTAATTAACATGACATTTACATAATAGTATCTAATTAATTCCCAACGAAAGGCACTGTGGGCTTATTAGAAATGTATCATCCACTTCTAACCAGCTGGTCAATTTCACTTCATCATAATCCACACACTGTTTACTTTGCAGCAGCTCACTTTCCCAGGCCACCATTCTAAAGGTGACCTCAGATAGATCCAACAGCCATCATTTGCTCCTCTCTAGAGATTCAGAATTGAGTTTGCTGATGAAGCTTTTCAAAAAAATTATGTGTGTGTGTGTGTGTGTGTTGGGGTGTGCCGAGCAATACAAACATAAGCTTTATCTTGCTGTGATCATGTTAAAAATAAAAACATAACAATGTTCAAATGATCTATTTCTTGAGTAATAAAGCAGTCCCTCTCTGAAAGCCTTCAACACGTGGGGATTTTAAAATAGCAAAGCACTCATAGTAACAACAACCAAGGACAGACAAGGCTGTGGACGGAACAGTCACCCCCCCCCCAGTCACCCTAACCTGCGATTCACAAGCAAGTATAATCAGAAGGGACATGTCTAATCTATCTACATAACTGGGTTTGAAAAGCTCTATTGATTAAAAACAAGTAAACATGAAGATATAATGAGTGAGAATCTAAGTTTACAGAAAACCAGCACAGATGATGGCCCTCCCATTTATCCAAATGAAACTTCTAAATTAAACCACTTAAAAGACTTGTTACAGAATTTAAGTGCTGCTTTCTCTGTGAGGAGTTCTAATCCTTGCAGCATGACCTCTGATAAATCCCTAATTTAGATCTGAGTGGTGTAAGATGCTCAAAGTGAGCCAGGCCTTACTCCTGGAGTATTACCTGCCACAGCTATTGTGTCCTACCTTCCTAATAATTACAACACTAGGCAAACACTGTGAAATAATAAAAACGTTGTACTAATTAAAACAGTTTTTTTAAACCACATTTATATGTTAATCTAGTATGGCAGTTCCTAAATATTCAGTCTTCAAGTAATCTTTTTGTATTTAAAATGACTGAGGATCACAAAAAACTTTGGTTTACATGTACTATGCTATGCTTACATGACACTTACCTATCTGAAATGTAAAACCACAAAAGTGTTAATGCTTCATTTAAATTAACAAATTTTATTAAAACTATTCTTTTACGAAACATAACTATTTTTTAAAAACTAGAGCCCCAGGTTTAGACGGCACTGAGGTCTGCACCTGCATCTACAGCACGCCTGCTGTAGCGTTCCTGCACATGGAATGCACCCTCACACTGTATGAAGCTGACCTCACAGAGCCCGAGAGGGACACAACAGGCTCTCAGACCACAGTTCAGAACTTCTGGTACCGACACAACAGTGAAGCCTTAAGGTTGACAGACTTCCCAACTCTCCCACGCTCCTCCCAGGCCAACCCTCTCCCGTTACTCTTGGCAAAGACTAATCCATTCTCAAAACATGTTAACACGAAGTAAGTAAAGTCAACTGACATGAAGTCACAGTCACTATTCTCAAGCAGGGCGCTCTGTTTTTTGCTGTTTATGTAGGATAACTACAACGTTTCGTGGAACTCAACTCATTCCAGGTAAGCAGCTAAATGTGCTCAGTACTAGTTCCTCTGGATGAGAACTAAGGACAAAATGCTGTGAGCTGAGATGTCATCTTGGGAATCAAAACTAGAGTCCCTTTGAGAAAAAGCAAAAAACAAAACAAAACAAAACAAAAAATTCTAATTTTAGGCACTACTTTTGTTGCCTCATGACAAACCACATTTAATATGGATATGAAATCGGGGGCTGTCACCCATCTAATTTAGGCTTTGATTCTGACTATTTAACTAAGGCCCAAACAGGCTCTGAATATTTGCATTTCTACCATCAACGCAAGCATGATTTTCATATCCCTGATGAAGACACTGGGCATTGGAGGATTTTTTGTTTCTTTTTTTCACCTATCCCCCTCCCTCTTCTCTCTTGTTTTTGTTTTTTGTTTTTTTTTTGTTTTTTTCCAAGACAGGGTTTCTCTATATAGATTTGGCTGTCCTGAAACTCACTCTGTATACCAGGCTGGCTTCTAACTCAAGAGAACCACCTACTTCTGCTTCCCATGTGCTGAGATTAAAGGTATGCAATGTTTTCCTTTAAAAAGAAATCTAGATGAAAAAATTGCTCAAAGGTTAAGAGCACTTGCTGTTCTTGCAGAGAGCTGGGTTTGATTCCCAGCATTCACATTGTGGCTGCTCACAACTGTTTAACTCAAGTACTAGGGGGATCTGATGCCTTCTTTTGGCTGCCTTAGAAACTTCATGCATATGGTGTACATGTATATACACAGACAAAACACTCCTAAACATAACATAAAAGTAAATAAAATAAAACAAAGGTAGTAAGACCATTCTTATAAATCTTGTCTGCATTGGAAATTGCAAGGACCTGCTTTGCCCTCCTCAGAAAAGGATGTCACTTGTATGTGCTCTTTATGAAGTACAAGAATCAAAGACGATGTCTGTCCGGGCCACAGGTGCTGTCCCGTGCAGTTTTAAAAGGGACCAAGGACAGAGCCTTTTCTATGTCACTGCTTAATCCCTCCAAAGCCCTATACTAGTAGTTAGTAGTTAGCAGCGTGTTAAGAGTGTTACTGAGGGCTGGAGAGATGGCTCAGAGGTTAGGAGCAATGGCTGTTCTTCCAGAGGTCCTGAGTTCAATCCCCAGCACCTTCATGGTGGCTCACAACTATCCATAACAAGATCTGGTGGTCTCTTCTGGCATGCAGGCAGAATACTGCATACAAAATGAATAAAACTTTTTTTTTAAGTGTTACTGAATGAAAGACCCTATACACAATCTACACTGCCAGGTCTTAGGGAATTTCTCTTTGCCATGAGTGAACGGGATTTGAATTATGCCATAATTTGAATTATGTGTCAAAGGGTTGTACTGATATTCTGAAACTTTAAAACTCCTTTACTAAAGTGGTACCATAGTGATAGATTGAAACATGAAATGGCTTATGAAACAATGAAGAAAATGAATATAAAATATAGTTATATGGCTGGCTTTTTTGAGGAGGCGGTCCTGGTAGCTCTCAAGTTTTCAGAGAACTGCATAAACACAGAACTATTTCTGCAAAGTTAAAAGGACCTCTAAGACATCTAAGTAGATGCCCCTCTTATGACTTTCCAGCCAAACATTTTGCCATAAATAAAGCTGGGCTTACTTTAAAGTCATCAGTGTCACCAATTTCCTTTACCTACACCAAACAAAAACATGACAACTGCAAATGCTAAATTGGTGTGACATAGCGTACTTGTTCACTGTGGCCTTTATCTTTCGACAAGTGCAGAGCGTTTAATCTAATAAGAACATCTTTTGAATCTCTCTCAAGAGCTCTTCAAAATGGAGTCGGAACAGCAGTAACTATATGATCTTACAGCTGTCAGGGAAGACTATGAAAACAAACCTTTTAGGTCTCAGGCCTTAGAGACCCTGGACAGTAAGTATTAGAAATTCACTAGTCTTCTCTCTTGGAGGAAAAGAAATCTTAAAAAGGGAAATTCAGAAGACAAAAGAAAGATCCATGAATTGCAAGTTCCTTGACAAGAGGCAGGTAGCCACCTACACAGGATGAGACAAGCTACAGAGACATCTGTTACATCAAAACTCTAAAGGAACTGTCACAATGACACACACAACTTCTAAATTTTATGCCTCAGATTACAGAATTATATCATTAAACATTAAATGTATTATTGTAAATTAAGCAAGATCTTTGACGTATCAAAACATATAACATACAGTACTATGGAGGGGGGGTGACAGGGTCCCTGTGCAGCCCTGGCTGTCCTGGACTCCCTCTGCAGACCAAGCTAGCCTCAAACTCAGAGATCTGCCTACCTCTGCTTCCCAAGTGCTAAGATTAAAGGTGTGTACCACAACTTCCCAGCAATTTATAGTAGTCCCATAAAGTAAAAAATACTAAAGTGTCCCTACATATTTATAATAAGAACTGTCTGGGCACTGCCTGGACCAGCACCATGCCAAGAGATCTGAGGTCAAAGAGAGCAGTGGAAAACAGAGGCTTTGCTTGTTTGGAGCCTGGAGTCTAAGCTGGTAAAGAAGATTGAGAGCCCAAGTCTAAAAGGAACAATAAGAGACAGTTTGAGAGCGAGTGTCATAGATAACTAGTACAGGAGTTCCTTAATGGAAACGGTCAGGGTAACAAAACGATTTTGAGCTGGGGCTCAGAGAGCATGAATGGAATGTTTCTATGAGTGCCGGGTGAATCCTAGGCAAAGAAAAGCAAGCACCTGTTGTAGCAAGAGCAGGTACATTAGCCACATTGAGGGCTAGATTTAGAAGAGGACATCTAAGACAAGATTAAGAATCTAAAAGAAGACATGAAACTAGATGGGCAATATGTTGGGAGGCGGAGGATTTGGGGGAAGGGTGAATAAGAACTGGACATGAACAAAATACACCACATACATACATGCAATTTTAAAAGAATAAACATTACTTTAAAAAAGAATCTGGATAACCACACTGGAAGTGGTGAGGCAATGAGAAATTTTCCTTTTCTAACACTGGCAAATTCATCTGCCAGGATGTTTTGTACTAGGAAAATCCCAGAAGCAAGAAGAGAGATTAAGTATACAATCCTATTAAAAAAAAAAAAAAGAATGGCAATATCAACTCCCCAGATTTAATTTTTCTAGGTAATCAACTACACACAGTATCATAAACAAATGAAAATTAGGAACTATAAACAATACTACACGTAACTTACAATTTAGGACTGGGGAGGTGGCTGGTTCAGTGGTAAGCTACTTCCTCTATAAACACAAGAACCAGAGTTTAGATCCCAACTACCCACTTAAAACGTGGGTTGAACAAGAGCCTGCCTATAATCCCAGCACGCAGGAGAAGGACAGAATCCTGGATCAGGCTGGCTAGCTAGACCAGCAGCAGAATAGGTGAGCTCTGGATCCAGGACTCTCAAGTAGCATAACTCTCAACCAGTAAGACAGAGAACAGCTGAAGACACCTGATGTCACCCTTGGGCCTCCCCATACACTACCTCACTCAGCTGCATATATGCATGAGCCCACCCACCATGCAAGCACACCACACATACACACATACAGTCACTTTTAGTTTGTATGCTTGGTATAACAATTTACTTTAAAGTTCTGAATACTTTTAATAGAAGAAAAAAAATTTAAACAGGGTTTCTCTGTGTAGCCCTGGCTGTCCTGGACTCACTTTGGTCAGGCTGGCCTTGAACTCACAGCAATCCACCTGCATCTGCCTCCCAAGTGCTGGAAATAAAGGCTAGTGCCGTCATGCTCAACAGAAGAAAGTTTTTAAAATTAAGAATCATATGTAATTTTTTTTCAATAATTTAGAAACCTAGGTGAAGTGAATGATGTTGTAGTAGTCCCTCTTATTTGCAGGGGCTGTACATCCTTCAAGGCCCTCCAAAGATACTTGGACCTGCAAATAGTATCAAACCCTGTATCAATATGTTTTTACTATCCATATTTACAATAAAGTTTAATGCATAAAAGAGGTGCAATAAGAGATTAAAATGAACAATGGCATAGAAAACTATACAGATGCAGTAGAATTGTCACTGTAACGGTTACGAGGCCCTGTGACTATTAGCAAAGCACCAACATCTGCTCTGGCATAAGCATCGCAAGCCACAGCAGCCGACCTGATGACGGAGACTATGGTGTCAACAGGCAGGCAGCACACGCAGCACCGTCAGTCAGGAAAGGAAGGATCCTGGGCAGGAGAAAGTGGAACAGCACAAAATATAAAACTCGAGACTTGTTTACTTCTCCAATTTTCATTTTTTTATTTAACAATGACTTATTATGAGAATATATGAAGCATTCTGACACATGGGGGGGCTAAATAAACAAAGAACATGATCAGGCAAATTAGTCATTGCTGTTAACCCAAGTTTGAAAATGCTATCATATTTCATGTGACTCCCTGAAGACAGGATTTGAAGTTGAGGAAGACAGACAAAGAGCAGCAGGTAAAGAACGTGAAAGTGATGGTCTTGCTTTAGTTGGGCTCTTATTTTTCACAAATTAAAGGTCAAATGACACCTCAGCTACTTGAACAAGGTAGAGCAGAAATACTTTATACAAGCAAACACCCAAGTCCTGCATCCAGACAAGAATTAACTTAAAGATCGTCCACAATGATTCCTGAATGATAGCTATTTGATTTAATAAAGCATATAACGGACATTCCCAAACTGCTCTGCAAAGTATCAATCTTTCAGAACAAGGCCTTAATGAAAGCAGCGTTCTCTGTAGAATCCGCCTTAGAATTAATAAACAAATGTACAAGAGAAAAAAAACTTTAAATTAAAATTAAGAGACATTTAAAGTTTGGGCATTCTTTATTACAGGAGAGAATCTTCCACTTTGAGACTATTATATATCAGAAAAGCCCCATCTGTTGTATAATTATCTCTGATAAACGGCTTGATGCTTCAAGCTTCATTAGAGAAAAGGGAAGAGAAAAGCACACACAGAGAGAACAGTAAATAAATTGCCCCTCCACATTTCACTTAAAACCAGCCCAGCAGGAAACCATAAAATATTTTTAATAGGTAATATTTTCCAAACACTTTACTGGAAGCTGCTATCCTGTTTTGTCCAATATCTGCCCTCCTCCAGAAGCCAGTCTAAAATGGGGAAAACTGGCTCCCTTTATAGATTAGCACAAATTTAATTGGAAAATCAAATAAAAAACTTATCTACTTGGTGGCAATGATACTCACTTTGCAGAGAGCAGCTCAGACTTTGCCAGATCCAACAACAGGCTATAAAGTACATATAAAAAGGCACTGCAACCTAGGAATAATGATTTACCTCTATAGTTCTAACATTCTAACACTCAGGGGGTAGAAGTAGGAGAATTGCAAATGTGAGACAAGCCCAGGCTCACTGGTGAGATTTGTCAACATACCTCAACCACATTTTTCAAATCCTGGTGAGCTAAGGGATCACCACAAATCTGCTTCCAAGGAAGCAAAGGGCATCTTGTACAACCAAAATAATTTAGGCACAACTTGAAAATGTTCTCATAGCATCATTTTGGGAATTAATGTCATATGTTAAAGGAAGATTTAAGAGTTTGGTACCAACCTAAGCAACTTGTCTCAGAGTTATTATTGCTATATAACACCATGACCAAAAGCAAGGTGGGGAGAAAGGGTTTATTTTTATTTGGCTTACACTTCCACACTGTAGTCCATTATTCAAAGAAACTAGGACAGGAACTCAAGCAGGGCAGGAACCTGGAGGCAGGAGCTGATGCAGAAGGCATGACGAGTGCTGCTTGCTCGGCCTGCTTTCTTACAGAAGCCAGGACCACCAAGCCCAGGGAAGGACCCCCCTATAACGGGCTCACTACCTACAAGAGGCTGGACCCTCCCCACACCAAACACCAAAAAAATTGTCCTACAGCTGGGCTGATGGAGGTATTTTCTCAACTGAGGTTCCCTCCTTTCAGATAACACTGGCTTGTGTCAGTCAAGTTAAAACAAAACTAGGCCGAACAGCAATACAATAAGATCTTGTCACACAACAAAGTAAACCCCAAACCCAAACCAGAGGAAAACTTGACTTAAACAAACAACCTAACAAGATAACTTAAGGAACTAGAAAAGCAACAAACCAATTGGGAAATCTTTAAGGAAAGGAGGAACCAAAGCAGAAACAAACAAAATTAATACTTGAAAAAAAAAAAAAACACAAGAAAGTAAACAAAATCAACAATAGTAAAAATAAGGGGGAAAATTAGAATCAAATAAATAAAATCAGAGACAATAAAATTACAAAATTACAAAGGATCACTAGGAACTATTACAAATAACTTGTCACCTGCAATCTGAAAAATCTAAAAAGAGATGGATAAAATCCTAGATTAAACCATGGAAAATAGAGTATCTTAAGCTGACCAAAAATGAGCTAGCAAAACTTAGAAACAGAACAGAACTGAATAGTGTCACAGATCAATTTTATCAAACCTCTATCTAAAGATAACACCATTCTTTTGTTTTGTTTTAGTTTTCCAGACAGGGTTTCTCTGTTTAGTCTTGGCTGTCCTAGAGCGCACTTTATAGATCAGGTTGGCCTCAAACTCACAGAGATCCACCTGCCTCTGCCTCCCAAGTGCTGAGATTAAAGCTATACGCCACCACCACCCTGCTAACACCAAACATTCTTAACTCACTCCAAAATCTTAAAGGGGAAGGAATTCTCTCAAACTCATGTGTAAGATATTACCTCAACACCAAAACCAGACAAGGACACACACACAAAAAAGAAAATTACTGACTACTACCTTCGATGAGAACCAAAAAACCTTCTTAGTAATAGCAACCACAACCCAACAACATACTGAAACGGTTATAAACCATGACCAAGACCCAGTCCCTGGATACAAAATGGTTCAAGATTGGCAAGTCAATGAGTCTGTGCATCACACCAGCAGAAAAAGGGACAGTAGACAAAGAAGAAGTTAATAAAATCCAACATCCTACTATAACACAGTGGCTCACTCCTGTAATCCCGGCTTTCAGGGGGCTGAAAGGGGAGGACGGTTGTGAGCGTCAGGCCAACTAGGTTAGAGAACGAGACTCTCAAAATACAAACAGAAATTTTCCACAGTAAAAGCTCTGATTAATTAGGCATATAGAAAGATTATATCATAACAATTAAGGTCACACGAGCCAAACACAAAACAAGCAACACAACCAATGAGGAAAAGTCTAGTCAATTTCCCCTAGGATCTGAAATAAGACACGAAAGCTCTCTTCTATCTTGTTATTTATTTATGTATACAGTGTTCTGTCTTCATGTACACCTGCACTGCCAGAAGAGGGCATCAGATTTTATTACAGATGGTCGTGAGCCGCCATGTGGGGGCTGAGAATTGAACTCAGGACCTTTGGAAGAGCACCTGGTGCTCTTAACCTCTGAGCCATCTCTCCAGCCCTCTTTTACCATCTCTTACAGCACTCTATATGAGCCCAAGAGAAGGAAAGGCCATCAAAACTAAAAAGGAGGAAATCTGTAAATGATATAACTTCATAAATAGACCTCAAGACTTCACCCAAAACAATTAGAAATGATAAATTCAAAATGTTCATGGTATAAGACCAATTTAAAAAATCAGCAGTGTTTCTATGCCAATAAGAAACTTGCAGAAAAAGAAAGCAATCCATTCATACAACAGCTACAAAACTAAACAGTATAAGACCGAGAATTTACCCAAATACAGAACATGCATGTGGAGAAGGATGTCAGGGGTACAGAGGGTAGCTGCATAGTATAAACACCTTCTAACATCTGATAACACAACTGGACAACGCGGTTGACAATAATTATTTATTTCAAGAAGGCTTACAAGAGAGAATTTTAAGCATGCTCTGTACAAGGTAGTGTTTGAAAGGACAGCTGTGCCAGTCAGTCTTGTCTGTACCACACTCTGTGTTATGCAGGAGCCTCTGAGACACCATGCTCTAGCAGAGGCAATCCTTAGAGTCAATGGGCATCAGCAAAACAGAGAGAAAACATTTCAAACCAGTGTGTGTGTGTGCGTTTGTTTTTCAAGGCCGGGTTTTTCTGTGCCTTGGCTGGGCTTTATAGACCAGGCTGGCCTTGAACTCAGAGATCTACCTGCCTCTGCCGCCCCGAGTACATGCGCCACTGGGCCCATCTTTCAAATCATATTTTATCTCCTTAAAAAAAGCCTGCAGAAATAGTAAATAGGCAGCAGAAAAGGCAGAAAGCGGCTGCTGTCTAGCCTAACCTCCAACTTTTTTTTTTTTTCTTTTTTTGGCGATAAACAGTCTAGATCAGCAGCTACGTTATGGAGAGCCAGGCCTCTTCAACCAGATAGCTCTATGATCCTGAGTAACATATGGAACCACCCATGCTTCAGTTTCCACATGTGACATAGATATAATAAAAGCACCTATTTTATAGAGAAATATGAAGGCAAAGTAGCTCAGCCTGTAGTACATATTTGGAAGAGTGTCAGGTACCTGGTGACTCATCTGCTGTTCTGCATTAGAACTGCTATGACAGTCCTCTCATTTTATCTGAGTTTTGTCTGCAGCGCCTTGCTGAAAAGGTTTTCAATGTTCATGTTCTCTTCCACAATCACACAGTTCAGAAAGGAGAGCTATGTGTGCCCCAACAGACAAATATCACTTAAGCATTTAAGTGATTGTTCAATTGTTCTGACAGTTTTATCTCTATCATTCTAAACGCAGGCATTTCTATCTTTTGGTTGATTGTTAACAGTAAGAAGTTGAAGGTAGATTTAAGTGACACTCATTCTCTTGATTAGAAAATTAAAACTCACAATACTTCCAGATCTACGCAACTAAGCAAAGGCTACTCAAGGAACACCACAAGTTAGCTGGTGTTTAGCTTTGGAATCACAAGCTCATTTCCTATAAACTCAATTGTCATTGCTTTCTACTTAAAGCTGGGAGGAATCAAGAATTAAAACTATAGTCCTTATAAATATCAGCAGTCTGTTCATCTTCCTTCCTTATTCCTAGGCAAGTCAGAGGTGAAAACCTTTGAAAGGTGCAGCAGCTTCAGCCTATGCAACCCGACCTTGGTCTCCACTACTTGTCATTCTAAAATAGCCATCCTTCAGCAATTCCACACCGACCCCAGCCCAGCACTCACCTCCCCTCTGCAGAACAGCTGCTTTCAACCTGGGACACCAGAAAAGCCCGTCTGGCAAAGCTTTCCAAACGACTGTAGGCTCTCCTCCTCACAGCCTGGTTCTGTCAATACCGGGCCTGTTCAGGGCCCATGGTCTCCAACTGCTACATGAACCCCTGGTTCTAGGTCAGCTTTCCTAAAAGGTCTACCTCCAGAGAAAATGTAAGCAATCATATAGACCTGTCTACTCACAATCCCTTCAAGATAAATTCTTATTACATGGGTTTCTACAGAAGAGAACCACTTGATTTTGCCATCATGAATCTCCTTTGTGATAGGTGTAATTTACAGAGTGAATCAAATGACAAAAAAAGGGAGGGGGGCCTGATTCTTGGTTTAATATGTACTAGTTTCGTGGCCACAGACAAATTATTTTATTTCTTTGCACAAAAATTTTAATTCCCACCGCATTGGATTGTCATGAACAACAACAAAAGAAATTTTTTAAGTGTGCAAAACTTGTCTTGGGCCTGAAACTGTGCATGTGAGGAGTTCATCTCCCGTGCATTTTGACGAACTTGTTTGTTGTAGCCTGGTTTTGGTACATGCATGATCCTGACCAGCTCCAAGCTTCCCCCATAAGACTAAGAGTTTTAAATGAATCTAGATAAAATCAGGTATGGGTGGAGAGTGCATACTTTCCTAACACGGAGGGTCACAGCTCTTAAAAGCCCCTCCATAAGCACATGTCTGTAACTCCACTTCCTTGACATACTATTAGCATACCTCTCTTCTTAAGTGATTTGCACACCTTACCTAGTTCCATTAAACAAGTTATAATATTAAGATCTCTCTTCTTCTGGAATGCTCTCTTTCAGTATAAGCCATCCCTGTTCGCAATGCCATAAGATTGCTTCTTCAGAAGAACAGTGACGCCGTCACTTTCTCTTCAATAGAACAATAATAGCTCTTCTTCAAAGTCCTGATAGCTTGGCTGGATATTCAAGCTTCTACTGCTAGTCATTAACTTTTCCAGCTTCGTCCTTCATGAATGGCCTGAAGGAGTTATTTGCCAAAGAGAACTCCAGGCAGCTTTTCTCCATAGCTCATGCTGCATGTGAGAAGTGTCCCTTCATGACATTCTGTCTTCAATACCATGTCTAAGGAAGGCAGTGCCCTTCAACAGCATTTATGAGAAAGGCTGGCCCATGGCTATGTGTCAGGCTAATCCTAGAATCCTGACAGGATTGGGCTGGATCACTTCTGTGTAGTGTGCCCTGTGCAATGTAAGATATTAACAGTATTCTAGGTCTCTTAGGAATCCATTGCTCTGGGAGGAAGAAGGGGGATGGTCATTTCTGTTTGCCATCCTCTGATTTAAAATAACAAACCTATTAAACCCCCTGCTAAACAACAAATTCTTTAAAAATCTTCTTTGTTTTACATTCTCAATATATTAGAATACAATAACTCATGAAAACTTTAAATAATTATTTGTTCCTTGCTAACCTTCCCCAAATTAATAGACTAGATAACTTTACATTTCCAAATAGCTATTAAATTTAAAACACCACATTCCAACCTTAAGTAAAGCATGAGGCAAACACTATGTCATAATATCTTTCTAATTTTGAACAAATATCAGTCACACTGTGTTCCCCCTAAAAAAGTTCTAGCATTACTAGCATTATAAAGGTTAAGGAGACAGTATTTTCCACATCACATACAAAGGAGTAACAAGAAGACCAGTGGTAGAGCTCAGTGGATGGAGGTGCTTGGAAAAAGCAGGCTTCACTGAGTTCAATCCCCAGGCCCCACAGCCTAACAGGAGAGAGACAGCACATGCGTGCTCGCTTACTTCCTCACATTCTCATATTCTACACACACACACACACACACACCCTAAAATATTAAACGATACAAGAAATTATCTCCTACTTTCTTCACAGAGCCTGTGTCTCTATTACCTAAGTTGGATACTTAGTCAAGACCAGTTAGCAGAGGCAAAAGGTCAATCTAAGGCCCCTAGATCAGGTTTAAGTTCCCAAGATTGATAACTGCTTGATGTACATTAGAATTCTCTACAGACTTAAAAAGCAGAGTCATTGGGCTTCCTTCTCCTTAGACAAATTAAATTAAGCTCAAGGAAGATAATAAAAACTAAAACTGTTCTTTAAATCCTCAACAGAGAACTGATCAGATATCTCAGCAGGTAAAGGCACCTGTCACCAAGCCTGCCGACCTGAGTTCCTTCCCCGCAATCCGAGTGGTAGAAGCAGAGAACTGCCCCCGTAAACTGCCCTCTGTCCTCCACACACACCAGGGCAGTAGACCTCCATACACGAATCTTTTAATGTAAAATGGAGTAAAATTTAATATCCCCAGTGGATTCTAAGGTGAGGCCAGAGCTGTTCCAGATTGGTTCAAAAACTTATCTTCATATAGCAAATGTAAAAGGCTATTTCCTAAGAAGACCTTACCTTCTCTGGAATGGCTGGCACTCTCTAGCTGGCTGAGCACAGAATTCCATGCCCAAACACTTATCTTAAAATGAGAATCTGAGGTTAAGCATTCATGACAAAGTTCCTGGGCTGTTCTACGACTCTCATGACTTACATTCCTCTGTACTCGGTGAAGTCACATTCAGCTCTGTCGGCAGCGACTGCTGGCTGGGACTGAGTGCTGGCGTGGCTATGGAGCTATTGCTGTTGTCACTGGTGGGCTCTTCAGGAAACAGATCTGATTGGCTGGTACTTGTACTTGGGGTGGAATCATCGTCTGGTTGTTTCTTTTGAAAATCTAAAAAGAAAAGAAGGTAAGAAAACTTGTTTAATTAAGGAGCTCACAGTCAGAGCAGTCACTAGAAAACACTTATGTTAGTATCAAAGTTACACGCAACAGCAGCAAAGGTTAATGTGGGTAATTATTAAAAAGCATGGATATAAATCACCGATTAAAAAACAAAAATACAATTACATGCATGATTTGTGGAGAATGATTAAATTAAAGCTTAAACTTGCATATTAAGGCCCTTTGTTGTTCTGATGACGGTAGGCACTGATTTCAATACTGAACTTTGAAAACCCAAAGATGTACTTCAAGAGTAATTAGTAGAAAGGAAAATAAATAATAAAAACGACTGACACCAATAGGTGACAGTCAGGAGAAAAACGGCAGCACAGTGAACAAAAGTGTTTAAAATAGCAGCAATCCCGGGTGTGATGGCGCACGCCTTTAGACCCAGGACTCAGGAGGCAGACAGGCAGATCTCTATGAGTTCGAGACCAGCCTGGTTTATAAAGCGAGTCCAGGACAGCCAGGGCCACATAGAGAAAACCTGTCTCAAAAAAACCAAAATAAATAAATTACAAAATAAATAAATGAATAGTTCCTCTAAAATAGCAAGAAACAGTGAGTACATGTATATTATCAGGAATGAGGATAAATATAAAAGAAATGAACATAACAGCAAAGAGAGAGAAAAAAACCATGACGGGGTAAAGAAAATGAGGCTGCATTTAGTTTAAAACAGGTATCAAGGCACACGGAAGCTGGTTGCCCAGTTCATGACCTCTTTGATTTCTTAAGTTGATGATGGGTATACCAATGTAATTCTTACAATATTCTCTGTATAATTTCACTTAAAAACTGTAACTGTTATATGAAGTATAGGCTACATGAATTACTTTGAAGAAATGGAACGATCCTTAGAATCCCACACGGTCTCACCTTGGAGGGAGAGAAGCCACAACTGTCATGCTCTTTAGCCCTGTGGGAACCACTACATCTTAACTTGATCTAAAGAGCTAACATGCATCGCTCACTCTCATCAATCCTCAGGAAAACCCTAAAACATGAATGGCATCACTTAGCTTGTGAGGCCAACAACAAGAGCAGGGCAGTTCAAGTTGGCCAGCACAATTCATGGCCCAGTCCGCAGCACACAGTGTAGGCGGGAGGCGCCAGACCAATCAACAAGGAGCCCTCCACCCATTTCACGCACTGTTTCTGTTCTGTGTAGTGCCCCTAGCCACTCCTTATTCAATGTTTCGACATTTTTAAAATGATTTATCTATCTCAATATTATTGTATAGCAAGTATCAAGAAAAGGTGCTATATAAATACAGTAAAATATTGCTCTTTCTATTTTATCAAATAAAATATAAAAGTTTTAATGCCATCTCATTAGTACTCTTAGGTCAAAGATTACTTTGTCTTTCCCATAACCGTGTCCCATACAACTGGGAATGTTGAGACCTGCAACGATATTAAGCAGAATCTAGTAGATACTGAAATGGAATCTGGTACATTCCTCAATTCCTTGAGAAAGAGAAATACAAACTTCACCAAGCACAAGAAGCTATCAAACTTAAATGTTTGTGTCCCACCAGGTTAGTGTATTCTTTCTGCTGTCCCCATGACTGCTTCAAAGAATCATTACTCTGCACACTCATATCAACCAGCACCTACTTTCTGCCTAATACCAAGAGGGAGTAGGGCTGAAGAAACCCAAACTCAAAAATCCCAGAAGGTGAAGGGCTAGAGTCAGGTAATGAAGGAAATACCCCGACAAGGCAAGCAGCTGCTTCTAGAGCTCTTCCTGGGAGGCAGCGGGGTGACCGCTGCTGCTTCTCATCAGGGACTAAAAGTTTGGTTCATTTATTTTTCTAAAATTCTAAAATAAAAGGGAAAGTTAGAAATCTCCAAAGCAAATCCATTACACCATACATTAAGAATCAGAAATAACTATCCACACTTTACTGGTGCTGTTAATGGCATATCAGCAATTCTCACTATCTAAGCAGGATGAGTTTCTGAAAGGAGATCAACTGGGAAGAAAGAAAGAGCGTATTTTAAAGACATGATAGATAATGTCACGTTCTCATTGCACAGCAGCCTGTGAGTCCACAGCCTACCACACCCATGCGCAAGTACCACGGTACTTAATAGTAAAATGCTAAACGTGCACATAATGCAAGTTCTGTACAAGCCTTGAGAAGATGGAGAGAAGCTGAACAAACCCTGAAAAACACATACACAACAAAGGGAGTCTCAGCAAAACTGCACCCTGCCCCATTTTAAGCCTAGGACAAAACACCACTAAAATTAAAAAAAAAAAAAACTAGCATTTTTTATATAATTATCTTAAAAGATGGATTTTTATTAAGCGGTCAACTAAATAAACTAAGCTAAATAAAACAGCTACAAGACATTGCCTCATAAAAAAATAGCTGTGAGTTTATGACCACATATACGTGTGTGTGTATGTGTGTATGTGTATATGTGTGTGTATGTATGTGTGTGTATGCGTGTGTATGTGTGTATGTATGTATGTGTATATGTGTGTGTCTGTGTGTGTATGTGTCTATGTGTGTGTCTGTGTGTATGTATGTGTATGTGTGTATGTATGTGTATGTGTGTGTGTATGTGTGTATGTGTATGTGTGTGTATGTGTGTCTCTGTGTGTGTTTCTCTGTGTATGTGTGTATGTATGCATATGTATGTATGTGTGTATGTGTGTGTATGTGTACGTGTATGTGTGTGTCTGTGTGTGTATGTGTATGTGTATGTGTGTGTGTCTCTGTGTGTGTTTCTCTGTGTATGTGTGTATGTATGCATATGTATGTATGTGTGTATGTGTGTGTATGTGTCTGTGTGTGTATGTGTATGTATGTGTGTGTGTATGTGTACGTGTATGTGTGTGTCTGTGTGTGTCTGTGTGTATGTGTGTGTATGTGTGTCTCTCTGTGTGTATATATATGTATGTATGCGTATGTATGTGTGTATGTGTATGTGTGTGTCTATGTGTGTGTACGTACGTATGTGTATATGTGTGTCTCTGTGTGTGTATATGTGTGTGTATGTATGCGTATGTATGTGTGTATCTGTGTGTGTGTATAAAACAACCATCAGTTTTTCACAGCTTACAGGTCCCAAGACAAAAATAGGGCTCAAGAAATGTCAACTGCGTAAGTGGCCAAATGACTTGAGATTCTTTTCTCCCTCTCCCCCTCCCTATCACTACCCTGCACCTCTCTCTCTAAAAAGCCAGAGCTGGAGAAATGACTGAGCACTTAGGAGCTTTTGTTACAATTCCAAAGGGCCTGGTACAATTCCTATACCTACATGGCGGCTCACACACATTTTAACTATGTTCCATGGGATCAACACCCTCTTCTAGCCTCAGCAGGTACCCCAGGCACACGCATGGTGCACAGATCCACATGCAGGCAAAAGCCAACACACAAGAACTAAATATAAAACCAAACGCCGGCACTGAGTCACATTTCAAATCCCTACCAATCACTATTCTGAACCACCAACATTTCTCCTATTTCCTTGGGGTTTAGCATCTCCTCAGCTTTCATCTCTTCACTCCACATTGCCCCAGTGAGGTTTCTAGGACCGGGCACAGGTCACAGCAGGTTCCACGTGTGCACTCCTCAGGAACGAAAAAATAAACCCTGTTCTCTGCTCTTCCTACTGTCTCAGGGAACCGGCAACCACCTCCACCTAGAGGCTGAACACAGAAGCCTAGGGACATGTTTCCATATTCTCCTGTTGTTTAAAAACAATGATGAAAACCCCAACTGCTCTATTTTACCAATAAAGACTCAGGAGCCAGATGCTGGGGTGAAAACCTGCTAGCTCAGAGAGGCAGAGAAGGTAACCAGCTAACCTTCCTTTCTCAGCTCAGGTCTGGATTGAATGAAACCCAAAAGGCTCACTAATATAACTGATAGCCCAGGAAGAAAAAAGCCAAACAAACAAACAAAAAACCCAAGGCTTGTTAATTCAAAGCCCCAAAACACCAGGGAGCTGAGGAGCTGAAGCCTAAGCTAAAGGCAGAGCTTGAGCTAAAAGCTCTTCTTCTTTACGCTGTCCTAAATATCCCTTAACTCAAAGTCCCTTCTACTCTTTAATCCTTGTCAGCTGCTTTCTTGCTCTGCCTCTTGACCTAGGGTTAACTTTATTAGATATACAGAGAACTCTTGGATTAAAGGTGTGTGCTAGGGCTGGCTGAACCACACCATAATCACCCATTTATAATAAACAGAAAGTTCTTGAATTAAAGTGCGTGTTAGGGCTCAAACAAATAAACAGGGTTTTACAGTTCACAGTTTCGGGGTTCACAATGGGTTCAAGTATCCTGCAACACTCTCCATTCCCTACCTCTCCACCTCAAATCCCATCAGGCTCGTCCTTCACAACTACTAGCCCTCTCTTGACTACAAGCACTTCTCTACTCCTGCTCTACCCTAACATCTCCCCTGCCTGATTCCATCAGCTGCAAATTAGCAGAAATTTTCGTGTCCTCTCCTGGGTCGCTGTAATCTGCTCCCAGAGAGCAATCACAATGATTGTGAGAAGCAAAGAAACAGAACTCCCATTAAAACAAAAAACTTGATGTGAGTTGTGTGCATAAACCCTTTAATGACATTCCTGTTGCCTCTACAATCAAATCTAAGCATGGCTAAAAAGTTAGAAGTCCCCAAGAAAGACTTCTGGGGGAGGGTGAGAAGGCTCAGCAGGCAAAGCGCTGCCATGAATCCAGTGATGAGCGTCTCACTACCAGAATCCACAGCGAAAGAACTGACTCCTAAAAGTTGTCTTCCAACCTACAAACGTGTACCACGGCACACAAACTTAGTAGCACCAGCATGTCCTACTAATGTGTCTCACACCACACACAAAAATAATATAATTTGAGGGAAAATGGCTCCTGACTGTCTTTTCTTTTAAAAAAAAAAACGAACAAACATTTATTTATTTATTATTTATACAGAATTCTGCCTGCATGTGGGCCTGCATGCCGGAAGAGGGCACCAGATCTCATTATAGATAGTTGTGAGCCGCCATGCAGTTGCTGGGAATTGAACTCAGGACCTTTGGAAGAAGAGCCAGTGCTCTTAACCTCTGGGCCATCTCTCCAGACCCCTGACTGTCTTTTCATCATAAGCCACTGACCCTCCTGGCCTGTCCCCATCTTAAGCTATTCTATGGCTTCGTTGATTTTCCAAACACTCTATGCTTTCTCCACAGGAAACTCTGACATGGCATAATGGAAATCTAATCCGGGCTCCACACTGGTACCCATCTTTCACGGCTGCACACAAGCACCACTTCCTTGAGAAATCTTCACATTACCCATGGAGGGTGGAAACATCAAGCCCCAGGTTAGAAACTCAGTTTGGCCAAATATGACACTTGCCTGATAAATAAATTGAATGTCATAAGCACAGTAGATCCAGCCCCTAACACAATGCCTGCCATATAATAAACAACCTAAATTTGTTGAGTTTAAATTACTGGATTCTGGTGAATACATAAAGTTTAAGACTATTAGTTTTCGTAAGACACTAATGGATTTTAAATTGCAATACAATTTATTTATAGGAAGCAAGAATGCTTCTACTCACAGTACAAACATTAAGTATCCCTGTCAATAATCAAATGTCAGGCTTTTACAATCTATTCCTGAACTTACAAAACAGGGGGAGGGAGGGCTTAAAAAAAAGTCTTCCTAACTACTCAATATGGGCAAAACTGGTCCGACAGGACTCAAAAGGTCTCCAAAGTTGCAACCTGTATGCTTCCATTCAAAACATAATGCTGCCAGCTTGTTACTGGAGAACAGAGATAGCAGCAGATTGGCTCCCAAAGCCTGTTCTCAAAAACAGTCAACAAGGTATGAAGCTGGCAGGATTTGTTGTTATTGGTAATTAAATGTATTTTATAATCTGATTTATCACTGAAATTATACAGGCCAGAAATTCTTCACAGCCAGGCAGGAGACTGCTCCGAGTGTGAACCAGCACAGGTGTCTGCAGGAAAGCTTGCTCCTTATATGGCATTTATTGTGCGGACTACACACAGTTTCTCATTTACAAGGCATAAATTAACATCTAACATTAGAGCAAATATCTAACAGTCCATTAGCATTATTGTAACATTCACTAGAGACACACCTCTTGGTTTAGGCACAATATGTACCAATTTTTTAAAAAATTGAAAATACAAGTTTTGACTGTTAGAACATTAACTTAATCTCAACAAAATGTGCATGTTTATATACATGCAGCACAATACGAGACCCAACTGTAGAATGGAAAAATTAGTGAAGAGGGCAACACAATCAAGTTAGAGTCACAATTCTGCGCTGCTCTGAGAGTTTTGCTTGGCACTGAGAATGTGGCCTGGTGTGCAGCACCTGCTCCGTGTGTAAACCCGCCAAAGAAATTAGCCTTTGGTTCTGTACGGCTGATCCTGGAGCCACTAGTGCTGACTTCCCTAAAGCCTTCAGTTCTTGGTGTCTGCCATTAACCACCAAAACGCCACACCTGTAGCACAAACCTAACAGTTGCAGAGGTTGGAACCTGAAAAAAATTTTTTCATCAGCCCAAGCCAAAGGTTTCAAATGCACCACAAAGGTGTTCCACTAAGGGAATTAGAAAACCATCTGAGAGTAAGTTAGAAAGAAGAGGTTAGTCGTCTTTCTGTATCATTGTATTTATAACTGTAGCCAGTCCTTATGTTACTGATTCTCCATTCTGACCCCAGGCTGGCTCAGAACCCAACATGTAGTCTTGAACTCAACAGCAATTGTCTTGACCTAGCCTCCAAAATGCTGGAATCACAGACACATGCCAACACATACAGCTTAGCCCTTCATTTGGCCATGTAGAGGTGACAAGAAAAAAAATGACAAAGTAACTCCCAACAAGGGCTTCTCATTCTAGGGAGAGGGGGATGGTGGCAGCAGGTAACAGAGGCCTAGCACCTGCTCACTAGTACCTCCTCTTTATTTGTCATCTCCCTCTCTCCAAGATGAGTTCTTGACTTAGAAATCTTCCCCGTCTCCACAGTTCTCAGTCTCCTCGTCCTCACCAGCGCCACAAACACATCCTCAGCCAAGGCCACCTCAGGTAGCACCTGGCACTGACCACTGAATCTATGTCACAGAAGGTGGAACGGCTTACCTCTGAGACAGACCTCCACTTAAACTTGCGAAAAGCTCAGTACAAATTACTATTCAAAGACGACCAAGCATAGTATACCTTAAGAACAATAAGCTTTTCCCCAGAAATAAATGGGACACCTTCTGATGTAAACTAAAAGAAATTGTTTTAAAGAATGAAATGATATTTGCTAACAATCACCTCCATTCTCTTTTTAGAAATGAGTGATAGTTTTATTTCTTACTATGTATATATGGGCGCACTGAGTTTTGTTTCTTTGTTTGTTTGGAGAGAAGGCTACCATGATTTTCACAATATCAGGGCTGGTTGACGGTGTTTTACCAGTGATACCAAGATGGCAGAAGACATGGTCTATGAAATTCACAATCCCAGCAAGTATCTAATAAGAGAGAAATCTATGGTAGTTACAGACAGGCAGTAGCACAAGAGAAAGAAAAGCCAGTTTTCTCTCAGCTTAACATTCTGTACTTACAACGGTGGCGAAAACTGGTATACAACTATCCCACGCCCTCTGCCTTGAAACGGTATTTAGGATATGGATGCCAGAGCGCAAAGCCTGGTTCTTCCTCTCAATAGCTGTATGATCACTGAGTGTCTCCTGTTTCAGTTTTCTCTATGAGAATGACTATCATATCTACTGAGTAAATTACTGTGGGGATAAGATGGGCCAGGCTTGAAGTTAGAAAAGCCTTCTGTTGAAGAAGTGCACACGGACAGGAAGCGAGTGTTTTTAGCCTAAGACTGCTCTCTCCAGAGATGAGCTAAGCCCTCCCACGTGCTGCAGCGAATCAACACTCTGCAGTCCCAGTGCTTGTATCAGAGGCGGCACACCCCTTCCCCCACCTCAGCTTTCCTGGCTCTCCCCTTTCCCCAGTCCCTTGCCACGCCTAGTCAGTGTTCAGAACCCAAACTGCAGTATGTGGTACTGAGTACGCTTTAAGACTAACAGTAAATACCAAAAGAAAGTCCTTTAGGTGCTGAGTATCCAAGACCCTCAAGGTTTTTATAGCAGTCAGTCTAACATAATCTAACAAATGACCCTAAAAAATATTGAGGTTTCACAACAATAGTTTGTCTCTTATGCTCATATCACAGATCTACTTACTACTGAGGATAGACAGGAGCCCTACAATCCCCAGTCCAAGCCAGGCGAATGAGTGGTCTCAATTAGATTGCTCTGGTCTCGAGGGAAAGGGAGACACATTGGAATATACCTTGGCTCTTAAGGTTTCTGGTCTTAAATGGTATGAACTTCTCATTCACATTTTATTGGTTTAAAAACAAGTATCAGTGCCAGGTAAATGATGGTTATTGGAAGAGAGTCTATAACCACTAACTTACTAAACCAGCATAATTCTAACAACAATCTACAAGTATCTATCCTTATACACATAGATAAATGTAGTAGTCTTCACCCTTCATCAAAGAAACTTTGTTAACAGACAAAAAAACCACTTCATAAAACTACAACCAATCAATGTACAGTTGTGAAGCCCAGTCCCAATGGATACACCTACAAAAACACTCTCACCCCTAAGGCCCAGTGGAAGGTGGAGCAGAGAGGATGTACGGGCCAGAGGATCAGGGATTTTGCTTTTAGACTATGTCTCCTAGCATCATCAGAAGGCATACAGGTAAAGTTCCATCACATGACTAGCCAAATGGGAACTGAATAAGGACAAAAAATGAACTTGCCAAACTGGACAGGAAAAAGTCCATGAGGCCTCAACTGTTCACCAAAACCCACAGGCAACTGAATAAAACTGAGAGCGGGGGAGGAGGCTCTCACCAGGGAGCAGCACACCAAATGGTTACTCTGTGCCAAATGGTCAGCCCTGAAAAAGACATGCAACTAAAACTGAGTGAAGGGTTCTATTTGGGGAAATATATATGTATTTACAAATGTATGTATGCACGCGTTAACAGCTAATGATGAAGAGGCCATAAATTTGAAGGACAGTAGAGATGGGTGTATGGAAAGGTTTGGCGGTAGGAAAATGAAGTAGCAATCTCAAAAGCAAACAACAATGGGCCACATGTCAGCACAGATGACGAAGGCCTGGAAAAAGTACGGCCTAAGAAGAGCAGCAAACAGTGTCCTGTGCACAGGGAACTCTCTGCACAGAGGCGGAATAACCGCTACAGAATGTTGTACATGCACACAGGCACATTTTCATCTGAGAAAAAAAATACATTTTCAAGATTATCACAGACAAAAAGAGCCTAAAAGAAATCACGCTGGGCTTGATGTCAGTCAGGTCTCAAACTAGGCCACTGCTAGTGATTCTGATCTTGACTCTGGCTAGTCTATGCTGTATGGACAGGAGATAATCTAACTTTCTATGAGGATCATTAAATTCCACTGTGACCTCATACATCTGACTATGTGAGTGTGGTAACCGCACTAAAGCAATACTTGCTTACTGACAGCAAAGTCTCCTTTGCAACAACAGTGGTTTCCAGGCAAAAAGAACCTGTTCTTAGGTACTCCTGCATTACACAGCTGGCAGTCTGACTACAACCCTACAGTCCGTGCTTTGGCTCTCGGCCTGTGATGCTGATCTTACTTTGGTTCTGTTTAACTATAACTCGAGCTTCTAAACGAATGTATTAAATAATTAATATACCTATGAATCACATAAAATTTAAATTTTCTATATTTGTTACAGAAACAGGTCATGATGAAAGTATCAAAATCTCATTTTGAGAAAGAAAAGCATCTAAAATTTCAGAAACAAAAGCACCTAAAATGACCCCAAGTTAATACCTGCAGTGTATTTAAGTGGAGGGTACTGACAAACCAACAATGACCACGGTACCTCGCTGAAGCACCTCCACAGGGTCAAGGCTACACATTCCACTGTTTCTTCCAGAGCAGAGAACACATGGAATTATCAGCTGGGATATTAGAATCTCTAAGGTGAGACCATAATTATGGAGGGCTCTTTTTTTACCCCCAGTTTACATTTGCAGGCAAAGAACACCGGCAGAAGCATCAGCTAAACAGAACTGAATATGCTTTCAGTAAAGGTGTGTCAGGTTTAAGTAATAGATTCAAAATGCTCTCAACTACTGGACAGAGCTGAGGCGGCAGCTGAGCAGGGCAACTCCCTGCACACCCCACCCTTCGACTCTCAGCACAAATCATCTACATCTACACAATAAGCCCAGAAAAGAAAGAGTAATTACTTTTACATCTTCAAATGCCATCAAAAGAAAATCTCCCAAATACAACCAACCCCAAAGCTCCCATCCTGTGGATGATTCCAGGTTCACTTGGCTGTATGTGTGAAAAATGCTACAGTGCAAACTCAAGAGAAAGGGCTAGCATGGAAAGGACGCTGCATCACATTCCCAGGTTCCTTTCTAATTTAAATTTATCAATTTGATAAATTCTACTCATCTTTCTTCTTGAAAACTGAAACAGAGAATGAGAAGAAAACTCACATCCTCTTCAGCAAAGTCCTGGCCCTGTCATTAAGAAGTCAGGAGTGAACTGAGGTGAATGCACTCAAGCGCTCAAGTTCTTCTGCAAGACAGCCAAAGATCAATGCCACTTAGCTCAGACAGGAGGGAGACATGTCACCCCACAAAGCCAACAGAAAAGTGTTGATCAGTCCTGCTTTCACTCAAATTAAAACTGCAGCAATAATTTTTAATATAACCAACCATACCCATGGAGTAGCTATCACAAACAGGAGTGGACCACTGTTTGTTGTACCTGGCAGAGTTATGGGACACCTAGAACAGTGTCCTAAGCTAGCCTGTGAGGCCCTGCAGCCCATTTACTGCAGAAACACACAGTAAGAGGAGCAAGTCCGGCTTACCCCAGCATGAACTGTAATGTGAGGGGCCCACTGGAGACTTTGAAATGCATTTTCACTGTACTAGTTTTTGTTAAGCTGCCTGCAACTATCTACACATGAAAAGCTATTCTTACTACTTATTTGACAAACCAAATGATTTCAGAAAATATGTTCAGCAGACTCTGAGGCAAATAACTTCTAGCATTATCTACAACAGTGTCTTAGTTTGGGTTTGGGGTTTGTTTTTAATCTAAACAAAAGGCACCATCCACCTTTTAAAGAAAGAGGACACAGTGAGGGCGGAGTTCTGTCCTCCTGTTTAAGAGTACTTGTTGCTCTTGCAGAGGACCCCAGTTCACTTGGTAATTCACAACCATCTATCATGCCAAGTCAGGGAGTGTGTGGCATGCAAGCATGTAAGCATGTGCACAGAACAATGAAACAGTAAAACAACTGCTGAACCTGTAAGAAGGCTATGTAGGAGGCACCTTGGCGGGTTTTGCTGTTTTGTTCTTTTGGGTTGCATGAAAACAACTTGAACAGCCAATAACAGAAAATAAAAATTGTTACATACATACAATGGAATGTTGAACAACACTAAAAGGAAAAAGGGATTCTATTGTATGACTGAACTTTAAGGACATTATGTTAAGTGAAATAAGCCCATCACTCACTCTCTCTCTCTCTCTCTCTCTCTCTCACACACACACACACACACACACACACACACAAAGACAAATAGTGAATGATTCTGTTTACATGTGGTAGCCAGAAGAGAAAAAAGTAGGAATGATAGCTGTCAGGATCCTGGGAGGAGAGAATGGGGAACTGTTTAATGGGAGTTCAGTTTTGCATAGCAAAGTATTCTAAAAGCAGGTCGCAACATCCTCTATTCAAGCTGATAAATTCATATCAAATTAATTTTTCCAGGATTAAAAATGTTAAAGCACATATACATTTCTGTTTGTCTGGTTTTCTATAAAGATGAGTCTAACAAGAACAGTCACTTCAACATTCTCTGTAACGCTAGCAACCATAATGTTCTGTAGAGGCAAATGTGCATGTACAGACAATGAGAACAGACAGTAGAAAACACAGGCTTACCAAGAGCTACTTTTAATATACTAACTTCATAAAAATAAGGGTTTTTTAGGTTTTCTTTCTAGAATTTGTATGTCCACTTTCGTCTCTAAAGTCTCAACAGAAATGTACCAGACAAGACTGATAATCTCCAAGTCAGAAAATGAAGAGGACAGTGTTTTTTTCTCTAAAGTAACATAATGATTAATGAGTTTTTGTTAGTTTTTACATATGAATGATCTTCAATACTATTTTAAAACAAAGCAGAGAATATGACAACTATCATTTAATAAACATTAGCCAGAACGAAGTCTGATATCTGCCATATCTGCACACGTGCATTACCAAAAAGGTGTGGTTGTCTTCCCTGATATGGCCTTGCTTTGGAGTGTCACCCCGTAGACCATGCGTTTATCCCTGAATTATCTGTAAACTCTATTTGGATTGTAGACATTTTACAAAGCTGGTATTCTACTGCATGCTGCACACTAAAACTAGCTTTTCTTCGATGCCAGGTTTTACATACATCTGTGCTAAAATATACATGTTTAATATACTCAATTTACACTTCTAAGAATAATTGTACTTTATAAATTTATCACATTCTTTTTGCACCTTCTGAAGCAAATCATTAAGAAAGCTAAAAAAAAAAAAATCTTGACAAAGCAAGAATAAAAATGTGAGTGAAGCCAGGGGATGGTGCACAACCTTAATCCTAGCACTCAGAAGGAAGAGGCAAGTGAGTTCAAGACCAGCCTGATCTACAGAGTGAGTTCCAGGACAGCCAGAACTACACATATGCACACACACACAAAAACAAAACAACAACAAACAAAAAACTATCTCAAAAAACAAAACAATAGTATGGGGAAAAAAGTATGAAAAATGTAAAGAGTGGAGAGGCCATTTAAGTTGTTGCATTGTCTGAATACATTCTGAAGCTGGTTCTAGATTTCAACCTTCAACTTACTAGAAACCATTATCAGACAAAACCCTGAGGTTCTACAAACTGTTAGATCATAACATTCTTTCTAAATAATCTCGATATGCTTCTAAAACTACCCCATTTCATATTATCTCAAAGAAACAGTATACTTATAAAGGCAAATCTCATATGCTCTTTTAAAAATGTATGGTTTAACAATATACAAAGCAATAGAAAAGAGTATGTAATTGGCAAACTCTTTGTGAAATTCAGAGACCTAAGCACAGAGCCTGTTGATCCCAGACTGAGAAACCTGACAGATGTCTTATTTCCAACCTACCCCAAACTTTTCACTGTAAGTTCTGTGGCTTTACTTTTGGCAACCCCAGCCAGATCTCAATTGGCAGCTTGAGCTTCAAATCAACCTAGTTTAAACCAGGATGTGGTCTGACAGCTTCAAGAGACAGTATAACCCCAAGGAGCGCACAAGGAGGGCATCCAGCTTATCCATGGCCTACCTGGCTTTCTAGACCCCTACCATCTAGGATGACATGTAGAGCATTGAAAACTAATGTTATCTGTCAAAGGCAAACGGCTATGAAGGTCTACTGACATCACAGAGGAACCTCTGACAGTTCTGCATCTTATAAACTGGGCTGGAATGACTTAATTAAAACATCAGATGGGGAATTGATTTTCAATTGACCTCTCTCAGGTGAGTATCTTTTGGAGACTGTTTTAGAAGACCATCCATCCTTACAGCCTAGGCTTACCTCTGCCATTTGAAAATATCCCATCTTTACAATTTCTTGGTACATTCTTTCCAGTCCTAATTAAAAATGGTACTTTTGCTTAAGTTTCATTTGGAAAGATTTGTTTAAATTTGCGGTTTCTCCACTGTGATGGCAATCACACAGCTGTACTGCTATCACCTCAGCCTTTCTCGTAAGAAAGAGCAGAGTGTGCATCACCAGGTTAGAGAAACAGACGCATGCTAACCGAGCGCTCCTCTGCGGGAGCCACAGTGGACAGTTTTTGTAAATCTTCAAAATGGCAATGGGAGAGAAGGGCAGAATGGCATGCAAAACCCAAAGCACTGACTAATCCCTTTCGAATCCAGTGTTCTGCCCCTGAGCTGCTCCAGGAACACTACTCTTCTGTGTGGACTCTTCGCTTCTATCCCAGCCTTTCTTTTATCCTGCACTTGCAGGCTCTCCTGCCCTCTCACACAGCTAATACAATTTAGAATATATGAAGGAAAAGCCACTCCCTTTAAGATAGGATTAAAGATATTAGTATAATCTATATTAAGATAGATTAAAGATGGGCACCCTGTTTTTGATTCACCCAATGGTAGCAGTAAACATTAAATAACTGAGTGACAAGCACATGTCAATTATTTACACACTCCTTTGATTTGGTTGGTTTCACACTTTCTATATAGATCAGGCTGGCCCTCGAGTGCTGGAATTAAAGACAAAGTGCTGCCCATGGTCCATGTGCACAGTCATATGGCTATCTCCACAATGACTAGAAGAAAATGACAAGGATGTGATTCTTAAAAGGACTCAAGGAGCCCTTTTTCTAATTAAGGTGGGTCAGCAGGAGCTTATGCTCCCTATGGGAACCTACGTGGGTCCATCCTAAAGATAGTGCCACAATGGTCTGCTATGGACGCTTCCTTTATCAACACTAAAATTAAGTATCTTTTATACCTGTCTACTGCAGCCTTTCAACTTTATTATTAATATCAACCAACTTCACTGTCAACCTGGATTGTGAAGAAAATTATCAAAAGTTATTCCAAAGGGGTTGGAGAGATGGCTCAGTGATTAAGAGTACTAGCTACTCTTCCAAAGGACCTGAGTTTGGCTCCCAGTACCTACCTGGCAGCTCACAAATGTCTATAACTCCAGTTCTAGGGGTCTGACATCTTCACAAAGACATACATACAGACACAACACCTATATTTAAATTTTTTAAATGTTAAGAAGTTACCCAAGTACCCACCTTTAAAATGGTGTGGATGGTGCCTAAGATGCTTATTAAACAAGTACAATACGGTTTTCTTAACACAAAAAAGTTAAAATTGTGTGACTGTGTAGGTTTAGCTCTGCACAATACACTCTAAATTCCTGAAGACAAATGAATACTGGAACAGCGTAAAGAAGCAAGGTTTGTTTCTTGTTATTTTTAGGGTGAATGTGTTTGATACAATTTGCGCCCCAGAGTAGGATACAGTTGTGAGGGCTGGCCTTTAGGTCATGCTCATAGTTTACCCTGCACTGTGGGTATGCTTATCTTCTTTAATGGGCCAGAACACACCAACTGTACTCACCCTGCACACAATGTTACACAGTGCAATTTGAAAAACCCAAGATGAAAAGATGTTTTGTTTAGCATTTAGATGTTATCTGCAGAGGTGCAGCTATAGCCAAAAAATTAAAAATAAAAATAAAATTTTAAAAAAGATGGGACACCTGGTCGCTAGCTGTGTCAGACACCAGAAAGTTTATAACATGAGTACTCCGACCAACGTTTGGCTATCACTCAAACACTAAAGATACTCCATCTCTGTCATTTTATGTTGTAAAGTAAGAACAGGCTACTTATATTTTCTATTCACTAAAAGACTGAGTTGGGAGGGAGGGAGAGAAGGAATGAAGGAATGAAGGGAAAATGTGCTGAGACAGCAGGACACTATACACTCAGAATTTGGAGCCTTCTCCTTAGTTAAGAATATTTTAAGTCTGAAAAGACTTAATCTGTCATATAATACATACAAAGCTAAATGAAAAGAAAAAACAAACTTGTCTGTCCAAGGGAGAAAAGGTTATAATATATTATAGAGAAGATAGATTCTGGTTTTACATTTTCTGTATGAGACAGTTTTCAAGCTTCGGATTTTAAAGGTTTTTTTAGATTTTACAAGCAGTTTACAAGCTTAAGATTTTAAAGTATTTCTATTTTGCTCATTTTAATGTCATTATTGATGTTCTATATTTCATAAATCACTGATCAAACTTTGTTTTAAACTTATTTATAAAGACATCACTTTGAAACATGTACAGTCGGTGTCTGGTCTAAGCGTGGCACATCTGCACTGTCTCGAGACTGTCTGCGTTGTCTGCTCTTCCCTTGGCGGCCCCTTGGTCTACAGCCTCTGCATCATGAGCACACAGGGCAGGAGCAATCAGATGCCTAAGCACTTTCAGCCTGTTCACTGGGACAGAGGGCGGGCTCCATTCCTATCAGTGAGGAGTCTACACCAGCCCAGAGCAGGGCACATACAGTGCAGAGCTAAGGACAAGAGATGCTCCCGGCCTGCCCTCCTGCAGCCAGTGCTATACCTGGACTCGGAGTATGCCTCACCTGAAACACACCTTCCACAGCGTGGAGCTGCTGAAAGGAGGTTACAGTTCAGATGCCCAGGCTCTTGCTGTTCTCATTAAGATTTAATAGACTTTCTCTACTGAGAATTTCTCCATTTTCTGCCTGTCCTTAGGACAATTGCCAGAGACTTTGTTCTGTTTAGGTAATTTTCAGTAAATGATTGTTTTCACTAGCGAGCATTCGAAAATTTTCACACTGAACTACGTATTTCAAGAAAGTTAAAACATGGGTCTGTGATGTCAGAAACTGTGTCGTTTATATACTTATGTGACCAGTTTATTTTACCAAACCATTTACACTGCTAAAGGAGATAATCTGTATACTTTTACAATAAGAGAATTATAGTAACAAGGAATTTAGACATATTGGTTACAAGCAATGTAAACTTAAAACATTATCTATCTAAACACAGATATTGATAACCAAGAATGTGGGCATCACCCTGCCCTTTTGTCAAGGTGATTTTTATGAGTTTTAATACCAAGCGACACGGTCGCTAAAAACATATATATAGTGCCTAACCACACATGTATTGTCATGGTTGCTTAGAAACCAGGCCTGAATAAGCAGAATTGGAACAGCAAAAGGAAGGAATCTTTGTTAAGAAGAGGTTCAAAGAAAAATACCTAGACTATGATTATGTTTTGAAAATGAGACTGCAAAGCAAGCAAACGTAACGGGAGGGTTAAGATGTCACATTGGAAGCTGTCCTCCAGGCCAACAGCACTTTAATTCTTACTACCCTGTGGCTATACATCATAACTCAGAGTTCATCAGAGAAAGAGAACCTTAATGTGTGTACATAACTCCATGCTTCAGAGTCCAAACACCACCAAGAAACGCTGACATATTTATGAACTCCAAAGGTTAACATTTCACAACAGTGATCAAATGTAAAGCAACCATTAAGTATGTGTATTTAATAGAAAATTTTAATCTAAGTAAAAGGTGTAAAAAAAAAAAGCACAAATAATGTGATGTCTTTTGTAACATTTAAAATGATGCTCAGGACTGCTTCTAATATGTCTATTCCATGAATATGTTGGAATTCTATCTAAGCAAAATGTGACCTCTGTCAATGAAAATTCAAATTCCTATTTTTGGCAGTGCCTGAATCGGCCTCTCAGAACATACACGTACTCTGGGTTTAAGTGCTCAAATTGCTGAGAAAATAAAACTAATTTTAGAAGTAATAAATTGTATGCGTGAGTGGCTAAATCAAAAATTTCTCGCCATTTTCGCCTCCATGCCCTTTTTAAAGGAGAGAGGTAAAAATGACTTTTTTTTTTTTTTAAGGCTAATAATCTCTGTAGAGGATAGAAAATTACTTGAAAAACCAGTAAGAAGCATCATATAAAATTCACAATTTTTCCAGCATGGTCTCCCTTTGAGACTCTTACGGGTCCTTTGTTTGTGAGCCACACCCTTGTAAAGATTATACAATCTGTGAGCAGTCATCATTCCTCTGGCTGAAGAGAAAGATTAAAAAAGGACTCGGTGCAGAGCAAGGACAGAGCCCTCGTGTGCCCTCGTGAGCCCTGAGTCGTGTCTGCTTCTGTGCTGCTCTCCTGGTGCAATGGCCACCTGCAGCTCCAACTGCTTGAGGTGCTCTTAGAACCCACAGGAAGCAGTTTAAAAAGATCCCAAGAAAGTCCACTGTTGCCATGAAAGTAGCCTTTTATATTTAAATAATTCTAGGAACAGATTTATTTAGGGTATAATTTGACTTTCTGTCCAATCACAGCAAACTCAATTGGAGGGAGCTACTCAGCTCCTCTATCGTACAGATGATCTCCCCGACACAGAAGTCATCAAATGCCACCTCAATTCTAATGACATTTATCCTTACTCCACTTCAGCTAACAATTCTGAAGACAATAACCTGATTCCTCCGAAACCTTACAAGCGCTCTCCTCTCCCAAATACCCTACTTTCCTCCCACAGGCCGGAGCTCTTTCCTTTAGGTATTCCCGGCTGTTCCCACCTTTCTTTGGAAGACCCCTAGTGACTCATTCTTGCTAGTGCTGCACTCTCTCTGCGCACTGCGCCCAGATGCCTACAGCCCACTATTCCACCGCTGCCATCAGCCCCCGCTATGCTCACGACCTTTTATTCTGCTCCACGGGCTCTTTAAAAACCCTCAGCACTAGAGCAATTCTAGTATCTGCTACTAATCTTGGCTTCCAAAATCTGTTAGAAAGACTTGGATGAGAGGACTTGGGCCAGTTCAAGCCAGCCAGCTCCTCTTCCATCTCCATGTGTTGGTTCTTTACCGTCAGTATATAAATACACTAAAAGCTTTTCCAATGATACACATGCACATGGGGGCACTTCTTCAACTCTGCCAACTATCATCACTCATTCTCTTTTCACTCAAGATTCTGCAGACAAACCCTTGCTTGATTTCAGCTGAAAAAGAGATGCACTCAGTCCTAATAGAGAAAGCAATTGCATAGCAAACACTACTACCACAAAGTAACCAGCACTAGCTGGTCAAATGAAACATAGCCTCAGAAAGCAAACACTACTTGACATAAGCATTACTGGGAAGTGATTTCTTTAAAGCTTCTGTAAGCTTCACAGAGGGTTAAATTCCTCTATGCAAGAAACTCCACAACGCTGGAGGGAAAAGGTTAAGACTGCCTCAGTGTGGGTTGAGGGCACAGATTTAGCATAAACAACAAGTAAGAAGTTCTACCAGTGCACTTAGTTTCCTTGAAGACTGCCAGACTCTTGGGCTCTGGATATTGCCTCACAAGCACGAGGCCAGAACTCAGTCCACAGAGTATACCGCGCTGGCACCCGCCGATAATCTCAGCCCTGCGAGACAGGCAAAAGCAAACTTCTGAGGCTCCTTGGCCAGCTAGCCTAGCCCAACCAGCGAGGTCCAGGTCAAGGAGAAGTCCTGAGTTGAGAGAGATGGGCCAAGGCTCCTGAAATGAAATGACGCCTGAGGCTATACTCACAACACGTTGGGGGAAGAAGGGACCATAACATTCGGAATTGTAACACGCCTTGTTAACTTCTCGTTCCTTATACAGTTTTAACTTCAAATTCATAACCTAAATTGAAGCACAATCATCACTATAATTTAACTTAAAGTGGTTAAAAGCAGTTGTCTTTAATTAAATATCATAACTGTAAAATAAGTACCACTTTGATGAATAAGCTATAATTTTTGTTCACTTCCATTCCTCTTTTAAGAATGTGTAGGTCACAGATCAGGAATGGTGGCACACACATACTCCCAACCCCCTTTCCCCCCAAAAAAGGGTTTCTCTGTGTAGCCCTGAGTGCTTGGATTACAGGCCTGAGTCACCGCGCGCGACTGACACACACCTTTAATCCTAGCACTAGGGAGACAGAGGCAGATGGATTTCTGTGAGTTTAAAGTCAACCTGGTCTACATAACAAATTCCAGGCTGGCCAGGCTACACAGTAAGATCCTGTCTCCACATTAGAGGCTGGAGAGATGGCTTAGTGATTAGGTTCCCAGCACCCAGAACCATCTTTAACTCCAACCCCATGGGATCCGATACCCTATATGGCCTTCCTCGGGCACTGTGTATGTATATGATTCACATACACAAACACACAGAGAAACATATAAAATAATTTTTAAGACAAAAATGGCTAGATCACATTTAAACACCTAGTGGAGACACTACATTTTGGAAACCACTCTTTAGAAGCTGATAGTTTTTCACATAACTAAAGTTCCCACTTGGGGAGAAGATCAATTGTCAGCTTTTGACAATAAACCCTTTCAAAAATATTTTCTTCTGATTTAACTTCACAATAGTTTTCAAACCACAATTTTTTTAAAAAAAGATATTTACTTTGGGGAACTTTGTTGAAAAACCCTTAAAAATAGTCTTGCTTTCAAGTTACTCTTACAAACACTAGATGTATGCCCTCTGCTGGCTTCACAAAATTCCCTTGATGCTCCTCTGGATCCATGAAGAAATAAGTATAAATATGGTTTTCTAACCAAATAGCTACAAAGGGTACGAAACAGTACACATCCCACTGTAAGATACTGCTTCAGGAAACCAATTTAGCCAAAATCTATTAGGCCAGTCATATTGGCCCACCCCCACCTCCTGAGTCTAGATTATTCTTACACATGAACATCTTATGCTTACACAGAGACAACACAATACCTCTCTACTAAATAAAAATATTGGAGGGTAATTTGGAACATTTGAGTTCCATCAAAATTAATAGCATCCAAAACATCACAGGTAAATTCAAACTAGTACAAAAACAACAAATAGTTTTTCCAGAAGTTCAACTTTGTTTTATTAATGGCTTTTCAGATCCAAGAGGACAAAAGGCCTGAAAACTGATATATAAAATAATATTCTTCCATTAGAAGCTATTCTTTTAAATTGTAAGTCACTTACCAAACAATATTCATTTTGAAATAATAAAAAGTCGCTTTCTGGACAAAGGTATTAACTCTGCTTGATTCAACAGCAAAGCAATAAATTTTAATTATTTTGCCAGGTGCCACTAGGAAAATGCCACAGAAATCGTGTCTGGTGAATAACTGAACCATGTCTGAAACGCTTCTAGAGAGAACAGAGAACATAAAGAGCCTAAAAAGAGTTTCCACTCAAGGCATAGTCACTAAATGTAAATAGATCTTGATTAGCTATGAGTACTGCCAAAGAAAATCAAAATGTGGCATATTTCATTGTAGAAATATACATTTATGGTTTTAGTGAACTTTTCTCATCTGGAATGACAGTGTTTCCTCCGAAAGCCAAAGAAGACTGCCTACCGCAACTCCCAGCACCAGGCATGAGAAGCCGTCCTTTGAGTTGTTGGCCAGATCTAAGAGACGCCCAAAACACATAGTCTATTGCTACCGCCCTTGGTTACCCTCTGCCAGGGTTGGAACTTAAGTCCCTATTGCTGAAGATATGATGTACTTCAGGATAAAGCCCACAGGGCCTGAGCTGAATATCCTTTTCCCTGAGGACTAACGACCTCATGGTACCAGAAGGCACAGTGCAAACTTCCAAAAGAGGCCACCAAGGGTCCCACCAAGCTATGATACCTGTGGCCCACATTAGTAATCAGCATACCCTTATGGGCGCAATAGTGGCACACGTGTTCTGGCAGGAACCAACAGCTCCCTGACTGGAAGTAGGGCCCACTTAATAAGAAGGATACCAGGAGAAATCTGGCTAACTGATGAGGTGAGTGAAGTGGAATCTTGGTTATTAGAGGAGAACCTACACCCATCAACATACTAACCAGCGCACCCTCTAACAACCATCCACAAAGATTTGTCCTTTTATTCAGACAGGTGTGGTCTGCAGCCCTCATCAAGGGAACTCCTCCTTGTTAACGGGCAAGAGAGCACCACAGAACAAGGAGCACCAGAGGCCACAACCAGCCACTGTGCAGCTGTGGAGCCCAGCCCAATGGATGCACCTACATGACACTCTCACGCCTAGGGCCCAGTGAGCACTGTGGAAGAGGTGGCAGAAAGCACGTAAGAGCCAGAGGATCAGTCTCAAAGCTATGAGACTGTGCCTCCTCAGAACGTCAGAAGGTATACAGGTAAAATCTCATCAACATGACTACCCAAATGAGCTGAACAAGGACAACAATGCCATACTGGGGTTGGGGGGGCACCCACAAAAAGCCTCAGCCCAGTACAAGGAATTGCACGCAACTGAGTAAAGCTGGGAACAGGAAGCAGGAAGCTTTCCCAAGGGAAGAGCACACCAACTGGTTGACCAGTGACAAACTGTCAGCCCTGAAAACATACACACAAGTAAGATTATAGGGAAATGTAAGTATGTGTACAAACACAGACATACATATGTGCACGTGTCTGCATGCATGTATGCATTAACTGATTTTTAGAAGGGCCACGAATTTGAAGGAGAGAGATCAAGGTGGGTATACTGGAGGGTTAGGAGGAAGGAAAAGGAAGAAACAATCTCTAAAGAAAATGAGGACTGGTGTGTGAGGCTCAAAATAAACAGAGTTAAGCTCCCATTTGAACCACCAGCTGTCACAAACATGCTGCCCTAAAGACCTGGTGAAGACACCTAGGACCACCCCTATGAGTCCTGAGCCCCTCTCAGGTCAGGTAAGGAAAACATTGCAATTAACAGAAGCTCCATCAACTGCATCAAAGAACCGGCTAGTACAACGACATCACTTCTAGCTAGAAAACACGTTAGCTTGATTTACAGAGAAGGAAAAATGCCAACGTCCAGGGACATAGAGGCTATTGTGTGAAGAATCACAGACTGTTCCCTTGGGTCTGCAGATATCCACTGAATAACTCGGAGCAGAACCAGAGTGCGGCAGCTCTACTTTAATTCCACCACCTTAAACTGTGGGTTAGAGGCTACTAAAGCATGCGTGTAGACATGTTAATCAGGTAAGGAATTGAGTGCCTCCTCAATCAACAATGGTTTGCCTGCTCACTGTATGCACTCACCCTACCACAAAGCAACAGGACCTTACAGAAGCACAGCTTGACCCAACTCTTTAGCTCTGCACATTTCTCACATGCAGACCCCAGCCCCTGGTCTTTTCCTATATAAACCTGAACCTCTTGTTAGGATCCCCAAACTCCGAACTTTGAACTGGTCCCCCTGCTTCCAGTGTATCCAGAGAATACCTATCATTGCTTTGTTTATTTTGGACTTAAGAAGACTGTTGAAATCCCCTGAAGTCAGGTGCCATCAATGGCCTAAGACTCAGCATGTTAAATAATGAAAACTGGCAAAGCTGAATTGATATATCCCAGTCTATCTCTGAATTACATGTGACCATTTCACTACACATGAGTCTATACTGCAGGATGTTTTGTTTCTTTGAGGAGTAAGTACAAGCCAAGACCCTGCCTGGCTTCCCATATTAGATCTAAATAAACTATTTCAAATGTAGCTCCCAGGAATTTACTCTTGGCTATTACAACCAATACTTTGGCTAACATATTAAAATATTTCAGTTAGCAAGTACCTCTGTCTTAAAAAAAGAAAAACAAATATTCCCATTGTCTCTATAGCCTAAAAAATAGTCTTTAGGTCAACAAAATAAAGCAGCTGTCTCTGCACCCAAATGTTATAATGACAATCAAGACTTAGCTACATAGAAGAGTAGCAGCATGGGTCCTGTCTGGAACAGTCATAGCATTAAGCCAAGACTTTGCTTTCTAGTGACGAGATCAGTCACCACCTCAGAGCACCGTTAATGCCGGTGGAACACTGACTATAAACAAGGTGTAAGGCTGCTTCCAAGTAAAAACAGAGACAGTGCCTACTTTGTAGTACACTTGAGCTAACCTAAGTCTAGGGTCTCCTTTGGACTTTCCCTAGTCACCACTGTCCTCCAGATAAGATCGTTTTTTCAGCTGTTTATAATACAAGCTTTTGAAGAGCTGCAGACAGTTAACAAATGTTTCTTTCAAATAAACTAACTAGATCTCTTGGATACATTTTAAAGGAAGAGGTTGTTCAGAGTTTTGTATTTTTTTTTAACACTTTTGGGTAATAAGGCCATGTCTTTCCATAGTTTGCTCTGTCATTTAAAGCCTTTGTCATCATATCTCCGTGACTACTGAACAAAGGTCAAATGGTATTTCTGATCCAATGTAATTGTTCAAAGATGTTCTTTGCTGTATTATTTCTATTGGAGAATTTTCAAACACTTGATAAACTCAACAACACAATAATTAAATGTTGGCATATCTGTTCAGCCTATATAGTGATATCATTATGAACATGTTAAGAGATGGAGGTGAAACTCAATGAGATAAAGCCTGCCTGGTATGGTCAAGGCCCTGGGTCGGATTCTGGATGGGCAGGAAAGCAAGTGGCAGGATGGAATCTGTGGGGCTGGAGCACAAAGTGGGAGTGGAGGTGAAAGTAAGGACGGTGAAGAAACCACAGTGAAATATGCCTGCAATCCGGCATTTGGAAGGCCGGCAGAAGAAGGAACACATCCCCGGATGGCCTGAGTACACAGCAAATACTTTTCTCCAAAATAAAATCCATCAAAGAACTTCTTCAAAGAAATTCTCACTCCTGCAACATGGAACTGTTGTAAACATTACGGACACACTTTTGATTATTATTATAGTAACACAGAGTGATCATGATAAACAAAAAGCACAAAACTCTTAAATACAAAGCTGTAAGTAGGATTCCAATGAGGCA
Organism: Pachyuromys duprasi; assembly: GCA_028658305.1. Taxonomy (NCBI): domain Eukaryota; kingdom Metazoa; phylum Chordata; class Mammalia; order Rodentia; family Muridae; genus Pachyuromys; species Pachyuromys duprasi. Next base: position 52,780,449 of record CM053756.1, read on the forward strand.
AATCATAGGTAACAAAGGAGGTACATTTCTTTGAATGTGCTGATAACATCCAAATGGGAACTCTTCAATAATTAAACAGGATTTCAATTAAACCACAACTTCTGGAGAAGGTAATGATTGGACAGGTTTGCAGTCAGGCCTTGAACTGAGAAGAGGAATGAATATGCTAAAAGCTTTATCTTTTGGTTGTAGAAAAGGTGAAATGTAGGGCTACTAGGATAAAACAGGTTTGCTGAAGAGCCAGAGAATGATGTGATGAGAACAGTAACTATAGAAGGTAAGAACCAACTTTATTAAATACCAAGTACTAAAACAGTGAGTGAAATCTGTAGTAAATCCAGGTACATACAGATTAATCTAAAATTACCCTAAGGGAACAAACAACAAGACAAATAGAAAAAAGCACGGAGAATAAAAAACAAATGCATAGTACATAGCTGAAAACCAGCAATGTGAACGAGACTCGATCTTGGCTACATAACCTTGCAGAAAGCCTGTCCTTGACTTTGTCCTTCATCACGCTCTTAACTGAACGTCTGTCTCAATGCTATTCCAGGTATTTGGCAAACTTTGTGCTCCCGCACTGTCTTCGTTTCTCTGTGCTATGCCATCCATTTTGGTTCTGCAGATGATATTATAATTGTTGTTTTCCACAGTCAATATTCATTTCACAATTCTGCTTCCCCTTCTTCATTCCCTCTACCAGCTTAGCTAGCATTCCCTGGAGGTCTTTGTTTGTTAGTATGATGGCTGGTTTGGGGGATTTGCTTTTGTTTCTTTTGATGTTTTTTACATGCAGATCTGCAGGTGAGAGGATCCCCTTGGTTTTATTTGCATGAAAATATCTTTTTCTCCTTTCATTATGTTTGGATCTAATTTGACAATTATTTTAAAGATGACATCTCTCTGACTTTTTAGATTTCATCCTCTGTTGAATAATCAGTTGTTGATCTTATTGGTTTTTTTTTTTTGAGTAAAATTTGTCTTTTTCTGTGAATACTTTGTTTCATTATGATTGTTTTGAAATTCCCTGTGCACCTCCCCAGTCCCTGCAATTAGTTTTCCTATAAGCACTGGTGTATATTTCTGGATAGTCCATATTTTGATGACTAATCTACAGAAATTACCCAAACTAAATAAAAACAAGAGGGAAAAATATGAACAGCAACAGATAAAAGCAGCTGAATAAACTCTCTCATATATCTGTGATCATAATAGCAGGAAGGCAAGAGAAAATGGGAAAGAAATAATATCTGACGACACAAAGACTTTCTCAAAGTTACTAAGAAGACACTAAATCCTATTCCAACATGCCCAGAGACATGAACCAAGACAAACACCAACACTAAGACAGGTAGACAAACTACTTGTATGTGCATGCACACACAAATGGGGGTGGGGGATGGAGGCAGTGGTCCATACCCCATTTAAAAGCGGAAACTGAGGTTTTAAAAACAACAACAACAACAACAAACAAACAAAAACCGGTGTTGAGGACGGCCAGGAGAAAGGCCAAAAAGGGAGCGGGGCGCCAACACTGCGAATAAAGAGGGCACCTTTGTTGTATAGCAACATCCAAAATGAAAAGCTGCAACTCAGAATTCCCTCACCAGCACCTCAGTTTTGACACAAGGCAAGGGTCAGGTCTTGAGTACATTATTTACCAAAGAAGAACCTTAGCAGCCATTAGTTAGAATGAGATGGCATCTTCTGAGCTGAAACTCATGGTTTGTGGAGAAAATAACTCAAAAAAAAAAAAAAAAAAAAGACATCAGTGACTAGATAATAAACAAGCGTGAAATAGAAGTAATACAATACAGAAAATTTCATGTAATGCTTTGCTAAGACTCTCTTAATATGCTTTGCATAGACACATTCAGTGCCTCCAAACCCTGCTCAAAATTTATAGTGAAAGCCAGATGTTTTCCAATTCATAAATGCCATTGCCTTATAAAGTTTACACATACAGTTTATGCATACAGAGTGTATGCATAAGCTGTAGAACAGAGAGAGGGAAGGCAGAGTCTCCTGAAGCTTGATGGTCCCTATTGGATATTGGCAAGGAGAAGACTCACAGACTTCCCTAGTATAAGGAAATAAAGAGGAATTTTAAGCATTCCAGCACCGTGGACACCTCATACGGCTGCCTAGATAGCACCTGGACAGCTTAAAGTACAGACTTGTTAAAGAAGCAAGGTCTCCCAGTCCTACAGAAGAAATGAATGCAAGCAAGACTTCACAGCAGGTGCACTCCTCCAGAGGGACCAGCTAGCATCAGCAGAGACTGGCTAGGGGCTCCCTAAGAACTTTTTGCTCAGTCAGTATTGTGCCCCTGCCCCTCATAAGACATGCAGGTGGGTTTCAAAGCCTTTGCCAGGAACATCAGTCTTTTTGTACAAATATTAACATTTTATGCCTACCAAGGCAGCTAACCATGAGGAACACTTTTTCTTCAAAATTTTACTTTTATTCCTTGCTCTTCTCTCAAAGCTCTGCAAGCTAGAAAGTCCCATACACTACTGATTTTTTTTTAGATCTGTCATTAATACTTACAGATATAACTCCAAAGTAGCTAAACAATATATTCTAAATTTTAAAAGAGGTACCACTGAAGAGCAAGTTATAGTCTAAGACAAAAACAGAAGTCAACTTTCTGTGTTTAGCTGTGGTTCTTTTGAGAGGGACCGTGAGGACTCTGTAGGTGGGTGCTGAGCAAGGACTGTGGGAATGAGGGCTGGCCAGCAATGAAGCATTCCAAACATCACTCAGAACTGGAAGAAGTATTCTCAAAAGCAGGAGGACAAGTGACACGGAAAGAAAATACTATGTTCTGCGCTGCTAACCATTGCTAAGAAGTAGCATGAATCTACACACACACACACACACACACACACACACACACACGTGTGTGCAAGTGCACACACACACGAGCATACACACTCACACACAGACTGACTGGCTCAAAGAGAAACATTTTATTAAAATATTCTAAGTGGTACTATACATGACAGACGTCCCCGGTAAGATGTGAAAATCATTTTAAGCTCATCTGAAAGAGATGTGCTACCTCAAAACAAGGATGGTAAGAACCAACTCCTGAAAGTTTTCCTCTGACCTGCACTTGGTACATTTCCCCTCCTCTCCTCCATCCCTTGCCCCTTCCTTTTTTTCCCTTCTTTCCTTTCCTTCCTCTGAGTGGCAACACCTACTCCTAGCTCTGAGCAAACACCAAGGTCATGCAAGTGAAATCACATACTATATATATGGCCTTTTGTGTCTTCCTTCTCCGATGTAGTGTTTCCATGTTCTATCCCTTATTATGGCTACATGATATTTTATCTATATTACTTGGCTTAAACATTCATCCAATGACATGGGGTGATGTCACCTCAGCTATTCTAGTGGCATTATCAAGAACACACACACTCTTATTCAAGTTTCTGTTGGGTGCACATACAGTTTAGCAAAACAGACAGGTCAAGCAATGAATGAAAAAAGACGTATCGATCACAATGATGTCTACAACTGGTGAATACCACGAAATTTTAGAACGTTTTCCTTTTCCCTTACACAGTGACAGCACACACTGGGGCCCAAAGGCTGGGGAGCGAGCGCAAGCGCCACAACACTAACTACCACTTAAAATGCTAAAGCTACATTGGGTATTGACCTTACTTCTCACACGTAATGACATTTTTCTTATAGATGCGTGATCTTACATTCGGGTTTTTTTTTTCTTTGCCAAAAAGAAGTGTTTGTTGCCTCTACCAAAAGTTGAATTACAGGGCACACATTCGACACTCTAAAACTTCCAAATTTTCTTTCTGAATATTTTAAATTGAGAAAATTACATATTTTATAACATACAATAGGTTGTTTGAAATAGGTACTAAGAAATGGCTAAATCAAGCTAATTAATCTCTGTCTCTTCATGTACCTCTGTTTTTGTAATTTTTTAAAGTACAAAAATTTCCACATTCTTAGTAAAACCAACAGCAGTGCTGCCTCACGATCAACTATTCCCAATGAAAAGTAGAATATCCAACTTGAAATACACTTCACACCAGGTTCTCAGTTTAAGGCCAGCCTGATCTACTAGGACAGCCAAGGCTACACGGAGAAACCCTCTATGAAAACAAAACAAAAACAAAAAACAAAGAACAAAAACAAACAAAAAACTGCTCACACACATGTGCAAGTCCCTCAACAGTGAGGTTTTTCTGAATAAAAACAACAACAACAAGAACAAAAGCAGCCCACCTTCGGATCCCATCTGACTGGCTCATATGTACGGCCCCCATGCTGTACAGACTGTTGGTGAATGTACAATGGTACAACTAACACGTCCCGCAAATCAGATGACATGGAGGGTAAACCCATCTGCTCTCCACAGTTCCATGGGAAACATAAGGGCAACAGAGGACAGAGAGGGCGGACAGTAGCCGAGTACACCAGAACTCTCAATTCCTGTGAACTTTGGTCTAGCCTGACACTATCAAATCCTTCTGTGCCCAACAAGACCAAAGTAATGGTGATCCTAAAGTCAAACACTACAAATTACCAAAAAGTATGCATTCTGCTTGCCTGCTCTTAGAAAAAAATCTGACTGGCTGGCTATGGGAAAGAAATGCACACCAATCCATCTTTAAATTCAAACAAACCAAATCTGAATGTGAGCTGTGAACTAACAAAGTCCCTTTTAACTCTCTGGGCCTACCTCATTTGTAAAAGTGAAAGGAGGGCTGGGGAAATAGAGCGGCTGGTGAAGTGCTTACTCTCCAAGCATGAAGACCTGAGTTCAATCCCCAGGAACCACATTAAAAAAATGCTAGGCGTGGTAGTGCATGTTTGTGATAGCAACACTTGTAGGGCCAGCAGTGGAGAGGCAGAGAGAAGATGACCCTTGGGGCTTTCCAGAAATCCAGTCTAGCCTATTGGCAAGCTCTAAGGCAATGACAAATGACGTCTCCAAAGAGGTGGGTGGCAATACCTGAAGTTATACCCTAGCTTACACTTATATAAACACAGGGACAGACACACATGATGATGATTATGATGATAATGACCACCAGGATGATGAAGGATGGGGTAAATTATTTTTTTAATTTAGTTCAGTGCCCAGAACACAGTAAAATACTCAATAAATGGGAGGTATTGTTCCTAAAATGCCTGCAAAGCAAAGAGCTGACCTGGGTATGCTGTGGACTTTACAAATGTAACTGCATTTATAAACAGCATCTCCAGGAAGAACCAGAAGTAGACACAAGTGGCATGGAACTGCAATGACACTACAGTCATAACCAGAAGGCTTCCCTGGCTTCTTTACAGCCTTCTGGCTTGTTTTGGACAAAGGAAAAATTACAGCAGACGCTAATTTCAGAAAAGCAGGTAGGGTGGCTCACTGAAGAGCTTCTCAAACTCTGACATGAAGTAATTCTATGGTCTCGTTAAAATGTTGTTCTTATGATTTATGTGGTAGGTCAATTACAGACAGTGTCTGAACTACATTTCTAACAAGATCCTGGAGGAAAGGGTGCTGTTGATACAGAAATAACTTTGAACAATAGTTTACAGGATAGCACACTTTACAAAACATAACAAAAGAAGTAATTTGAGTCTTGATAAGGATTCTTGACTCCCAAATCCCAAGGCTAGAAAGGTGCGGACGCTGTCCTAAGTCCACTAAGCTATACAGACTTGTGTTTAAGTGCTCATCTAAGCTCATCCTGCCCTGCCAGGGCACCACTGCACCCAATGGTATGGATGCTGCTCTCCTTGCTTCAACAGATGGTCTCTAAGAACAGAGGTGCTTGTTACTGGGTACGGAAAGCGAAGATTGCCCTTGGCAGCTCTACTAGTGAAATCTTCAGTAGTAATGGCACCCCATCACCACTCACCTTCACAGTCAATGTGCTGTGTGCAATGGTGAGGGCTTGAGGCTTTGCCACTGCTGGTCATCTCTCACCATGCATCCTATGGTGTCTGTCCCTAAAGGAGAGATCACAGAGACACACGCACCCAGGAAAAAGAAGGGAAAAATATACTGAAGACAGGAGAGAAAGTGAGACACTTCAGTTTCCTGCCAGGTTCTACCGTACCCTTGGTTTATCACGGGAAAGGAGCTGCGGAACCACTATCTGTCCTTCTCTGACGCCTCTCTCACCTCAACCTTTTCAAACAGGGCACTGAAGCAGCAGGCTTAATGCTCACTGGCTTTCACAGACAAATCATTAATCTTCTCCACGTTACTTATCACCACAGCTAAGATAATATTTGCTCTAATCTAACAGATTTTCATTTCAAAACCAATTGTAAAGCTCAGCAGGGTGCTATATACAACTTTAATGAGAGCCTCTAACCCAAGACTCCTCCAATATGTACTGCTCAGAACTATTGAATATTACTGGTTGGAAGCTGCGGAATGAAGCAAGGAAAGGTTAACCAAGACAGATTTTTAAGAATTCAATTCCTTCCCTATCTTTTCTAGTTATGTAAGTATGGAGTTATAATACATCTGACCCACCTGGTGATAGGACTTGCACTTCCCTTCCATGTCATCTGTGACCACCTCCCTTCACAGGTCATCTTCCGTCTACCCCATGGTCCCTACAATTAATGCAGAGCAGGGAGCAGATCTGCAAATCTGTGACAGCTGTGTAATGGGAGAGGTGGAAAGGAGTGGACATATCCTGGCAGTGTGCTTAATGGCTACACAAACACCAGTCATCAGCCTCAACTGATTCTGGCAGAAAATTAACTTAGAGATACAAAACTCATTTGGTGAGAAGACCTGCAGCAATCTGCACAATATGAGACTGGTAATGGACAAAGGAGCAAAATGAGAAGAGGTACTTGCTGAACTTCCCTTTAAGAAAAAAGTACCCTGCAACAGCCCATCTTCTTCAGATGCCATTGTGTGGCTCTCTTACCTTAGCAGTAGTGACCTCCACTCTGGGAAAAGACGCTATTACTCAACTGTAAACAATAGCGTCCATGACATTGTGCAGATTTCTTTGTTACTACCTAAGTGTCATGTAAGCACCACACTTTATGAGATAATTTGGAACATGCTTTTATCATCAACCGACTCTATTGTCTAAATTGTTTTTCCCATCTCTGTTGAGGTTACAGGAAGAAAACTGATAGGAGCTGGGTCACAAATTATTATGCCCTGGCTTAAAAGAAATATACCGTCAACATATACATCACCTTGCAATTCTTTACAGCCCTGGGGGTAGGTACAATTATCCTCATTTTACAGGTGGGAAAAGAAGCCTAGATACACTCATATTTCCACCATGTAGCATTCGCTAGAAAGCTATGATCTGACTATTTCTCTGTTTTTATCTAAGGTCTGTCCACATAGCCAGCACAACTAAAAAGCACAGGTTTGGGGTCTTTGTATTTCACTCCTAAAGGTACAGCAAAAGATGGAAATATGAAAAGCAGAGAAAGAATCTGTGTGAATTACTCAGGAGTCTATTCAAGGATGCCATTATTTGACCTGCCCCATCATGAAGGCCACATTTAGCTTGATAAGATTCATATGTTAACAAGTGGCTTCTTGGTTAGTAACAATGCAGTGTTTTAGGGTCCCCAACAAGTATAGACCACAAAGTCTGCAAAGCAGAGTCTACACACAATGTTCCAGAAAAAAAATACACTCTAAGGGGAAAACAAGATTAAGTATTTGGACGGAGAGAACAAAATTCAAAACTAAAGATCTAAAAATGGTCCAGGTGGTGGTGACACAGACCTTTAATCCTTAGCACTTGGGAGACAGAGGCAGGCAGATCTCTATGAGTTTGAGGATAACCTGGTCTACAGAGTGAGTTCCAGAACAGCCAGGGCTACACAGAGAAGCCCTGTCTCAAAAAGACCCCCTTCCCAAAAAATGCTGACTTGGAAATTATTTTCTGTAATTTGAAAATATATGTTTAATAAATATTTATATAAAACAAACACATCCATATCTTTGGCTGGAAATAAAACAAAGGAGGTTATTAAACCCTGGAAGACAAACAAAACATACACTAGAAAAGGACTGGTGTTCTTTATTTGTTTAAATGAGTAGGGGTCTCTCTGCAGCCACAGGATACAAACATCAGTCTTTCCCTCAACTAATCTTTCACATGAAATTCTAAATATATGTTTACAGAAGATTGCTTACAGTTTAAAACTCACGAATGAAAGACAGTCTCAACTAAAATGGCATTAAATACATGTTAACAGTAGTGCAGTGAAACTAAGCAAATCAAGCTTTCAGACTTCATTTTAAACAGTGAGCTACCTCAAGAGCTCATGGCCCGCTGGACACACTAATAAGTAGCATCAAATGCCAGCTGATGTCAATGTGGAGTTAAGAGGCGGTATTCCTAACTGAATACCAAACATCCATGCGAAGACCTGCTTGATCTGGTTCTTCCTCCTGTATATTAAAAAACAAACAAAAAAACAACAACGACAAAAAAACAAAACAAAAAAAGTCGTGATGGCCCAGTCCCTCTTCACCTTCCATTCACCACTGGACCTGACCCTCAAGTTATGACTTACCTTGGGGAGAGCTGATTTGATCAGTCCACTAGATAAGGACTTTGCTGCATTTCTACTGCACTGCTGAACTCAGAATTTCTACTCACCATTGGCTCTTCACTCCTACGAACACCATAGCTTTAAAATGCCTATAGTTCTATCTCTGCAGAGAACTTTAAAGTGAAATGTCAAGGGCTAGAAAGATGAAGGCTCAGCAGTTTAAGAGCATTCACTGCTCTTCTAGAGGTCGCGAGTTCAGTTCCCAGCACCCACACAAGGAGGCTCACAACCTCCTGTAACTTCAGTTCCAGTGGATCTGATACCCTCTTCTGGACTCTGTAGCCCTGTACTCACATGGTAACTCTCTCTCTCTCTCTCTCTCTCTCTCTCTTCTCTCTCACATACACACCTTTCGTAAAAACCTGAAACTTCAGATGTCAGTACACTTCTTCACAGTCACATTGGATGGACCGGACAGAAAGTGAGCAGGTTTAGAAGAGAGAAGCACAAGACGATGGGAGAGAGAACAACAGTAACAGCTCTACCCTCCTCACTCCTACCTGAATCTCATGCAAAAGGACACTACGATCCTGTACTCAATCACTAAAAATGCCATCTCAAGTTTATCCCTTGCCCCACTCCATGAAACACCATTTCATTTCTTGCACCCATCAGTTTTATTTCTTAATTCATAATCATCACTGAAAGTGGCTTAGGGTTTCTTTTGTTGTGACAAAACAATGACAACAATAAACTTGGGGAAGATATGGTTTGTTTCAGCTTACAACTTGTGTGTTCCATTATCCAGAAGTCAGGATAGAAAGTCAAAGCAGACACCCAGAAGCAGAGGCTGATGCAGGGGCCATAGAGGAACTCAGCTCACTGGCTTGCTCTACATTGCTTGTTCAGCCTGCTTTCATATAGTACCCATGACCACTAGCTCAGCAGTGGCACTGCCCATGTAGAAATGGACCCTCCAACATCAATCATCAAGAAAAAGCACCATAGGCTTACCTACCAGCTGATCTAAATGGAACATTTTCTCAATTGAGGCCTGTTTTTCCCAAGTGACTCTAGCTTATGTCAAGGTGACATAAACCAGCCCATACACTGGACATGCCACTAAAGATGGAGACTGTAGTTGAAGAAGATTATAAGTATCTGATTAATTTTTAAAGGAGTGTTTCCTAGGGGTACAGGTGGGCAGTGCTTAGGAAAGCTCAGTCTTCTAAGATTTTAATTGTAGCAGGCGTGATGGTACACACCTGTAGTCCCAGCACTCTGGGAGGGAGAGGCAGGCAGATTGCTGTGAGTTCAGGGCCAGCCTGGTCTACAAAGCTGGTCTAGGACAACCAAAGCTACACAGAGAAAACTTGTCTTCAAACGCCCCCCCCAAAGGAAAAAAAAGATTTTATTTTTAATTAAATCTGAGTTCAAAACACAACTTTAGTGTGTGCTCTGAGTCAACATGGGTCTTGGTATTGTATTGTAGGGGGTTTTGCTTGTTTGTTTGCTTTTTGTGTGTGTGTTTTTTTTTTTTTTTTTTTTTTTTTGGTTTGCAGGTTATTTTGTTTTGGGTTTGGTTTGGTTTTTTAAAACAGGGTTTCTCTGTTTATCCCAAACTCACTCTGTAGACCAGGCTGGCCTCAAAGTCAAGAGATCCACCTGCCTCCGCCCCTCCAAGTGCTAGGAGTCAAGTCATGTGCCACTATCACCCAGCTAGAAATCTTTACTTAAAACAAGTTGTGTGAACACACTGCTCCTACATTAGCATAGCAATTAACATCTAGAAATTACAATTATTTATTGTCATTAACTATAGCCTGAATAATGTTCTGGTATGTTGAGTGTTCATTACTTTTAGCATACCATTTTCCCTTTTAAAATCTCCTCAAAAATCCCTAGATTAGTATACTTAACTTTTTCAAAGATAAGCCCACCAAGGCTCAAAGCCAGTAGCTAGTAAGTGTACAGGTAGGATTTGACTCTAAAACCTAAGTTTCTAAACCACTTGCCCTAGGCTTCAGAGTTACCACTCTCTATACACCACTGATAATGAATTTGTGGCCTCTTACAACATATATGCTCACAGTTACTCCATCATGTATTTTCTTTAAAAAGTATAGCAAATAGAACAACATTTGCACCTACCATCCAGTTCAGTCTCAGTATCTCACTCTATTTGTTTCAGAGTTTCAAAGGAAAAGGGATTAAAGGCATGTACCACCACCACCTGGCTTGATTGTACCATTTCTAATAATAGGCACCCACATACAGGTAGCCACAAATAGTATGAAGTTGCATGTTTATAAACTCTGATGCAAAATATGCACCATTCAGAAACATATGCATCATTCCGCCGTGTTTCTGAAATGGGAGTCCTTTTAGACAAGCCATGGTACTCACTCTATGGATATACAATATATGCACCCACAGCTAGACAGCTTGCTTCCAACTTTTCCATTAATGCAAATCCTGCTACCATGGACATTCTTATACTGGTCTTGTGTGAATAAGCATTTCTGAGGTATGCACTTAGAAACACTAGGCCAAACAAAGTCAATGCCTTTACCAAACACTGTCACACTGCTCACTAAAGGACTCACAATTCCCACCCCCATAAGCAGCAAAGCCCACCTGGTTCTTACTAATAGCCGGTATTACCAGACATTTTAACTTCTGTTGATATAATAGTGTGAAACTGCCCAAGTTTTGTTTTAATTTGCATTTTCCTGATTAGTAATAAGGGCATGTTTTCATAATTAATAGCTGCAACTTTAAAAAAGATACTACAAAGCACAGCTAACTAAGCATACTATCAAGATGTAATATTAAATGGGTTAATGTGGAATTTTTCCACTTTCCTACAGACATCAAATAAAGTTTGTATCATCAGTCTTATTCTAGTCATTGTATTGATAAAAAGCAGGAGATTAAATTAAATAATGTATGATATTTGCCAACTAAACAATGTAATTTAAAAACTATCCAAGCTCTCCTAAGGGGGAAAAAACATACATGTTAATGAATGAACAGGGGGAAAAAAGAAGAAGAAGAAATACCATCATCGCTTGTACCCAGATATAAGCAAAGCCTTCAGAGGCAGGCATAGCTCCTGATATACAGTTTCAAGCAAATGCTTTAGGTGCTTTCCATTCTGAAGCAGCTGGAGAAAAAACAAACAACAAAGGCAGGAAGTAGGCGACACTACAGCAAAAAGCATTAAATACCGTATTTTAAATGGCTGAAATAGGAATGCAGAGCACATTTAGCTGAAGGCTCGCTGGAATGATGAGCAGACCACAGGAAAGGCGACCTGTGAGATAGTCATTAAAACAGAAGGGCTTCAGCGGGCAAGACTTACAGTGACTCCGAAGTGTCAGCACATGGTATTTCTCTAGGCCACAGAAATGTCAGAGAATAACTACTGAAAACACCAATGAAGTAGAATGAAACAGAACACACAAAGACTCATCATGTAATTCAAAGCTGTACTTTAAGAATTACGTGGAACATAATTAACAGGAACCGGCACGCACTGGTCAACACTATATGCAGCTTTTTTTTCCTCTGTGTCAAGAAAATACAAATTTTAACTGAATGAAATTTAAAAATGTGAAAATGTAAATGAAATAATCGTCCATAATCACACTACCAAGATAACCAATGCTAACATCATAACTCTGACTAGTGTTGCTCTCTGTACTTAACACTCTAGGGTTTGGACTCTAGTACAAGATGCAATTTCGTATCCCTCCCAAGTGACAGGCGAAGTGGAATATGGCCACAGCGGCCACTAGAGGGTGGCCAAGTCTCTTGCATCCATCATGCCCCCTACTTTGTCTCAAGGACTGTGAAGTTAAGATTTTTTGGACCCTAAAATTCATTATATAAAAATTAAAAACTACTATTAAAACAAATTAAGAGGTTCCATCAGGGCAATAATATGTATCAGAATACCAAATTTGACTGGTCGAACATTTTACCAAATTTCTCCATCTGGGTCTTAAAAGATGATGCAATTTCTCCAATAGAGACGAGAATGCTTGCATTACACAAGCAGCATTGCACTACAAGCACACAAGTTCCCCTCAACGTGCTTCATGTACTATCAAATGTCAAATGTTATAATCTTCTCTTCTACATTTTAAAATTTCATATTATACTTTCACCAAAAATTGGAATGATTTATGAAATACAACTATATATGTACTTTTTTAACTAAGAAAAAAAAAGGTCAAAATTTACTTTTGAAAAGTAATATTAAGTTCCTATTCCACATAATCCCAAACAATTATTTACCGTATTGTGGTGGTTTGAATAGGTATGCTCCCCATAGACTCCTGTGTTTGAATGCTTGGCCCATAGAGAGTGGCACTGTTAGCAGGTGTAAGTATGTCACTGTGGGGTTAGAGGTCTCCTGTGCTCAAACTACACCCAGTGTGACACACTCTCCTGCTGCCTTCGGATCAAGATGTAGAACTGTCAGCAACTTCTCCCGCACCAAGTCTGCCTGCATATTGCCATGTCTCCTACTATGTCGACAACAGATTAAACCTATGCAACTGTAAGCTGCTCCAAGTAAATGTTTTCCTTTATAAAAGTTGCCTCAGTCATTGTGTCTCTTCACAGAAATAAAACCCTAAGACAAGTATCTACTCACATTTTAATAACAGATTTCTAAACATGAGTAAGACTATTTATATAAAGGTGATTGTGTTACTGACAGTGAAAAAACATGTTCAGAGAACATACATTTTTTTTTAATGGGAGAAAAGCAAAAAATGTCCACCAGTCCTTTATTTATTTTTCCTTTTCTGCTTGTTTGTTGCTATTGTTGTTTGTTTGTTTAAAGACAAGACTACGTAGAGTAGGCTGACCTTGAACTCACAGATATCTACCTGCCTCTGTCTCCTGGGTGCTGGGATTTAAGGCATGCAACACCATGCCCGGCTCCTGTTGGTACTCTTTAACAATATACACATGCAAAGCACTTTTAAAGGTTTAAAATAAAAAGAACAGAAATAAAAAATCAACTTATTGTTCACATATGAAGAAGCATTCAGTGACTCTCATTTACCACATTCAATGTGAAACAAATCATATTTTCTGTGTCCTCATGGGCTAGCAATCAAACCTGAGAAACGAGCTCATGTGCACCACACGGAGTCCTGATCACAAATGGGGACTCCAGTCACCACCACCCAAGGCTCTTTCCCTAGTTGCTGAGCTGAGCAGCACAGCACAGGAAACACCAGTCACGTTTCTCCATACTCTTAATGTAGTGCTCATATTTCCACCTTTAGAGTTATTCCTTTCAGTTGTTAATTATCTTCAAAGGGTCCTAACTTACTATACAAACATGTAGCCAGGGAGACAATCACTGTCTATGACTCATAACAGTGAGTTTACCTACAATACGGTGTATATAAATCTATGGGCACACAAGAGGGGAGGTGCAAATCTTCTGAGCTACAGTAGCGGTGCTGGGAGCAAAAGAAATCACCAAAAACTCAAAGTGAATTAATTTTAGAGAATGTGAATTATCTCTCAACGATGTTCTTTGTAAAACATCAATCTAATTTACCATAGAAGTTTAGAGTGGACCACTAGAACAAGAAATTTTGATATAGCACAAAGATATGATTAATGCAGGGAAAATCAGGTGTTGGTTGTCAAAATGAGTACCTGAGTAGCAACACAGAGGTCAGGGGCAGACAGCATGCACTGACTCACAGGTGAAGAGTAAGCCTCAGGAAGTAAGGGCTTAAGCTTTAAAGGGGCAGGGAAGGGAGGAGAAACAGGAGAACCTCAGTTCTGGTGGTCATGAACATCTACTCTCCTTAATATAAACTATTGTTAACATTATTGTTTTTCCTTATGCACACTCTGACTTCCTGGGTTTCTTTGTTTTATTTTTTCAGTCATCTTCTAAAACATCTTAGTCAATCAGCTTCTTGATCTATGAAACTAGCAACATTCAAACTGACAAAATAACACAATGTTAAAATACTCCAGACAACAATGTTGGCAACTTTCCTTTTTTTTAATAAAAGAGAAATGTTAATGCACAGAACCGACATGTCCTAGGTTATCAGGTAAAAACAAGTACACATTAGAGCAGGTTTCGGACCTAATGCTGACTTTACAGCCTCCACAGATTATGTATCTTGGAATTTCAGAGTGCAAGTTAGTTTTTAAAGTCACATCATTGTGTAAAGCCCATGTGATTCTTACATGCAATGTATATATACACTGACGGAACACAGATAATGATTTTTTAAAAACTGGCACACAGTCCAATCTCATTTTAGGAGTACCCAAGACACTCCTAATTCCAGTAGCAAAAGGGAGTTCTGCCGTTAACTTGCAGATTTTTATCAGAGTATAGAGGTAACTTCTAGGTTCATGTTCTTTTCAGGGTTCTGAGATAATCATAAGCTGTTAGATATGTAAAGCAGAGCTGGGAACCTCTACCTTACCATGTGACCTTGCGGTTTAGCACTCATCAGCCCTTTCACGTCCTGAATACCAAGTATTGAGACAAACACTTGCCTAAATTAGCAGCCTCTAATCCTTACAGTCCCACCGCAGCACGGGTTTAAAAACAGTTGCGGCCAAAAGCTAAAAGCACACCCTGAACCTGCACTGCTGTCCTTTAACACAAACTCAGAGTCCCAGAGAAGTCCCCACACAGAGGCTTGGCTGTCACTCACAGGAGCTTCATCCCTGTCCCAGTGACCTGACAGAAACTACAATCCACACGTTCACTCCTCAGCACCACCCTTACAATGGTCTCATTTCACCAGGAACATCAAAGGAGTAAGATATAAACGTAAGTTTCAGGGAAGGTCACACCTTCCTGAGTACACATTGTAACTTGGAAGGTAGCGCTCACTACCCATCACAACATTTGCTCTTCTAAAAATGTATCCAAACCCAAGCAAAGACAAGTCTCAGCACCAAACACTCACTGTAGAAACAATCTGAGGTTTCTGGGAAAGACCACACAA
Source organism: Pachyuromys duprasi (assembly GCA_028658305.1). Lineage (NCBI taxonomy): Eukaryota > Metazoa > Chordata > Mammalia > Rodentia > Muridae > Pachyuromys > Pachyuromys duprasi. The sequence goes on from CM053756.1 coordinate 52,795,994, forward strand.
GAGAAACTTACGACATCTACTTCCAAAACTAAATCTGTGTAGTGGTAACACATGCGGGACTGTGGCAGGATCCAGCAAGAGTTCAGAATGTAGTTCTGGCAAGCTCTTGCAGCCTGACAAACACATGACAAAAATTTAGATCATTTTGTCTCCCCTGATACAAGCATTTTCAGATATTTACACTGTGGGTGGAGGGTGGGAGGTAAATACTGGCTCTTTCATAATCTGATATCTAGCAGCAGCATTTGGACATTATTTGCTGCTGAGAGAGGAAAAAAGAAATCAGATGTCAGTGGAAAATGAGGCCAAAAGCATTTATCCTCTTGTTAAAATGCCACCTAAATTTAGCATTTCTCTCTCCTTCCCTGTAACACGCCTGGCAACAGAGACCACACACTCAAAGTGAAAGACTTTAGATTTTCTCTTTAAATATTAACTAGCTATTCATTACAATTATAATCTATAGGGCCCCAAATTCAAAAGCCACAAAAAGGATCCCAATGAAGTCTCCCTTCCCTCGGGTCTGACAGTGATGCAGATCCCTTTATATGTGGCAGTTCAGATGACACAGGAGTCCAAGAAAACCAATTCCAGTATAAAAGTCTATGAACACTATGCCTGTAGGTAAATATCACTGGGCTTCTTAACTAATTACCAAGAGGCTAAAACCTCTAAATCTTGGATACAACCATCTAAGAGTGATTATATATTTAAGATCCTACTAGGAATTCCACTGTGGTTTTTATAAATTACGGAATCACATATATCTAACAACTCCAAATCTGTGCCCTTCACTTGTGGCTTAAAAGTAAGTGTAAACATTGCCAAGGTCCTCAGCAGCTTAGGACTCGGACCATCCTGAGATGCTTAGTTGATAAACAAAGCAGCCTGGGAAGAAAAAAGAGGGACAAGGGAGTAAGAGAGAAGAGCAAAGTGACGAAGACAGATCTCTGCTCAGAGCGGGTTCTCATGCTCAAAATCCTCTCTTGAAAAATAAGTTAATGATTTTGGAAAAAAAAAAAAAGTGACCAACGTTTCTGCTTTAAGAAATGTTTCTACAGCCAATCATAGTGGCACGGGCCTTTAAGACCAGCATTAAGGGAGGCAGAGGCAGGTGACCACTGTGAGTTCCAAGCCAGCCTGGTCTATAAAGAGAGTCTGAGAAACACTGTCTCAAAAAATGAAAACAAGACAGAGGGAGAGAGTTGAGGGGAAGGGAGGGAAGAAGGAAGAAGGGAGGGAGGGAAGGAAGGAGGAAGGTTGGTTCTTATATTTGAAATGTTAGCTGGGTTTTCTTAAATATAAAACCCAGTATTAAAAGATATATTTTCCAAGCCTTATGGATTCATTAGATTGTCTAACTGGTAAAATAACAGTACATCATATTCTTAATAATGTAGGCTACAAGACCTTTCTCATACTGCATTTTTGTGTTAGTTTTAATTGCCATTTTTATTCTTTATTGTTTGTTATTTTGGTTTTTTGTTTGTTTGTTTGTTTGTTTTTGAGGCAGGGTCTCTCTGTGAAACAGCCCTGGTTGTCCTGGAACTCACTCTGTAGACCAGGCTGGCCAAGAACTCACAGAGATCCACCTGGCTCAGCCTCCCAAGCACTGGGATTAAAGGCATGCCCACCATGCCTGGCTCATTTCTTTTTAATTTTTAAAAAAATTATATTTTTACTTTTTAAAAATTAATTGCCATTTTAAACAATCTTTCCGCCAATAATCCTGGTTTGGAGACACTTTTTAATTACATAGAATTGAAGACCCTGCTTTCCAAAAGGTCCTTAAGTCTCCATCTCAAACCTGAAAGGTACAAGAATTATCTGCAGTGTGTCAGTAAAGCAGATTTGATTTTGCTGGTCATGGGTATGGCACCTACGACTCTCCATTCAACCACTGGGTCCTATTGCAGTTACTACCTGGACCACATAAATTAAGTAGCGAGGCCCTAAATATTCTTTTAGAATTCAAAATTTTTCCAGAAGTCTACACTCTCAAGAGAACTGTACTTACAAACAAATCAAAGGATGGACATCACCCAGCTCTTTGAGGAAAAAGTCTCCATTGAAATGGGCAGAAATTGTTTTCTTGGTCATTTGTTCAAGTTTCTGTCTTTTCCTCTGCTGTTGAGCCTAATATTTACTGGGCTTCAGATGCAGGACAAGCAGCTAAGGTGACTTTTGAACCAAGGCAGACCTAAGCTCCAGGCTCTCCCAGCATCCCTAGGTCTCTACCTGCTGCAAGGCATGGCTGTGCTACCCCACCCTCTACCCTAAAGTCTCCAGCCTAGGAACGGGACTTCCCCTCTCCCAGAGGCTCTTCACTATATAAACCAGGTACTTTGGTTCCTTTCCCTCTTCTCCTCCCCCTCTCTCTCTGCTTTTCCTCTCTCTTCTCTCTGTGTGTGCACTTTCCTGTCTCCCCCTGCTTGGCAGGTTCCCTGGCCATGTTCCTTGGGAACAGTTAACCTGCAGGAAGCTGCTCCCAAAAAACTTGTATTTATATTTTTTAATTTGTATTGAATTAGCTCATTTCACAAGCAGAAAGAATGATAGCATACCACTATTAATTTTAAATATAATCTTACCATTAGCTAGAATTAAAGCTAACAGCACTCATATTTAAAATTTTTATTTTAAATTGTTACATTATTATAGAATTTAATTATGATTATTTCACTCTTGATGTCTAAATCCTGAGCCAAAGACTAAATGTCATTATATATAACTAGGTAAAGTTAAAGAGAATAAGGACACCATCATCCTTCCATAAAGTTAGTGTAGTCTATACTTACACATGCCACGCTTGTCATAGTGTACTTGCAAGTCTATACTTGAGATTTTCCTTTTGACTATCCAAAGAACAAACAGAAAGGAAGCCTTTGCTGGCCTCTCTCTACCCTCTTTTAAAAACTTTTATCAACTTAACCCTATGCAAAAGCCTAGGAGGCCCCAAAATTAAACTACTTTACACCCCTGCCTTCTCTGAGAATGAAGAGCATGACTCTTACTAGGACTGGCCCGTCTACAAAACCCATGAGAATCACTGTGGCCGTTGATACCCTCCCACTGCCCACGTGTGCCTTAACTTCATGTGCACAACAATCAGACACACTTGGCTACAACTATCTTACACTATCTTCCTCCCTCCCCTGTGAACAATCCTCCAGAGCCCAGACCACCAGTCAAAACCTCAGCAGGAATCAAGGTTGTGCAGTTCAGTGTGAGAGCTGAGGAGAAACAGGTCAGAGTTTAGCAGCCTATATGATTCCCAACACTGAGAAACTGCTTTAGCTGAGTGCATTAATGACCCTCACACCAAGGACAAAAGTACTCAGAACATCAGCAGAAGAAAGTAATTTTTATATAGAAAGGACAACTTTTTATTCAGGCAAATTTCACATGTTCTCTCTCTGTGTGTATATATATATACACACACACAATTAAAATTATTTAGTGCGAAATAAAATTGGTGTGAAGTTTCTCACCATCCCACATTCTATTACAGAAGAACAGACACAACATCTGGTCAGTTTAACTTGCATCTTCTGTTGTTAAACATTTTCTCACATCTACTGAACTCCAGATGCATGTGGATGTTGTGTATGTGCTATGTGCACAGAGTGGTAACTTTTCTCTGGGGCATGAGGACGCTGTCCCTACAGGAATGTCCCGTGTCGGGTACACAGTGCTGGGCAGATGCTGCAGCCAGCTGGTCTGCCCTCACCTGAGCTCATGCAGCACATCCCAAGAATGTGACTCAATGACCTCTGATTGCACAACAGCATTTCTAAAGGTTCAAAGAACCAAAATTACAGGTTTAAAAAACTGCCTAACATCTGTACATGTGCCCATACCCTCTGAACTATACATCCAGTTTAACAGTAACAACCAAATAATCTACTTTTCCTCATATGTGCTTAAAAGCTACTTGAATTCTACCTTTTAGTGTTTTTGAAAGCTAACCAAATTTCAAGAAAAAAAAAACTTAGCAGTTATACTCAAGTCGCATTTAATTACCTATGAAGAATGCAATAACTATAGTAATTTTTAAAAATTTAAAACCATATCGCTACAATTGAAGTTGTGTAAGCAAGATGCCATAGAATAGATTTTTTATTATATTTTATTTTTATTAATTAGTTTATTCCCTTTGTATCTCTCTGTATCCCCCTCCCTCTTCCCCTCCTGATGGCACCCTCCCTCCCTCTTCTCCACCCATGCCCCTCCCCCAGTCCACGGATAGGGAAGGTCCTCCTCCCCTTCCATCTGATCCTAGTCTATTAGATCTCATCAGGACTTGCTGCATTGTCTTCCTCTGTGGCCTGGTAAGGTTGCACCCCCCTCAGGGGGAGCTGATCAAAGAGCCAGCCACTGAGTTCATGTCAGAGACAGCCCCTGTTCCTCTTACTAGGGCACCCCACTTGGACACTGAGCTGCCATGGGTTACATCTGTGCAGGGGTTCTAGGTTATCTCCATGAATGGTCCATAGTTAGAGTATCAGTCTCAGAAAACACCTCTGTCCAGATTTTTGGTTCTGTTGCTCTCCTTGTGGAGCTCCTGTCCCCTCCAGGTCTTTCTATCTCCCCCTTCTTTCATAAGATTCCCTGTACTCTACCCAAAGTTTGGTTATGAATCTCAGCATCTGCTTTGATACTCTGCAGGGTAGATTCTTTCAGAGGCCCTCTGTGGTAGGCTCCTGTCCTGTTCCCTGTTTTCAAACTAATATCAGGCTGTAAAAATACAGAGTGTGCCAGGCAGAGCGGTGCACACCTTTAACCCAGCACTCAGGAGGCCGAGGCAGGCAGATCTCTATACAGGTCTAGAACAGCGCAGGCTACCTAAAGAGACCCTGTATAAGTAATAAACAAGTAAATAAACTCTAGAGTGTACTACCAGACATATGTTTAAATGCTTTTTATCTGAAACGTATTATCTTGTAAGTGTGCAAGACTAGCCTTTTAATCCTTTATTTTCCTTCTCTTCCATTCCTTGTTTCTTCAGACAGGGTCTTTCTATAAAGCCTCGGATATCCTGGAACTGCTCTGTAGTGCTGAGAGTAGAGGCATGTAGTGCCATGACCAGCTCCCATTCCTTTTGTTTTAAGAGAAGGAAGGCAACATCACATGAGTGATTCTGAGTGCAAAGGTAAAAAGAGAACCACTCTGGTTTGTGTGGAACAGCACAGTACAAGCAGAGCTCGCGAGCCATGGGTTTAGCGCTAAATACGCAATGTCTAGCTTCATGAAACTCTGCTCAGTTTCATTAATTATAATGTAGGAATTGTTTCCACAGTTAAGTATCCATTCAAGTTTTCCCCTCCCCAATCATAAAGAGCTTAAGATAATCTTTTATGGTCAAAAAATCCTTATACATTTTTAGTTTTAATATACAACTTATTTTATTTCACATGAGAATCCTATGGTTCAGACATATTATTCCAGAAATAGGCTACCTCTCAAACACTTAAATGACTTAGCTGAGATCTGAAACAATAGAGATGGATAGAGCCTGTGTACCTTGCTTAAGAGCTATTCCTCCTATCTGATATATGATCCAGGAAAGTCAGATGCTATCACAGTATACTTTTGGCAAGCAATTGTCAGTTATTTTTAGCAATGCAATAATGAATGCCTTCAGTCATTTTTATATACTGGCACTATAAAAAAAATTAAGATTTTATTGCAAAGAATTATCCCTAGAAACCATCTGTCAATGTCTGCTGCGTTCTGATAAAGATATTAGAGGCATCTTTGAGGATCCACCTTCTCAAACATGCTCAGATGGGTCTAACACAACTCAAAGGAAAACCGTCTCACATGGAGCTCCGGGGGTCTGAGCCAATCACTTCTGATCCCGCTCATATAAAATCTTTCAGTGGCTGATTATCTTGCTGGAGGCTGACCGTCATGTCTGTTACAGGGCAAGCAGTTTGCTGTCCACGCACACCTACACAAATTTATGACATCAAGAAAATCACCAGCTTAAGAATTAGAAGAGTTTGTATCTGTATTTTATAGGCTTTACATAAGCCTTGGATAACTTCTGAGAGAAGAGCCTCAAAAGAAACACTACCTCCCTTATATCTTCCCAAGACCATGATCTGCGGCTCAGCAGGTTTAGTGGAAGAAGCAAATGCGTTATCTTTAATTGATTAAACACAGAGGTTGTCAAGTGTCTCTGGCTTCATATACTTTCCATTCTGCAACAGCATGCTTTAGGCTCAAAATTCAAATTTGAAAGTTACTAACTTACATTTTATACATTCAAATATTCCATTTTAGAGCATAGGGTAAGCAGTACACATGAAGACAACCGGAGTTGCTCCAGTACGGTTTGGTATACTTGGTTCTTGTACTTTGTCCCACTTCCTCACCCCAACTCTGACCAAAAGACCACGCTTCAGCACTCACAACAGAGTTGTGCTGCCATCAGAAAGGAGGTGGGGAATGAAGACCCCACAAAGGAGGGACACGTTCATCTCCCACGCAGGCGATGTGCTGGAAGCCATGTGCCAGAAACCAGCTCCCTCTGCTGCTCAGGCGCTTCCACCTATGCACAGCTGCTCCCCTGGTCCTCAGCTTCACTTCTTACCGTTTCAGCTACCCCAGTCAGTCAGTTACAGCTCAAAACTATTACATGGAAAATTCAAAAATAAGCAGTCCCTAAGTTTTTTGTTTCTTTGGGTTTTTGTTTGTTTTGGAGACAGTGTTTCCCTGTGTGGCCTTGGATGTCCTGATCTCACTATGTAGACTGCCTGCCTCTGCCTCCTGAGTGTTGAGATTAAAGGCAGATGGCACCACGCCTGGCTCAGGTCTTACACTTTAAACTGTGTCCCATTCCAAATAGCATGATGCAATCTTACACAATCCTGCTGCATGAAGCAACATGGCTCTTGTCTGGCACAACCACTATAGCACTTGCTCTCCTTCCTCCATGCAAACACCCTCGAGATTCAACCAATAGATAAAAATAGATTTCTACGCTGTAATGTAAGCTGGAAAGTTAGCTCAGCAGTTAAAAACACAACTGTTCTTCCAGAGAACCTTTGGTTCCAGCAGCCATGTGGAGTGACTCAAAACTACCTGTAAATCCAGCTCCAGGAAATCCAAGACCCCCTTATGGCTTCTGAGGGCACCTACACACACCTAAACACATACACAATCTTTTTTAAATGCAGTGTCTGTCTGTACTGAGTATGTACAATTTCTTTTTACTGTTCCTTAATAATATAAAACAATAACTACTTACACAGCACTAAAAGGTTAACAGGCACTGAACATAATATAAACTATAAGCAGATAGCATGCCGTTTAAACAGGAGACTTGAATACAGCCAGATCTGGGTACCTGTGGGCATATTGGTACCAATATCCCATGTATATTGAGGAATGGGTCTACATAACACTTACCTGTTTGACATTTCCCAGACAACCTGGTTATCAGACCGAGTTAGGCATGGTGCTTGAATAGAAGCTAATGGTACAACAGTGCTCATGCTGCAGACTTCTCACAGTACTGTTACGGTCGTTCCATTTTTCTACTGCTAATCTCCTACTGTACCTAACTTACAAGTTAAGCTTGTCATGAGCATGTATAAATAGGAAAATAGAGTGAGCATCTTAGAACACATTCACCAAAATTAAAGAGATCCTGTGTTATGAGAAACCAATTTCCAAATATTTAAGACTTCTGTAATAGATCTCAAATCAAGACTTAAAGCTGAAGACATCCAAAGAACTAAGATACTCACTTGAGGCATTGCAATGACCTCTCTTACACTCTCTCAACTCAACAGTACTCTTATCACACACATAAAACGCAAGACCCCAAAATTCGACCAAGAGGCTTCTACAAAACCTACAGAGCTAAAAGGCAGGTATAAACCACCAATTGGAGACTGGGGAAGGGAAGCCCACCCCCAGAGAAGCAAGCCTGAGAAATCACCATCCTCCAGACTGATATGAACTGTAACAACTAATGAAAATAGGATGCTTCCACTTAATATAAGAGTCAAAAAAATAAAAAAAACTTAGGCTACAGATGACCCCAAGTTATCAAGAACCCCAAGTAACAGGCAGTGTTGGAGCTAAAGAAAAAGACATGTAAAAAGGGTGCTAGGATTCTGCTTCAGGAAGATAAAGACTCACTACTCAATGATCATGAACTCCACTTAAAATCCAACAGAATGCACAGCTTGCTTGAATTACAGACGTAGTACTACAATTTAAAACAAAGCCATAAGCTTCTACAGATGTCACCCTGACACCCCCAATGTTTTCATAGAGCGGGCCACGTATTTTTTGGTGAACTATGCCTATTTTATGTTTGTAATTACATAGCACTATACTTTAAGAAAAACCAAATTTCTGAGTATTCTAGAATTCAAACGCTTACTAAACTGAACATTTCTGGGGCTTCCATCTAACATGCGCATAGCTTATGATGCTCTCACACTAACAACACATGGTAAAGGAATGTGATGGATCAAGTGCCCTGTGTCTGAGATCAGAGACTGCAGGCTTCCCTGTAAAAGCAGAAAAAGAGCGGTCTGCAACTGGACAGTCACCCAAACTGTGCATCCCTGTAAAGCATTGTGTCAGAGAGTCTCACTGTCGAGGATATTATAATTCAGTCAAGCAAATATAACTAGTTCCGTTTGCATACATCGGCAACTCTCACATCTGAAATATTTTCAATTTTACTTTATTATTCAAACACAGAAAGAGAAATAAGAGTCTAATAGTATTACAGTGACTTCAAACAAAATTGAACCTAAAATAGTCAAAGCTCGTCTTGAACCCTAAAACTTTCGGTGAGTTTGTGAGTTTTCTACATTTCAAATAATGAGAAAGTTAAAACAAATAGCCCTGAGAAAGGCCAACAGAGCAGACAGCACATTGTTATTAACTCCGCACACATGCACGGGTTCATCAGTACTTAGCCCGAAAGAAAAGGCATGACAAAAACTCTTTTTGTCTGCGGCTAGCTCTGAAACTGACATCGCGTCCATTAACTGACTTCTCCCGAGAGCTTGCTGTAGCCGTGGAACACATACGTACATGTACATATGTTTAGATCCCAGTAAACCAGACTTCTTGCTACACTATCAGCATCACACAAATTTATGGAATTTGTATATGACCACTGCAAGAATTTATGGCTAAAAAACAACTAATAATAACCCTATAGTTTCACAGAGTAAAAAGCAATTGTATTCACTAAAATCTCAAGGTCTTATACACTGGTCGTTAGTTTGCTAAAAGATAAAATTCTAATATACTTTACAATGCTCAATTCTACAACAAGATACTTAAAACACAAAATAAATTAGGTTCACAGGTACATCAGCATGTGATCTGGAACTCAAAGTATCTCTCCTCAGATGCATCTACATTCTTTTCAGGTTCTCACACCACGGTGCCGAACTCTCTGTTTCCACAAGACTATGAGTATTTCTGAACTTGGAAGTTGGCACTATTCTTTGAAGCAAACACCTATGTAGGGAATCAATGAGCATGTGTAGCAAAATGAGATCAATGGTATGGTTACAGTTCCAAATAATTTAAAACAAAATATGAAACATGCCAAGTATCTGATCCAGGAGAACATGAGCACACAATCACATTTATATACTGCTAAACTTTGTATACAGAAACAGAATATAATAAGAGTCAAAACTTTCCTTTAATTTTTTTAATAAAGGGGGGGGGGGCTTTAGTCTAACAAACCACAACTCAAAAAGGAAAAATAAATACAGAATAGCATGGTGGGATTAGGGGTTGTGAGTTCAGTAAAGAAAGAGAAATAAGATCCTCCTGCCTAGGTGAATTCGGGCTCTGTAACTGAGAGACTCAGTAATATCGTTGCACACAGGCACCTTTACAATGCAGACACCAACCCGTCCAGCAAGAAACAATTAAACATGTGTATACAAAGCACAACCAACACTACATATATTTAAAAGGTGACAGTGTTCAAAGAAACATACCATGAAGATAGCATGTCTTAAAGCAGTGAATTTGTTCTGTTGTCTGATACTGACAAAACCACAACTTTTGAAAATTCGTAGTCAAAGTAATTTATCTTTTATGAGTGTTGCTACATATAAATTGGGAGTTGATAATATATTTACTCTTACTTTCTGGCATTTCTAACACCTTTTTCTTTTTACTCACCAATTATTTTACATTTTACTCATTATAAGTTTTTATAATTAAATTTCATTCAAAGAAGCCCTGCTTTTTCATCCTTTCATTCCCTAGCACCAGGTCAAAGACATACTGTATATTCAGCAAATATTTTTAACAATTAAAATTTTTAATCATTTAATTCCCACACCAGTTTGCAGCATGCAAAAATATGACCAAGAATTATCACTGACCATTAATGTAATTTTCAAAAGGTAATTCCTAATTTTCTAGAACACTTCGTTAATACAAACCCGACATGGTGCGTAAATAAATAAATAAATAAATAAATAAATAAATAAATAAATGAATGAATGAATAAATAGATGAATGAATGAATGAATGAATGAATGAATGAATGAATGAATAAGTAAAATGAGCCCACAGTGTTTGCACAGCCAGTTACTTTGGAGGCTGAACAAGAGACATGCTTAAGTCAAGGAACTGGAGACAAGTTCAGCCAATAGAACTCCTTCTTTGTCTCAAGAGAAAGAAAAGGGGAGGGAGGCTGGGAGAAAAAAAAAGAAAAAAATCAAATACACATAGTTATAAAAAACAGACAGACTGGTCTGTCATAGGCAGATCAGGCTAAGGACTTATTGGCTGAAAACAGGCTATTCTCCTAAAATACTTGTCCCTTACACTTAGAAAGGGGACTAACAAACAAGCGAAATTTCCTTCCATATAAGACAGAGGTTACTAAATTTCTACTCAGGTCACCTCAAGGGAGGGGGGGTAATAAAATCTGACCAAAGGGGCTGCAGACACGGCTCAGTGGTTTGAGAGCACTGGCTGCTCTTCCAAAGGGCCAGAGCTTAGTCCCCGCACCCACACAGCGGCTTACACCATCTCTAATTCCAGGTCCAGGGATTTTGATCTTCAGACCTTCATAGTCACCAGGCAGGGTGCACACACATATATGCAAAGCAGTATTTTATTTACATAAAATAAATCGTTAAAAAAAGAGAGAGAGCGAGAGATCCAAGTGGAGTCAACAGCTGCATCCTGCATCCACAGAACTAAGCTTCACACAGGCACCTCTCCTTGGCCTCCCACTGGCTCTCCACTGATTCACTGCCCCATTCAGAGAACTGCCCAACAGCTATCCATCAGCACTGACAAGGGCAGTCAGACCCAAAGGCTCACCTGGAGATCACATCCCAAGATCAGTTACTAGGATTGCCCCATCTCTGCTGAAATAAGAACATCTACTGGTCATCAGAAATGTGTCAACCCTGCTTGACATGTAGCCACTAGAGATGAATGTTTTTTACTAGCCGCAGAATAGCACCTGCAAAAATCAGGAGTCATAGGCTCCTGGTAAATCTCCATTGTTGAAATTACTCTAGGGAGCCACAAGGTACAACAAACTGCTTAATCCATTCTGATTTGTAACTAAGCACCTGTGCTTTATTGATGAAAATTGTAAGGTAAGAGTTACAAATCACATATTTACTATTATAAAAGCATCTACATTGTATTTGATAAATATAGACACCCTGAAGAAGTTAAAAAAAAAAATACACCATCCACCCTGCCAAGCACACAACGTCAAAACAGTGAAGAATGTTAACACTCCAACTCATAATTAGTCATTCTACTGCTGGGGGTTAGTGACAGGCAATTTCTGGGGGAAAAGTAATGTCTGAGTTTGGAATAAGCAGCCTCTCTCCATCACAGAAGTGGATACTTAACTGCCTCTGCCTGCTCATAAATATTTTCATTCACACACAAACACAAGGTGGTCTACCTAACATGGTTTGAGTAGAAGCTGCTGAGGGAAAATTACACCTAAGTTCCCTGCTCAACCACAGAGACAGACCTCCAAACACGAAGTACGACTATTCCTCTGCAGTAACTTTAAATTCCAATTTGGGAATCAACAACGTAACTCCTTTGGTATAAAACCATATAACTTTTGTTTGACAAAATGAACGAATGAACATACACCATGAGGTTGTTTGCTGATCCACAAACACCCAATCCTAATAAGTAAAAATACAAAATGTCAAGAAATTGTCTACTTAACTCTAGGACATGTACCCTATTTCAATGGTAGTTAATAATGAATTTATCTTCACTGGTTACACTCAATAAAGGAAGATTTCAGTTTCTTTGCAATAGTGAAAATATCACAGGTCAAAAGAACTCAGATGTGTAGTAAGTACAAATTTAAATGAGTCATTTTGTGGATATCTTGATTATTCTAGTATAAAAATAATATTTTAAAACAATTCTTAAATATTCAAGCAATAACTTATTGTTACTGACAACGGAATTTAGAAGGGCGGCATAGATGACTCAGAAATTGAGAGTATTCACTATCATTGCAAAGAACTAAAGTTCACATCCCAGCACCCAGAGGTCAGCTCACAACCACATGGAACTCTTGTTCCAAGTGATCCAACACCCTCCTCTGATCTGTGACAGTACTGCACACATGTGGTACACTTACATGATCCACATACGTGGAAGTTTGAATGAGATACCAATCCCCAAAGTGGTAGTGTATGCTTGTACTTTGGAAGGTATGGAAATCAACAACTAAAGGTGGTTGAATGAACCAGAATATTAAAAACTATAGAAAAATTAACCGAAACATCTTTAAAAACTGTCCAGAAAACTGAAACACGCTAAAACACAAAATGCTATGACTACTGAAAAGAAAATAGACATAAGCAAGTACTGAATCTCTGACTGGAGTTTAGATTCAAAATCAAGTTTTAACTGAGGTTAAAAAAAACATTTTGGTAGAAATATGAATGGGAACTGGATACTAGACATTAACAAAATTACTGACATCCTCTAGGTGTGATAATGACACATCATTACATGAAAGAACACCCTTATTCTCAGGGAGCGTGTGGTTAAGAACTTACAGATAAAGCATCAGAAGAACAACACAGCAGAGAAGTAAATCTTAGTCAGAGAAGGGACTCATGCGCTGTAAACTGCTAACACTGGTCTATGAGAAGACTGCTATCGAGGCGCTCACTGCCCCAGAGCTTCCATTTTTCTGGAGGCTTAATTTAAGTTCAAAGTCCCATAAGGGGATTCCCTGCCACTTCCCCTCCCCCAAAAAAAGGTTTACCAATAAGCAGTGATTATTTTCTAGACAAAAAAAATTTTTGACTAAAATTAAATTTAGAAATAAATCTGAACTCCAAAGATTCCATAAAAATTGAGCTCTAAAGTGGGGAGAGCTCTATTTTCTCATCCCCTCACTGTTCCTATTCCAAATGCCAAACAATTCAATAGTGAGAGATGAGAAATTAAATGCTGGTGTGTGGTAGGCAGCAGAGATACAAAATTCTTTCTGTTTTTATAAGCATAACAAATGCTGTCTAAAAATACAAATCCAAAAGACAGCTCTTCACGGACGAGAGAATGTTGAAGCCTGGATTAAAGCAAACAGCACAGCTCCTGAGTCAATGTGAAGAAATGCAGTTAGAGAGAGGGGCTTAAAAGCTGCTAACCACATTGCTCATGATGAACTGATAGAGCTCTGGGACACAGCGAGGTAGCAAGAGCAAAATATCAACAAAGTTCGTGTCTATCAAATGGGCTGAGAAAAGAAGCTGCCCTGGGGGGGTGGGGGGGGTGGGTGCTCATGAAGTTGCTTCCTGTATCTAAATGCAAAAGACTGAGAGCAATTTGCTTAGTCTGAAGTAGAAAAAATGCAGTATTGTTTTTATCTGTGTGTGTATCAACGTGCACCCATATTTTACATACACAACAATCTGCAGGGAGTGAGATGTCTCTTCTACCATGTGAGTCTGTCTCAGGGCTGAACTCAGGTGGTCAGGCTTCTCAGCAAGCACCTTTACCCACTAAGCCCTCCCACCAACCCAAGTATACGCAAAGGATTTCATTATGAACAAAAATAATACCCTCCAAAGCTGTATTTGATTGTATACGAATCCATTCACCGTGCTGGGTTAAAAACCATTAAAGTTAATTTTGTGAAAAAAAAAAAAAGTTAATTTTGTGTTGCTTTGCTTTTGCTTAGGTTTCAACTTGATTACTAACAATACTTTTCAAATGCTGTCACACACCTGGACATTGCAACCAGAGAGAGCGCATAATAAAAGTGGTAGCGATATTTGCTTACTATAATAGGGATGTACCAGATTTCAAAGCACGCAGTATTTGAAACACAGCATTTCTTTATTCCAGTCTTCAGACACGAGGAAACATACACCATGGGTGCAAAGCAGGAAATTGTGGCAGGGCATAGGGACATATAACAAAGGGCCCCAAATCATACAGCTAGTTAATATCAGAACAGGAATTTAACATGAACCTTTGCGTTCCAGGACATACGTAGAGTCCAAAGCAAAGATCTTAATATTGTCCAAGATTCATGTGCTGCAAAGATCAAACTCTGGAAGGAGGAGTCAGGAATCGGTCTTCATTTGAAATAGGCCTCCTCATGATGACTGCCAGCACTAAGTCTGATGATGGCTGTACTGCTTACACTAGTGACCATCAAACAAATCCTCCCCAATAATGATGGGAAAGGTGGAGAAATGCCTAGTTACAACTACTGATGCTTATCAGTATTACACAAGAGACTGAAAAGTGCCCATCACCTAGAGTAATGTGTCACTTCATTTAACATCCAGATCACAGATGTAAATAATAGCAAACCACAAACAAGATAGTTTTTTTAAGGATGCTCACAGAATGGAGGCCTAAATAAAATTAACTAATTAATTAATTAAAAGGCTGGCGTTCAGTAATATTAAATCTCTTTCCACCTCCAAAAAAATAGTTAAGTTGAAGAAAAACCATCAGGAAAATTTTTTTAAATGCCCTCTCCCAATCCTAAACAAAACAAAAAAGACCTAGGGTTGTATAATCTTTGCAACAAGTGTCAATGGGCTAGCCCTCAATTTTTTTGTTTGTTTGTTTGGTTCGTTGGTTTGATTTTATAGAGACGGGGTTTCTCTGCACAGCCCTGGCTGTCCTGGAATTTACTATGTAGACGAGGCTGGCCTTGAACTCAGAGATGTGGCTGCCTCTGTCTCCTGAGTGCTAAGATTACAGGCATGCAACCACCACCGTCCAGCCTTGTACTCAGTTTTTAAAACTGATTCCTAAATCAACCCAAAAGTATCACTTGAGGGGGGAAAAAAATCAACTTAAATTAGGTGGATCATGTAGGAGAAAGCAAATACTCAATTTCATCCCAAGTACGCACCAAATACCTGTTGTCTAACAGTTTCCTTGAACCGTGAAACATTCCATGAGGCAGGGAAGCTCCTTAAGCAGAAGCTTCAGGAAGTCCCTGAAACTAACCAGATTCACTAGGCCCTTCCCTGCCAGAGTAAACAGAGCTGAGAATCCCTCTCAGAAGAAGATAAACCACACAGAATCTCAGAGAAGCTGAGCTGACCAGACAAGCTGAGCTTCAAAGAAGACTAAGAGCACACCAGCTGCCTGTAAGAAGCAGAAATCAGCCGAGCTGCCTAGAAGAAGTTGAGACCAACTGAGGCACCGGGAGAGAACACCCTCCAGACCACTGAGCTGCTTGCAGGCTGTGCAGAGTGCTTCAGGTTTCCCAGCCTTGGGAGCTGTGCCCCGTGTTGGGGTAGATTTTGGTGATGCAGCTGTCTTTGAGTCATTTCTGTTCCTCTAAGTAATGCCTCAACCATATTCCTGTAAGTAACCCCAATAAAATTTCACTGTTTCACCAAGTAGGATTTGGGTGATATCCATACTTTGATCTGTCATGTGTTCCCTATTTAGGGTGAGTTGAGGAGTATGTTGCACATCCCCAGGGAAAGTTCTGTCATAGAACAATAAGAAAAGTTCAAATTATTTACCCTCCTCCACCTGTGGCAAACAATTTGAAAACATGGGTAAAGTTTGGTAAGCCTAGTGGGCTAAAGGGTATGAAGAGGAAAATACCTGCCTTGCAAGCTCAAAGCCTAGAGGAAGAACATGGGGAGAGGGAAGGCAAAAGAAAAACCCTCAGGAATGACTCCTGTCTAAAGCACAGCAAACATCACTGCAAGGTTTCTGCTTAAGCAAAAAGGTAACTCCAAACAATCATCAAGGACTTTTAGCTAATGTACCCAAATCTAATAGCATCTTAAATTTAATATGTACCATTCCCAACTCTTCATAACTGCTTCTTTGACAACCAAACATTTTAAGAGTCATCTGGCTCTTTTTAACATCTCATCAACACGCTGAATATTCCTTCAAAGTAAAAACAGAATCCTAGTAATGCACAATCCTGGTCCAAAACCTCATTGTGAAACTCACTGCAAAAATTTCTGACTTGTCTCTGCATCCTGTTGCCCCATACACCACATGGATAACACCTTTAAAAATAAGTATGATCATGTTATTTCTTTGATGTGATCAAACAAACTGTATACTGACTTTACATCTTATCCATAGTAAAAACAAGGCTTTTTCACATTTAGGCTAATAAAGTCCTAAATAACCACGTCTCTAATTACTCCTGACCCCACTCTTACCTGCCTCTGGGCTGCTCACACTGGGCTTTGTTGTTCTAGAAAACATCCTGCAACAACCTCCAGTCTCAGCTGCTATCACCTCCCCCGACACTCTTCCCACAGGTCCACAGGGCTGGCCTTTATTTACCACCAAGGATTAAATGATGGTGTCTCGCAGAGACCTTGTGTACTATTCAGCCTCACTCCTGTGTGATGATGCTGACAGCAGGATCTCTGGACAGCAATCAGATCATGAGGGTGGCGCCTGCATGGATGGATCTGTCTCCTTACAGAAAGTCTCTGAGGGAGAGACAGGAGGATGACTTCTGAAAAGCCAGGAACCAAACTGGCCATCACCTTGATCTCGGATGACTCAAGTGTTCTGTACTGTGAGAAATGCAGTTCTTGTACAAGCCACACAGTACACAGCATTTTTGTTGAAAGAACCTTCATTTAAGACACTTAATGCCCAAATTATATGAAACAAAAAAACTGCACGTCCACACAGCCTTTCCTGGCAGCACTTTTCCCTTTAATTCTGAGTTCTTTTCCTCCATAGCTTCACCACCATCAGACTCACTACAGACTTATGTATTGTGTGTTTATTTACCTATTTATCTGTTCTCCCACAAGAATATAGAATCCTTGAAGCCACAGACTTTACACCACTTTCCTTTTTTACTAATCTCAGTGCCTTAGGGTATACATGTCCCACTAAAGATCTACATAGTGAATTAAAAACCAATCATCTTAAAAGAATGCAACAAAAAAACCAAACATCTTAAAAGAATGCAACAGGGGCTAAAGAGGTGGCTCGGTGGTCACGTGGCCGCTCTTCAGAAGAGCTGAGTTCAACTGCCAGCGCCCACAGGGTGAGGCTAGAACATAGCTCAGTTAGTGTATTTAACAAGCACCCTGGATTTAATACCCAGCATTTCATAAAAACAAGCGTGGCAATGCAAACCTGAGATCCCGGCACTCAGGCGGTGAAGGGAAGAGGCTCAGTTCAAAGCTACTACCAGCCAACTAGCCAGTCCAAGGACAACCTGAACTACATGAAACCCTGTCTCAAAGAAATTTTTTTCTGAAAAATGAAATTATTTTTCTACTAACTTCTCATTTAATTATAAATCTTTGGAAAACAGTCACCAACTAAAAAGAATAATAAACCCTGCTACTGTACAATTTTTTCTGAAACTGAGAAACTTATTCCTCAGAGTGCACTATGCTCACCCTCTGATACTTCAGAGCGTACTCAAGAGCTCCTGAGCTACTCACCTAAGGCCTGCCCTTTTTCCTGTACCTAGTGAAATTATGAATGTAAACTTCACTGTAACCACCACAATCTGATCAAAGTCAAATTTCACTCCAGCCTAAATACTCTGTTTTCAAGTCCACTGATTCTCAAAGCTAATTCCTACCCTACAATCAAAAATGTAAGTTTTTTCAAAATAATATTGTAGACTGGATACCTCTTATCTTTATATTCCTTCTGCCTGGAGCATGTAGTAAACATTACAAAATAATCTTTTCATTGACACAGCTGAGATTTAGGCTTCTTATTTTTATTTTTTTTAACATTTTTATTTTATATTAATCACAGGTTATGTACTTTGTATCCCAGCCATAGCCCCCTCCCGCATTCCCTCCCTATCCCCCCATCCCTCCCTCATCTCCTCCCTGCTCCTTTCTAAGTCCGCTGATAGGGGAGGACCTCCTCTCCTTCCATCTAACTCTAGCTTATCAGGTCTCTTCAGAACTGGCTGCAATGTCCTCTTCTGTGGCCTAGCAAGGCTGCTCCTCCCTCGGGGGATGGGGGAATCGAAGAGCCAGCCATTGAGTTCATGTCTGAAATAGTCCCTGTTCCCCTTACTAGGGTATCCACTTGGATATTGAGCTACCATTTGCTACATTCAAGCAGGGGTTCTAGGTTATATCCATACCTGGTCCTTGGTTGGAGAAACAGTCTCATAAAAGACCCCTGTGCCCTGATATATTTGGTCCTTGTGGAGCTCCTGTCCTCTCCAGGTCATACTAACTCCCCCTTCTTTTATATGATTCCCTGCACTCTGCCAAAGGGTTGGTTATGTGTCTTAACATTTGCTTTGATACACTGCTAGGTAGAGTCTTTCCAAGGCCCTCTGTGGCAGGCTCTTGTACTGCTACTTGTTTTCTCCTACATCCAATGTCCATCCCATTTGTCTTTCTAAGTGAGGATTAATACTCTTACCCCAGATCCTCTTTCTTGTTTATCTTCTTTAGGTGTATAGATTTCAGTATGTTCATCCTATCTTCTAGGTCTATATAAGTGAGTATATATACCATGTGCGTCTTTCTGCTTTTGGGATACCTCACTCAGGATGATAGTTTCCAGGTCCCACCATTTGCCTGCAAATTTCATGATTCCCTTGTTTTTAATTGCTGAGTAGAATTCCATTGTGTAAAAGTACCACAATTTCTGTATCCATTCCTCAACTGAGGGACATCTGGGTTGCTTCCAGGTTCTCGCTATTACAAATAAAGCAGCTATGAACATAGTTGAGCAAATGTCCTTGTTGTGTACTTGAGCATATTTTGGATATATGCCTAGGAGTGTTATAGCTGGATCTTGAGGAATCACTATAGGAATAGAGATTTAGGCTTCTTAATAACAGGGTAAATATAGGGGGAGAGAACCCCTGTTTTTAACTAAATGTTATATATTAAGAAAATGAGGAATACAGAAGAAAAATACTCTCCTCAGTAAAGGACAGGTGGCTTAATGCAATACTTGTGCTTTCTTCATTAAGCTCTCAAGTATGATAAGAATAAATGATGGCTCAAACGGCTGCACTAGTACAACTATCCAAACCTCTGAGGAACAGAGGCCCTGGTTTATTTCGTTTCATGTTACTCATTAGATCGCTTATCTTACCCACTAAAATTAGGCTAAGAAACCTACAACTGGGGGCTAGCCCCTATATGACATACATTTCATATACACAGGAAACAATGGTAGTAACTTAAGACACAACTTTCCTGGTGCCTATAGTAATGCTCACCCACCACCATCACGGTGAGAGCCTTAAATTAAGCAGCAGTTGATGGAGTTTATCCGCACTGCTGTCCCTAACTGGCACTAGTCAGCAAACATACATAGGAAATGGGCAAGAAACAGGTCAGTGGCCACTGCTGTAACTTTGAAAAAGAGCTAAATTCTGGACTACAGAGAGGAGGACCTGTAGTAACCCAGAGATGCCTGCCTACTCTAAATGCATATACTCAGCCCAGGCCAACCACAACCACACAGAAATGTGAAAGGTGGCAGCCGGAGATGGTACTTTGTAATCAAAACCTAATGTTCAGAATTGATATGAATTTCCTCCCTATGTTAAAATGGCGGTTATCTGTCTAGAGATACTAACCAAGTGGGGGCTACAAAGAATCGCAGGACCCTGTCGGTGAATGTGGGGTAGCTAAGATCACAAAAAGACAAAGTGAGAGGCATTTCACAAAGCTTTGGAGACACGCACGACCTCTCCTGCTGACCTACCTTTACTGCATCTCCATCTTCTCTATCTGCTCATTCTTCCCCCACCACTGCTGATGATCTCCTACTCTGGTGGCACTTGTGAGCTTATGCTATAGCAGCAACTAAAAGATTTAGTTTTGGGTTATAGAATTTCTAATAAATTATTTTTATCCTGGCATATCTATTTCCTTGTCCCTTACCCCATTTAGTTTTTGTATGTATGGCTGTTTTCTTTACAGAAATATTTAAAACTTATTTTTTAAAGAGCTTTGTTAACTAGCTCTGGAAGCTGACTTGACAGAAATCATTACTGTGATTTGTTTAAAACTTCTGATGAAAGCAGTGGGCTACCACCGTCAGCTTCCAGGTGCCCAGCGTGACTCCAGTCTCTGAGGGTGAGCTGTCCTTCCACAGAGGGTAAGGCTGTATCTCCCTAGGAGCATGAAGTGGCCTGGGACCCCAGAGAAGACGCTGATGAATGCACCTGCTGTTCAGAGCGTCAACAGTTGTGGTTTTCAGTGTAGTACAAGACAGCTGCCCCAATACATGTTTCATCACTCGGTCTTACTTCCTTGGTTTCTGGGGTGGATAATGAGCATTTGCTGCATCAGGTATACGCAGTGTTGAGGACTACAAAACCTTGGAGGCCTTTCTGAAAAAGTCCCTGAAGATACAGTGGGGCGGCAACACTTTATTCAATCAGGAGAACACACAAACGTTACCCTGCCAGAAAGTGCAACAGCGCCACCCTGTCACCAACCCCAGAACTCACAGGAGCCAGGATCCTTCAGAGTCTAGCTTGCTCTCCTGTGAACTGTAGTGTGAATGCTAAAATTGTAAACACCTGGACCCACCCTCCAATCCACACTTCTGCTACTGGTGACAAGCTCCTGTGACAGTACCCACAGGCTGCTGTTACCTCAGAGCCTTGGACCCAGCATTGGTTTTGAGTTTCTTCTACAGCAGTTCTGAGCAACTGCTTAAAAAAGGATCTCTGTTCTTGGTTAAGCGTCAGTTGAAGAAACACTACACTTTACCTTATGTGGTGATTTGAATGAGAATGGCCCCCATAGGCTCACAGATTTGATGCTTGGTCACCAGGGAGAGGTGCTATTTGAAAGAATTAAAAGTCATGGCCTTGCTGGAAGAATGGTGTCACTCCAAGTGAGTGCTGAGATTTCAAAAGCCCAAGCCAAACTCAGTGTTGCTCTTCCTGCTGCCTGCAGATCAGCAAGCCAATCCCAATCAGACACTTTCTTTTATAAAAGTTGCCTTGGTCACGATGTCTCTCCACAGCAACAGAACACTAACTCACACACCCTGTAATCACCATACACTCTAGCATCCTGGATTCACTTTATACTTCGACAGCACGCTAGGAGTTCCGTAGTTCTGTTTTTCCTGTATCTTTGAAATACAACAATATTTTGTCATTCTGCCAGCTCTTTTATCACTGTACGTCAATTCTATCAACCACGCTGTTTAAAATATCAGTGATAGTAGGAGGTGAAAAACTGCTCTATCAGACAACGGGAGAGAGCAACAGATGCCATCCTGCAGCTTCTGCTGCAATGTCCGCAGTGTGTGTACCATCTCTTAAAAAGGGGTGAGCAGCCTGCTGACACGGCCTCTGTGGTCTGCTTTAACTTACATGGAACACAGAGTTCTTCACTGTCTGCCCGTGACGGCAAAAGGAGAAAATAAACACAGGAAGATGGTGTGTAATTATTAGACAAGCAAGATGAATGCAAACAGAAAGTAGTACTCTAGTCTCTAAGACTGAAATATGGTTTGCTCATTCAGTTAGACATTCACATACAAGGACTCCGTCACACAGCATTTTTCAGTATGGGAGGATATCACTGGATTCTGGTGAAACTACACAAAGCAATATTCTTCCATCTTTTTATGATGTTTGCATACCAAAATTTACCCAATATAAAAACTTGTTACATTTACATTCTAAAGAAAATCTCTCAAAGTTTTCATTGCTTATTACCCACATGCATATTATTCATAAAAAATAATTCATTAAAAACAAGACAATACACTGCACTCTGATGGTGAACCGGTAGGAGATTATACACCTTTTTCCTTCTCAAGCCCTGAGCTTTACACTCTTGAGGGCTGCTGTGTCCCTTACAAAAGTATATACAAAGGGCTAAGGTTTATCATATATTCCAAGCTTTCTACAAAGAAAAACTTTAAATATAAATGTATTTTCCTACAATACCACCACCCCACATCAAAGACTATACACTTTGATGTCTCACATAAAAAATCATATACACATTATTACATACATTTTTATTTTACAAAAACTGAAATACAGTAACTTTTCAGTTTGCTGGAACATTTTAAAGTAAACTGTAATTCCTCAAGTATTTAAACTTGAAAATTGTATGATTCCTGCTAAAGTAACAATCAGCATTTCTGAGAATCTCTGAATTCAACTAGAAAGCACCAGTGAAAGGCCAGAGACTGATAATGACCCCACCTGGGGAAAACCAGGAACGAGAAAAAGAAACAGTATTCAGTAGCTGGGGATGAAGCTAGAGGCAGAACACTCGCCCAGTACATACGAGACTCTAAATTCACTCCCCTACAGCACACCCTACCTCACCCTCAAGAAGAGACAACATTCACTGAAAAAGCATCATTTTGAAATAACAGTAATAGTCTCTTTTTACCCCAGATTTCTGATTGTGACACTGCCCTTTATAAAGGTTGATCTATTTTCTGTTTACTAAGCATCCCCAATTTCCTGGAATACAAGTTACATCTATGAGCAAAATTGAAGCTCATATGTCAGCCACGTTTTTTTTTTCCCTATAAACCTATCACCCACCATCATATCTATCATCCCTATGCTTAAGTACCAACTGAAGCTTGGTTCCTCCCTGAGCCACTGGTTGTCCAGTCATTTAGGAGATCGTGTACTTTAAATTTAACCTCTATCTCTTACAAAGCTTTCCTGGTTCCCTTAGTGTGGGCAAATGTGCACACGTGCACGTGAAGGAGTGTGTCTGCACGTGTGTGTGTGTGTGTGTGTGTGTGCGCGTATGCGTGTAAGAACAAGTAAAAAGAACAGAGATAATTCTTATTCTATCTTCCAGGATGAGTCTACTTCACCAAGCCTGGAACTGCTTACCTTACAATTAATTTTAATATTGCAGCAGGGAATTTTTTTCCCTTTATGTTTTAATCTGGGGACAAGAACAAATCCAGTAATAGAACGTCAACATTAATTTGAGGGAAGATGAAAAATGACTTAATAATGCTGCAGCAGGATTAATATTGTACAATAGATCATGGCACCATAAAGCTTGACAAATTCATTTTTGTATCACTGTATATTCTTGCTAATGGAGCAGGGCATCTCTGAAACAGTGTTAATACTTTACTGCACAAATGCCGATCAAATTGCACCGCAAGGATGTAGGAAAATAACTGTCCTCATCCGACTATAGTTTCCACTTCAATGCAAGATGGAGGAGGATAGGGGCCAAGTGATTTCAAGCAGAAAGCAACACTTGTTGAGAAATCAAGTGGTACAATTCAGAAAATGAGTTGATGGTTACCAAGGAATCTGCTTCCACTTGAAGACCCTTTAGTCCAGGAATTAAAATTGGAAAACAGAAAATGATATGAGAGATTCTACTTCAAAGAGATCTAAACAAGGTACCAAGCCAACAGGCCAAAAAGGAAAAGGCGTCTACTCGGGCCCTTAAGCAGATATGCAATACAAATAAGCTCTGCTTCTGTACAAGACGTACTAACGCCAACTGGATTTAGCCTCCTGCCTAAGACAACCAAGGAGCTCCAAGAGGACACACACAGCAGAAGGAGCATTGCTTGTTAAACTATGAACCATTTTCAACAAAGAGGTCTCGTTTTCCCTGTACACTGGACCCTGCAAGTTTAGGCTGGCCCTGCCCAGCAAATGCTCTCAGCTAAAAAACGGGACCGAGAGTCTGGTGAAAACAAAGCAGAATTCACAGGACAGAGTAACAGCGAAACAACACTGCATGAGGATGGAGGCACAGATGCATATACAAACATACACCAGGTGGTCACAGGCTATGGGTCATTGCACATGTCTAAGACCACCATCACAGGTCCAGAAAACAACCAAAAAGAGAATCGCACAGAACAGTGTCTCAGTCTGCCTGTTCCCAAAAGTCAGACTAGAGAAATGTGCAATGCAGGCAAGGCATACTTAAGAACCTGCCTCAGGAATAAGGAACAACTAATCCTTGATGAAGCACCACTCAGAACCTCTTTTGAAAAGAAACTGAAAATGGATGAAACTGTTTCTAAGACCTAAGCTGACTTAAAACCTTACCCCGTTTTAAGTCTGCTGTTCCTGCATCCAAAAGATTCAAAATCCCTCTAAGTTTCCCACTCACACCTTTTGCCACAGTATACTGTTAAAATCATTCTATTTCGTTACTGCTGACCTCGTATTGGCTCATTTAAAATTAAACTCTAAAAAATGTTGAGAAGGTTACTATGCCACTGACTGTGCCTGGAGGTGCACTAGTGGAAGCTCTGACTCTGACACATTGTGGAGCTAACGTCTTCTCTTTCTTAGGTCCTACCTCCCTCACTGATGCTCTCAAAAACAACTAACTTGCACTGCTTTATTTAACCTAAAAGACCAGTGTAAGAGAACAAACTATCAGAGAACAGTATTTATTTAAGATACCAACAATGAACTTATCACCAAAGCATCCAAATGTGCTGTGCTGCAAATGTTGGAGCAAAGGTAGACTTGAAGTCTTGCCCTCCACATCCTAGCCCTGGGATGGAACCCAGGACCTTGAATGAGGTAACCAAGTACTCTACCACTGAGCTACATCCCCCACCCTATCAATCAAACTTTATCAGTGGTGTATACATAAGAGGAATAGTACTGTATATGTAGGATTCAGTTCTTCCCACAGCTTCACACATCCTTGGAAGTCTTGGGAAATATCACCTATGACAAGCTATAACCTAACTGTCCTGCAGAATAAATAAAAACTGTAGGTATATACTGCTATGAAGCATCCAAGCTAAGAATAAACATCTGCAGCCAAACACAGCTGGTAAATAACACAGACCAGGAAAGTAAGGCCTGCAGGAGACAAATAAGCCATCAATGGCAACAACCCATACAGACACAGATATGAGAATTAGCAGACAGAGGTTAAAACAACAGACTCACATTTGTATTACCATTAAAACAGCGTAATAGAAACACACAACATTCAAATATTCATTAGAAAGCAAAATAGAAAAATCAATCCACCAAGCTTCTACTTCAAGAAATTAAAAAATGAAAAACAAATTAAACTCAGGTTAAGTAGAAGAAAAACATAAATATTAAAGAAGACTATGAAATAAGTAACAAAAAAATAGAAAAGCAATGAAATCATAACTGGTTCTCTAAGATCATCAATAACAGATAAACTTAAGAGTGATATGGGAGTTGGGAGGATACAAGTTGCCAGTATCAGATATAAGAGGCAGCTTCATAATAGTTTTATGGAGATTAAGAGTATAATGGGATATTATGAACAACTCCATGCCATAAAAGAAAGTCACATCAAATGGATAAATTCACTGAAAAGCAAACTCAAGAAAAAGCAGGCAATCTGAACACTTCTTCATTAAACTAACTGCATTTATAGTTTTTATGTGTTAAAAAAAAAACCTTCTGCAAGTACCAAATGAGATGATTTTATTAGTGAATATTATCAAACAATAAAAAATAAGAATTCTAAACAAACGCTCACATAAAAATAAAAAGACTACTTCCCAATTCATTTTGAGGTCAGAAATTTTTTTAATAATAAATGCAATAAAAAATAACTCCCCAAAAAATCCATAAAGATGTAAATGCAAAACTTAAAAAAAGTCTTAGCATATGTATCCAACAATATATTCGAGAATAAGGAGTGACCAGGGCTTGTACCTGCTAGCAGCGTTAAGTCACTCAGACTGGCTGGGGGTTGGGGTCTCTTGCAGAAGCTGGAACCCGAAACTATTGTTAGAACCTTTAGAATACAGCCATTTTAGAAAAAGCACTTAGAGAAGCTAACGTGTACTCACAGCATGATCTAGAGGTTCTGTTCCCAGACATACACATAAGCTCAAAGAAACAGTTTGTGTCCATATAAAGTTTGTAATGAACAGTCATTGCTGCTTCACATCCATAGTATTAATAAGCAACCTGTGGAACAGCCACACAACAGACACCGCTAAATCAGTCCACATTCTGTTGCTGTGACAAAATACATAATGTCAGTTTTGGAAGCTTGAAGTGAAAATTCAGGTAGTCATATGTTGAGCCTCCTAGAAAGTTAGGGGCAACACACAACACTATGGATAGCATCACAGTGGGAGCAGGAATGAGAAAAACAAACTACAAGGTGACTGACAGACTCTTGTAACAACATTCACATAGGAACTAATCCACTCCTCAAAAAGCAGCCATCGATCTCTCCCCAAGGCACAGCCTAGCACAGTGATCTGACTACCCTCCCACCAGAGTCTATTTCCTGAGCTACTACCAACATGAGCTTGGGAGATACACTCAAACCATATCCAAAATACAGCAAGAGCTTAGCAAAAGTCAAACCAGGTTTTGATATACACAAGAGCATGGACAAATCTCAGAAAAATTCTGTTGAGTAACAAACACATGCCAGAGAAAAACAAGAGCCATTGCATGGTTCCATAAATTAATCTGTTATAAAAAGAAAGAAGGCTGTCATTGCCAGGGACGAGGGTGAAGGGGTGATAGCAAGAAGGGAAGAAAAAGGACTGACAGAAAAGTTGTAAGTAACAAGTATGTTCCCTTGGCTGTGATGGTCTCAAAGGATATACACATGTCAATATACCATAACAAAGCTTTTAAAATTGTACAGTAAGTATATTTCAAATATAAACCACAGAAGCTGAGTCAAACCATTATTCTGGCTACAATAATAAAACTCCCTTTTCTTCAACATTTATACCAGTCAAGGCAGTCCCTGAATGAAAACAATAAATATCCTTCAAACTTTCCTCCAGGGGCTGGGCGTGGTGGCGCATGCCTTTCCTCCCAGCACTAAGGCAGGAGTCAGAGGCAGGCAGATCTCCTTGAGGTGGAGACCAGTCTGGTCTACAGAGCAAGTTTCAGGACAGCCACAGAGAAGCCTTGTCTCCAAAAAAAAAAAAAAAAAAAACAACACAATTTCCTTCAGTTCCTGCCATACAAGAGTGCTTTTACACTTAATGAACTGTTTTGCTGAGTCCCTTCACCAAGAGGGTCTCTGTTCAAGCCTTGCACAATCACTGTTGTGTCGGGTGAGTGTTGTGTATGAAGAAAGGCTGCTACAGGTGAAACCCTACTAAAGAAAAGGCCAAATAAGCCTTCAATTCATATCACCAGCTAAGAGGTTCTTATATGATTCACAGAACTAATCTGAATGAAAGTTACTTCTCCTTGTCCTGTTCTGTGTATTCAAAATAGGCTTCTAGTTGTCACAGTGCCAGTAAGGAAAGTAAAGAAGCTTTCAATGAAATAGTGGAAATGTGAGGAAAAGCTCATAACTGATACCCAGCCAGTTTTCTGAATCAAATATGCCTGAACTTCACTCGAGGTGTGATCAAACCTACTGCTTCAGGAGGGCACTCATCTGCTTTTACACTGACTACAACAGCTTCAGTGAACCTTCAACTGACTCCTGAATAACAAAGTTTAGAGGCACTGGAGGGCTGCAATGGTGACCTGCGTGCCAGGACTACTGTTGTTAACATCTACTCTTACCTACATAAGAAATTTTCTTAAAGCACACAATACTGTGGGTTGAAATTTTTTCAGAAAAAAATAGAGAGAGGCAAAAGTAATAGGGTATAGGAAGTAGCCAAAAGAATTGTTTGCTGCAAAAATGGTCAAAGCTGCTATTTCTCCGTCAAGTCCAATTTTGAACCCAGTAAAACTTGATTATTTTCTTGCAGACAGTAGGCTATAAACTCTCCCAGAAACAAAGAAAGAATCTCACCTACAACACAATAAACTGGACACTATCTGCACATCTAAGCCCACAGTAAATGTGTTCCAAGAGATGAAAAAGAACATTTCAGAACTTAAGCAGACGTAAAATGATGAAGGGTGAAAGGCAATTGCTCCATTACTATGTAGAAAAAGCACCACCAACCACCAGTACAATTTTGACTCGAACAAACACCCGAGCCTCCATTTCAAGAAAGCTAAGGAAAGTGTCTGCAGAGCATCCAGCACAAAGCTTCATAGCACTACATCCTTACAGAGGCCACAGTTGCCTGCAGTTAGCTAATTACGATGAAAGTAAACACAAAATCCAGTTCCTCGAGCATACTGGCCACTTCTGAAGTGTGAATGCCTCACAGCTACTATACTGGTTAGTTTTGATCTCCTTGACACAACTAGAGTACCATGGGGGAGAAAAAAAAAAAGCATCAATTTTGGAATTCCCTTTCTCAGATTGGCCAGAGGCTCTGTCTGCATGGTTATGGGCAGGTGGGCCCGGGAGGTATGAGGTAGGCTAATGAACATGAGCCAGAAAGCAGCATGCATCCTGCCTCTCTCCTGCTTGAGCTCCTACCAGGACCCACTCCCACAGCATCTGGATGTGAAACAAAACACATCCCAAGTCACGTTGGGTCACTGTTGTACTCAGCAGGAGAAATAGAACCAGGGTGTTGCCATATTGAAAAGCAGAAATACAAACCTTTATCACAGGTTATTTTGTGAGGGATACTCCAGAGTGTAGGTATTTTCCTAACACTTGTATGAATACAGAGTTTTATAAGCTACTGATTAAAAAAAAAAAAGCTTCAAACACCTCCAGTCTACAAGGTGTCTGTTACTTTAATGTTATAAAATAGACTTTACTTTGGGTTACTGAATATGTGGCATTTAAAGTTGTTCTGTTCACATTAGAACATTTGAAGGCTGACAGAAGAAAACTAGACTTTTGCCAAATCAGCTCAACAGTACGAAATAAAAGCAGCCAAACCACAAAAACCACACAGGAAGAACTATCAATGACTCTGACAAGTAAGCCCAAGGCAGGAAAATGCCAATGACACTAAGTGACAACATTTGTGGCAGAATTAACTATTCCTTTATTAATAGATTTAACTTTTGCTAAACTATATGAATTAATTCACGTCCGTTTTCAGATAAATGGGAACTTCCCTGAAGTGACAGTCTGCTTAAGTTTTGGCCTTGTCTGGAACTGCCAAGTAACAAAACTACTCTTAATCCCAGGCTGCAGGCAACAGAGGCAAACATCACATTCACCTGCCTCTTTCACTTAAATACTTTCATTAAAGGAAATCCTACCATGATGACCTATGCTGCAAAGGGAAGCATATCACCTAGTCCAACTACTCATCATCATCATTGTTGTTACTGTGCTAACAACACAACTGCACTCAATTAAGACCACAGCTACTATGACTCTTGAGAGCTATTCCTGGATACATCACACTTTCTAAGTTCTAACTCCCACACAGTCTCAAAATGAACACTCTCACAGATCTGCAAGATGTTGAACAGCCATACCTGCTTTCTAGTATCATATGTAATGCTCATCAGACATCGGGACGTGTTTTATTAATGAAAATATCAATTACTTCTGAGGGTTTACAGGGGCAAATAAAGATGCTGAATAGCCAAGAAAATAGAAATACTAGTTTGCCGAGTTTCTGTACTATAACCCAGTGTTGGGGAGCCTTTTGTGTATAGCTGGACAGAAGCTTCAGTCACTACAAATAAAACAAAATAGGCATTGCACCTAATGAGACATACAGCTGGGTCCTATCAGACTGCTAAAAGGCATGGGGAAGAAGGTCGGATGGCAAAAGAAGTTCTGTCACAGGAAGTAAGAACATAACTCAATTGCACCACTTAGCTTTGTTCCTTTATTTTTTTATCTCACGTGTTCCAAGCACACACACACGCACGCACGCACGCACGCTCTGAAGGAAGCGATAGGAATATCCAGAAAAATTCAATTAAAATGAAATATGAAGCATCCTTGTTTTGCTCTGAAGCCAGGGAGAAAGCAGTATAAATACGAAAAGCAAACACTGCTGCCTCAGAAAAACTGATGTACTTCTGAAGTATGAGATTGCTGACTCTTAAAACACAAGTGTTCATCATCCACTCAGAGGGCAGCTAAATCCACACGCACCAAAAGCAAAAACACTAAGTCAGGATTCTCTCCCTCACAGGATATACACAATAGAATTTTCTTCAGTTACAAAATGTGCTCATGTACAAACATATGAAAGAGAGAGCTGTGAATTCGCTAAAGTTAAGGGCTGGTACACTAGATAACTTAGAAAAAACTAAGGAAAGGTCTATTGTATGGTTTCAACAAGAACTGCAGAATTATGTCACCCAACAAAGTCACATTCCAGTGAATGCTTCAAGATGTCTCTGGTGCTTGCACTCAGGCCTCTGAGAATAAACAAATGCATGTTAAGTACACAAACCACATGATCAATGCAAATATTCTACTCAGATCATCTTAAGAAGACTAATAGGAAGTGAATCAGAGTCCTAAGCCAAGCACAGTTGGTCTTACTAGTCACCGAGGGTTTCCCTTCTACTC
Organism: Pachyuromys duprasi; assembly: GCA_028658305.1. Classification (NCBI taxonomy): domain Eukaryota; kingdom Metazoa; phylum Chordata; class Mammalia; order Rodentia; family Muridae; genus Pachyuromys; species Pachyuromys duprasi. The sequence goes on from CM053756.1 coordinate 52,826,803, forward strand.
CTAATCCAACCAATCTTTAGATCAAAGCCTCTGGTCTACTTCTTACTTCTAAGGTATGAGGTAGCTCTTGCCACAGAACAAAATTCTATCAATCATGGGTCACTGAGATGGTCTCTTGGCTTTAGCACACTAGAGGTGGAAGAGCAGAACCCTGGCATACCAATGCTCTTGTGACTGGGTAATCATTTAAAGCCTTCAAAACCCATAAGCATCGTTCAGGAGATTGCTATACATCTGCCAAGATCACCAACTGCTCACATTTTACTATCATGGAAAATGAGAGGTAGCACAGTGCGCCCCCCGCCCCTGTGTTGGTGCTCAAACACTGAAAATAAGAACCAAAGTAATGGGGATAGAGTATCTGATACATAACTTGCTCACAAATGGTTCTTAAAAAGTTGCTTGTGGATTTTAAAGTGAAAAAAGAAAATCCTATTAGGAATCAGCAAACCTACGTTCAAAACCAGATTCAACCACATACAGACTCTAAGTCCTCAGGCAAACTGCTCAGTCTCTCTAAGCTTTGTCTGCTTAGAGAATGTGATTCGATCTGTGTTAAGAATTGATATCTGTAAGACATCCCTAGCATAATAGCTAGCTAGCATTTGGTGTTTTTAAACTAAAAGTTACAGTGTTTCTAATGACATGCTTAATTTCTCCACACTTGAATACCCATTTTGTAGACTTTCAGCTGTCAGCCACAGTTGGATGGCTAGAACCTGCTGCCTGTGGTTCTGCAGGCAGATTCATGGTCTGCTGTGGCCTTTGCAGGCTAGGATGCCCTTTCCCCACAGCCCAGTAAGACAGCTTCACCTCAGCTCACAAGGCAGCAGCACTTAGCACTCACATAGCAGAATGCAGCTGCCCCTGACATTGCAAGCTACCTGGCCTTCTGAGAGCAGCACTTTGTTACTTCTAACTGAAGAACAATGAGAGACTGAACACACAATTTAAGGAAAAAGCAAAGATATTCTCCTATAAGCAAAGTGTTCTAAGAGACCTCAGTTGTCCCTCATACATTGTCAAGAAGTGGCCAGGAAATGCTGGAACTTCCTAAATCTGTTATGAGAATAGGTTTGTTTATTTCTCTTCAATTACAAACTAGTACCTAAGTATCTGCCTTCTGCAGGACTGCCCAGACACTAAGACAATAAAACTCAAAACACAGCACACAACTCCATGCCAGTCTACAAGCAGTTACTGGTTAATTTCCTCATTAAAAGCCTTCAAAATCTACAAGCAGAGAAAACAGAGTAAGAGTTTAGGACATTTTATAATAACTTACAGAGTAAGCTAAATAAAAAAAATAGGATTTCCATTATTTAAATAGCTCAATTTATTATGCTTGTATGAAAGCATTGACTACTGGCAGGTAGAAAAAAGAAACTCTACTTTTACAGTAGTTACAAAACTATTATACTAAGATTTCATATTCTATGTGAGTGCAATATATATATTTACTGATTACTTACCATTTCACAGATAGTGTTTGTTTACTACAGCAAGCCTCATAGGTACATATGTTCAGTTACTAGTTTCTTTTACCAGACAGAGGGAGTTAAAGGCTGGAGCAGTGGCTCAGCAGTTTGAAGGCTCCAGTTCCCAACAGCCACATGGTAGCTCACAACTATCTGTAACTTTCCAAGCAATATGATGTCCCCTTCTGACTCCACAGGTTATCAGGAATTAATGTGGTACACAGGCATACATGTAGGGAAAACACTCATACACACAAAATAATAAAAGTTTTTCAAATAAAAACAAGAAAGAATAATCACTAAGCCTCAGGATCCTAAAAAGCCTCAGTATCCAGCAGGAAGAGACGCAGTTGAATTAGGAGTAATGAGAGAAAGGGGTCATGGATATAGCCAGGCGTGGCAGGGGTCAACCTGTGTTAAGAATTAAGTGGGATGCTGACGCAAGAGAACTGCTGAGTTTGAAGCCAGGCTGGGTCACAGAGCAAAGCCCTGTCTCAGAATGGAAAGAGCTCATAAATGTGTCTGCTGTTCTGCCTCCCATGGTCCTCCTACTTCACCCAACACTAAGACAAAGACATAACCAGGCTTGTGCATCTAGCTCGTTTACGTTTCCCTCCACCTCTCTATTTGTGTTATCAGAACCAGCTCTCACCAAGTGACACAGAGGTTATGGAGAAGGCATCTTATGAGTGAGACATCCTCCTAGTCCAATAGCAAAGCAGGAAGGTTCATCCAGCTCAGGGTCTAGGTAGATGCATCTACAATAACCATGGGTCAAGAGCAGTTAAAACTGTAAGTTTAACTGTCTCAAGAAGAAAATCACTTACATTCAAATTGGAAGTCAAAAAACTTGCTTCAGTTTAGTTTTAATTTAATTCTGGATCTGAAAGATGAAAGCTGTCCCAATTCATTGAAAAACAAAAACCATTCAAACAATGAATACAAGCACAACACAGCTGTGAACGACGATCAGGAACTTTTTAGTATATGGAATAAAGATTACAAAGAGTCCCTTGATTTAGTCCAGTCCACGAGTATTCACATTTACCAACTGTACTTTATAGTCACATATTCAGCATTCTATGAAATCATTGCTATTTCTACCCATATTGTTTAAGCCGACGTGATTTGAACAGATGAAATACTACTCCAGCCAACGAAAACACACACTCAAAGCAACTAAATTAAGCTCTAATTTTACATAAAACTCATTTTTTAACAGCATACATGACAGCAGCAGAACAAAATTTTGAACTTGAGGATGTCCACACACTTCTAAAGCTAACACTTACATGTAATGAATTGATGCTAAATGCATTTTCAGGCAACATCACTACGTGAGCACTTCCCATGATCATGAAACATCTTCTGTGGCTGCACATGAGCAGCACAGAACTAGAAGGAAGCTGACCTACGAAGGACTGCGCACTTCGCTGGGCACGTTATACCATGCTATCAAGAACTGCTGCACAAAAAGAAAAGCCCTGTGATCAGGATTTACAAAGTGAACTAGAGCCAGACAGCACTGGCACACACCTCTGGTGCCAGCACTCAGGAGGGAGAGGCAGGCAAATCTCTGTGAGGCCAGCCTGATCTACAGAGTGAGTCCAGGACAGCCAAGGGATACACAGAGAAACCTGTCTCAAAAATATTTTTAAAAAGTGAACTAGAACTGTCATGATTCTACCCTAGCTCAACAGTTCTTCACCACATCTTTCACTGGAGCAAACATGTCATTTTTCCAAGGTCACAATGAGCAAAAGAGAGCTGAAACTCAATGAAAACAAAAAAAGACAAAAGAGACAAGAGACAGAGAGAGGTGCAGACCACACCAGGCTGAGTGTGCTGACCTCTGAGACAGGGAGCTCTGTCATCATTCTACTACTGACAATACTTATGATCTTCATGAAGTGGCTGTTCATCTCCCTAACATTTTCCTTCTCCATTCTTTTCTTCTTAAAAATTGCTTTCATACCCATCACTCTTAATAAACTGCACCATTTTGGTACTACCATTCTGGTAAGAGTTCATTACCAAAATGCAAATTCCTCCATGAAATTCACGAAACTCCTTAAAAAGAACATGAAACTATGAATGCATGTGCTTTTTTTTTCTTAGAAAACGTAGGCTTCCATCAATTTTCAGAAGTTCTCAAAATTTACAGTAAAAATATTATTTATTAAATCTGACAATTACTACTCATTCATTCTAATCCATTCATTTGCTCTAATCTTCAAAGTCTAAAAGAATGAAACAATTCTTTTCAAGTCTATCGCTGTTTTCTAGTAAATGAGGGTCACTAACCTCTACGGCTTCATCCATCTCCTTTTCTCCTCTAAAAATCTGTACACACCTTTATACTTTCCATATTTACATCTTAAACTAATGCTTATCAAAGTATGGTCCCCAGACTACTGTATCACCAAGAAACTTGTCTGCAACGCAAATGAATACGCCTATCCCAGCCTCAACTAAATCAGAAGCTCTTGGGAGCTGAGGCCCAGCAGAGAGACAGACGGATAGACAGACAGCGCTTGTTAGTTATTTACTTAAGGTATATGGGTATTTTGTCTGCATGTATGTCTCTGTATCACATGCACACTTGGTGTCCATGGAAGACAGAAGATAGTGTTAGATCCCCTGGGACTACAGTTAGAAATGTTTGTAAGCTGGGAATGAAAACCTGATCCTCTGAAAGAACTGCCAGTGCTCACAGCCACTGAGAGATTCCAGCCCTCCAGCAGTATGTTCTAACATGCCTTTCAAGTATATGCAAGTTTTGGGTACTACTACCATGTGCACAAGCTTCAATTCCATTGGTCTATTTGGTCATACAAAGATTTAATGAACACCAGCTGTGCACAAGCATCTCAGCTGTTTAATGTGACATTTTGAAACTGATTTTAGATGTTTTAACATAAGTCCCCAGAAAATATATGCAGCTCCTTCATAACTGAGTCCAAAAACAAATTCATCAACATTCTTTCAACTCCAAACCTTGATCCCCATCACACACTACCAATTTTCCTTTCCTGTTCAATAGCTAAAAGCCTTAGTCACATTTATTTCTTCCTCTCCATGTACGAATTCCAACAAAAACCCAAGGAATCCTATTCCAAGGTAATTCCCTTGCTGCTCAGCCTATTTCACTATGATTTAGAATTTTATACTGCCTATTACATTATCTAAATCTAACTGATAACTTGCCCAGAGACAAATGGCAGAGCCATGAAAGGGGTCAGTACTGCACTCTCACCCATTAAGCTAAGCTACACTGTCATCTTGGAGTATATATCATCAAAGCAATGACCTCACTCAACTCTCCACCTTAAGATCCTCAATGGCTTAGAACAGCTGCTGGGTAACAATAGAATTACTATTTTCACACTTGCAACCAAAACTATCAGTGCAACTATTCCACTGATACATCCAGAATGCTCTTCTCATGATCCAACACTGAGCCACCTATGCACTCTGGTACAGCACCTTAAAAGACTGAATACATTATTACAATATATTAAATTATATTAATTTCTGCTTGGTTCCATGGGAACAAATGGAACACACATCATTAACATAAGGGCTAATACAAACTCATAACACTGGGTAAAGTCCCTAAAATGCAAATGATATTCATTTCACTTTAGAGATTTTTTTTCCATTTCTCAGAACGAAATAGTTTACCTAAGGATGATCCAGATAAGAGGGACTCCACCTCTAGCTAATATGGACAGAGGAAATGACTGATCTCTCCAGTGTAAACAACCAAAGAACTGTCAGAATATATGAAGCTCTGGGGGTATGGTATTTACCAAAGACTTTGGCTGTCTTTACTCAGCAATTTAGCTAGGTAGATATTACCTTGCCAGTAAGTCCCTGGGATCTGTGATCCCTGTTAGTATTAGCCATACACACTGACCAGCTTTCCACTGAGTGATCTCCGCAGCCTCCAACGAACCTATTTTCAAGACATTAAATACCAGACACAAAGGACGATGCCCAAAGAGGCAGGAAACTGGTAAGGTGGATGAATTGTTGCAAAAACACCCAGTAAACTCAGAGTTTAAAGGGTGGAGTGCCACAGAGACAGAAGCAGCTCAAGTCTGCAGAACACAGCCCTGGAGAGGAAAGGATACATGAAGCCAGCATGGAATCACTTTCGCTGTTTAGCCGAGCACTGACAGAGCATATGCTAGGAAACATGCTGAAACTAAGAAATGCTCTGAAAGAATGAGAGAGAATGATGAATGTCAAGCGCTCACAAGGGCCCAGGAAGGGTGTTACTGGTTCTCACAATCTAGAGTTAAAACCTTGGAGATGAATAATTGGATCTAAAATGAGAATGGTTCAAGGACTGCCTAACAATCTTAAAACCAATCAGGGAAAGAAAAAAAAAAAAAAACAACATTGTTTGCAAGTAATTTATTACATCCCAAGAATAAGACATGGGAAGCTTTACAGGATATCGAGCACTAAACAAAACAATGTTGATATCAAATAGAAAAAAAATCAGGATCTGAGGAGAAAACTTACCTAGTAAAGAAAAAAAAAATTCAACATGGACAGAGAGGGTAGCCAGGGGCCAATGGCAACTGATACCTTCTGGGAGAGGGAAAGTCAGTTTCTTTGAATGTTGTCACTGGGAGGCGGCCACCATCTCTCAGAAGAAGACCACACATATACGATATATGGGCAGTACAAACTGGACTTGATAATTGGAGAAAAATAAAGAGAAAACACAAAATTGGCTAGATATGGAAGCAGTTTGAGGAGGGGTAAATAAAGTGGTCAAAACCCATTATAAAAAAATCTCAAGAACCAATCAAAATTTTATTCCTTAATTTACTTTATAGCTACTATGAGTGAGATTTCTTTTTTTAACATGTTCATACTAATATATTTAAAAAGCACTAATCAATGTTAATTTTTCACTGAACCACTACAGAATGAGTCCTTAGGTTTCTCTACATATAAAATAGTGGCATCAACAAACAGGAATAACTTTGTTCCTTCCATTACTAGTGACATGTCTTTTAATTCCTTCCCTTGATCAAGTGCTCTATGACCTGGAAGAATTCACTGGGCAGGAGTGATACAGGGGACACGTTGGTCTTGTTCTAGATCTCAGAGCATGACATGCTTCCACTTTCTTGCGCTCCCCACAGTCCTGGCTGTGGCTCTGCCCTGCTGTTCTAATGCAGGTAGGAGCAATAGCTCTCTCTATACCAATTCACTGAGAATTTTTTTCATGAAGGAATGCTGGATTTCACAACTGCCTTTTCTGTCCATTTAGAGATGATCATTTAGTTTTTGTTCTTCATTTTGGTGAGGTGAGGAATCACAACAATGATTTCCTATTCTAAGCCATCCTTACATGCCTGAGAAAATACCTCTTGGTGATGAAGCATACACTTTTGATGCACTGTCAGACTCCATTTACCAGTGTTTTGCATACATGCTCACCAAGGACCCTGTTCTGCAGTTTACTGTGTTGTGTCTTGTCTGGTTTAGTGTCAGGAGCAATGCTAGTCCACCAAGGATCCTGTTCTGCGGTTTACTGTGTTATTCTTGTCTGGTTTAGTGTCAGGAGCAATGCTTGTCCCGGAAAATGTGTTTTGGAGCAGCACTGTGTTTGGTTTTTGTGGCATAGCTGAGAATTAGTTTAAATTTTTTAAGTTTGGTAGAATCAACAACAAAGTCATCTGATATTGGGTTTTTCTTTGACGAGATAATGTTCATTACTGATTAAGTCTTGTTACTTGTTACTGGTGTTTTGAAATTGTCTGTCTTCTTGATACAGTCCTGGTAGGTTACATGTCCAGGAATATATCCTCTTCTTCCAGGTTTCCAACTTCCTGAAGTACAACCGTTCAAAAGAGTTCCCAATGATCCACTGTGTTCTCTGGTACAAGCTGAATGTTTCCCTTTTTATCTATCCTTTTATTTGGGTCTCCTTTTTCTCTTTGATTTCAGTTAATGGTTTGTCAATTTTATTTACTTTATTTTTTAAAGTAGCTGGCTAGTGGAGGTGTATGTGTTTTAATCCCAGCACTCATAAGGCAGAAGCAGAAGGATCTCTGTGAGCTCAAGGCCAGCCTGGTCTACAGAGTGAGTTCCAGTACAGCCAGGGATACATAGAAAAACCCGTCTCAAAAAACAAAACAGAACCAAAAAAGTGTATGAGGAATTTATATTGTTCTCTTTCACATTTTGTAAAAGAAGCTTTTATTCACCTGTTTCAATTGTTGTCTGAGACGCTTACTGCCCTCATCTGCTAACCTAGTCCTGAAAGATTCTCACCTCTGTACAATCTAACCTAGGCCTAGAATGTTTTCAGCCTGAGACTAACTGATTAATAAACTCACTCTTTCTAGTTCTTAACGAGCTCTGGGCTGGTTCAGTTCAGTTGTTCTGGCTCAAAATCCTCTCCCAGCTGACTTATTCAATCTGGCTTTTCTCTCAGCCTCTGAATTGCTCTGCTTGACCTCAAAGTTTTTCTAATTTTCTGGATCCTTCCATTCTCTGGCTCATTCTGTCTTTACCTGTGTCTAGCTTGTTCTTTCATTCCATCTCTCTCTGTGTAAAACTCTCCCAGTAAAACTGCCTCCACTCTCTCTCTGCATTGCCCCTTAATTAACTTCCCTTCCCTCTTTCTTCTCATGAAGCATATCCTATTCTGTCAAATCTTTCTCTGATTCATCACTGTTTCTGCCACCCAATTAGACATCACTTTCAAATCATGGGTGCTTCCTTCTACAAACTAACTTAACCTTCAGTGCTTGGGATTAAAGGCATGCACCACCATGCCTGAACCTAAGCTTTTCTTTATCTGATAATTGCTCTACACCAGGCTGGCCTTGAACTCAGATCTGCTTGCTTCCTCTATAGCTCTAGTTTAATTTTTCCTCCTGTTAATTTGAGGAGGAATTAATAGGAGAATTAATTAATAGAATTCCTCCTATTAATCTGTTCTTATTTCTCTAGTTAATGAGAGATTTACCCTGTATCATTCCAATTCTGGTATACAGGCTGCTGCTACAAGTAAAGAAGCACATTTTAAATATAAAAACACAAATAACAAATTCCAAGTAAATAACAGAAAAGATACGTGGGCACTAGGGCTATGTAGCTCACTGATACTGCAACATCCTGGATACTAATCAAAAGATAGGCAAAGCTTGCACACAGGCCAATCTGATGAAGGCATTTGTTTCTTAACTGAGGTTCCTGCTTCCAAATTGACTCTAGTTTGTGTCAAGATGACATAAAGCTAGCCAGCACAATCTCACTATGTAACCTTGGTTGGCCTGGGACTCAATATGTAAGCTGGGCTGACCTTGAACTCAAAGAAATCTCTCTACATCTGGCCCTCTGGCCCTCAGCCCCTCAGCCTCTGCCTCCCAAGTGTTTGAATTAAAGGGCTGCATTGTCACACCCAACCTTATTTTGATTTTTTTTAACTACGTGTATTTAGTATAATTTTAATACTTTAGAAAATATATTCATTGGCAGGCATGATGGTGCATGCCTGTAATCCCAGCACTCAGGGAGGTAGAGGCAGGTAGATTTCTGTGAGTTAGAGGTCAGCTTAGTCTACAAAGTGAGTCTAGAACAGCTAAGGCAACAAAGAGAGATCCTGTCTTGAAAAACAAAAACACAAAGTTCATCAGTGTCATCTAGTTTGGTTCACAGTGAGGGATATATAATGAGGCCATACACTATCACATTCCTTCACGGCTCTAGAGACTGGGGCAGTGAGGGGATACATAAAAAGGCTCAGTGTGGGCTTGATGGAGAAGCCATAGCACCCTGGAAGCTGAGTGTGTTTATTATATAGAGTGGAAAAGGAAGACAGAGTCATTGCATTCAGATATGCCAGTAGGTAGAGTTATTATATACAGCTGAACAAGGGCACGGGTTTAGCTATTCTTGGTAGAAGCAGTATCTGCAAGAGAACAGCCTTCAGGCCATAAATATCAGGGGAGAAAACTATAATGGATGTTTTCTGCACATACTGTCACAGTTCACACTTGGATGTCCCAAGGTAAACTTTGCTATCCCTCTAACCTGATGGAAGAAGGGAAAGACAAACCTCAATTTCCCCTAGGTTAGACTATGGGGCACTGGCATGGCAGTGCCCAGTTAACAAAACATGTGCACTCAAGACCTCACTCACTAAAGTCTCCTTCTCTGACTTAATCACATATGTTGCTTAGTCCCCCAACATCTAGACAGACCAACCAGGACCAAACATTAAAAGTTACTTTCTGTTCTAAGTGTTATTTACTTGTGAAAGGGTTTTTAACTGTTTTCTACTGTTCAGCAACTGCATAACACTTCATGTGTGAATAATAAATTTTAACATAATTTGCAGAAAACAAAATTATATTCAAATTAAACATTATTTTTAGTCATTTTTTTCTTGTGTTATGTCTAATGTCAAGATAGTAATTTATATCAAAAACGCTTTAGCTTCCCAAAATGACACCCTGTGCCCATTAATACTAAATCCCCATTCCTGTCATTACCCTGTGGCAAATATCATTCTATTTTATGTGTCTAGATGAATGCACTAGTCCAGACTCCCTGGGTAACCCATACACTTGTCCCTCTATGACTGGCATATTCCACATAGCATAATGCCCTCCAGGTTCATATATGTGGTAGCAAGGCACTGCACAGCTACATAAAGATGAATTCCTTAATAGTACTATAAGGTTTAAAGTTATTATTTGAGAAAAGGAATATGAACTTTCTATGCTCTCCTAACTATGATCAACATACAAAAACAAGTAGGAAAGGACATTTTAAAGGAATGTGTATCTCAGGGAATGAAATACTTCATCTTAGGTTAAAGTATCTATCTCTAATAAAACTTTTGTTTTGTTGTATTTGAGAAGATACTCTTTAAGGCACTGATAATGTAGAACATTTTAATTGATGTATTCGATAAAATCCCACATAAAATGCAAACAACTCTTACTTGAGAAACAATTTAATTTGAAAACTTAGCGAATGGCTTTAATCTCAGCACTCCTGAAGCAGAGGCAGGTGAATGAATCTCTGTCAATCTACTACCCTTGGTAGGTTTTTTTTCTGTACCACAGAAATTTCTAACCTGATAGAACCTAAGATTTCTAGTATTATCTTAAGATCAGTAACATAATATACTCATACAAGAAAGGAAACTGATGCTGAAATACAGACACACACACAAACACACAAAACCACAACCACCACCACCACCACCACAACAACAAAACAAGATGAAATAGCCATTTTTCCAGCATCACCTCAGCTCACTTTCAACCTCTTTCACTCAGAAAACACCTGGGATGAGCATTGCTACTTTATACCTAAAGGTTCTAAAATTCCTTTCCCTCATATAATACATGATCACTTATGTCTAAGATTGATGGGTCACACCTCTAGAAATGGTGCTAGGTACACAAGATGTGCACTAACTGGATGAGCTTAGCAGCAGCAGGAACAAGCTTTCAGCTGCCTGTGTAACTCAGGAGCAGCATTCTAAGAATTCCTGACTAGAACTCATGGTAACAGCTTGCTGCATGCCATGAATCAAAGGCACAGAACTGTCACTTCTCATAAAGCTGGCAAATAAACTTCTACAGATGTCAAATATTTTTAAGCAAAATCATCTACCCTGGTCTATTAAACAGATCAGCAATAGGCTAATTCAATGTTAATCAAAAAAGATCAGATCTAAGGCTTACTGTATATTCAATTCACTCAAAAAACTAGTGGGCTAATTTATCAACAGTGGTGTTAACCTTCAAAAATGAGCACGCACCACTTAATAATATCCTGCTACCATGATTCTTCAAAACATCAGTAGGACCTACAAGACTCTCAAAGGACACAGCTCGAAATATGATGTTTAACTAAATCCAATTAAATAGCTGCAGCTCATTTTTCTAGAAACTTTCTTTAATACAGGCCTATGTGCTTTTTAGCTGGACTGTTCCAGAGATGTAGTCATCTTACTCTCGCCCTATATGGGTTAACAGACAAATAAACTCATCATCACCTCTTTTTCTCTTGACATTATCATTTCAAAGCAACTGATACAATCTGATTTTTTTTCTTTAAAATAATTCCTGTGAAAAACAGAAACACAGGTACAACACTGCCATTTAACTAGGCCAATGATGATTTCTAGAGTGTATCTGATATATCTGCTAAACATAATTCTGCTGTTTTCAGAGTACATGAAAATACAGTATCAAAATATGGTCTCTCTTCAGGATGAATTAGTAAATATTAGCCTATGGTTGTTTATCCAAAAACATCTGAGCTTTTAAATATTTGATGAAATTTGAAACTAAACTTCCACTCTTGAGTCATTTATGCCTAGTAATTGCCATTATCAGCTAAAGATAAAATAGCATCCAACAAATTCTAGGACTTCAAATTAATTATAATTTCAAGTATCTCTGGAGACGGTATCTCTACTCCACTGAGAACCTCATATGCTAAAAAAATAAGATCTAAATGGTGACTTGTTTCATAGACCCTCACCCTCCCTAAAGAGCAACAGGCTAAACTCAGAAACTGCAGCAGTCACTGTTAAATGCTTAGGAATTTAGAGAATTTTGCCAACCCACATCTCAAACGATCACGATCATGAGAAAAGGGCAGATTTGTAATGGCAACGTTTTAAATTGATGAAGTCACATGAGGAAAGTTATAAACCACTCTATGGAGGTAAGTCCTTAGGCTCCTCTTTCCCCCCAAAGTACTGATCTTTCCAACAGAGCTTTGAGTCAAAGCTAAAACCATAGCTTTTTATTCCCAAATGAGTGTCAGTTCCACTCAGGGTTGCCATGTTTTATTTAAAACATGTTCTTTCTCAGTAACCACTTTGTTCTAATTGGCAAGGCAGAGCCAGGTCTCTACAGCACATAGCTCGTTACATTCAGTTTGGGTTACAAAAGCACACGATGAAACAAACTGCATCGAAATGTACAAATTAACAGCTCGGGAGTATGGGAAGGAGTAGTGGAATTAGACTGTAATTTGGAACAAACTCCACAGGGAAGCTAGGGAAGAAATCACTAGTGTCCTTATAAACCCTACAAGGTTTCCAAATGAGCAAATAACACAGCCAGGGCAGGCTTTTCCATAACTCAACCAAGCTGCTAAATATGGATATGAGGAAACCAGTTTCTTTAACATGATTATGCACATATGTATGAGAACAGGAATACCAAACAAGGCAGTTTGACAATCAAAACCTACAGTTATACCATCTAAATATGAAACTCATCTTTGTCTTTCCACTGACAACGCACCAACAAGCCCACAATTAAATCACATTTCCAAACATTTTTTTAATCTTTTGAGACGCTAAACACAAGAGACTAAATTAGAAATAAAGCTTTGTTATACAGTACAGAGAGGAAGGTTAATGAGCTAAAAGTTATATGAAAAGGAACAAGAAAGACATTAAGAAATGAAAATCTCACTACCAAAATAGAAAATGCTTTAGACAAAAACTTTCTCTTTCTCTCTCTCACACACACTCTTCCCAAATTAGCTAATCTGTAAAACCTTCCAGCATGGCTCTCTGATATTCTGTGGAGATCTAGACACAAACTACAACTAACCTCAAAGAAAAGAGTATGGGAAAAGCAGGAACTTCATGCTAATGCATAGACATGGGTATAACCTGCTATTTATTTCACTCTCAATCACTTCACTGCAACTTTTACCACATGGCCTAATCTACCCTACCGCCTTCAACACCTTCAGCACACACTGGAGATGATGAGGACTGAAGTCCAAACAGCTAACACCAACCTCAAGTCTTCATCCTAAAATCTATTTAATTTGGGGATGTGACAAGCCAGATGAGTAAATTTACCTTATCTGTAAAGTAGAGATATAAAATGAGTAATATTCTGAACTCTTTATTACCAAGAAATTACTTCAGACTTTAAAACCCTCTGAAAAGCAGAAACAGAACTGTTCACACCCTTTATTATTTTCTCATAAATAGTTAATTCTTGGTCATGTCCAAGTTCTCTTTTTACATTGTTTGGTCATGACCTGTTTTTCTTTTTCTCCAAACAGAAGTCTTCTATTTCTACCAAACCCATTATTTTTTTGGTTGGTTGCTTTTGTTTCCTTGCTTGTTTTGGTTTTTGACACATGATTTCTCTGTGTAGCCTTGAGTGTCCTGGAAATCCCTCTGTAGACAGGCTGGCCTCAAACTTACAGAGATCCCCCTGCCTCTGCCTCCCAAGAGCTGAAATTAAAGGTATGCTTCCCCACACCTGACCTCAAACCCGAAGTCTTAAGGATATTTTTCTTTATTGACCTAATGGTCAGTATAAGAGTAACTCAAGAAAGTTAACACATGCCATTGGGGAGAGTTCAGACTGCAAACAGATAGATCTACTTTAGTCAGCAAGCACCCTGAACTTCTTGATATACAATTTTATAAAATTTTAGTTATAAATTAGTAGCTTAAAGATGTCTTTTTTCACTCACTATCCCTTCTTCAGATAAAAAAAAAGTAATTTCAAAAAGGTTAGAACCAGTAAGAATACCAAAAAATCCAAAGTTAGCCAGATCAAAAATACTTTCATTCCCAATAGCTATGTGGAAAAGCTATGAGCCAAAGCCAGAGAAGCACACAAAGAAACAAAAATCCCATGGTGTTCAAGACCACCCTGAGTCTGTCATCATTACTTATTCACACTCCTGTCAGGTTAGAAGCCCACACACCTATGCCTGCTCCTGCTGATACCTCACTAGTGCCTAAGTACACATAGCACAGGAGACCTAAGCAGTTATGTTAAGCTGCCCTTCACATCTATTACATACAAGACCAACCATCTCCAAGACAAGTACTTCTCAGATCTGGGAGATCTCTGAATTTCTTTGATAAAGTGTAAATTAAAGCACACGATCTCTACACCTGTTTGTCTTTAAAGTAGTTACACATTCCTCAGACCTGTGGTCCGAGTGATACAATGCTCCCACCTCCATTTCAATATATCTGTATGTCCACCTACAACCTGTGAATATGAATCCTTTTTTTTTGGGGGGGGGGGAAGTGGTGGGAGTTGTAGTTGTAATTAAATTAAGGATTCCTCAATAAAAATAATCCTGAATAAGGAACAGTTCTAACTCTAATGTCACTTGTCGTTGAGAGACAGAAAACACACACATAGCAGACAGAAGGCCAACAACAGAATGACTACAAGCCAAGGAACATCAGACACTGGCATAACATAAGATGATCTGTTTCTGCAGTTCTGCTGGTACCATGAGTTAGGTTTCATCTCCAGAACTGAGAGAAGAAACAGTTATTTAAAGCCACCAAATAAGGGCCAATTGTTAGGGCAAGACTGTAAGAGTAATGCAGTTAAGAAGGCGTGGATTCTAAACACCAACAGTCACCGTTAAAGTGGAAAGCACACTGTCCAGCCGCCCGCCACTGACAAATGCTTGTTAACGGAAAGGCACTTGCCTACCATGGGTGAGGCACCGGTACCAAAAGAAAAACATCTCAGCCAAGTGGAGTGGCTCCCGCCTTTAATCCCAGCACTCAGGAGGCAGAGATGGCAGATCTTTTTGAGTTTGAGGCCAGTCTAGACTACAAAAGTGAGTTGCAGGACAGCCAGGGCTGTTACAGAGAGAGAGGGAGGGAGGGAAGGAGGAAAGGAAGGAGGGAGAGAGGGAAGGAGGGAAAACATCTCAATAAAGTCACTGCCATGCATGATGGATTTGAGCACTCAAGTTTATTTTATAACATAAAAAGCCACCCACAGGGACACAAATTTATAATCTCAGCACTGTGAAAACAAAGACAGGAGGATCCCTAAACTGGCAGTTCTGGGTCCCAATACGAGACCCTGTGTCAAAAACCAAGCTAGATGACTCCTGAGGAATGACACCCTAGAGTGAACACTAGCACACATGCACAGAAAGGAAAGGATGAAACTAATTTTTTTCATAGCAATATGTTGTAAAATTTATTCATTATTATCAATTACCACTATTCCATTTCTGTAACTATTCTATAAGTTAAAATCTCTAAGTTTGTATCTATAGAAAATGTTCTTATACTGTTCACAATCTTTTTTTTGATATTTGAAACTACTTTTTTAAAGTGAAATTTCACTATTATTTTAAAATTTAAAAGATATTTTAGTTGCATTTTAACTGGCCAGCTTGCAATCAGTATAATAATTATTAATATATATATTTTAATTGAATTATTCCATAAAGGTTAAAAAAAGAAAACTGTTTTTTAATGAATAATCATGTCTCTTATTTACCCAGTTTTATGTGAATTATGAAAGAACATACATCTTAAATTAGTCTTAAATGGAAAATGTCTAAATTGTCATCACTTAGACGTGAAATTTTTCTTACAGATGCATGTGTTTAAACACTTGATCTTTCAAAGATCTGTTTTGTGACTATGTAGAACCTTTAAGACGAGGGTCTAGATTAGCAGTTCTCAACCTGTGGGTCGTGAGCCCTTTGAAGTTGAATGACCTTTTCCCGGTGGTAATCTAAGACCATCAGAAAGCACAGGTATTTACGTTACTACTCAAAACAGTAGCAAAATTATGAAGTAGCAATGAAAATAATTTTATGGTTAGGGAGTCACCACAACATGAGAAGCTGTATTAAAGACCTCAGCAGGAAGGTCGAGAGCCACTGGACTGGATACAGCACTGGACTGCCGGGAGGTAGACATCACGATACAAGCAAATGGCTTCACATCCCGATCATCACAGTGACAGGCCCATGCCTTTCCCACTATCACGACTTTACTCTCTCACACCGTAGGCCAGAGTATATGCTCTAATGGAGAACAAAATAAATCCCTCCTTTGAGTTGTCTCTGTCACATATTCTGTCACAGCAGTTTAAAAAAAAAACACCTACATAACAGCTACATATATTGTTTAAAAGAAACTACCTGTTCTGATTTTTCAGTGAAGAATTTTTATCTTGGCCTAGAAATAGTGAATGATAAACTTAATTTTATCATTTTAAGTGTATGGGTGGTATCTTGCATATGTGTATGTCTATGTGCCACTTGTGTGCATGGTGCCCTCAGAGGCCAGAAGGAGGATTCTGATACCCTAGACCTACTAGAGTTAGCTGCCATATAGGTGCTAGGCATCAAACCTGGGTCTACTGGAAGAGCCATCATCTCTCCATTATCCTGCCTTTCTAAAAAAAATTACTCAAAATTATATATATATATATCCAGAAGAAGCATAAAGAGCCAAAGTATTACGTGGTGTTTGATGTACTAAGTGAAGATGATGTTTGTCTTCCAATATGCATCTATCCTAAGAACTATTCAACTACTTTTCTCATCCCCTGAGGTCAATCTGCAGGCACTTTGCCACAGGGAACAGAATCATCTGTAAACTCCAGATGCTTTCCTAAGCACTGTACTCTGTCCCCACTACAGCAAGAGTGCTGAGGGGTTTCTGGGTGGTAGCGATGGCAGCAGGTTATTGCACAGATTATATCGGTCAAGCGTTTAAGAACTTCTACTGGGGCTGGAGAGATGGCTCAGAGGTTAAGAACACTCGCTGTTCTTCCAAAGGTCCTGAGTTCAAGTCCCAGCAACCACATGGTGGCTCATAACCATCTATAGTAAGATCTGGTATATAGACAGAATGCTGTATAAATAATAAATAAATTTAAAAAAAAAGAAAACAAACCAAAAAGAACTTCTACTGTCCCTGCTTAGGACCATCCTTCCTGTCTTAGAAGGTCAGCACAGTCATTAAGCTTCATGCCTGTCTTGTCTATAGAGTGAGTTCAAGGTCAACTTGAGTTCCTCACCAAAAGCCTGTCAGAAGAGAAAAAGGAAGAAAGTGGGCGAGAGAAGAAAGAACCGAGGAGAGCAGAACAGAAGGGAAGAAGAAATCTAAAGTGAAGTGGCCGCTTTGGAACAGGTGTACCATTCAGAGCAATGTTTCATTAGTTAGCCCTGCACTAGGCTCCAGCTTTTCTTACCCACAAGTCACCATCACAACAGACTTCAAACATTTGCTTTCTCTCTTAATTTTATATAAATATAACAAGCTGGCTTTTTCACATGTGTCGGAATGTTTTGGCTGTACATCTGCGTGAGCACACTTGCATGTCTTTTGTTCCATGGAGGACAGAACCCCTGGAACTACAGTTACAGAGTTCCGAGCCACCAGATCGGTGCTGGAGCCAAATGCAGGTCCTCTCCAAGAGCCACCGTGCTCTCAAAGCCTGAGCAATCTCTCCAGCACCACAAACTTGCTTTTCTTAAAAAAAAAAAAAAAAAGTTTTGATCTCTTTAAAACTAGGTTACCAGTATATAAGAGCCATTCTTTAAGTGATTTTCATCAAAGTGTATAGCTCCTCTTTTTGTTCTGTTGTTTTGTTTTGAGACAAGGTTTTTCTACGTAGTTCTGCTTGTCCTGAAACTTGCTATGTACACCAGATTGGCTAACTCATAGATCTATATCTACTGCCTTTGTCTTCTGATTAAAGACATTCATCAGTATGCCTGGCTTTCAATGTGCATTTAAAACTAAAGTAGCTATAGCCAAAGCAATCTTCATGTTATCTTACACACATCTCATGTCAATAATACATTTCCTGAACAATAAGCAAACGTATTTTTAAAGTTTAATGATATTTTTTTCTTTTTCAACTGCTCTTCCAGAGGTCCTGAGGTCCTCTTGATGTGAGACAGAAGTAGCTAAGGGAAAAAGGAGGAAGAAGAAAAACAAAGGAAGAAAGAAAGGAAAGAAAGAGAAAGAGGAAGGAAGGAAAGGAAAGGCTTTACAAACTCGGTAGACAGTCAAGGCTGAACTTTTACTTCTGATTATCTTGCCTTCACATCCCAAATGATAGTAAATACCACCATGTTTAGTTTATTTGGTTCATTGGGAGTTGACCCACGGCTTCATGCATACTAAACAGGCTCAATCAGCTGGGCTACACCCAGCCCTCCCCTAACACTTGTTAGAGGAGACCTATATATAAATGTATGTATGTATGTATATATGTGTGTATATATATATATATATATATATATATGTATATATGTGAGAGAGTGTGTGTGTGCATATATATGTATATATGTGAGTGAGTGTGTGTGTATATATATGTGGATAGATAGATAGATAGATAGATAGATAGATAGATAGATAGATAGATAGATAGATAGATAGATACAGAGCAGCACCAACAAATAACTGTAACTAAAGAAAGGGAAACTGAAACAAATCTAAAGAAACATTAAGACTACAACTGACTTTACTGATAATTTTTTAAGCATTATATTCATCCAAGGTCATGAGACAAGTATTGCTAAGTATTTTATGAGATCCACCTTATTCAAAGGGAAGATCACTACCCTCTGAAGACAAGAGCTTTACAATCTACTGCGAACTGTGACTATAATCATCTGTCTAACTAAAGTTCTCACTAGTGAGGAAACATTTCTTTATATCTGTAATTACAGCTATCAACAGAATATAGTCCTGCACAGAACCTGGCATAGTGTGTTTAAAATTGGATGAAGCTCAATTTACCAATGATGCTTTAAAAAAAAACCAAAACACTCAAGAATTTGACAAATTGCTAACTTTGAACACATGCAAATGACAGTTTTCCTACTCCTACAAAGGCACACTCCCAATCTCCACCTATCCTCTAGTTCAGGTAAAAATGTCAAGGTTTAAACCTTGCAGTATGATTGTTTCTTTGTCCAAATAGCATAAAGAACCCAGGATAATAATTAACAAGAAAAATATCCCTTTGATGGGACTCCTCTGAGCCCCCTTCTTGACTGGGCTTCCCCTCTGCCTATATAACTATAACAGGCATACCCCAATATAAAAAGATTTAAAGACTAACAGCCTTCTATGTAAAAAGTTTGTATCCTTAGAATTAACCCATGCACAGGGCCCCATCCTTGAGTCTGCCTCTTCAAACCTAAGGACTACCAAAAGAACGCAACACTCAAAGGCATGCCCTAATCACTTTCAGAACATTTACTAAAATGAACTTAGAATTATGAATTTTTCTATGTTCTTTTGAGATACATATGTATCTCCTCCTACAACTTGGAAATATCTTTCTCAAAAACTTGAAAGCCATGGGTTTTTTGTTGTTGTTATTTTTGGTTTTGGTTTTCTTTTGTTTTTTTGAGACAGGGTTTCCCTTGGCTGTCCTGTAACTCATGCTGTTGACCAAGCTGGCCTGAACTCACAGAGATCGACCTGCCTCTGCCTCCCTCAGTGCTGGGATTAATGGCATGTACCACCATTGCCTAGCAGAAACCATATTTTAAATTTTTAATTATCAAGTCTATCTCCCAGACTCTGGAAGAAGGCACAGCCCTAACTTTATTCATCACCAGCTCACCCACAGAGTTGACATATAAGCATATTTTTACTTTTGTTAGCTTATTAACTTTGTATAGTCCTCTTCAATTCTGTGTCTCTGCAAAATCCCCACTTTGTCACCAGTCCCCACATTCTTGAACTCACCCTTTAAAGGTCCTGCCACTATTGTGCAACCTGTACTTGAGTTCGGTTTATGCTATACCATGTTGTCTTCTCCAACAGAGTATCACTAAAATCTGTCCACAACACTCTACCTTAGTGTCCAGCTTTGCTTATCTTTGACAAATTAAATTTAAAAGGGAAACTAAACATATTTCATCAGTAAAGTAAACTGAGTTATAGAAGATCACTGGCTATAAACTTTAAGAAATTAAATTAAGGATTTTAAATTCAGGAAGGAGTCGTAATTCAAGGAGCTGATCAGTACACAGGGACGATGGTAAAGGCCCTGGGCAGGCACCAAGTCCCAACCCTATGTTTACAAATGATGGATCTAAAGTCCAAAAAGATGAAGTGACTTACCCAAGATGATTCAAGAAGGAATCTGATTAGGAGGGGCTAACTCAGCATGACTCGCTTCCTGACTCCAACATGAAAATATTCTTCCTGTGGTATTCTCATTGGTAGAGGAACATTTACTATTAATCATTTACATTAAGATCAGAGTTTAATACACATGACCCTACTAAACCAGACACATTAAAATTCCTCTGTAACCATGAGCTGAGCAAATTGTATTTGATGCAAGTACACATGAAATTTCATTTTACTCAGAGACAAGTTCAACAATCTTAAGCAAATACATGAAGCACCCAGTGGAGAGAATCTGCTTTCACGCACAAAGAAAACAAAGCCCCATGCAAAATCCAAAGAAGGGCCAAATCATTTAGATAATCTTAAAATAACCAAAAAAGAAAAAAAATAAAATAAATCGTTGGGGGGGAAAAAAAAAGAAACAGAAAACACCCAAACCCTTTTCTGCACTTACCAGCAAAGCATTTGGAACAGAGATTCATAGTCTTGCTGGACCTGGGGCAAAAAAAAAGAAAAGAAAAGAAAGAAAGAAAGAAAAGAAAGAAAGAAGAGCTAAAAATTCTGTATCACTCTAATCAAAACAAAAAATTAAACGCAGGCAAAGAATTTGCTGCCAGACAACTTATCTGATAAGCTAGTAACAAGTCTGGCCAGCTATCTATCCCATCCCCAACAAAACAAAAGCAAACAAAACTAAAGTAAAATGCATGGGTTTTTATTTTTTACCTTTGCATGAGCCAATGCTTTTTTTTTTTTTTAATTTGCTGCAATTAGCAGCTAGGGTAGCAATAAGTTTAGGAGTCAGTTTATGTCACAGGACTCAGCACAGTCCCTCTGTGAGGAGTAGAAGTGGCTGCAAAGTGGTTTTAAGCTTTCACCATAACCACAGGGATCCGCTTTCCCCATCACTACAACTTTTATCTCCTCGTTCTAGATGTATCTCAGATCATGGTCATAGTATGACCTTGTTGTTTAAAATTCTTCCTTCAGCTGCTCCCAATCAAATTATTTCTTCATGTCCTTTCATCTGTTAATAATAGCTATAACTCACTGAATAATAACTTGGATGGACAATTTAACACACATTATCTTACTAATCATTCCAGACTCCCTAAGATGAATATTACCATATTGCTTGCTTCACTTTTTAAAAAAGTTCACATTCATGTCTGTAAAACCAGGAAACAGTCTACAACTGGCTACAAGTACTGCATATTAAGGAAATGTTTCCCCACCTCCAAGGTATTCTTAAACTGAGGTCTCAAATAGCCCAGCATCCACTCTCATCCCCGTCTGACCTTCCGACAGCTGTCCCAATACACACACGGAGATAACCGCAGACGACTGCACCTCTGCCCTGTCTGAGCGAACTAAGGCCGTCCTATCCTTGTTCTCACAGGGCACCTGCAGCGCGCACCCAGGCAAAGACCAACTCATCTGACAGATTAACTCCCTGCTGCTTACCTGACCTACTACGCTCCAAGCAAACTCATTCTTCGAGCTCCTTCCAAACACCTCTGAGAATACTCTACATCGAAAAGTTAGCTTCATTCCTAGACAACTTTTTCCCCAAATCTAAGCCTTTGGCCAGAGTTGCCCCAACAAATAGAATAAACCAGTATTCTTTTGTCCTTTTTCCTAAGTTTTACAACTTAAGCCTCAGATTTGAGTGTGGTGATGCATACCACTTGGGAAGGAGGAGGTTGAGGCAGGAGCATCACAAGTTTGATGACAGCCTGGGCTACACAGCAAGACTTTGTCTCACAATGTCAACAACCACTACTTAAAAAGCAGGAAAAAGGGGGAGCCTCCCACAGGAAGCATTTAATATCTATGCCAAAGATTACAGAACAGGAAACAAATGATCCTCATCTAACTCCACAGTCTTTTCACCCTGAGGAACAAGGGCTTCTTTCCACAAAAGCTGAAGGATACACACCGATACCAGCCCAGCAAGCACATCAGCAGTTCCAATGAATGATGCCACAGCTACAGATCTGGTCTACGGAGGTCAAGTCTGCACTCTTATTAAACACAACAAACTCTGGCCTCCACCTACACAAGACAAAACTATCAGTCGTTCATTCCTGGTAACTAAGACTAAGGCATTCTACTGTTAACTTTTTCTCCCAAAGAAGCTGGTCCCTTCCTGGTGTTTGTTATCCCTTCTTCAGGCAGAATCTACAGAGCCAGCTGCCCAAGAGCTATGGGGACCCATGGCAAGCCTGCAGAGCACTGGCGGCAACACAGCTCCATGCACACCAGTTTTTAAATCTTGTTACACAAAACTGATAAAGAAAGAACTGGGGGGAGGGGCTACCCGCAGTTTCCTTGGTCTCTCTTCAGATAGTATATTCAAAGTGGCAAATGCCCCAGGGTTGGCTGACCCCTCTTAGCCACCTTTATAAATAGCAACACTTCTTCTCACTTGCTCAAATCAAAACCTCAGGTGGTAGGTTAACTCCCCTCTCTCCTGCTGTTTTCTGGATGGCGCTCAGCAAGACCCACCAGCTCCACTTGGAACTACACTTATTTTAAACCTCTGTCCCCCAAACCTCTGGCCACCACTAACTCTGCCACTGTAAATGACTTTTCATTATCTTCTGCCTCCTTAAAATGATTTTCCACCCAGCAGCTAGGGCACTCTTCCCTCACCCCACCCCCACTTTCAGTTTTTGTGTAGCCTTGGCTGTCCTAGACTCGCTGTGTAAACCAGACTGGCCTCAAACTCACAGTGATCCTCCTGCCTCTGCCTCTCCAAGTG
Source organism: Pachyuromys duprasi (assembly GCA_028658305.1). NCBI lineage: Eukaryota > Metazoa > Chordata > Mammalia > Rodentia > Muridae > Pachyuromys > Pachyuromys duprasi. Next base: position 52,849,973 of record CM053756.1, read on the forward strand.
CTGGGGTCACAGATGGGCACCACTGCACCCAGTTTTGTTTTGGTTTTTGCTGTTCTCTCTCTCTCTTTTTTTTTTTTTTGGACATAGGGTAGCAAAAAGCCCAGGCTGACCTCAAACTTAAACCTTAAAGTCCTAATCACCCTACACCTAACTTCCCAACTCCTTTGATTACAGGCTTCGTGTTCCCTCCCTGGCTGGCTGATCATCTTTTATCACTAGGAAATGCCATAAAAGCAACAATCGTCTTGGTCACTTTAACCTTTTTTTTCATGTGAGTATGTATGAGAACACCCATGTGTCATGACATGAGTGTGGAGGTCAGAGAAGGACTTACAGGAGCCAGTTCTCTCTTTCCACCAAGTAAATTCTGGGTGAGTCAGGATTGGCAGCAAGGACCTTTGTATCAGTTGAGCCATCTGCCTGGCTTTCACTTGACGTTTCACAGGCACTCAACAGTTATAAGCAATATTAAGAGGATCAATCCTCTCCTGGAGGCATGAACCATAAAAAACCTAAGTAGAATTTTTAAATATATGTACTTTGTAGCCCGTCGTGGTGGCCCACACCTTTAATTCCAGCGCTCAGGGAGGCACGGGCAGGCAGATACTCTGATTTCAAGGCTAGCCTAGTCTACAAGCAAGACAGCCCAGGCTACACAGCAACCCCAGCCTCAAAAAAACCCAAGTGCTGGGATTAAAGGCATGCACCACCATGGCCAGCTCATTGCTACTGTTTTGATAAAATTATGTTTGATGTTCTTCACTGGTTTTACAATTACATTGTTCTTTATACAAATCTGGGGAGGGGACAAACTTAAGAAAAACTAAAGAAAGCTTATAATTCTACCTCAAATGTCATTTTATTAACAGAACAACATGCTTGGTTCTTGTTTTTATGGGCAGACAGGTGTAACTCAGAATTTACCTCATTTAACAGTAAGTCATGTGGTATGCTCACACCACACGGCTATACTTTCAAATACAATAAATATTTCAAAAAGAAAACTATCAAAATTTGTGTTATTATTTTACATGTATACATGGGAGAAGGGGGTTCGTGCATGTGCATATGTGTGTTCCCGTGTGCATGCAGGTACACTGTGTGTTCACGCACATGTGGGTGCACATGCAGGTGAGTGCATACAGATGCCAGAGGCTGACGGTGTCTATCTTCCTCAATCACTTCCCCTTTATTTTCCTGAGGTAGGTCTCTCACTGAACCTGGTGCTGAAGATTAAGTTAGTTTAGCTGGTCCTGCCCTGGGGATTTCCTTATCTCTGGCTCCTAAGAGCTACAATTTTAGGAAAACTGCCCAGCTTTTATATTGTTTCTGGGGACCTAAACTCCGATCAACAAGCTTGGAAGGCTAGCACTTCATCCACTAAGCCATCTCCCCAACCCAAGGTGACCCGTTTCAGAGAACTTTTGCAGTGCTTATGCTGTGGGAGCACGAGAGCCTGAGTCCCATCCACAGCATCATATAAAAACAGGGGTGATGGCACACACCTGCGAGTCCAGCACTGAGGCTGGAGGGGAACAGACTCCAAGGCCCCAACTAAATCAATGAACTCCAAGTTCACTAAGAAACAGTCTCAAAGATAAGAGAGAAGGGATGAAAAGGTGTTGCTCTCACAGAGGACCTGAGTTCAGTTCCCAGCATCCAACTCTAACACCCTCTCTGACCACAGGCACCAAAAACATATAAGGTACAAAACATACACGCAGGCAAAACACTCATCTTTTAAAGTCTTTTTAAAAGGTGGAGAACGGTAGTGAAAGACATCCCTTCGCCTCCACACACTCGTACACAGATACAGAACCCAAACAGAAACAACCAGCAGCTCCGGCCTAGTGGATTGAAGGGGTAGATACAGAAATGTACACTCAACCATACCAAGCTGACTAGGTGCACTGGAACCAAAAAACACTGTTTTTAGAGACAATTGTGTAGCGTTTGGTGGTCATTTAACAGTGAAGAAAACTTTTATTGGTGGTAGTAAAAGAAAGAGAAAGAAATTTGAAGATTACTGTCTCTCTGCACCCAAAATGCACATACATGCCAATGTCAAGCCTTCCAAAAAGTTAGTATAAATATAGTAATGAGTAATCCCATCTCCCATGCATTTTCCTCAGCAGCTATTCTTCCTCAGGTTCATCAGTAAAGGTCAAACCTGGGACACTAGAAAAACTGAAGAGTAGAACATACTAAGCTCTTACAGACTAGAAATGGGTCTAAAACCAGAAATATCTAGATTCTACAAAGAGACTTATTTCTGGTTTGGTTTTTGTTTGGTCTGGCTCTGTAGTCCAAGCTGGCTTCACATCTGTGGCACTCCTCCTGCCTCAGCCTGAGAAGTGTTGTCAGGACCCAACAGGACTAATGGATTTCTTTGTTATGGGTCAGGCTCTACTACTCAAATGCTGACTAACCACAACTCCTAATTCAATCTCCCTTAACAACCAGAAGCAAGAGGACAAAAGGAGGAGAGGGAGAGGGTGTAGTGGAAGGGTCCACTCTAAAGATAATGCCAATTACCTCAGATGTACATATACAACTAACCTAAGTTCCTACAACAGGGACCAGCAAGCTCTACTAAATCACCTCCAGCCCACTCCAGGCAAACAAACAGAACAGAGAGAGAAAGAGGGAGGGAGGAAAGGAGGGAGAGAAAAAAGAGAAAGGAAGAAAGAGAGAGAGAAAGAGATAGATAGAGAAAAAGAAAAAGAGAAAGAGAAAGAAAAAAGGGAGGGAGGGGGAGGAAGGCAGGCAGGCAGGCAGGCAGGCAGTTCAAATACAGGGCACCTTAGCTGAGGGTGACAGAGAAGGCTTCCACAGTTGGCCAGCCACCAGAACTATTGCTCATCACTCTAAGCCATTCAGACGATGGCTGCAAAGTTTCCTTTTAAACAAACACTGCATAGGATATGACAAATTTGCTAATGAGGGGGATTAGTTCTAAAATGCAGCAACACCAATCCTGCTCACTTTAAAAACATTCAAATTAAGCACAGCAAGATAACTAAGGAATAAATCATTAAAACTCTACAAGGACTTTGCACAGCAAAGCAAATGATCAAGAATAACAAAACAACCAATAAAATGGGTAAAAGCATTTTCAAACCACCCATCTACTATAAAGGTAATATTCAAAACATTTGAAGAGCATGAACAGCAAAAGAAACCTGATAGAAAACTGGAGATTGGACTAGAAACGGCATTTCTCAAAATGTCTAGCAGGCAGCCAGGCATGGAGGCACACACCTCTAATCCCAGCACTTGGAAAACAGAAGGAGGATCTCTGTAAGAGGCCATCCAGGTCAACATAGTAAGGCCCCAACTCAATACATAAATAATAAAAATTTTTAAAGGGCCATTAAGTACAAAGCTAATACAAATCCATCTCTTCACACTTTCTAGGAGGGTACTGTTAAAAAGACAAGCGATGACAATGGAAAATAATGAAGCCCTGGACACGGTTGGTGGGGAAGTGAATTAGTGCAGTCACTTCGGAAACAGTGGGACAGGTGTGCAGGACCGGTACCGCTAATAATCTTGCTGTGGCCACTTCCCTTCAAAATGCATTATCACAGCATCAAGTCAAATTTCTCAAATTAAGCCATATCTAATAATTTTAAATTTTTATTTTTAAAATCAACTAAGAATGTCTTCAGATTATTTCCCAAATTATCTTTAGACTCCTGTTATAGGAGCCAAAACTGAACATAATACATAAGCCTGTCAACAGCATGATTAAATGAGTTAACCATTTTAAGCTGGCACGTGTTCAAAGCTTCCATAGTTGCTGACTCTTGTTACTATGACCTGCACTTTAAAGGGGAAGGTAGGCTGAAGGCACTGAAAGGTGAGTTGTTTGTGGAGGTTTACTTGAAAGTAAAAGTTAGAGGCAGTTAAGGGTTTCAGCAGATGAGTGAGGCCTGATCGGAGCAACCATGTTCCTTCTATACTAACCACACAAGGGATGACAGATATGCACATGTCCTGTGTAAAAGTAAGTATGTGTCTATCAATGAGATGACAGACATGTCAAGGAATGGTCTGAGGCTTTACTCAAAGACACAAAGATCACATACATTCACATTTATGATAAGGCAGCAAAGTTATATTTAGGATTCCACATTTTAACACATTTTTTGATTACCTAATCAGTCTCATCATGAATTTGAATGAAAGACTTCTGCCATGCCTTTCCCATGCTGATCCACCACGCCAATCCACCACAAATCACAAGAGCAAAGCAAATCACTCCGTCTTAATTAGACATTATTGACATAACACACTCTCACTGCACAGGCTTAGATATAACAATCCAAGATTCCACCCACAGTTAAACAGCACTATACTGTGCAGTTTAAGAGATGCAAAGGAAAAAACAGGCAACTTTGTCAGAGCTTTAAAACAAACTAGAAACCAAAAAGGGGAAACCAATGTCGGTCATCAGGTAAATTGGTCATTGATAGATTATTTACTACCAAAAAAGTTGATTTTCTAAGTGGGTTCTATGGATTTCTCTCCCATTTTGCTGAGTGTCAAACTGCAATCAAATGCCATTTTAAAATCAAAAGCAGGGGGCTTGAGAGATGGCTCAGTGGTTAAGAGCACTGGTTGCTCTTCCAGAAGTTCTGAGTTCAATTCTCAGCACCCATACGATGGCCCACAACCATCTATAATGAGATCTGATTCTCTCTTCTGTCTGATATTCTCTTCTGTCATGCAAGCATTCATGCAAGTAGAGTGCTCATATACATAAATATATAAATCTTTAAGATAGAGAGCTAGATATGCGAAAGCAGCTTCTAAAACAAACTTCATTCCACACTTTCACATATGGCTGCCACAATAATTCCTCTCTGAACTGATTAAGTGTAAGTAGCAAAGCAGCAACTCAAGGAGTTATCTGTGAGAGGGAATCAGAACATATGGATTGTGATTGACATTTTTGCTTTCAAAATTATAGCCCTGCCACATTTGTTTTCTAATGTGACCCTTGCATTCGGGGGTGGGGAGAGGGATATGTTTGTCTAGCCATCTTCCCTTTCTCCTACCCCCTTTCCTCTATGAACTGAAGAGGTTTCTTGTGGTCCAGAAAACTTCTTCTCTAATTTACTCCCAAAGTTCTCAAAGATTAGGTAATCTAGAAAAAAAAAAGTTTCCTCTTCCCAAAATGCTCAAGTCCCTAGCCACTAGCCAGATTCCCTACCCCAGCCATTTTCCTCTGAAACGCAGCCTTTTTCAGCTGAGTTTCTGTTCCAAATATCTGTATATTTGTACAATTTCTGCCTGAGCCCTCAACTGCTCTATTAAAAAGTCCAGCAGTTTTATTTTCCAGTATTTTCCCTAACTTCCTTAGGGCTTTGGCTGGCCCTAAGTTTCAAAGTAGCCTCATACTCAACTGCAATTACGGGCCATATTTAACCAAGAAATCTAAGAAAAAAAACCCAACATCTTTTTAAGCATGCAGCTTAGGAAGCTATCTTAAAATGTATTTATTTAGTGGGAGAGTTAGTTCTCTTCTACTGAGTGGGTTCCAGCGATCAAGTCCAGGTTGACTGTCTGTGAGCGGAGCCACCTCACTGGACGAGGAAGCTTGTGTAAAGTGTGCCGCACTGCTGCAGTGTCTAATCATTTCAAGCAACGGACACGCAAACAATTAGATAAAACACTACTGAGATAAGATATTGTATGGTCAGAAATTTTTATCCTATACAATTCTGAAACCAAACAAATACAAACCAAAAGCTGCACCTTCAGTACGCAGCCCTGAACACTGAGTCACTCATTCTCTGCTACACAATTAAGAAAATGACCTGACATTATAGTCTACTTCATTCAAACTACAAATGTTTTTAAATTAAAATGAGGCTCTAAAATATCTCTTTTTAAAATGTTATTTTATGATGTCATACTTTCTTTTCACTCAAACCACTCAGGTTCTTTTTTAACAATAACTTTATTATTAAAAACTTGAGAATCACAAAAAAACATTAACAAGACCCAAAGTCTCCATATCTCAATGAACTTTTAAACAGTTCAAATAGGCATTCTGACTGTGGGGCTTCTCACGATTTTACACTTCACTATTAAATGTTTATGCATTTATCTATGACCAAGAATTAAAAGAAAATCTATGGCAGACTTAAAATTATAAAGAATTAACATTATGTCCTCTTTCATGACTCGTGTTCATTACCTGCACTCAGTCCTTCCTCATCACCAAATATTTAGGGGATATTTTTTGTTCTCTTTTCAACATGTTATACTGTACTCATATGTAATTGTTTACATATATACTGGCTAGGTTCCAAATATGAGGGAAACATGGGCGTTCTTTCTTTCTGAGATTGTATGACCTTGCTTACTATTACATATTCTACAGCTATCCATTTTCATGAAAAATCTGCGGATAAATTTATCGCTAGAGCTGATCAGTATTTCACTAAATATACACCCAAGCACACACATATATATACACACATACTCAAATTTTCATTATCCACTCATCTGTTAACAAACATCTAGGCTGATTGTAGTCCTTTACTGCAGTGAGTAAAACAATAATCATGGCTTTAAATGCACTAGTTCAAATACTATCATACATAGTTTTAAAATACTACATAATCTCACGTTAATATTGAGTATCTTACAAAAACAGAAAAAAAATAAATAAACTGCTTAAAGAGATCCAGAGAAAGCAAGTCCAAAGTGAAAGAAAAACATGAGTTTGGGAACTACGCTACAATGAAAGAAACTAAGAGAAGTTACAAGTGCCACTCCATGAACCAATTTTAGGATCTTAAATTGGAGAGCGGCGAGAAAGGGACTAATAACAGGACTTCCTGAGGGACAAGTGGGCAAATTTCAATACAGACTATGGACCAGTTAACATTACAAAATCAATGCTCATTTTCTAGGTGACAAACAATACTGTGGTTATGTGTCCTAAGCATTGGGAGATCTACAATGAGGCAAATTTCCTTTAAAAGACAAGTGTGAGTTGAAACTGTTCATCAGTGGGTCATCAAAGCACAAAGTCCAGAGAAGTTCCTTCTACAGACTCATCACAATCTCCCCATGGCGTTGGAAAAGGCTGTGCTTAAAAATAGAGTCCATAAATGCACATTATACAGCCTGTCCAAGAGCTGTTAAGTGGATACATACTATGTTCCATTACCCAGAAAATGAAACACTACTTACTTATCACTAAGCAGCAACTTTGGGGGGTGTTCACTGTGACATGGATGAACCTCCCTCAAAACATTCTGCTCAAAGCAACCAGCCTCAAAAGCCAATGCTGTGTTACAAGTCAATGTAAAACATTCCTTAAAGACAAATCAACAGAACAAATCAAATAGGCAGCCATGGGATGTGCGCCACACAGAGACACAGGAATTTTTAGTCAACAGGCCTGAAGAAATTTTCCAGAATAATAGAAATGTCCTGAAATTTTATTAAAGTCATGGGCATAAACTTTATAAATTAGTAAAATTCACTCTACTGTCCAGCGACAAGTAGTTTTTACGGTATGTATATTACATTCAATAAAGCTGTTAGTAAAATGGAATTGGAGCAAATCTATAGTCAGAAGGAAGAACCATGAAGATTTGAAAAATGAATGCATTCAATTATCTGCTGGGACTGACTGAAAAGACAAGTCAGGAGGGGTAACCTATAAAACTGAAGTGAGTTAAATTTCTACAAAAATAGGTAAAAAATGAAAGTTTCAATACAATTTCACTTGAAAAGCATAAACCACAATCACTTCCACATTTCAAAATCTATTTTATATTCCAAGATAGACCTCCAAAGAGGTCTTATCAAAAGGTAAACAACCCAATTAAATAGTGGACAAAGGACTCTGACAAACATTTCTCCAAAGACAAAGACATAGCCCAAAGCAAAGGGCACATAGAAGATACAAGATGTTGCCAAGTGGTGGTAGTGCACGCCTTTAATCCCAGCACTAGGGACACAGAGGCAGGCGGATCTCGAGATCTCTGTGAGTGCCAGACCAGCCTGGTCTACAGAGTAAGTTCCAGGACAGCCAGCACTACACAGGGAGACCTTGTCTTAAAAAAAAAAAAAAAAAAGATGCTGGATGTCATTAACAAGCTGTAAGAAAAATATAACCAAGCAACAATGAAACAAGCTTCATACCCATAATAAAATGTAAAAAGCTGACACACCAAAACAGAAAGTTAGGTGTTGGCCAGGGTGTGAAGACATTGAAAGCCCGGCCAGTACACTGTTACTGCAATCAAATGGTGCAGGCATTGTAGGAAATATGGTGGCTCTCAAAGAGTTCAAAGTGGGGTCGCCACAAAGCCCAGCACTTCTACCCCTGGTCTAACTAACAGAAGTGATAGCACGTGTTCACTTAATGCTGGTGTGTGCATGTGAGCAGCCGCACTACTGACACAGCCAGAGGGCAACAGAACCTAAATGTCCCAACAACTGAGAAATAAATGAACAAACCAATATCCAGATAAGGCCTGGAGGGATGTCTCCAGGGCACTGGATGTCTTAAGGGCATTGGATCCAGAGAGGACCCACATTCAAGCCCCATACATATGGCAGCACACAATCCACTATCATTCCAATTCCAGGGGATCTGAAGCCCCTTTCTGCCCTCTACAGGCACCAGGCACCCATGTGAGCAAAATACTCAGAAATATAGCCATATGAATATTATTTAAAACACACAGAAAATGAATAGAGCAATGAAACATTACAACATAAATGTAAACCTTTAAAAACAGTAAGCAAAGTAAAAATCATGGGCTAACTAATCATTTGGTAGCAGAGCACTTGGCCTAAACATATACAGCCCTGGGGGTTGATCCCAACCAGGCAAACCAACGGTAAAATTTCACCTCTTGATTTTATACAACAAATCCGCATAGGCAGAAGGCAGACGATCCTAGGGAATAAAGAAAGAGGCCAAAGAGGGGAAGTGGCCACTCACTGAGAAGGGCTTTCTTTATAAAGTGATAAAAATGTTGTAGAAGTAGGCCAGAAATGGGTTCTGGGAGTCAAACTCCAGTTGCCAGGCTTGGTAGCAAGCCCCTTTAATCTTCTGAGCCACATCCCCAGTTCTTTGGCTTTTATATCTTCCTTAGAACATGCGGGGAATATGCCACACATTTAACTTTGTTGAGCACTTGCTACTTTTGTTACAAGAAAAGGCATTCTGGGAGCATCAGTTAGTCCTCAGAATTCTGTAAGGTGGGTAGAAACAAAGCCCTTTTTTGTATGTGTAAGAAACAAAACCCAGACAAACAAAACAAACTAATTAGAGGTAGAGCTGGGACTCAAACCCTAACATTTTTCAAGATTAACTCAAACATAAAGAGAATAAATTAAATAACTTCTATGAATACCTTTCCAGCAATACAACTCTATGAACAAGCTACCTGAAAAGAAAATCCTACCCTTCCCAGGCGTGTCCTGGAATGACTGTTAGGCTGCATACACAATCAGGGAATGACACACAAGCATTACCCTTTCCACAAGAACACTAGTAACTTATTGCTCTCATTACCACTTCCCAAGAACCAACAGACCCGGGTAACTGGCACCACTCATGTCATGTCAATCAAAAAAGTAGAGCAGGAGAGGATCCAGCTGCACAGAAGCACCAAAGAAAGGAGCTTTAACTGCAAACCATAGGCCCCACAAGACATGAGAACTACAACTGGTATTTAAGAAATAAAAGTAAAACAAACAAATCCAATGCAATGAGCATCTGAAGTACAGGAATCAGTATTTATAATAAATATAGCTATGATGTCAGATGATGCACCTTTCAGAGCATGACTAAAACCAAAATATGCTGGAGTGTTTGCATTAACTCATATTATCCACTATCAAACTATATCTACTCTGAATCTGCGCAATCTTCTATGAATCAAGACTAGCTGAACTCTACATGTAGGATGGTGCCTGACAAACCAGAAAGTTTCCCAATAAACAAGCCTAAGTAAATCCAAAAATTACTAAGACTTGAACTATGCAGCAGGTCTGTGAACACAGTGAAAAGACCCGTGTCACAAAGCTCATTAGCTAGGACACCAGCCACTAAGCGGGCTGCTACGGAAGGACCCGACCTGGCTCTTCATCACTGCCCTTATTTTACTGTTAGATATGAACACTCAGCCTCGCCCTTCCCTGAGGCATTATAGGATTCTCACTTTGTCATATCAATCCCTTTAAATTCCAGTTTTCATTTCACATGGAGAAAATGTACATCCAGGCAGCCTCTATTATTATTTCAAAGCAATTGGAAAATCCCAGAATCCACATTTCCACTGGGCTGAGACTTTCCAATATGCCTAATAATGATACTTTATGACCTAGAAGTTCCAATGAATTGGTAGTAAGAAAACATTGATTTGCTTCAGTGGCACTGTAATTGGAATGGTGATTAAATGCATCATGTTAAATTTACCCTGGGCCTTTTCCAATGTGGCAAATATAAAATGAGCTCTCAGCATCAGCAGAGCCTAAACTACTACTCTCTTTGCTTCTAAGCTGATACTCCTCCTGCATGTCAAAGGTGGTCTGTTTAAATGTCCCCATTAATAATTAGGTGGCACTACATGATAAACTATATAGATATATATAGGCTTCCAAAAAATGTACACTGCCCAACATACTCTGCTGTATTTAGCAACTTGGGACAGCCCTGTGCATGTCAGAGCAGCGCATTTGCACTACTATAGTTAATGGTCTGTCAGCATTTCCATTATAAAGCAATTTTCAAAGGTTTATTGCTCTGCTGAAGAATTTGCTCTGAGCTAAAATTTGGCATTCCAGAAAAGCAAAAACTGTAGCCTATAGTTGTTTATTCCCTTCCAAGTAGGCAAGGAGGTTGTTTTGCCTTTTTTTTTTTTTAAGTTAATCTGGTTCTTTATTTTAGAATTTCCTCATACAGCCCTATGGGAACCCCGCACTTCACAAAGGGGCTATTGTTTGGTAATAAGAGCTTGTAACAACACACAAGGTACAGAGAACAGATTCCCAACTCATACACAGAAAGCAATTTTTCTAAAGTAAGTCTATTTCTGATGAGCTGCAAATTTTAAAGGCTTATTACCTTTTCTATCTAGTCAGAATCAATTATTAGTCATGCTGTGACAGTTACCTGGACAGAGAGTTCACAAAGAAAAACTGTGGTAATCTAGAATTTTGGTGCATCTATGTGAAAAACTATTAGTCTTATTCTTTAGAAGCCTTCCTGCTAGTCTGAAAGCTTGCCAAACTATCTTATGATCAAACAAACAAAAAGTCACCTATTCCAGTGAACCTAACAGGAAAACATAAATATTTGTATATTTCAAATTACAGCACTTTTCAATTACACAGGCCAATCCTAATACCACTCCATCTATTGCATATTGTAAGCTTGGGGATTAGCTACGTCTCAGTGCTTGTCCAGCAAGTTCAAGGCCCAGGTTTGTTCTTCAGCACCTAAAAAGAAACTTTCAAAGCTTTATACATTCTCATATACAAAGATCCTCTAAATTTAGGGACTATTAATCAAAGCAACCCTTTAAGGGCAATCTCCTTCATTGGGCACAGTGGCTCATGCCTATAATTCCAGCTCTAAGGAGAGACTGAGGCAGAAAACTCAAGTAAGGTTCAAGGTGAGTCTGGTCTGCAGATGAGGTCCAAGATAGCCTGAGGTACTATGTCTCACAAACACAGCCAAAACAGAAAGAAAAAAAATTCTGTGAGGCCCAATAAAGCTTTCTCCTTGATGAAGCAAATGCAGCTTGCCAACTTCCCAACTTGTCACTAGCTGACAAGCATGTCAAACTATTTGCAAAGTAACAAAAGTAAATAATTCAGAACAATGTCTATACAAAGTAAATGGGACCCATTCCTAATTACATATATTACACACATGGCCATGAAAGCACCAGACAGACAGAAGGAACTAACAAAAAGTCACTGGATTGGGCTGGAATGGAGCTCAGTTGTTGGGGGAGAGAGGGAGGGAGGGTTGCTTAACATTCACAGGTCTGGGTTTGATCACAAAACAGCATAAATAAGCAAACAGGTGGAAACATGCCTTATAATCCTTCATATGTTACTTTAACATTTTTTCTAAGAAATACTTTATAATTCAATTCCAAATTAATCCCATCTTTACCCTTGATGGGCATCAACAACTCTCCAAACTTAAAAATACAAATGCTCAGGTCAAAAGCAAATGTATTGAATCTGGAGAGATGCCTCAGCAGTTACGAGCACTGGCTGTTCTTCCAAAAAGGCCAGGTTTGATTTCCAGCACCCACATGGTGGCTCACAACCATCTGTAAATTTAGTCACAGAGGATTCAATGCCGATTGTGGGCACCAGACACACACCTGTAGCAGAGACGTATATGGAGGCCAAGCACTCACACACATGAAAGAGAACAAATATTTTAAAAAGCAGATTAAGTAAGAGAACAGCAAACAAACCAGAATAATCAAGAATGGCCCTCGGCAGCTGTAAGCACTCCCAGTCAATTGGTTTAATTCATAGACTCAGAGGTGCAAGTAAAGAATTAAGTTACTTTAAATTCTGTCACAGGCCCTAGTCAGCAGGTCCCTCCAGTACTAAGCCAAGACCTGTGAATCCTTGTGGCTTGTGACAGGAACCACAAGTTAGGCTGAACTGACTGTTCAGCCACACGTGACTAATTCAACCATCCTTACTTTAATTCAAAAGGCTGAGTTTCTCTAAAAGGCTCAGCTGAAACACACAGGAAGTTAGTTATTGATTGTTTCATTTCTATGTTCAAAAGACAGACAGACTCATTAATGATTAAAATAACAGCAGAGGTTTTGTAAGAGCCTTTCATTTCTCAGCCATTTGCCAATCAAATCTCCTTCTTTACTTTTTCAGGAAGCGCTTTTCCAGTAAGTCACTAGTAGGAAACCATTTAGTACCTGTTTTTAAGTAAAGAAGGCTCTGGCCTCAATGAAAGAAACAGAATAACCACAGAAAGTGGATGTCTCCCTGTTCTCAACTTCACCTCTAAGGAAGACAACAACATAATAAAACTGACATGTTTTAAAAAAAAATTCAGAGTGCATAAAATGCTATAAATTAAAGTCATGACTCACCCCAACACTGGTTGTTATATATCTATATATACCTAGACCAGCCCTATAGAAGTGACCATTTCATGTAGCTCCTTCCATGGGGTACAATCTGTTTTAAAATGGAATTCTAAAGCGCTGACTCTAAAAATCACAGCACTTCCAAATTTTTCTTCCTCATCTCTAATCATCAATTGGCTTGCCAGCATTTATCTGTAATATTTATGATTAGATAATTTTAGTCCCACTACATCCTCACCTGCAACTAAAATAAAAAATTTTTTTTTAAATTGTAGAATACTATATTCGTAGAGCATGGAACACTGCCAGGAACAGAATACACCCTTGGCCAGATGAGTTAACAAACTCACTATTACAAATACCAATAAGGCTGTATTCCAGTTACCTCTTCTCAACAGAATACTAGTACTTTACCATAAATGGGAAGAGACTACAGAAACAACTCTACTAACAAAGCAAAGTAAGTTTTAAAAGAAACTGCGACTGTGACCATTCAATATCACCCATTATGTGAAATTATAAATTTTACACTTAATTTTGACATAAAAGGAAGTTTGCTCAAATATCACTTATAAAATTACATTCCCCTGAGGCTTTCTTGAAAATGAGATTTCTTCTGCAAGTCTACCCAAGAAAATAATTTACAAATGGTAATTTACAATCTCAGGAATAAAATTTAAAAGGTGGTTTTCCAGATCAAGATACAAATAAACTACATGAATCAAAATATTAAGCTTAGTATGGTAGCCAGGTGTGGTATACACTCTAATACCGTCACAGAGAAGCAGATGGAGGAGCTATGCAAATCCAAGACCAACGTAATGCCAAGAAACCCCGTCACTTAAAAAAGTATGGTAAGGAATCCCGCATATATGCAGGAAGGTATACAACAGCCCTCTCTGCTTCGATGTTATGTAACTAAACAGTAAGCTGCTGAGTGGTAGATAAGTAGCTCTGCTGGTCGAGTGCTTGCCTAGTGTGCAAGAATGGGGTTCTGATCCCTCAATAAAACCAGGCATCAGCCAGAGGTCAAGATCATCCTGGGCTATGTGCTGAGTTTGGAGCCAGCCTGCGCTACATGACTCATCTCAAATATCAATACTAAAGATAAACAGCCATAAAACAAGACTGGCGACAACATGAATATCCATGAAAAGACTGAAATAAACTGAATTTGAAGATATCTAATTCTGTTTATAATTATATAATTACATACATGCTAGCATGAAATAATCTATAAAATGTATCACAAGATGTTCATGAATATGTATAGTATACATCAAAGCACAGATCTGTTAGTTTTGTAATTGTTCATTACAGTAGGATACAATATCAAAAACAGTGGCTGAGTCAATGACACACTTTTTAAAAGGCAGACTTTTGTCATTATTCAATATCAAATATAAATATGTGCAGTAGATATAAATGGAAATAAAGCAAAAAGAATAAAATCGTGTATTTTTAATTTTGAAAAAACAGTGCAATTAACACTAACCACATAAAACATTGGTAAATTATATCTTGCTAAAATTAGACCAAATTAAGGGAAAAGCTGCAATATATATATGTATGAAATATGATTAAATTTCTATAAAACAGCAAGACGACTGTAATCTCACTTTGATGTAGGCAAACACCTTGACCAGGTTCTTCACAACTGTGGACATGAATGTGGTCAAAAAGACACATGGAAACTACATCATCAGACATTGTAGCATTAAGTTAAAATCACTGTCAGACAGGGGGAGGGGGGGATCTTTACTACAAGGCACTTGTCTAACATGAGCAAGGCTTCAGGTTCAGTCCCTAGCACTGTAAGTAAAGCAACAATCACAACACCACACAAAGAACTGAAAACAAATGTTGGCAAAGATGTTCACTAGAGCATCAACACGGCCGTTCTATGAGAGCGACATGATGAAGCCACTATGAAGATGCTGATCATCACAGCCTGCAGCTCATCAACTCACAAAAGCAAATGAAGCAAGAGGCAAACAGAGCAACATCCCCTAAGGAAGGCTGAAACATCAACGTTCAGCCACAGAGAACATGTAGCTGCCCTGCAGTCACTATACACAATAACTAGTACAAGTAGCAACAAAGACAAATTCTACTGAGATAATGAACAAAAGAAACCAAACAGAAAGGATGATGATTCAGGTATATATTTACAGCATAGAAACCTAAATATGTAGTGACAGAGATTAAAACAGTGGTTATTTATGGCAAAGTCTGAGTACAAAAGAGCAAGATTATATGAGGAACAGAAATATTCTTTACACTGAATTGATAATTAAATGACTACACTGAAACAGATACAAAACAGAAATAATCATTTTTTTAAATTCATGAAGTTGTAAATTTAGCATAGTCTACTTCAGAAATCATACATAAAGTTATAAAAAGGACTCTATCAGCATTATGCCAACAAATTTAAAATGTAAACTTCTAAGATTAAAAATAAAAGCGAAAATTAAGACTAGAAAATCTAACCAATCTTATACTGGAAAAAAAAAACATACTTTAAAACTTCCATGAAAATGAAGAAAAGTTGAAATGACTTCAGGGGCTTTACTGGCAATTTCTACAAATAATACAGTAAGTCAATCAAACACAAAACAAAGAGCAGAAAGGAAGCAACTCCTGTGAGGAGACGAGCATAACCTGATGTGAAAACTCCACAAGAGCATCACAAGTATAAGGAGAAAATTTACAGACTAGTTTCACACATGGACATGGATGAAATGAAAGAAAAATTTTAAAACAAATGAACAATAAAGGCAACAGTCAATGAGGCAGGGTTTATTCTGATAATCCAAAGCTGGTCTAGCCTTCAAGCATTAATGTAACAGAGCATATATTAACTTACTAAAGCAACAAAAGATGTAAGAATCAGCTAAGTATTACTACGTATCCATGATCTTCAAAATCACCAGGCACAGGAAGAAATTCCATTATGCAGAAAAAAGGCATTGGAAAAATTATGCCAACGAACATCAAACTTTTCGTTTGTTTTTTTCAAGACAGGGTTTCTCTGTGTAGCCTTGGCTGTTTTGGACCTGCTTTGTAGACCAGGTTGGCCTCCAACTCACAGAGATCCGCCTGTCTCTGCCTCCCTGAGTGCTAAGATTACAGTGTGTACCACTGTTTCCTGTTATGAACATCAAATGAATATCAAACTTATTAACAAAAGCTGAGAACTATTCCAAACAAACAAAACAAAGATAACCATTACCATGACACCTATGCATTTTTCGATACTTACAAGGCAGCAGAATCAATGCAAAGAATGAACCAAGTAGGAAGCACAACTTGAAAAGACAGAAATTAAACTAATTCCAATATTATGTAGCTGTGCAAGTAGGAAACAAAACAAAAGCCTGTATCAATTAATAGCATTACAAAGTGAACTGTGGGGCCTAGGAGAGAATGGCTAAGCAGTCAAGAGCACTGGATGCTCTCCCAGAGGACCCAGGTTCAATTCCCACCACCCACACAGTGGCTCAATCCCAAGGGATATGACACCCTCTTTTGACCTCCAAGGGCAAGAGGAAGAAGTGCACACTGAGCACAGCCATACTTCCAGCCAAACATCTATACAAATAAAATAATTTCTCTACATTTTTAAGTGAACTGAGCAATGTTATCAAACACAGCGAGCAAAGCTCCACTGCATTCCAGCATCAGATGCATCTGCTCACGTTAAAACATTACTAGTAATTATTTTTAATGTAATAATGAAACAGTGGGCTAGCAAAATCTGTTAGTTTTTTTAAAAAATACATGGCTAGGATTCGCTGCAAAACAGTATGTTGGGTTCAAATGAAACTGAACTGAATGCAAGTTACTAACAGCGGAAGTGCCATCTGAATACAAAGGTAGTCACAGTACCATTTTAAATCTCTGTGCATGGTTCTATAATAAAAGGTTAAAATATCAACCCAGGGGGCTGGAGAGATGGCTCAGAGGTTAAGAGCACCAGCTGCTCTTCCAGAGGTCCTGAGTTCAGTTCCCAGCAACCACATGGTGGCTCACAACCATCTGTAACGAAATCTGGTGCCCTCTTCTGGTGTGCATGTGTACATGCAGACAGTGTAGAAATAATTAATAAATAAATAGATCGATAGATAAATAAATATCAACCGAATGAGAAGACAAACACACTTTGAGAAAATACTTGCAAGAGAAATATCTCATGAAGGACTGCTATTGAAAATACACAAACTCTTAAAACTCAACAAAATAAAGCCTGATTAAGAAATGAACAAGAGGGCTCCATGATTCAGTGGTTAAGAGCACTGGTTGGTCCCAAGTTCAATTTCCAGCAACCACATGGCAGCTCACAACTATATAATCTGATGCTCTCTCTGGCATGCAGAGGGCATGTACATACAGACAGAGCACTCATATACATTAAAATAAATAATAAATCTTTAAAAAGAAAAAGAAACAAACAAAAATCCAGGCCATGGTGGTGAATCCCTTTAATCCTAGTGCCAGGGAAGCAGAGGCAGGTGGATATTTGAGTTCAAGGCCAGCCTGCTCTACAGAGTGAGTTCCAGGACAGCCAACGCAACACAGAGAAACCCTGTCTCAAAAAGAAAAAAGAAAAAGAAGAGGAAAGAAATGAGCAAAAAAACAAACAGACATGAAAGAAGACATATGGTGATGTCTAGTATATATAAGGCTTTAAGTTCAACCTCCAACACTGGGTGAATGGTTTCACATGGCAAATAAGCATATGAAAAGATGCTCAACATCTTACTCTGTTAATTAAAGCAACGAGACACCTCCACACTTTATTAAAACTCAAAACATTGAAACATTGCAAGACGGAGCTAAGAATGTAGGGCCACAACCTCCCTCACTACTGGCAGTAATGCAAAATGGTTCTCTGGGAGACAAGTCTCAAAAAACTAAACAGACAAGCCAACAAACATGTTCCTTGCTATTTATCCACGTGAGCTGAAAATTTAAGCCAACACCAATACCTGGCATACCAGCATTTACAGTAGATTTATTCCTATCTGTCAAGACCTGGGTCCAACCAAAATATCCAGCAACAACAGATGAATTGAACTATAGCAATGAACTATCAGTCACCGATTAGACAGACAGACAGAAGATAGATGACAGAGGATAGATAGATAAGCAAATAAACAAATAAATAAATTATGAAAATAATGGAGAAGCCTTAAAATGCATCCTAAGTATATGGAGTGAAATACGATTTTTTAAAAAAAAATTGCTGAAGCAAGTTCTGCCAAACATAAAATGAGTGTTGTCCCAATCAAAAGCCTAACATGGTTTTCTCAGAAAACTGACAAGCTATTTCTAAAAACCTTACGCAAATGTAAATGGCCAAATACAGCCAGGACAATCCTTAAGTTGGCAGACTTAGTCCATTAGATATCAAAACTCTGTGTAAACTATGGGGTTACAGCAACTAAATAGCTTAATACAGTGAGTACTAATAAACTAATGGCAACTATAACATAATACAAGGAAGCGGGAACATCACGCCGACCAAAACCCATCCACAATTACAATTAAATCAAAGACGGTGGTCAGGAATCAAAAGCATCAGAACAGAGATTCTGTAACTGAAGGAGGCGGCAGGAAAAGAAGTATTTGAACATAGCAGGAATGTTAGAACTTTGATAAAACCACAAGCCTACTCACCTGAAAAATCTCAATGAACCCAAACACACACACACACCAAAATAAAAATAAAAAACTAAGACAGCAAGGCATACCAGTAATAGCATCGCTTAAACTTGGTTATAAACACAAAATTTTTAAACAAAATCACATTATACACAGTGCATAATGGGAATGGCAGCAGATTTTGCACTAGGAACAGCACAATGGAATAGCACTTTCAACTCACTGAATAAAAAGCTGCTAACCTATAATTCTAAACTCAGCAAAAAATATACTCAAAAGGGGGGCAGGCTTTTCAAGACATATGAAAGCTGAAGGAATTCTTTCCAGCAGAAACACAAAAAAGTTTAAATATTTCTCAAAATATTCAAGGATTAAAATTACATCAAAGGGAAAGATGGACCTACACAAAAGAGTCAGCCCTGAAGAGGTAAATAAAGGGACAATTACCCACCACCCTTTCGAGTAAAGCTAGTAAAAGTATCACCCTGCCTTTGTTACAGACAGAGGCAAAAACACATGATGAAATATAGGGATCTGAAGAAGAGGGGGAGCCCCTCGGGCCTACATGCAGAGCAGTAAAGCGTCTGACAGCAAAAAAAAAAAAAGTCACAAAGATTAAAAGATTAAAGCAGCCACTAAAATAATACGATGCAGAGCTCTTCTGGACGCCTTTCCCTGGCTAAGGAGGTCAGCTTCTAGAGGGAGTTTGTGCAGGATCCTTACTCAAGAAATCACACTGGACTTTCACAAGCTTTGTCATCATTTAAAATTACGTGACTTTTGTTTTTCATCCTGTTGACAAGATGTACTGTAGTAATTTACTTCTGGATGTCAAACCAACCTTATACTCCGAAAACAATCCAATTTGATCCTGACCCATGACTATTTACTGTCTATTTAATCCCCAGCATTTTGTTAAGGGTTTCTCAGCCGATGTCCCTAAGAGAAAATGGTGTGACCGCCCTGCCTGGCGCCTCATGCTCTCCGCACTCTCTCCCTCCTTCCCCCCTTGCCTTTTTCTCAAGTCCGTCCACATTCTCTCTGTGTATTAAAAGGAAAAGTCACTTTTCTTTAAATGACTGGTAGAATCTCCTGTGCTCCTATCTAGCAATGCTCTATGGGCCGCTTTCATTAACCAGTTCATCTCTTCACTTGTTCCAGGCCTAAAAGTCACATTAGTAGCCTAATGTCCATTCCCTTGTTACTTGTTACTATGCAATTTGATTATAATAATTTTTCACTGTCCCTTTTAATTCTGTAAGGCCAACAGTAACATTCCCCCCTTTCATTTCTAAATCTACTAACTCAAATTTTTCTGTGTACCATACTCAGTCCAGGAAAGTATTTGCTAATTTTGTTGGTATCTTCAAAGAACAAACTTCCAGTCAACTGATGTTGATTGTTTTTCTACTGGTTATTTTGTTAACTTTTCCCCAATCTTTATTATTCCCTTCCCTTTATTCATTCTTTTTTCCAGTATCTTAAGGGGACAGGGCAGGAAATGGACCTAACATCCTCACTATTAATCCAGGCGCTTTCCCTATTGGCATTACTTTAGATGCAACCCATACATTTTGACATGCTTGTCTTTATCTTCATTCTCCTCAAAGCAGTTTCTGCTCTATCTTTTCTTTCTTTTTAAACTGGATTTTTTAAAAGATTTTATTTGTGTATTTAATGTATGAGTGGTCTCTCTGCATGTATCCTTGCATGCCAGAAGAGGACATCAGATTCCACTCCAGATGGCTGTGAGTCACCATGTAGTTACTGGGAATTGAACTTGGATCCTTGGGAAGAGCAGCCAGTCTTCCTAAGAGCTGAGCCATCTCTCCAGCCCTCTTTTTTATTTATTTTTTAAACCACCCAACTTTAATTTCTTCTCTGACTTACTGGTTGTTCAGGAGTACCTTACATTTTCCATACTGTGAGATTGCCAAATTTCTTCCTTTACTTCCTAAATTTCATTTTATATGATCAAGGACCATATGTGTATTATTTCTACCTTTTAATTTTTAAGATTAGTTGCATGGTCTCATAAGTAGTCTGTCCTAGAAAATGTGCTCATGCATACTCTGTTGAGGTAAGTGTGCTTATGTTGACTAGATCCAGTTGGTCTACCATGGGGGTCAAGTCTTCTTCTGTAATTTTTCTGTCTAACTGTTCTCTATTACAACCAAGAAACTAAAGTCTTTATTACTGTTAATTCACCGATTTTTGTCACTTTTGCTTAAAGTATTTTGGAACTACATTATATTAAAAACAAATGAAATACTCACTAGTTAGTAAGTAGATGAACTATGGTATAGCTATACAATAGAATGTAGAACACAGCCATAGAACAGGAAGTACTCATGGGTGCACACTACAGTAGCAATTGGGTAAATTTGAAAACATACTAAGTAAAAGAAGCTACTCACAAAAGACCACAAAATGTCTCATTCCACTTTTGAGAGCATGACTTGCCCAAAAACCTTGCAAGACAGAAAGAGGTTTCAGGGACTGAGGGGTTGAGTCCGGTAGAGAATAATAGCGAAAGTAAGGAAAGGTGGAGGTTTTTTCCTGGTGACGTTTGTTTGCAGTGATGAAAACGTTCTGACAAAAAGTGACTAACAGTTTCTGTTTTGCTTCTGTGGGAAAATGTTTGGGGCTTGCTGGCTCTGCCAATTGGCTGAAGTCACTCCTGAGCTGGTTTTTAAGATAATGGATGTTATCGGAACCTCGGGTCCATAACCCACTACTTTTGTTTCCCTGCATTCCAAAAGAATTCAAAGCAGAAATTGGTAAAGAAAAAGTAGATGTATTTGTGGGTGGCCACACTGGGAAGGGAAAGAGCTTAATTTCTCTCCACAGAACCTGCTGCCATTTTACAACTTACAGGAAACGGTGGCACAAACTGGAGGACAGTGTTTGCTGTGTCCACTATGCACAGGTCAGTCCCGCTCTCCTCAGTCTCAGCAAAATCTGCTGCATTTTTAAAAACCATGCTACTACAGAAACCAGAATAAACCATCCAAATATTTACTTGAATTCAGAATAATTTCTGTTACATTATATGTTAATACTCAAATTCCCAGAAACTTCACAATACCACAGAAGTGCTTACCTTAAAATGAAACAGACTAATAAAACAACATTGTTTAGTAAATTAGCAAAATAACAGCAAACCTGATGGTGGCAATTTGTCCACTCTTCCAAAGTTTTATGTACATCAGACTGTATTTACTTCATAAAAGTTACTATTGATGACCAAAACTTATAAAATCTTTGAATTCTACACAAACAGCCCAATGACATGGAATGGCAAGTTTAAGTGCTATAGAAAGTACCTGTATCTCAAAAAGAGGCAGGCTTTCTCCACAGCCATGTGTTCAGGAAGTCAGTCAGCAAGAGAGGAACAGGAAGAACAGGCTACTTACTGGTTCTCAGGCTTTGGCCTTTCTACTCAAATGCAGTCCAAAGGTGAGCAATCAAACGTCACCATCTAAATATCTCAAAGGCAGGAACACCTCAGGGATTCAAACCAAGGTGTTCTTTGCTTAACAGCCCAAAACAAAGGAGCCTGGAAGGAAGACCAAGAGCACGTCCTGTTCTCCCCAAGGAACCAGGCTCAGGTCTTAGAGACCACATCAGATAGCTCACAACAGCCTGTAACTCTAGCTCTAAAGGAGCCAACGCTTCTTCCTGGCCTCCACAGGCCCTGCACGCACAAGCATATACTCACAGACACAGACACATAAGTAATAGAGCTAAAGAAAGCTGAAGAGATGGCTCAGTAGGGAACAGCCCTCACTGTTCCTGCAGAGGACCAAGGCTTGATTCCAAGTACCAATATGGTGATGACTCATAACCATCTGGAACTCTAGTTCTCAGCGATCCAAAATCCTCTTCTGACTTCCATAGGCACCAATGTACCAAGTAAACACATGGTATGCATACATACATACAGGCACGATCACATCTAAACTAAAGCGAATAAATCTAAGTTTAAAGAAAAACAAGTTATAGCCATTAACTACTAACTGGGAAGAGCTTTACAAATGAGTATGTGTACTCAGAATTGCCAATTACAGAATGACTACTATAAAGCTTATTCAAGTTTCTGGCAGAGATCTGAACACAGAACAAACCAAAGTGATTCTTGTATCACGAATAGCTAGCTACATTCTTCCTGTTCAAAAGAAAAGAATGAGGGCTAAATGCAAGATTTAACAACAAACTTAGGGACCAAGCGTTCAAACTTTACAGAGGCACAGCAGCCAGAGAAGCCAATACGGCAGTATCTCCATCCTTCCTTGGCAATAACTCTGTAAATATGGCTGTGACACAAGTTCTGGGAAGAAAAAAAAAGAAAGAAAGAAAGAAAGCTACGTTTTCTCTTTTTAAGATTTAACTTTATTATTTTTAATTATGCATGTGTGTGTGAGTGTGTGTGTGTGAGAGAGAGAGTGTGTGTGTGAGAGTGTGTGAGAGTGTGTGTGAGTGTGTGTGTGTGTGTGAGTGTGTGTGTGTGTGAGTGTGTGTGTGTATGTGTGTGTGAGTGTGTGTATGTGTGTGCGTGTGCATGCAGGTGCCAGAGCACTGTTGGACCTCCTGGAGCTGGAGTTACAGGTGAGCCATCTGACATGGGTACTGGGTCCTCTGCAGGAGCAGAGCATACTCTAGAGCCCCAGAGCCATCTCTAGAGCCCCAGAGGAATGAGAAGTGACTCAACAATTTCAGGGGAACGCCATATTCCCTAATAATATAAAAACTTCAAAGAAGGAAGCTCCCTTTTCCCTCCTTCCTTTTTTCCAACTTCAAAGGTCCTCATACAAGGGTGGGCATCTGAACTATCTACAGAGAGAAAAGGCAAACTGAAGAGCTGCTGAGCCCACTCTGAATCTACCAAACACTTTAAATGAAGCATGTGAGGGTTTAACCCCATGCTGTTCAAGATGGCAGTACAAGTCATCTTGAAAGTCTGACAAATCCTCATCACCTACCAGTGAGGTCAGCGGAGCAGCGACGAGCCACCACTCAGAAGCCTCACACTTCCACACTGACAATTTATTCCATCACCTGAGTCCACCATAAAAAGAGATTTATGAAAGAGAGAGATTACAGTCCTTCACCACATAACAGAAAAGCATTTAGGCCTGTGTAGTTGGTTGTTAACCTACAGCAGAGACTCAACATCTAAGAGAACAGTTCACACAAACCCTCTTCCAACTCCCCACCCCACTTTAAATGCTACCTTTCTATGGGTAATTTAAAATGTAGACTAATTTAAACAAAAATAAAAATTAACATAATCTGAAGAACAGCGTTGTGGTCTCCTGTCAAATTACCAATTTCCAAGGACCCTAGAACAGTGTGGAGAAAATGAAAGACATTTAACAAGTAACCTCATATGTGTGTAATCCAAATGGAGCAGAAATATTAGGTGCTAAAAAAATTGGCCACAAATGGTTGTGCCATTATACATTCCTTTGCATTCCTACAGATAATGCCATAATTATGCAACTACAATTCAGATGTTAATTCTCTTAGAATGTAACATGTAACTTCATTAAACATTGCATAACTCAGCTGAGCTGATCTATTAACAGAGACTGAGCTGCATCACATTCAAACATGCAAGTCTAGTTTTAAGAAAATTTGCACAATAAAACTGTTTTTCATCCATCTATTACTTTTTTCCTGATTACAATCTCTATAACCTTTAATCATACTTAAAACAGAGAAGCTGAAACAAACATATGACATGCACAGCTGTGAACTTGGGTCACTTCTCAGGAGATACAGGACAAGAAAAAGCTAATTTACACTCTGCTTTATTAAGTCAGGAAAAAAAAGAATTTACGAATGTCTTTTTTAAATAGTAAAAAATAGTTAAAACCATGAGCTGGGAGCACCCACTCTGCACGAGGACCTGAGTTCGTATCCCCAGTCCCCACGTAACAAGCTGAGTGTGGTGGCATGTGTACATTAACCTCGCAATGCCTGTGCGCACCGGGGTGAGGGAGAGCTACAACACGGCAACATAGAACTAGTCTAGTCAAACAGCCAGGCTCCAGGGTTAGTGAAAGACCTTGTGAATCCACGGTCAGCCTGCTCTACATAAGGAGTTCCTGGCTAGACATGATTACACAGTAAGACCCTACCAGTGAATGAATGAATGAGGCTATTAGTAGTCTCAATCCCCAGTCAAAAAGCAGAAACCAAGACTGAAGTGGAGAGATGGCACACATGGCTGCTCACATCAGTCCCAAGTCAGCTCCCTCCAGGCAGACATGCAGGCAAAACACCCACACGCACAGTAATTTTTTTAAATAATAAGGTAGTGAGCAATAGAGCAAACACAATGTTGACTTACCTTTGCACATACACAAGTGCACACAAGAATCAGAAGCAGCACAATGAGAAGTGCAGCTGTGCTTGGGGCAGCCGACTCCCAGCATGCTGGCCTCGCCGCTACTCTCCAAAGCCCACACAGGAACTTCTCAACTAGATAAGCAATCCATACTCCTTTTTCTATAATCACTGGCTAAACAAATTTAGTGCAAAAGTACAGGTGGTATCCAACAAGCATCTCCAGAGACCAAATTAGCTCACTGATTAAGCCTGTTACTACTCAATGACACAGTCAAGGACGCTGACTCATATCTGCAATCCCACCACTTGGGAGAGGGTGACTCAGACAACAGTGAAGATTCAGGGAGGGACAGCCTGGGTTGACAGTGAGATTTTATCTCAAAAAGCAAAGCAAACAAAAAGTCAGTTTTTCTAAACAGCTACGATGAATACATCTAGTGTCAAATAGAGTTAGTCAATCTAAATAAAATCTAATTTTATATTCGCATTGACATTGGGTCTTTACAAGATTCTTCCCACCAGAGAATACAATCTTTCAAGGCTTTCTGTGTAATGTATATGTGAATACATGTGTGTGCACACACAAGCCAGAGGTCAACAGTGACTGCCTTCCTCAGCCGCTCTCCACTTTTTACCTTATAGCTGTATCTATAGATATACAGAGACAGAGACTTAGACGCAGATTTTTCAAGACAGCGTCTCTTACTGAACTAGTAGCTCACTGGCTGAGCTACACTTTCTGGCCAGCAAGCCCCAAGGATCTTCCTGTCTCCACCACTCATAGTTTCTAAGAGTCTGAACCTGGGTCTTCACGATTGCATAGCAAGCCCTTTACCAAGTAAGCCGTCTCCCCAGCCCCAGGTAATACAATTTAAAACAGGTTATTTTTTAACAGTCATGCCCAGTACCCAAGCTCCAATCTGATTGTGGCCTTTTCTTCATGGTATACGTAAGTTTAACTCTTGATATCTCTTTTAATAATCTTAACGTCAAACGAATACATTGATGCAATGTCCTAATGACTTTAGTTTTAAAATGTCATTATTACATATTCACTGCAGTCTTGCACATACCAAGAACCATAGGTACATTTCTTTCAAACTAAGAAGTAACTCTGATGTTCTTACTGTGCAATGCTACTGCTTTCAAACCCAAGAACATTTACAGCTAGAATGACATTTAAAAGAAAAGCCAAGGGGCTTTTTTTGTCACATTGCCACATTTGTTCCTTAAAACACTCATTATGCTTTATAATTTTCACTGGTTGAACAGTAAGTTACCAGACTCAGGAAGCGTAGCATGGTCTGGAAACAGCAGCTTGGTTTTGAGGCCTGTGACAGGAAAGTCTGACTTTCACATGTGCAGGAACTTTCATCTGCATGTGTACTAAGTCGCTCACATTTTTAAAAGGTTACAGCTTTACTGAACATCAGTGTATAGAGCTCCGTACAGACTCCACCATTTCACTGTAGAAATAACTAGCCACCCTGCCCCACACCCCAAACAACCAGTACTGTTGAAGGATTCTGAACCGCTCAAACCAAAATCAAGTCTAATTTCTAACTACACAGACAGGGAAATGAGGCTAAGAGACACTTCAGGGGGACTTAATTAAAATGGCATTACTCACCAATTTAAACCTAGTGTGTGTCTGTCTTCCAACCTGGTTGTAATACTCACTGCTTTATCACCATATTCTTGGGACTTAAAACATTTGTTTAGCTGCTATGCTCAGAATTACACTTTTTTTTCTCCCTTTTCCAACAAATTCTGTACACAACCAAAATGTTGTTTAAAAAAATAATCTCAAAGAAGTTACTCTAGAATAGAGACCATTACTCAAAGATTGTAGTTCTTCAATATTATCTTCAGACCTGCCCTAAGGAGGATTTCCCTTAGGAGAAAGCCAACTACAGACCAGAGGCTAAGTCCCTTACTTCTCACAACAATCGTATAGGATGGTGAGGTTTTAGCTTTAAATATGAGCAAAGCAAGGTCTGAAACATAATCATTTGAGTATCTATCACAAAAGTCTTGTAAAGAGTTATATTCCTAGCTGGGAAATGTTGGAGTATGCTTTTAATTCCAGCACTCGGGAGGCAGAGGCAGGTAGATCTCTGAGTTTGAGGCCAGCCTCATCTACAGAGTGAGTTCCAGGTCAACCAGGGCTACACAATAAAATCTTGTCTCAAAAAATGTTTTAAATATTTAAAAATTTTTTAAAAAGGTCCCCATCTCAAAATAAAACCTGGGAAAATAAAAGGTAAGTCAAAATTCCTTCCCCAAAATTTCAATGTAGATTTAAAAACTACGCTCTACTTGAGTGATGAAATATGATCAATGTTCTCTGTGCAACATGAGTTGGAGGCATTTGTTCTCCGTTCTTGTCTCTGAGGAGCGTGCTCTGGTGGGTGGGAGCAGTACATACATGGAATGACTCCACAATAACTTGCTTATTGGTGACCTTGTCCTCCCACATTATATGATGGTGCCTGAGACACTGTCATGTGTATCTTGGCTTAGACCCAAAAACCAAATGGAAATACATTCTAGCAATCTCTCAAAGGACATACAGGGTCTTACTTCTTACTTCTCAATGAAGGCATAATTCATTTCAGTCATTTGTAAAACACCCATTTATATGTGGGCAAGTTCCAAACTGAGTTCTATTAAAAAGATGTGTGTGTATGTCTGTCTGTCTGTATGTGTATATATTGCATGTATGCACGTATGTATATATGTACATATGTATGGGAATGCAAATATCTTTCTGCTTACAGGCTCTCTTAAGGCCCTATCCACAAGAGACATCTGGAACTTTGACAATCCTCTTGAAGGAGGCTGCCAGACCTACCAAGTCTCTCGGTCATCAAGTAGTTGGGTGCAGAGAAAAATACTGAAACAGACATTTCTAACACCTTAGCCGTTTTACACTATCTGCAAACTAAATTCACTGATAATCTTGGTACTTTCAATATAGGAGAAATCAGGAAGAATATAAGAATTAAATGTTAATCCTGCTCAAGTGACAAATTATACTACTGGAAAAATGACACTAGAGTACATTTGCCTTCCAGATATCCAGATATCTTATGAACTAGGCTATTCGTAATTCACAGTACTGGTTAATCAGAACTGTAACCAACTTGAAATCTAGCTCAATCCTGGGTGGTGTTAGAGAAGCATAAGGCGGTCAATGGCATGTCCTGAGTAGGAATGTTATCACACACAGACACGCACGCACGCACACAGGCCACACTGCACAAATATAAACAGAAAATTTCTAGAAAATGACTAAAGAACTGACTAACTATTCACAATTTTTCCTTTTATGTGTAGCCCAAACCAAGAGGGGAGCTGTCTCGTCCTGGCCCTCAGCCTCTGCAGTGAAAAAGGATGCAGACACAAAGTCTCCATGCCAAACAAGCAGCGTAGTGGGAAACCATGCCGAGCAATGAGACTGGATCTGAGCCCTGTGTTCCCTCTCTAGAAGTCCAATGACTCTCTGACTCACAGAACTACTGTATAAAAACATCCCTTCCAATTCCATCCCTCATGGAAGCACCTGAGGAACACTAAGAATTTACATCCTGCCATTGGCAAAGAGAAAAGATTAAATAAAAGGACTGTTTCGTGCCTCTGCTTCACCCTCCATCCTCTGATAGACAGTCCTGAGGAGCCTAGGGTTTAGCATTTTATCTGGACTGGTTCTGTACTCCTACCACGACCAGTGTCATTCACACAGCTAAGGCAAGATCACAGTTTGTCATTTCCACTTCAGAGAGGGTGTAGTGCTTAGGCAGAATACAAAGAGCAGTGCTTTTTGGTACCAGGTCCACAGGCTAGGCATTAAGATGGCCCCATCTACCACACTCAGCAGCCTGACCACACAGCTGAAAGCTCCCTAATGTCACAGTTATCTTGGCACCAGAAGTGCTGTAGAGAAAGAGGAAAATCCAACACTGACCATTCTGTGGTAACTAATTAAAGTAGCCACCATCCCAGGAGAGAACAAACTTCCCTGACACAGATCATTTGCTAAGCCCACACTCTAGTGATCTGTAATCTCTGAATGATTACAGGGAGAGCTTTCTGAACTCATAACTTTTATCCTAACACCAGTATCCAAGGAACAACTTAAAGAAAAAATGCAGTTGTTAAAATTAGAAATACAGTCTTCAATTCTATCTGTATCTCAACCCCCATCTTTGCCTTCCTTGCTTTCTCAAAATTGAAACTTTTTCTTTTCAATCCCTATGAAGCCAGGAACAAAAACCTCTATGAAAGCCCCAAAGGCTGAAAAATTCTTGTCTTTAGTGCTCTACTGTTTTATTTAAAAGCCTATACAGTGAGTTCCTTCTGGCTAAGGAGGTCTAAAAACTGTAAAACCCCAGCAGCCCAGCTACTTTATTTTCTAATTAGAGAAGAAAACCTAAAAAGGATTCACAATTCAGCACTGCCGAGAGCAAACAGCCTCTCTCCAGCAGCAAGCCTGCCTCACGCTGGCCTCAGCAGAACCAGAGAGGCCATCACAGGGAGCTTTCCCCGCATTAGCAGCGCCGGCATTCTGGCCAGGCGGTCACAGAGCTCCTTCCTTTGAAAGCCACAGTCTCAGCCTCCCTTTCCTGGCAGACTGCATTCCATGCAGCACTAACACACAGCAGCCAGGGAGCCAAGAATGAAATTATTAAAACTATCATTTATTATCTAAAACTATGCTGCTTTTAAAAAACACTTTCTAGTACTGAGTATATCTTTCATGAAAAAATGTAATATACAGGACATTCCTGAAATAAGTCCTGAATAAATTATTTCCAGTAATGTTTTCTCAAAAGTTTTAATACAGACTTTTGTTTAAAAAAAAAAACCTTTGTTTTGTTTTGTTTTGTTTTTTAAAAGTTTAAATCCAGAGATGTTGTTTAGGATGTGTTCCACTCAGTCTTCAGGTTCCAAAGGGCTCTGTGTGATACCACTGTGGAGCATGTAAAAATTCCCCCTAAACTTCCTAACAAGTAGTTCTGCTGCCTAAGATTAGGACCTTTTTCTTTTTCAGCTCCAGAACAAAGTATTTTACCATCAAAACAAAAAAACAAGCAAACAAACAAAAAACCTGCTACAGCATCCTTGCCAATGAATGCAATAGGGTGAAGACCAGAGAAAAGCCTAGGGTCACTGCACTGTCTCCTGGATGGTCTAATGCAGCTGGGATGTAGTTCTGAACCAGGAAGCCTAAGTAACAGACAGCTACAGAGCGTTTGCTAATGTGTTGTTTTTTTTTTTAATTAAATCCTTTAATGATTTTTTGTCCATTTACTGTCCTTTGAAAACCGAGAATGGAGAAAACATTTCTTAGCAAATGCTTTATTGACCTGGCTCATCTTAACAAAAATAAACCATATCTCACAACCTCTAAAAGCTTGTAAACTTTTTAAAGCCAAGTACACAAAACATCAGAGAGGTGGTCAGCCTAATGGCCTGCCTCCACACATAGCCAGCTCCCTCAAGTGTCAAACCACACTTTCCTGACAGTAACAGAGTATTCTATTCAAAACAATTAAATATCAAATACATCTGGTTCCAAGTGTTGTTTTTAGTATTTCATACCCAAACGCATATAATAAACTACCATTCACACTGAAAAGAAAATGCTCACTCATCCCATTATTTAAGATACTTTTAAATATTTATCAGTGACAAACAAAGCAAAAGATTTGGGCACATACTTCTGTCCCTTTAATGAAACAACTGATTCATTTTATTTGGCTCTAAAACATGAATCTATCTATATATTACATATAGAAAAAATATATTTCAAAGCCACAAAAACTAATTATCCACAATAACCACCCACAGTGCAAGTTATACTGGCATTAAGTTTCTATTCCATTTTCTCTGCTTTCTAAGATCAGTCTCCTACTTGCCCCCTTCAAAAGCTTTCTTCACTTGAAACAAAACTTCAGAGGTAAAGCTGAAGACTGTTCTAGCCTGGGCAGAGATGAACTAGCTGTCAAGTGTCCTGCCATACACTGAGATGGTGTGAACTATCTGGCCCCAACCCCCCCTTCCACTGTCTGTATTCTTATTTCTCTAGCGTATACGCATAAAGAACACTAGAAATAAGAACGACAGAGGTTACTCTACTCAGGCTGAATGTC
Organism: Pachyuromys duprasi; assembly: GCA_028658305.1. Taxonomy (NCBI): domain Eukaryota; kingdom Metazoa; phylum Chordata; class Mammalia; order Rodentia; family Muridae; genus Pachyuromys; species Pachyuromys duprasi. The sequence continues at coordinate 52,881,276 of CM053756.1, forward strand.
AACTACACGTGAGCTGCCTATCGCATGTTTCCCTACAAGTTTCCAAGTCTAGCTCTGACCAGGTTTTTTGTTGTTGTTGTTGTTTTGTTTTGTTTTCCCCCTTGCCTCAGCTACTTAAAACCCACATGGGGAACAAAGAGACTAGACAACAAAGAAGCACAGGAAGTAAATTCCATGTGTTCCTCTCCTTCCATCCCTTAAGTTACCAGGTACCCCCTACTTCCTTGCCACTCTAAAAAATCTGACCCCAACTGTCTTCAGAAAGGGAAGAAATCCAATCAAATAGCTTAATGTTGTTTCCCCACTCTTTACTTTCCCAGATGCAAGGAAACTAACCACCCATACAGCAGGAACCAAACAAAGACTCCATCTCTATGCTAAGCTGAAGCTCCTATTACATACTGCTACAGAAGATGTAAGAATAGTACACTAAGGCAACGACTGTGGCTTAGGGTAGTGTGGCTTGCCTAGCATGCATGATGCTCTAGGTTCAATGGCCAATACATGTACAGATACATACAAATATACATAAAGCACTAAAGAATTTTCCCCCGTGAAACATGGTCCCAAAGTACCTGTCTATTGTCAGGATAAACAATAAAACTATCATTGATGAAATAAGTTTTCAAAAAAAATATTTAAAATGTATGCATGTTTATACGTGTATGTACGTACTGTTGAGCATATGTACAGAATCGGCTTTCCTTTCATATGTATGGAGTACCTACATAAGCATAAATATAAAAACATGAATATCTATCAGTTACTTCTAGAACCTTCAAAATACTGCCACCAGTTTGAAACCAGGTTTCAGCATGAGCTCTAAAGGCATTTCATAATCAAACACCAACAGTTAACATTCTCTTTTCCATCACTTCCACTTTATGCTCTTCAGCATCCTCCCCTTCTTCTAATAACTAAGTCCACTGCAGCTATAACAAACAAATTTTCAAAATGCCTGTGTGTAGACTAAGATAGTAAACCCTTCATTAAGCCACAAGAGATAGAAAGTATGCAGTTCCACCAAAACACAGGACAATCAGACTGCAACAAACAGCTTTGTTTGCAGTAAACAACTTACCCTGAGCCATGAGAACAGAAAACTACGTCAGCAGAGTATACTTACCCATGAAAGGTATAAAATACCTCATACAACCGTCAACTACAACTCTGAAGTCACAATCACAAATGAGTCCACTTAAACTCAATAAGCTCTAGTGAGCAGGTACTGATTATGTATGAATTAAGGCTGTTTACTTTCTATTATCAAAATACCAATTTACTGACCAAACACTAGAAGTTAGCAAATGGAAAGAATGATAAACTGTATTTCTATTAACTCTTCAAGTTTCAATTTACTGGTGCTAAAAATTACTAGCTCTTATTAGTTAAAATTTAAAAAGTGCCATCATTTGGTCAACTGAATGGAAGTGTCAAAAAGACATAAAAGAATATTAGCATGTGTGTACGTGTGTGTTTAATCAGCTCCAACCTGGAAATAACTCAAAACCCTTCATTTCCACCATTTGATGCTCTTCAGCATCATCATCCCTTTCTTCTAATAACTAAGTCCACAACATAACTAGCTGAACTACCTGCAGTAAACTCAGGCAACGAAAACTTTGCAGCAGTAAGAATAAACTATTCACATCCATACAATTAGAATAACCAAAGCCAGACAAAATATAAAGTGTATGAATTTTTAAAAGCATTCAACAGCAAGTACACTCCCATCTATGGCTCTAGAAGGTGAGATTATGGCTATTCTGGACACACATGAGAACCGTGGCTGGCAAGAAATATGATATATCAAATAGCTTCTGAGGGCTGATAATATTCTGTCCCTAAGTCAATGTCAACTTGGTCAGACTACCAAACAACTAGTTGCGATGGTGTGCTTATGTGCCTGCACATCAACAACATACCACATTTCAATTAAAAGACTAGCAAAAAATAACTCCCACGTCTAGAAGCTAAATTCTAAGATTACTAGAAGATGAACTTACTATGCTCTCTTTGGATCAACTGTCCCATAGATAACAAGAAAAATGTGGGCAGAATACATAAAGTAACTTCCTAAAGGCACTGGACAGCAACCAAAAATAGATGTAAACTAGAGAGGAACCCCACTATGAAAAAAAGGAACGACACTGAGGAATACAAGAGAGGAAGGGTGGAAGGAGGGAGGGAGGGAACACTGCTTCTGTACAGATCCTCATGCCAACATAGCAGTACCTTATCAACTGGGCAATTTCCCAGCTCAAAGTTTCATAGTTTGTAGCATCTGACTGATGGCAAGGTCATTTAAGCCCATCTGAATAGAAATTTATCCCACAAACAAGAATTACCAAAGGCAAAATTTAGAGTGATGTCATCAGAGGGAAATGGAGGGGGTAGTAGGGAACATCAGAAAAATAAAGAGCCACAAAAAAAATATTCCAAAATCTGCATACAATGTTAGCAAAATCAAACTACAAGTAGCTAGGGTTAAAATGGAGGTGCCAGAGGGCTGAGGGTATAGCTCAAAGCAGAATCTATGTTTCACGTGTGTGAAGCACTAAGCTCACTCTCCAGCATCATACCAAAAAAAGGACTATTGTGATGGCTCGACAACCCTAGGGACATGTGGACACGGCACAGCCTGATAACACATCATTAAGTAATATTATCATTGTTTGAACATCACACAGCATACTTACTCCTTAGGTTTGAATTTGAAATGCCTCTCTACGGTACACAGACACACACGCACTCTACAACTGATGCCCACGGTGGTGGGGGAGGGGGCCTTAATGACGATGAGTCACTAAGGGTAGAGCTTTAAATTCTTTAATAGCCCAACTTTGCTACCGAAGTCTCACTCCCTGCTCCACGCCTGTTGGCATGTGAAAAAGTAACACCACAAGCTCCTGACACCATAAAGAGGACCTGCTGCACCATGACTGTCTAGACACAATGATCTGAAATCCCCTAAAACCAAGGACCAAAATATATCTCCCTTAAGTTGCTTCTGTTATAACAATGAGGGAGGTAACAAATTCACTTACACAAACTAGGATGGCACCAACTCTAAATGATGGACTGTTAGGAAATTACTGCCTTGTCTGTGGCCCATATCCGTAGTTACGTAGGCCATGACTGTATCAAAAATACTGTGCAATACTTGAAAAATGAGATTTGTATGTATGCAAAATTGTACTCCAGAAACCTACTCACACAAAATGGAAGTACAGCAAAAGTGCCAACAATCCAAAGTCAAATCCTAAAAGGGAAAATCCTTAACCCGAAAAGTGTGAGGAAGAACAAAATAGTGGGAAGAGCTACAGGCAGCGAAAACAGACTGTTGAAGCCACCCTGTCGATCCCAGCAAACAGAAGGCAGAAACAGGCCAACCAGGACTACACAGCGGAACCCTGTCCTTAAAAAAGGAGAAAGGAGGGAGTGTGGGTTTGGCATAATTTGGTGGAAGAACAAGTATACATAAAAAGGTCTTGGATTCAAATCCTGAAGCACCAAAAAAGAAAAGGTAACTTCAGGTTTAACTACATCAACAATTACAATGGATTAAATATTCCAATTAAAATCTCAAATTTTTTAACACAAAGACTACATAAAGTTCAAAGAGTCAGAAAGACTGAAAACTTTGGATATGCCAAAGTGGAAATAAACCTAAGAAGGCTGACATTTGTTACAGAGGAGTAAACTTAGATTCATACAGCATCTTAGTCCTGTTAGTCACCTTGAAGAGTCACCATGACTGAGGCCAGCTGTTATCAAAGCAAGCCTTTAACTGGGGGCTTGCAGGAAGGCCCTGAAGCAGCAGCCGAGAGCGGCAACAGCCTGATCCTTAGGCAGAGACACTCTGGCACGGTGTGGGCTTTCGAAACCTCAAAGCCCACCCCCAACCTCCTAATCTTTCTAATACTTTCTAGCAGTCCCATTCCTTGGTGACTACTCATTCAAACATATGGGCTTGTATATTCTTAAGATCATCACACATAGTACTACTGGAGAAAAAGAGGGACATTTTATAATGGTCTCTTAACAGTGAGAAAAATAAATGTTAATGAGGCCTCAAATTAAGGCTTTCAAAATCCAAAAAAAAAAAAAATTATTCTAGAATATCTGTGACAGAAAGGTAAATCTCCACAGTTGCTGACACTGATAAAAGTAAATCCACAAAACAACAAAGAAAAAGCCAGTGACCACACCAATGGCCGTCAACTAGATGACGTGTATAGGTCAGCATGCTCAGCTGCAGCCTAAGCCACTGTGTGCTGAACCATGAACAGGCCTCACTGTTTCAAAAGATGAGCAACTCCAATGACCCTCTGCACCAGGCTCCACCTCAGCCAACTGTACCTAAAAGTCTCCCTGGTCCTGTCAGCTTGGTTTCACATCTCCTATCTCTTAAAATTCGCATTGCATCTTGGAATTCAATTGTAAGAGACATTATTATTTCTTTTTTTCTATTCAACCACTGGTTTTAAAAGTCATAGGCTGGATTTTTTTCATCACATTAATAGAAACACAGTATAATTTCAGTAAGATAAAATCTGACAAAAGTCAATACAGATCTGTGAAAAAAAGAACAAATTAAGAATTGAGGGAAAGAAATATCTTCAAACCTAATAAAGACAGGTAAAAAAATCTACAACTAATATTAATAACCCAAAAAACCCTGAAGTCAGTATAAACGTTCAACAAGCACATACGCTTATTTACCCTTTGCTACTTCTCCGAGTAGAGGGCAGAAAGGGAGGAACGGAATTGTTATCCCAACAGGTACAATCGCAACTCTGGGTCAGAAATGTGAAGCCATGTATCCTATGAAGAAAGTCAGGCTCTCATCTACAAGTGCTTCTCTAGGACAGGAAGCTGCCTCACCTTCAAGTTCAAGCCCCACCCACAAAGCGAATCTGGATTTGGCCCTGTCGTCACAACACTTGGGATTCCTTAGGAAAGTTTTTGGTTTAGATGACTACAGTTAATGCCTAGTAAGACACTCAAGCAGTCATTACTTTTCGTTAGTTGATCAAATAATACACAATAAAATTTAAGGCCACATTAAAGATCCACAGAAGAACCTAAAATCCCCTTTCTCCAAAATAGCCATGCTCAAATAGAAGACACCTCTGTGGTTTGCCAGCCACTCTCCCTTCCTCTAGTCAGGTGCTGGGCAAACACAGATAGCTCCAGGCCTTTCCCAAATGTTTCTAACTCACCACCCATCAGTGCCTTAACTGAGCAGCTGTCAGCAGCAGGTTAGGACCACAGCTCCTCAGCAGAGAAAACCAGGGACTTCTAAGTCTCTGTCTCTAATTCAGATGAATGTTTCATGCAGAAAATATGAGTATTTCCTCTTCCCATCTGTGATACAGCAATCAAGTTTCCAGTGAAGTTGGATTTGCTGTCTGGCTGCACAACAGGCTGCATTTAAACCCACAAAGGGGAATGCACACCCTTCAAACCTGTTAACAGAACAAAAGCCAGGAAGACTTTTTCTTCTTTAAACTAGTTTCTACGCCTGTAAGCCAATCATCTATGCCTATTTTCTCTTGTTTCCTAAACTGCACTCTGAATTTGTCTAGGGCAAAATGTAAAACAATGTGGATGAATTCGGCTTCCCCACTAATGGAGATCTCATCTCTGTAAGGACCCCAGATGCTGAGCACAAGTCCAAACATTTCACTGTAACACAGTGCCCTTTACTGACAAGTTCCTGAAAGGCTTGGTGAATTCTGGCTTGACCTCAAAGGCATTTCTTACTGACATTTGCAGCAACTGAAGTTAAAAACAAAAACAACAACAACAAAAAAAAACGCTCTTTTCTGTAAGTGACACAGGAAAGCCAAGTCACTGATAATCTACTACCAAGTGCAGTGTCCTAGGACCTCAGCTATGTCTGCACACAAAACATCTGTCTCCTCTGACAATGTGGATGGCCCAGAAAAACCAAACACTGACTTTATAAAGGAACTACAATTTAATTTAAAGCTTCTCTTTAATCCCAAAAAGAATTCATAAATATTCTTTGTTGTGTTTATTTCAAGACACAGTCTCACAGTATGTAGCCCCACCTAGCCTAAAACTCACTAGACCACTCGGGATTCAAAAGTGAGATAATCCTCCTGCGTGTACTTCCCATGTGCTAAAATTACAGACATGTACTACCACTTGACTAATAATGTCTAAAATTAAAAGGCCATTTTTGGATTTAAATACCAACCATCTAAGAAAAAAAAATCTGTGAAGATAATTTGAAGCTTTCAAATTAAAATGTTGAGCAAACCAAAGACATACCCAATTTAATTTCACATTACTCAATCATAATTTCAGGAAGAAACTTTTTTGGGGGGTAACCACAAAGAATCTTGTTATGAAGTCCAGACTGGACTCAAATATGAGTTGCCATCTTCCTGTTCTGCCTCCTAATGCATAGCTTAGGAATGTGTCATCAGCTTGCCGTCTACATACTTTTTAAACCCCTTCTAGCCGAGCCCTCCAGTGAGCCCCTCTCTTCCTAAGGTTAAGGCATGAGATTCCATCACAGACAGCTCTGGGGCGCTCAGCCAAGCGGAGCAGCCAGAGGTCAGGCTAGGACTGAGAGCTCCACTCCAAGTTTCACTGTTGCAGCGAAATAATTTGTGCCAACCCTCAGACCCCAAACTACCTACAGACCACATCATCAGTGACCTGCTCCTGGACAACTGTCCTCCCTCCCTGTGGCAGCTCCCTCCCCAAATTCCTTAGCACCCAGGAAGCTCTAAACAAAGCCATTTGGTAAAATCAGAAACTCTGCATTTGTGAATGCAGAAGAAAAAAAATTTAAGCCTCAAAGCCAAAAGCTTTTTGATTTAATTTTTAAATTCAGTAACACAATGTTTAAGTTGTTGCTTATTGTTATGGACAGTAGCATCAACTGTTAACCTGGCAAACACCTTTAAATGGCCGAGAGTAGCATCAACTGTTAACCTGGCAAACACCTTTAAATGGCCGAGTAGAAAAAAGCAGTCTCTGCCTTAGTTCTCAGTAAGGCAGAAACTTTCAAAACATTTTACAGGTACTTTTAAATACTTTCAAAAGTATTTTACAGGTTAATACTACCAAATGTATGAACAGTCCTTGATTTCCAACTGTTCTGAACAAAGAAACTTTATTTTCTAACAATGACATGAATTCTGAGGAAGCAAACCTAAATTACATTTAAACTTTTACAACAAAAGCTTGCTATGTCATCAAAACCTCACGTGCTATTCCTTTTTTTTTAATATTTATTTATTATACATATATATGTGCTCTATCTGTAGGTCACTTGCATGCCAGAAGAGGGCATCAGGTTCCAGTATAGATGGTTGTGTCTACCATGTGGGTGCTGGGAATTGAACTCAGAGCCTGTGGAAGAGCAGCCAGTGCTCTTAACCACTGAGCCATCTTTCCAGCCCTCATGTGCTATTCCTAACTTTTTCAAAAAAAGAAATGAGAGAGAAAGACAGAAAGAGAGAGACAGACTATTATCAATGTAGTGAGCAGTTTTATGACCTGTGAAAAAGATTAAAATGCTTACATCTAATGCGCTTGTTTACAATTGCCCACTGGAATAACAGGATGTTTATTTCAAAGTTTATTATTTTAGGAATATTTTGTGCTGACAAGTTAATCACACCACTCATTAGATACTTACCCATCATTCCACAAATACTTTTTTGCATGCCTATCATGATTCAGGCACCAAAAAGACAGTACAAAACCAAGCCAAAGAGACCCTGCCAACAGAACTTCCTGCATGTTACCAAGCTGATCCACCCACGCTTCAGACAAAAATGATGGGAGGATTTGGCAAATGCTCCAAACACTGCCTGCCCCATGCTGCGTAGTACGTTTGCGTCCCTCAGGAGAGATGACTGCCTAGCCCTGGTTAGGCAGCTGTTATAACCAAAGCTATGACTCTTTGCATATTCAAAAATATGTTTAATGAACCTTTTCTGGTTCAGGTAGAATGAGAAAAAAATGTGAAAGTTCAAACTTTTCAACAATAATACCAAAACAACACCCTAAGTAAGTCATTAAAGTGTAAAAAATCAAAACATAACTTAAACCAAAATAAAATTAAAATTACACATAATTCTTTACTTATTAAGTAAACTTTTGTGTGCATGTGGATATGAAAAGAGGCCAGAAAACCACATGGGATGCCCTGGAACGGGGAGCTATAGTTGTGAACCACCTGACGTGGGTGCTGAGAACTGAACTCATCTTCTGTAAGAACAGTGAGTACTCAACCACAGAACCATCTCTCCAGCCCCACAGAATGTTCCTGTGTCATTCTCTCCTTAAATGCATTTTCCAGAAAGAATCCAGAGATTACAGGTATAGCTCAGTAGGAGAGCACCTGCCTAATATGTACAAGTTCTATCCCTAATGCAAACACTTGTGTGCACACTCAAATCTGAAGATTCATTCCTACCAGTCACACAGTAATGCAAGGAGCCTTAGAGAAAGAGAAAATATACATTATTTATCATTTCCATCTCTATATTAAGTAATATTTTAACAAGGTTTAAAAATATTGAAATGTTACAATAACACCCCCAGTTACCACACCTAATGCTCACAGAGTTGTACTTCTAAATATATACTGAGCATGAAATCCACACATGAAATTCTTATATACCACTAATCTTTCCAACAAGCTGTACTTAGAGACAGAAGGCACAGACTTCCCTCACCTGGAGCCAGATACATCCAAATGAAATCTGCAGCTTTATCATCTATAAATGCAAATGCTAACCAAAGTTTTAAAGTCACAGGTCTCCCTTTATCTGCAGAGTGGAATCATATGCCAGACGATGCTCTGATGATTAATAACCAAGACATAAAGCTCCTGTAACAGTGTTCTCCCAGCTCTACAGAAATTACCTCAATTTCCTGCTTACATTTTTTGTCACGTTCCCTTTAGCCTGGAATGCCTGTCCTTCCTCTTTGAAATCCAACTTTCTGTGGTCTGAATCTCAACATTTCAATAGTTCCCAAGCAAAAAAGAAACAGCTTCATGGAGTAAGTACACTTATTCCACATTCACCCCTATAGCTACCAACATTTTACAGAAACTAAACTGCATTCTGTAATTAACACCAGATGAATGAATGATTTTTTTTTCCAGGCACAAAAATTTCAGGCTATTCTCTTAAAGGAGAGAAAAAAAAAGCTAGGTAAATATGGTGGCACAGAAAGTCCCTTGAGTAGAAAAACGTTTCTGATGCATACAACAACTAAAATCTAGTTTAACTTTTAAGAGAAAGTCAAAGAACATCCTCCAGACCACTGCACACAAACAGAATAACAGAAAACAATCAACCCCTTTTGCAAAATAGCATCTCCTATAATTTGGAATATGAAAGCTGACAAATATTCAAGACTAAATTGGAACTTTGCTTTTTTCCTCAAGCATATTTCTAAAGAGTTAGCCAGCAGGGGGGGTACAAGTTCATTAACACTACAGTCCCAAGGTACTTGTGGCTAACAAATTTCTAAAAAGTTGAAAAAAACAAAAAATCAAAAAACTAAACTTCTGAATGTTAGTCCTGAAAAATAGTGGATAACGAGTCTCTTTAATTATGGCATTACATTGTTCCTTCTACTCTGTTCAGATACCATAAACCTACTTACTACCTCAAGTCCTTTTGAGATGTGGGTATATTCATATACAATCTAAACACATTCCTCTTTAACCAGAAAAATAACTCAATATTAATCAAAAGTCAACTGATGATGTTAAAAAATGTGATTTCTAAACTATCTGCCAAACGATTAAGGCACAAGGTGGCCACACTATTCCCACACTCACTGTCTATTCTTGACCTCACCTGTCACCCACAGCAGACCCTGACTGGTGGGTCTCTAGGCACTTGGGATCAATACATGCTTAACAATATAGCTGACATGTTTCTACAAAGATTAAAAAAATGAATAAAAGCATAACACGCCCAATATTGACCCTGGTTGCAAATTCATTCATTCTCTTTTCCACTCCAAAGAAAAAAGAATACTTACTGGATGCTACGGCTTAAGAATATGGTTTGCCCCCTCCTGAACTCATGTTAGTTAAGTCACTATTGTGAGGACTTACAGTGGAGGGAAATGTTTTCAGTTGAGTTCTGTGACAGAGAGTAAGCTTTAGATAAAGTCTAATGACTAATGGGTGTGACTGGAAATGTGTGCCTTAGAGACGAGAGAAGCAGAGGACATGCACACATCTCCATCTCTACTCCCACACATGCTCCCAACACTGCGACCAGCATCTAACCAGAGGTCCTCACCAGTACCAAAGCCATGTCAGTGATCATCATTACCCTTACACCACCAAACTGCGAGCTAAAAATAAAAGCCTTTCCTTCTTTATGAAGAACTCAGCCTCGAGCATTTTTTACAATAATAGAAAATAGACAAGAGCAAATTCAAAAAAAAAAAAAATGTGATGACAAAAAGCTAAGCAGGAGGCTGGAGAGAGAAGGCTCAGTGGTGCGCACTGCTCATGCAGAGTAGGAGTGTGCCCACCGCTGCAGAGGTCCAGAGGTCCCAGCGCCCGTAACTCCCACTCAAGTCTGACTCCTGTGGCCTCCAGGGACATCCACACACACTTGTGCACACACATAATTTTAAATGAATTTTTATTTTGATTCCATTATTTTAAATTTATTTTATGTGTATCAATGTGAAGGTGTCAAATCTCTTGGAATTGGGGTTACAGACAGTTGTGAGCTGCCATGTGGGTGCTGGGAGTTGAACCCGGGTCGTATGGAAGAGCAGACAGTGCTCTTAACCACTGAGCCATCTCTCCAGCCCTGATCTCACTATGTTTTAAAAACTGATTATGCACTAATACCTCGTTCCAAGGAGTAAACACATGGATCTTCAAAGCCCTACACGAAACACTGTTTTACACATCTTAGAGGTCCGAGATAGCTCAGAAGTAAAGGCACTGGTCACCAAGCCTACCAACCAGAGCCCAATCCTAAGAATCCACAGGATAGAACTAACAAACTCCCCTCAAGCTGACCTCTGACCTGCCAAGCCTGGAGTCCCGTACACAGTGTTTAGGCTCACTCTTGCCCACTAAGCCAGGATAACCAAATGCCTTGCCACACTGTCACATGCCACCTAGGAGGTAAATTCCTCATCCTCCACACCCCCATGGAGAACCACTGAAGGTGTTCTAGCAGAGCTTCGATACAGAACTTAAGAAGCTGCTTAAACCCCCGTGTGCCTGAGTGTTTTTAAAAAGCTAGCCCAAAAGCTGCTCATTCAGTACCATGAGTTTGTTTTTTAATCTATCATAACTCGCCTTGACAGAAACCTTTACATGATGTACTGTTCTCTTGAATGAGACTATCAAAAACTTAGCCTCTATTTTAAGACTCAGAGTCATTATGAAGTTCTGTCATAATTTTGAGGACTATTTCTAGTAGAGAGAGTAGCTTTACAGAGCTCAAGTACAGTTATGTGTAAACAGATGGTAAAGAAGCTAAACGAGATCATCTAAAGGTAGATGAGTACCGTGAATTTTAATTCAGAGAACTCTGATCTGTTTTACAAGAAAAATGAATAAAACAGGAAAGACTGGGACACCAAGAGCAGTCCCAATAAAAAACAAACAGCCAAGCCAGGCACAGTGGGACGCCTGTAATCCCAGCACTCAGGGAGGCAGAGGCAGGCATATCTCTGTGAGTTTGAGGCCAGCCTGATCTACAAAGCGAGTCCAGGACAGCCAAGGCTACACAGAGAAACCCTGTCTCGAAAACAAAAAGGGGGGGGGGTGGAGCAGCATGAAGCAGAGACCCCTTGAACTAGAGGAACATGGAAAAAGAGACACCTAGACGACCAAGTTCATATGATGAGTGGGAAATAGACAACACTGACTTCTGGCTAAATACACGAAACCAAGACTGGAAAACAGTGGTGAGAAGCCACCTATGGGAAATAAGATAAGCTAGAGAGACAGAGACAAAGAGACAGAGACAGAGAGTGTGTGTTTTTTAAAGATGCCTCAAAATAGATTAAGTCACCCTAAATTTTTACACCAAAACCACCAAAATGGCTTTTCCTGGCTGTTCCCTGTGCTTTCACTGCCACTATGACATTTCATACACTTATGCTGATACTCTTTTAGGAAATTTACACTTGAACCCACACAAGACCTTAACCCTCAGAGTGACTTTTCCATTCACATATTCACTTCCACATGCTTCCCCTACACTATTCTGTCTTTTCTATTTTCTGCTGTCCCAGTTCCAGCTCAACTTTATGTTTCTTCAGCAATCTCACATCTGCCAACATTTTAGGAAGGCATGCTTGTGGATATGAAGGTCTGACTGGACTAGCTAAAGGGCACGCACCAAGGCAATGCAAGGGTTCAGTATCACTGGGGAGAAAGACAAAAACTGTGAATGCCATCACTCTCTCCATTCCAATCCCCACTGGAGAGGGAACTTCAAAATCTAATTCGTTTTTGTAAAGAGAGTCCGTCACCCACCCTCCACCTACAGCCACCAACCAAGACAGTTTTACAGGTTCCACTTACTAGGCACGGCCTCATAACCAGTACATACTTTAATGCCTTTTCTAGAATAATGGCCCTGAGAAAACTTCCAGATCAAATCAGGGACAGATGTGACATCCCTTATGGCAGAATATTAGAGAACAGACATGCATAAGAGATGAACAATGAGAAAGAAAAAAAAATCCCTCAAAGAAACTGATGGTATCCCTGTGGTTCTCAAACCATAGTTCCCAAAGAACATCTGTCCCACAAGGGAACTTGCCAGAAACCGAAAGTACATGGTCATTTCTAAAACTGCTACCAGAAATCTGTTTCAACAAACTCACTTTGAAAGTTGAGACTCAATCAGAGACAAACATCTGCCTACCTCCCAGGCCCTCAGAGCCTTCCTGAATCAGGTCCTACTGGCAGATCCGAGCTCCAGTGTAAGCACACACTTGCAAGGTACAGGATGGACCCTACTCTTGAACTAGCATACCCTGCCCCATATTCTCAGAGTCCTAGAATCTAACATGCCCTATCTTCACTCTAATTTTGAGACAAAAGGCTGCTCCCACTGCTGAACAGTAGGAATGTAGAACCCGGCTGACTCTCTTCAAACTGAAGGCAGTTTACTCAAACAACACAAAACTACTAAATAATAAGCTGCAAATCTTCTGTCAGAGTTTTAGTTTTGTTTTGTTTTGCAAGACATTGTTTCGCCATGTAGCTCTGGCTATCCTTGAACTTGCTCTGTAGACCAGGCTAGTCTTGAACTCTGAGATCCACCTGCTTCTGTCTCCCAAGTGCTGGGAGCCCAGCAGGGCTGATTTCTTATATAGATTTCTCTTCTACAGAAAAACATGTTGATAAACCTTAATTGTCAAAAACATACCAGTTATAAAAGTTCTATACAAACTAGAACTTTAAAGAAGATGTCAGTCCTCCTGACATTCTCCCTCATCTGTCTATAATGGTCTTCAGTTTTATTCAGAGTCTAATGCACAGGCTACCACCTTTAAGACAGCAAACACCTCATTCTTTAACACATCATTCTTTAAGATGGCCAGTTCCATCTCCAGTTCTGTGGCTAGCTTAAGTTATGACAACAAGTAGTTCTACTTCTGAATTTCCTAGTTAAAAAAACACACCCAAAAAAGGACTAGCAAAGAGTGATGTATGGGGCTACAGAGACAAAGGGACTACTCCAGATAAGGAAAGGGAACCAGTTTCTCAATTCAGTCTACAGCTCCAGGAATCTAATGACTCCTCTTTTATTCAAAAATGAAAACGATAATAAAACTCCCAGATGATGACAGCAGGTGATTTTTAACTTCACCACTGCCTGACAAGTACCCACAGGCTTTACTTGGCCTCAATCTGTCCATGTTGGAAGTGCCAATTAGTAGCATCTCAAAAGCAAATCCCAATGTAAGCCATAGAAAAAGTGCTTTCAAAATGCTGAATACAACAAGATAGTCAAGTTCACCATGCAAGGACAAAAGTTTGATGTCCAACCTGAGCTGCTGTTGTCTAAGCCAAATGAAAGCAAGGAAAAGAACAATTTCCCAACTAGTTCTGATGCCCATTCTCTAAATACACAGACTGGCACAGTGATCTAACGCTCTCTCCACTCCTAATCTCAACCATTCTCAGTGAGGTCACACAGGAAAGCACTAACACAGGAAGTTACCAATAAAGATTTTCAGTAAACAGTTCAGGCTCTGCGGTAGCCATGAACAGTACGCAAATGTTCTGAAACTTTACAGTCACTGAGATCTGAGTTGTGTAATTTTCATGGAAATGTTCCCTTTTTCAACAGGTAAATATATTTTTATTAATTCTTTTATTTCTTAATCTACCTGCCAGATTTGGCCCTAAAAAAGAATCTGCTAACATGTTTCTGAGGAATTGCTTCCTGAGAAATAAACTGACTTCTTTCCTATGCATCTATGTACAAACTATGTAGCATATAGTGGAGATATGAGAAATAGCCACTCAAACCATTTCACCTCCTATTTGATTATCTACGATTCTGCTTTTAACTGGTTGATGAGATCCAGTTAAGTTGAACAAGTTAAGTTGAAAATTAAAATTTTAACTTTCAAAATAAAAGTATATAAATATGCACATATGTCTAAAGGAACTTTTTACAAGCACACCATTGTTTATAAATATTATACATCAAAATGCTGCAAATTAAATCTCAGCTAACATGAAAAATAAGAATGAGTAGTCCTGAAATAATACACACTATATGGACTGAGCAGGTTATATTTATTTAGGAGAGAGAGTGTGTGTGTGTGAGTACTAGATAAATATAAATGTAGAGCTATATCACTGAAGAAAAACAGGCCATGATTTTGAGAAAGAGCAAACTGTGGTACATGGGAAGGGTTGAAGGAGAGGAAAAAAAAGGGGAAAAAAACCTTTTTTTGTTTTGTTTTCTGTTTTTTGAGACAGGATTTCTCTGTATAGCCTTGGCTGTCCTAGACTAACTTTGTAGACCAGGCTGGCCTCAAACTCAGTGATCCACCTTTCTCTGCCTCCTAGAGTGCATTTAAAAAGGAATTACTATACAAAGAAAACAAACCAAACATTACCGCCAGTGCAGTTTCTGATGGCAAGTGGTATGGAAGGTTCATCAGATACATGACCACTTGAGAAGCGCATTCTTACCTTTCTGTAGCTTCTTTTAAATAATACACATACCAACTATTGCCATGACATAATACTAATATCAACTTTCTAATGAGTTTGGTGTGGCTGCAATGCTTTCCAAATGACTGTCATGGTTCGGATGCAAGAGAGGCAGGAATAGGAAGGTTCTCCATCAAAGGCCATGCTGCTATGCTCTCAAAGGACCAGTGGTGACAGCACACACAAGACCTGTGCAAGCTCAAGCCAGACAGAATCCCAGCAGAGGGGAGAAGTGGTCACAAGATCCTACACTTTCTACGGAGCTTTTGGGAACTGACAGCTGCCAAAAGAGGGAAAGCTGGCCCCTCATAGGCTGATCATGTGGGCAGGCCACCCACCCAAGAACTACAAAGGCAGCACTAACTGGACTAGATGGGTTATTGTCTGTCTGTCTGTCTGTTTGTTTGTTTGTTTAAAAAAAAGGAAACAAAGCTATTTGGGGATGGAAAGGGAATGGACCTGGGAAGAGTTGAGAGAAGGGGAGATTATGATCAAAATACAAATAGACCGTAAGAGGAAAACCATAAAAATGACATTCTTCCAACCAAGCTCAAACTCTTCTCCTACCCCACTCTCCTAAGCAGTTGGCACACATCAAGCCAGTCAGTTCTCTCATCTGCAAAATTCAGGCAACTGACCAGTCTGTACATACTGAGGAAAATGAAAGACAGACATCAATATATTTGAAAATGGTAAAAGTTCTAAATGTATAAATTGTGTTTCTATAATACTACTAGTGATGACTCAAAACTAATCATTAGAAAAATTATATAAGCAAGTTACTACTATAAAAGGAATTAAGACCAGTTACGAAAGCTTGACGGCACAAATGTTTGGACAATAGTTATCCAAATACTCCCTTAGTACTGACTTTTAAGATTAACTGCAGAGCTGTGCAGTGATGTTAGAAACCTTTAATCCCAGCACTCAGGAGGCAGAGGCAGGCAGATCACTTTAAAGAACTACTGTGTAAATAAAACTACGCCCACCTCACCCCTACAGATCTCACTCCTTACCCACAGTCCCGCACACAGAGTGACAGGGAAGAGCCATCACTGGTGCAATGGCTCAGGGGCACCTTGAGCACCACACTAAGCCCTCTTAAATATCAAGGTTTCTTGGTTTTTGTTTTAAAAGGTTTTATTATTAGTATTAGTATTATGTATACAATGTTTTACCTACATGTATGCCAGCAGGCCAGAAGAGAGCACTAGATCTCATTACAGGTGGTTGCGAGCCACCATGTAGGTTGTCGGGAACTGAACTCAGGACCTCTGGAAGAACAACCAGTGCTCTTAACCTCTGAGTCATCTCTCCAGCCCCCACCCCCAAATCTAGGTCTCTAACACTCCTAAGCAATGTTCTATCTGGGCTCTAGCAGGCATCACATTACCTCATAGATATTATGTTCCCAGGAAGATCACTTCATTTCTGAGGGCTTGCATCAAGACCTCATTCTGGCTTTGAAAGTAAGTTTCTCCCTAATCCCTGTGGCTACCCTGCAGACACAACACGATTTAAAGGTGTTGAATATCCAGGTGAAAAATAGCACCAGCTGACAACAATGACACCTAAGAGCACTGAAGCAACACTGAAGAGCACTTCAAAAGCTCTCTCTCCATCCCCAACCCCACGACACCCCATGAAAAGGTTGAAGAGGACACAGGTAATTTCAAATAAAATGTAAACTTACAGACTGGAACTTGACATTCCCTCAACAGAAAAAAAAAAAAAAAAAAAACTTAGGTATGTATGTTAGGGTGGGGTGGGGTGTAAGTAGCCAAAATGTAAATCAAAGCCTTCATTCATTCATTCATTCATTCATTCATTGTTTACTGCTTAGGCACAAACTGCTCGGGGCTGTTAGAAACTTAAACGCTATAACAAAATCTTGCCTTATAATAAATAACAGAAAACCAAAACAAAACACGAAGCACAAGTTAGTCCTTTGGTCAATGGTGCCATGGGCAATTTCAACTGCACACATTTAAAAACGTCTTCTTCAATTATGTTTTGTATCATACCATGCCACATGAGTAGGCATGGTGGTACGCTCCTGTAGTCCCAGAACAGGACTAAGGCTGGATAATGCCCAACCAGAACTCTGCTTTCATTCTTACACCTTCCAATTCAACCTACACACTGCCACTAGAATAAAGTTTTGAAAGATATCATCTTCCATCCACACTTAAAATTGTTACATGGTTTCCAACTGCCTCCCAATCCCATTCCAGTTCTAGCCCCCTCCTCATCTCCCAAGCTTCATCCTGCCACTCTGTGGCTGACAAATCAGGGTTGCGCTGACAATGCTCTGAAGCCACTCCCCTGCTTAGAGCATGTTCCCCAGCTAAGTCTTGCTCTATCTAGCTGAAGAACACCTTCCCCAGAGAAGCCTTCCTGGCTGCCCTCCAGCTCTCGTAAGGGTGGGCTACCTTGTGAGCCTTCTCACAATCCTTCCTGACCTCTCGCAACTTTCCTCACAACGCTTTGTGTATTGAGGACCAGGGCTCTACTCCTAGCACACACGCCATCTAACAACGGCCTTTAACTCCAGTTCCAGGGAACAGAATGGCCTCTTTTAGCCTCCATGAGCAATGAAGACATGGTACACAGACATACATACAGGCATAACACCCATACATATAAAATAAAATTTTAAAACCATACCCTTATTTGTGCTCCCCAAGAGAGCAGCCACTGAGTACTGAAAATATAGCTGGCTACCAAGACTGAGGAGATAAATCTTTACTTTGAGCTTTACCTGAATTTATACTGCTTCTTGTAGTTGGTAGCTAACATACTGCACAGTGTACTTTAAAACATAGTACACTAAAAAACTTTAACGTGCAGCCTGACATGGTGGTGCACGCCTGTAATCCAGCACTTGGGGAGGCAGAGGCAGCAGATCTCCAGGCAGAGTTGAAGGCCAGCCTGGTCTACAGAGCACAACTTTAACCTCCTCCCTTGTGAATGTAACACATGTATATGAAATTCTTCGTGTCTAAATATCATTTAGCAATGTAATTTTGTTCCTGAAGGCCTAACAGAAGTGACGTCAGCATCATGCAGTTGGGAAGAAGGCTCTCTTACAAATCACTGTGATATAACCTGTTTCAGCATCTAATAAACCACATCTAGATTTTCTTTTAAGTGTTTCATTAACATTATAGTGCTAGGTCACTTCTGTCATGTGACTTTGCTTAGGTATCAATTTTAACCTTTCTTCAAAAGGAGAAGCAGCATGGTGGGCGTCAGCTTACACCTGCAAAGCTTAAGAAAGCTGAGGCAGGAGGATTGCCTGAGTGCAAGGACAGCCTAGGCTACAAAAGTTCCATGACTGTTACAGTATAAAATGCTATGCTGGGGGGTACGGGGAGGGGCATGCTAAAATACTAGATGGGAGGGCAAATACAGGTGTGAAAAGAGCTTTATTAGGTTTGGCTTCCAATCTTAGCCACAATAGCTCCACCCTTGGCCCAGGCAAAAGAGAATCATTTCAATCTTGAGCTGTCATTCTTGTAGGATTTCAAAATATTACATCACTTTATGGTTTATTTTAAACAAATCTTGCCAGGCGGTGGTGGTGCAGACCTTTAATTCCAGCACTCAGGAGGCAGAGGCAAGTGGATCTCTGGGAGTTAAGAAACCAACCTGGTCTACACAGCAACTTCCAGGACAGCCAGTATATAAACTGTCTTAAAATAAACAAACAAATAAATCCTTCTCGGCCAGGCGTGGTAGCACATGCTTTTTATCCAGTGCTCCAGGCAGAGACAGGCGGATCTCTGTAAGTCTGAGGCCAGCCTGCTGTACACAGTGAGCTCCAAGCCAGTCAAGACTGCAAAGCCAGACCTTGTCTCAAAGTAATCATCATCATCATCCTCCTCTTAATAATCAAAGAAAATTATTGTATATATAGCTCATTGCTTTTTTATATAGGGATTTTAAAAGTACTCATTTCAAAATCACTTAGAGTAGTTTTAATCCTGATTTTTCTGCAGTTAGGAAAGGTTAATCTGTGGAAACACTATTAGGAATTATGAATAGATTCCTAGCTAAAACTTGGGGCTGAAGAGATGGCTCATGGGTTAACAGTTTTGTTCTTCCAAAAGCTCCATGTTTGGCCTTCATTCTGAGGCTTACAGCCAGCTGTGGATCTAGCTGCAGGGGATCCCAGCATCTCTAGTCTCCATGCCCTCACATGCACATATCATAGTCAGACATGCACATGTACAGCAAAAGCGTTGGCTTGGCAGTTCCTGGAACATTTCTTTTCCAGAGAATATAAGTTTGGTTCCTATGGCTCAAAACCATCCACTCCAGGGGATCCAACACCTTCTGAGACATCTGAAAATGTGCAGGCAAAACATTCATATAGATAAAATAAATATCCAGTGAAAAATAACAAAAAAAATTTTTAAAAACTTAAATACTGAATTATCCTCTTTTTCTTGAGGGCAGTGTAGAGAGAATAAGGAAGAGAATCATTGAGCAGACGGGTAATGGAAAAAAGTACAGTATACAAAAACAGGTAAATACCTATGTTAACGAGACCTAACTCTTAAAAATGACTGGCTGAACCAACAGACACAAAGACCATGTTTGGGTTACTCTGTTTTGCTTTTAGTTATCGTTCACATTTCATCATGTCAAAGAAGCAAGTGTCACACTTTCTGAACGTTCCAAACATAATGAGGAAAATGGATCGGTAGGGAGTTAAGTGTGCTTAGAATAAGTACTTCAGACCATGCTGCAGCCTCAGCTCCAACAAAGCAAAAGTGCAGACAAGCCGATTTGTGTTTAGGGGATGTGCAAGGAGGCTTTATGATCAAGGGATAATCAGTGACATCACTGACATGAACATGTTGATTACCAGTGATTCACACTGTGTCCACATGAATTTGAATGCCCAGGTACTTAAGTGTAATTCCAAGACTAATGAAGCAGGAGTGTAACTAAGACACACACACACACACACTGCTAGGAGCCATTTGTACAAGCAGATGAGACACAGAGCAACAATGGAGACAATGAGATGATTCTATAATTAACAAAGACTGGGTACCAGGGCAGAGGGAGTATACACATACATTCTATTTTCCACTTAAGCTAATGGTGTCTTTGATTAGTAAAATAAGAGGAACAAAATAAGTTATGTTTCAATCAACTTTCTATTAGTAACCACTTCAAAAACAGAAGTGGTTTTGTCTGGACATAATAGCACACATCTTTAAACCCAGCACTCAAAGAAGCAAACACAAACAAATCTCTGAGTTTGAGACTAAACAGAGCTATGTGGTAAGACCCTCTCAAAAAAACATAAGTAAATAGAAGAACAGAATTTTCTGAACTTGTTTCAATCTGAGTATCTGCCTCACTTTGTTTCAAACACACCCACAACCTATCACATCCTATCACGTGCAAACCACCTCAGCAGAGCTAAGCACAGAAGTGAAACACACTCTACTTCCTTCTAAGCACACCTGGAGAGAGGACAGGACTGGGAAAGAAGAGCTGCTTCTCTCTCTCTCTCTCTCTCTCTCTCTCTCTCTCTCTCTCTCTCTCTCTCTCACACACACACACACACACACACACACACACACTCACACACACACGACATGGAGGACAAGGTGGGCTGAAGAGTCTGGAACTACCAGGAAACAACCACCCGCACACAACAGACCCTGAGAACAGGCGTGGGAGAACACTGGCTCTCAACTCAACCCTTCGCCACACAGCACCGCATGAAGCCACCGGAGCCAGAGGGGCGAGATGTCACCTTTCAAAAGGTAGCACCGCAACCTAGCAACTCACTCTGCAAGTATTCTGTTTTTATTTTCTTTTTGTTTTGAGACAGGGTTTCTCTGTAGCCCTGGTGTCCTGGAACTCACTATGTAGGCCAGGCAGGCCTGAAACTCAGAGATCCTCTGCCTCCTGAGTGCTGGGATTAGAGGCGTGAGCCACCACCACCTGGCTGTGCTTATTTCTCATTTTCTATCATTTAATGTCCACTCAGGCACATGTGTCTCACAAAGGCTCTGCTTTGTTTTATGCTGCTCAGGTTTTAGGGCTCTTCAATGTCCCCCACCAGTTTGTTCAAAGGCGTTCTTCACTGCTGTCTTCAGCCACACCTCCCATGCTCCCCTCATGCTTTCCTTCTTGCTCTCATCACTAACCCCTCTTCCTTTTACAGCCTTCCAAACCTCTAACCAATCTCTATTCTGTGGATCCTAACAGGATCCCATCTATTCTTCCCATCTTGATTTTTTTCTGTTCAAAGTTCATGTACTACTTCACCCTTCTTACTCACCCTCCTTCCTTCCCATTCTGAATAATAATCCAAGTGCACTCCGTAAGTAATTACCCACGGTTGTTTATCTACCCTCCAACAGCTACTCAAGTCAAGTGAGGCACTGTTATTAGCTGACATCAGATATCTACATAGTGTTAATATCAAGTATTCAGAGAATAATCCAGTTTCTATGAGGCACCCACAGTTCCTACGCTGAGGAACTGTTTTCTGAACTATACACTCGACTCTACATCCAAATTCTGCAAGAACACTCACAAATAAAAGAACACTGCTGCTAAATAATAACTAACCATGTAACACCAAATGTGTCAATCCCAACACAGCAACATAATAATTACAAAAAAAAAAAAAACACCTTAAGTCCCTAAAACCACTATCTCATTGTAATGGCATCTAGCCACATTAAACAAAATCCCAGACAGAGAATTCAAAAGAATGATTATAAGTATGCTCCAAGAAAGTAAGCTCTTCACTGAGAACACAAACAGCTGAATGAAATAAGGAAGATAATGAAATATAGGACAGAAAAATTCAACAAACACTTAAAAAATCTGAAAAGCTAAAAATTTAAAAAAAAAGTCATGCGGGCAATGGTGACTCATGCCTTTAATCCCAGAGTTTAGGAGGCAGGGGCAGCCAGCCTGGCTTACATAGTGAGTTCCAGGAGAGCCGGGGCTACACAGAGAGAAAAAAAAAAAAAGTCAAAAATTTCTGTGCAAAGCCTCACCAATAGAGAGGCTCAAAGAGAGCAAAGAATTCCTGAGCTTGAAGAAACTGGATCAAACAAGGGCAAAGATAAAATGAGTCATGAAGTACCAGTGGGAATTCAAGATATACATGCCACTCTAAAACCAAACCGAAGGCTGACAGGCACAGGAGAAGACTCCAGTTCTGAAAGCAGAGCACACACTAAGGGCACCTCCACAGCAGGAGCACTCCCTTCCACAGAGCTCATGCCTGGCAGCTCCTTCTAACTCTCCTGTAACTGGCTCCAGGACACTCTTCTGCTCTCCAAGGGACACATGGATAACATTCATACACATATAAACAGACACACACACATATAAATAATCTTTTAAAAAAATAAATGTTTTTAAAGTATCATAACACTATGCCCAAGTTTGAAAAAATACAAGAGACATTAGGGCACTAAAGAGACAAAAAAGCTAGAAATGAAGCATTCCTCATACTATAATTAAAACATGAAATATAAAACAAAGGAAACATTAAAAGCAGCAGGAG
The DNA here is from genome assembly GCA_028658305.1 of Pachyuromys duprasi. Classification (NCBI taxonomy): domain Eukaryota; kingdom Metazoa; phylum Chordata; class Mammalia; order Rodentia; family Muridae; genus Pachyuromys; species Pachyuromys duprasi. Next base: position 52,904,069 of record CM053756.1, read on the forward strand.
AGAAAGACTAAATCACAAATAGCTGCCATTCATAGCAACAGCAGATTACCCAACTGACACTTGAGCACAAGGAAGACCTGGACAGATATTTCCAGTTCTAAATGACAACAGCTGCCAACTCCACTATGCCCAGAAAAGCTCTGTAATAACTGAAGGGAAAATTAAAAAAAACAAAAAAAAAAAAAAACAAAACAAAACCTGAAGGAATGAAGAGAAAAATCCATTAGGTAAAGAATAACCACACTAGAATTAAGAGATGCAGAAGGGGGGGGGATCAAAAATCCCCCTCCAAAAATCAACAAAATGTCAGGAGTCAATATACACTTTTCAGTAATAACTGAATATTGCCAACTGTGCTGGTACACACCTTTAATTCCAAGAACTGGGAGGCAGAGGCAGGTGGCTTCTGTGAGTTCAAGGCCCGCATGATCTCCATTAGTGAGTCAACCTTCCTAATGTTGCAAGCCCTGAATACAGTTCCTTATGCTATGACGACCCTCCACCATAAAAATAATTTTCACTGCTATTTTATAACTATAATTCTGCTACTGTTATAAATAGTAATGTAAATATCTGTGCTTTCTGATGGTCTTCTGAAACGCCTACATATGAAAGGGTTGTTCACAGGTTGAGAACCACTGGTCAGCATGGTAGGTTCCAGGCCAGACAGGGCTTACACAGTAAGACTTTCAAACAAATAAAAATAAAAGGAGAGAGGACTGTTAATGGTCTCAATTTCCCAATCAAAACAAACTGACTAGTAGAGTGTATCAAGAAGCAGACACCAGGAATGATGGTTAAGAGCACTGACTGCTCTTCCAAAGGACCTACATTTGATAGCACACACCATCTGTGATTCCAGTCCCTCCAAGGGCACTGCATGCACATGGTACACAGTTATAAATGCAAGGAAAACACTCACACACGTAAAACAGGAGTCATGTTTTTTTAAAAGCAAGATACCATCTAGGTGGCCTCCAAGAAACAACTCGCCACAAAACCAACACTACCTGAGGGTGAAAAGATGAAAAAAAGATACTCCAACAGACCTGAGAAACAAAGGTGTCACCATCTTAATATCTGACATGCTGTCAACCTACCTTCTAAAGATGTTTACACCACAAGCTTCAGAAGCTTCTTTCTGCAATGGGCAGCAGTTAATGCAAAGACTCATAACTAATCAACATGACAAGAGCGATTGTTGAGCACCGAGTCCTAAATGGCACATCTGTATCACCAACACCCCAAACACACACACACACACACACACACACACACACACACACACACACGCTTCAGAGCTCAGAGAACATGACAGAAGAAAGGGGAAAGAAAGAGTGTAAGAGCTGGGGATAGGGAGTCCTGTGAAATGCCATGACATGGCCACTGCATTCATGAACTCACTGCAGCCAGGGCCAGACCTACACACCAGACCTACACACTGGTAAAGCCAAGATCAGTCAACATTCCGGCAGCCAGCAATACTGGATTCACTGGATCGCCCAAAAAAAAAGAACACAGGGTGGGGAGAGCCCCCACATGGAAGAGGTGAGGGGTGTCCTGAGGGAGTGGAAGGGAGGAATTAGGTATACAACCAACATACACTGTACATATATATGAAATTGTCAAAGAATAAAAAATATTCTTTTTAAAAATGTACCCACATTTCATGACTTTTTAAGTTATTATCTTTATTTGGATGGATGGATGGATGGATGGATGGATGGATGGATGGATGGATGGATGGATGGATGACATGCATGTCATGACACACATGACACTTGCAGGAGATGGTTCTCTTCTTCCATCATGTGGGTCCCAGGAATTGAACTCAAGTCATCAGACTTACACAACATGGGCCTTTATACACTAAAGCCTTCTCATCAACCTGAGCTTCTCATCTAATAATCTTAAAAATAATCAACTTACCTAGTTAAGCCTCAGAGTTAAATAATATTCTATAAACATCAGACTAAACTTTTACAGCTGCTACCCTGCAATGTTTATCTACTGAGCAAACAGCACCTCTCAGAGTTTCCACACTATTTCATTGTGACACAGACTATCTCCAACTGTGAAAATAAAATGTCAACAGAAATAAACGGATGTTTATACTAAGTAAATTTAGGGGAGAAAATAGTCTGATCTTCCATCCTAATTAACCTATTGTTCTAGAATATACACAGTATATTCTTGTTTTATATATGTGTGTGCATGTGTGTGCATTTTTTTAAAGCTCTGGCTAGCCTTTAGTTTACTATGTAGACCAGGCTGGCCTTGAACTCACAGACATACGTCTACCTCACCTCCCATGTGCTAGGATTAAAGGCATATGCCATCACACCTAAATGTTCAACAACTTCCTAAAATATTTATGAAACAATTGTGCCTCAGTATATTTAAGTGTATGAACAATTTTAAATGCATTAAATTAATACTACTTGTATCTAAATAGTTTGACAGTACTTTGAAGCTAAGCATAGCAGTAAATACCTGTAATCAAAGCACCTAGGGAGTGAAAGCCAATTAGACCACCCTGAGCCACATCGAGCTCCAAGATAGCCTGAGCTGCACAATAAAATTCTGCCTCAAAACAAAAGGAGAAAAGGGGGAAACTGTATTCACATTAAAGAAATGTGCTGACAATTTTATTTCAAATACAGCAATTATCAACAAATGCTTTTTTTACCTGCTTACAAAATGTCTAACATGAGCCAAGACAATGTCCCTATTTCACTAAAAACTTTTAAGCCCAAATTACAGGAAACACACTGTTTTAATCCTAAAAGGCACAGAATCTACTATAAAGAACTTTCAAGTTCTATAAACAGCAGTCTTCAACAATCTCCAAGGTAGCAAGTTTCCCAGTAAGGAGACGGTCTCTATAAATTACACCAATTACCCATCCCAATGACACAATATAAACCAGAGACAGGGCTGGAAGCTGCCTGTTCTGAGCACTAACTCGTTTGAACTGTATGCTCCTCTTGGCATTCTCCTTCCTATTGTGCGCCCACAAGAAAGAGCTCAAAGCTCTCCAATTTGCCAAGCCCCTGTGATTGCTGTCCTGACTAGACAATGCTCAGCAGCAAATACTGAAGCCTGAGTCACTGCAGAGAGCAGCAATTCTAAAGGAACTCCCTTTACTCTCATGGTGCCAGAATAATTCTGAGAGGCTCCTCTACAAATGCCTGGGTGTGGGCTCTAGCTAGCTCATTTTAAAGACCTGCAAGCTTCCAGAGTGCTGTGCTGCACAAAGTTTCTTAGGAACATATCTTTTTGCTTTCATGTAGGGGACAAAGATACTCCTTGATGACTTTGAATCCACACCATTTCTGTATTCTTCCCATCCATGACATGTTCATGCCACTGACATGGCTAGCCCAGATTACCACTTCCGACAAGTGTTCTGTATCTCCAGATCTGGCAACCCTCCATAAACACAAATACCACATTCACCCAAACACACAATCACACCCACACAACCTAGCCACTCTCAAGATCAACCAATAACCTTTCATAGCAAAGGTCATCATGTCAGTCAAAGCTCAAAGTTCTTTTATTAACCCCCACTGCACTCAAGAGAAAGGTCCAAAGGCCTCAGCACTATCCATGGAGCCATTATCACCACCGTTCTCACCTCCTCAGCCTCACCCCAGCTGATCCCTCTTCACAATCTACCCATGGGCCACTCTGTTCCTCAACCTCCCCCTCACTTCCTGGCCTTCATCCATGCCATTCCCTCTGCCTGAAACACTCCTCCTCTCTTTTGCCCTTCTTACAGACCCTTGCGGAAGGGTCACTTTCTCCAGGGTCCTTCTCATCTCCTCCTCCACACTAGGTGGCTGCTCCTCTCTTAGCACCCTGGACACTCTACTCAACTGTATCAATTTCCTTCTCTGTGCCTCATACCCCTGAGGGTGTGACAAGCCTCCATTATAACAGAGGCACTGGATATATTCTATGTCTCCCTGATAAAAATTGTGTAACTACGGCCCAGACAACAGAGAAAAATGATTAAAATCAGACATGACATGATAAAGACAACAATTTTGACTATTCTTTGGCAGAAATTACAAACTACACAGGTGTCTACAATCACCCTTTGGAAAGGCTTTAAAAAGGTGTGTTAAAACGTGTTACTAGATAATTACTGGCTTTGTGCTCACTACTTCTGTTAGGCAAACCAAAGTTCATAAAGGGGCCAGACTGAAAGTATCAATGAAGGGATCCTGCATGCTTTAGAAAACTTCTGCTGTCTGCTACTACCAAAGTGTCTTAGTCTGATTCAAAATCTGCTGGCTGAAGGCAAGTAGTTACTCCACTTCTCCCGTTTCTAAGCCTTGATGAAAGTAAGGATTCACTAGTAAAGACATAAAAACGCATGCTGCCAGGAAGCTACACACTGAGCCGCCTCAGAGGGTGTCATTGGAAGCTATTTTCTTCAGGCCACAAGTCCCACAGTAAGTTACAATCTAGGGCTTGTGACACTCCATTTTTCCAGAGTGATGTCATAATTGATGGCACTAAGCACTCTGAAGCACTCACCCACCACACCCTGCACTCCCTACAAGAAGGGGCAAGTTATCCGCCCTCTGTATGCTCAACTGCCCCATCACTAACAGATAACTCTGTAAGGTTCCTATGAGAGCTGGCCTGCCCATGTAAACCCCACAGCACTTCACAGACACCCCAATAATTCTTGCAACTCTAGATGTAAAGTCTTTGGACCTAGTTAATTTTGGTGTGTGATTTTTTTTTTGCAGTATTTTTTATAATAAAGTTCAAATTAACTTTTAAACGTTTCAAATCAAATTAAAACGAAAAAAAGACTACAGCTAAAATACTTTTCACATCTTTGGAATTTTTTGGTAATCCTATGACTTAATTCTTGACTAATGTCCTTCCACTGAGAGTTTTTTGAAAAGGATTCACTTCAAAACCTCTGAACTGAGAAACTTCCACAAAAATCTACATTTAAAATCCACTTTCTACTCGCCTTCACCCTTAAGCCTATCTTCATGTATCAACCATTCCTAAAGAATAGCCACTTCCCAAGATGTCTTCACTAGAAACAGCCATCTCCTTCATCAATGCCTCAATATACTCTTTTTTTTTTAAAAAAGATTAAAAAAAAAAAATAAAACCCTGAATCACAAAAGCTGCTCTTTAAAACCTCCAGTTTCCTTACACAGAACTAGTCATGAGCTACGATTACAGCAACTGTTAGGTGACAATCTAAAAAACCCAAAGTGTTCCAAGAACAACTTAAACTATAGCTGGGGCTAGAAGAGGGGGTCCCAGATATCTACCTGACTGCCTGCCTCCCCCACCCCACCCCGCCCCAACTCACCCTAATGCGGTAACACTGTGCTGTGAACATTTTTTTTTCTTAATTTTAATAGGGAAAGAGGAATTTGAGAGCCAATGAGAAAACTGGCTCACATTCCACAAGCCAAGCTGGCTTGAGGTTCTGTTGGGATGTTTCTGTTTTCGGTTCGTTTTAGTTGGGTTTTTATTTGTTTATTTGTTTTGGGGGTTTGTTGTTTTGGCGTTGTTGCTGTTGGTGGTGCTGGCTTTTTTTGGACAGGGAAATCTGAACACACTCCCTGATACTGTGTTTTAGGTAAAAGTGAGACCCTCAACAACCCTGTTAACTTTACTCTCCAAGCCCGAATTGTGGACTATGGACCTGTACAAACGTATGACGTGTGGACAAGCTTCCTAAAAGCCACTGGGGAGTGAGATATAATTTAGGAAGTGATGATGCAAATCTCCCGGGGAGCAGCAGGGAGAAGGGGGAGGTGAAAAAGTCAGAGGAAATACCCTCCCGATGGCTGGGACCCAACTCCTGACAAGACTGGGGGGGCAGGGAGGGGAGGCGGACTGGCCTCCGCAGGCTGAGGGGAAAAGGGGGCAGCCCTACCCCACTGCCAAGTGCCAGCACCGCCGCCTCCTCCCTCCCCCTCGCCCGTGGCCCCTCACCCAAAGCCGGCCCGGGGAGAGCGAGTCCCGCAGAGGGACAGCGCGGCCCCGGGTGGCCTCCTCCTCCTCCTGCTCCTCCTCCTCCCCAGCCCACCCTCCGCGCCCCCTGCCCGCAGCCCTCCTCGGGCCGAGGCCACGGTCCCCGCCCGCTCCCCCGAGGCCCGGCTTCCGCGGCCCAGCTTCCCGGGGACTCCCTCGGGTCCTCCCCACCACCCCCACCCGCCCCCCCGGAGCCCGAGGCCCGCGCCCGCGCCCCTGCCCCCACCACTTACCCCCAGAAGCCGCAGGGACAGCGAGGCGGCAGGCTGGGCGCTTTGCTACGCTCGCTCCCGGCGTCTCCCATGGCGCTCGGCGGCGGCGGCGGCGGCGGAGCTCGGAGGCGACGGCGGTGGCGGCGGCTGAGCCCGGGCCCCGCTCGAGGGAAGCGGAGGCGGCGGAGGCGGCGGCGGCGGCGGCGGCGGCGGCGGCGGGGGGCGCGGGGCGGGGGGAGGGGGAGGGAGCGGGCGCGCAGGCGGGCGCGAGTCCGGGACTCCGAGCCGGGATTCCAGGCCGGTCAGCTGGAGGCGGGCGGCACCACTCGGCCGGCGGAGACGGGGGGGGCCGGGCCGCGGGGCGGCGGGGAGGGAGGGGCGCTGCGGAGGAGGAGCTGGGGCGAGCGTGCGAGGGGGGCACCCGGCGCCCTCGGCGGCTCTCCCCTCCGCGGTCCGGCCACGGCGCTGTCCCGTGCGGCGACGCTGGAGGGCTCGGGACCGGGTGGGGGGTGTACCCGAGGCCCCCGCCGGCTGTGGAGTCGCAGCGGCCGGCTGTGACGCCCGGGGTGGCCCCCGCTCGCTCCGTAATCGCCTCCCCTCCCCTCCCCCCCACTAGACGGCGCTGACCGGACAATGGCCGATCCGCCCCCCCTCCCCTCGGAGGACACCCCTCCGGAGGCGGCGCGATGGTCTCGCCCGGGGGAGCCGCCGCCGGAGCCCGGCGGATCAGCTGGGAGCGGGGCGTGCCACTTTGTTCGGCGCCCCGGGGGCTGGGCGGCGCGTGCTCCCGCGGCCTCCGCCTTCCCCGGAACTTCCCAGGCCGGCCGCCGGCTGCCCTACGCCCCTGCCTGAGGCAGGGGCCCAGCTTTAGGGTCCCGCGGGGAGCCTCGCCCCCTCCCTCGTCGAACAAATGGTACGCCCCGCGCGGGCAGGGGACGGGGCGTAGTTGTACAGGGTAAGTGGGGTCGGGCCCCGGGGCGGCGGCGCATGCGCCGGAGACCTCGGAGGCGAACCCGGAAGCCGTCCCGGAGCCCGGCGTCTGGGTCGCCCAGGCCGCTGCTCGCCCTCCTGACGGACGCCGTGGAGCGGTCCCCCCACCCCCACCCCCGACTGCCAGCCCTCGGAGAACCTCACCTCCCGTTTGCCCCACCCCCGGCCCGCTCTCCCAGTTCCAGCCGGAGAACTGGCCCGGTCCTGGCATTAGTGAATTTCTGTAAAAATGTATATAAACTACCTCTCTCCCGTAGCAAGTCGGCGGCAGAGGGAACTTGGCCGAGTGTTCCACCCCGCTGATGTCCTCAATCTCAGAGTCCCAGGACCACTCCCAGTGTCCTGATTTGGAAAACCTTACTACTCCCAGGACGAATATGGTTGCTTTGGGGAAGAGATTTGACTTCAGTGGTCAAAGAAACTTGAGCCATTGAAAGAATCCTTTAATATTACTTATCTATGCTCATGAACTCTTTCTGTTCTCCAGTCAGTGGTAACCAGAATAGTCCCACTATTCTGATCACTAATTTTAACACGAAAAAAAAAATTACACCAGAACTCCTGGACAAGTGAGCTGGAGCGTGGGTTTTGGAGCCAACTTGGAAGTCCAGAAACTTCCAGGAAAGCTACCGCGTACCCTCTGAACCCCAAGGGGATCCAGCCCCAGAGAATATTCTTAGATTAACTCTATTATCAAGTGGTACTTTTCCTTTCCTTTATATCAGCTTGTGCGTTCCCTGGATTTGTGAAGACCGGCATCCATTCTCTTGGTCTCTATAAACTTCTCAAAAAACAAAACAAGAATCACATTGAGTTTATAATGCTTGGAAGGATGCTGCTGAGGGTGAAGACAATGTAAAAATTAAGACATTAAATTCCACTGTTTAATTCTGATTTTGTGAACTTTCACATGCCTTCAATAGAACTACTTTTATCAAAAGTGCATAGGAGCTGGGTGTGGTGGTGCATGCAGAGGCTGGCAGATTTCTGTGAGTTCGAGACCAGCCTGGTCTACATCATGAGTTCCAGGATAGCCAGGACTCTAGAGAGAGACCATGCATTGGGGGGGGGGGGGGAATGAATAAACACATACAGCATTCCTCATTCTCATTGGATTCATGTTACCCTTAAAGTTTCCCTTGAATTGACATGTAATTGCCACGTAATGAAAGACAGCCTTTGAGTGTAACAGAGATTAAGTCCCTCACACACATCTTGATGATTGTCTTTTTCTGTGTAGAAAAGAAATCAAAAGGAATGTTAGATGTAAAAAGCATTTGTCATCTAACAGACTGCTTGCCTGTCCATCTGCCACTAAATTCAACAAGCATTTATTGAATGCCCAGTATGTCCAGCCACTGGAGACTAGAATGATTTCATAAGAATGTAGCCTACCCACAGATCCAAGCTCCCTGTATGTGGGAAGTCAGATCATTTGCCTTCCATCTTCCTCTAACACTTCATTCACTGCTCTCCATCCTGTGTCCTTCCTTCACTGCCTCTTCACTTCTCAGTTCCTCTGGGGCTCCTGCCTGCCTCAGTGGCCCTTCCTCCCTCTGGCCCAGTATATTCCTACTGTTTGGGGGTCATGTTACCCCTTTGGTGTCTGCCAACTCTGCCCCAAGAGAGTTGGGCCCTTTCTGTGCCCATTAGAGGACAGTCCAGCAGTTCTCTGCTTATCTCTTTAAAAAAAATGTCATCAAAAGGACCAAGATTGAAGCCCAGTTAACCCATATTTGCTGAATGGAAAAACTAATTTGACAAAAATACAGTCCTTACCAAGAGCCTTGTCTTTGCAAGTAGCAAAATCACACACATTTCTTTGTGCAAAATTAACCTACCTCCCTCTGTGTCTCTCTGTGCCTCTGTGTGTGTCTTTGTCTCTCTCTCTCTCTCTCTCTCTCTCTCTCTCTCTCTCTCTCTCACCATCACTGGACTACATAGCAAAGTATTACCTCAAAATCTAAAAGTGATAACACTATCACAAGAAGAAGCCAATCTCACACGAGGAACTTAAATATCAACAGCAAGTCATGTGGCTAGTCCTAGATCCTTTTCTCTCTGTTCACACATTCTTTCACCTCTGCTTCTTTTTCTTTTCTGCAAAGTTGCTTCATTCTCTTTGGACTTGCTTCTCTGACAACATATGCCAGCTTACCCTCATGTCAAGAGCAAGCTAAAACACATTGATGATGGATTCCAGCTGGGCAGTGTTGGCATGAGCCTTTAATCGCAGGAAGCAGAAGCAGGAAGATCTCTGTGAGTTTGAGACCAGCCCTATCTACAGAGCGAGTTCTAGGAAAGCCAAAGCCACACAAAGAAACCATCTCAAACAAAGAAAAAACCCAATGTGTGTATCCCAGTTTCCAAGGGAAAGAAACTGGTCAGTCTAGTTTATATCAGGTTGTCAGGCCTTGGTCCTATGCCACCTTCTGTCAATACAGCGGTGCAGTCAGGGCTGCCAAAGGCGCATCCTTAGGGTCAGTGGTTCTCAGGATTACTGGAGCCGGGCTCATGGCAGCACACACCTTATTCCCAGCACTTTGGGAGTAGATGCAGGAGAAGCTCTGTGAGTTTAAGGCGAGCCTGGTTTGGACAGGAAGTCTTAACTTAGGCAGGGCTACATAGTGAGAGACCTGTCTGTATTGGTTTTTTGTTTTTGTTTGTTTTTTAAATTATTGCAAGGCTGGAAGGATTGCTTGGTGATTATAAGAGGACCCAGGCTCAATCCCCAGCACCCACATGGCAGCTCACAATTGCCTATAATTCCAGTTCTAGAGAATCTGAAACCCTCACACTGACGTACATGCAGGCAAAATACCAATGCATGAAAGAATAAACAAAATATTTTTAAAAGAAGCTGTAAAAAAAAAAATCATTGGGAAAAAAAAAAAAGAATCAGTTGTCTTCTTGGGAAAGGTCCCAAAAGGTGTGTCCAGGAGACACCAAAAAGGAATAAAGTGCATCGTGAAGTTCGGAAGCATAAAAAACAATAGGATCGAGAATTCTCCGAGAATGGTGCCAGTTTAAACTACCCCAAGCCTTCATTTAAGTCCCTTTCTCACAAACAAAACATCATTGGCATACTTATGTTACATGATCTTACACAACACTCCTTGCCCTGCAACACCTGTCACGGTTTACAAGAAACAGTTATGAGACTTCTCCACAAACATCAGATTTGTTTTGCCCACATGATTTACCTAAGACCAAAGGCACATTCAGTTTTTACATTCAGTAGGTATTTGTTGAGGGCCTTGTGCACGGCTCGATGGGTAAGGGCACCCATCTGAGTTCAGTCCCTGAGACCCACATCTTAAAGAGGACAGCCAGGCAGTGGTGGCTCACCCCTTTAATCCCTGCCTGGAAAGGCAGAGACAGGCAGAGTTCTGAGTTCAAGGCCAGCCTGGTCTACAGAGTGAGTTACAGGCCTACACAGAGAAACCCTGCGGGGGAGGGGGGAGGGGTAGAAGAGAACTGACTCCCGCAAGTCATGTTCTGACAACCACTTGCATTATGTGGCACACACACAAGCAAGCCCACCTATATACACACACATATACCTGCATGCGATGCAAGTTTTTATTGACTAAAATTAAAAGCAAAATAGTATGTTGATTATGTCCCTATTAGGCCTGACGTTGCAAATCTATAATTCCAGCTACTCTGGAAGCCGAATAGGATGATCACAAGCCCAAAGACAACCTGAGCTATGCATGCACCTAAATAATTTAGTGAGACCCTGTCTCAAAACACTAAAAGGGAAGGGCTGAAGAGACGGCCCAACAGCTAAAAATCCTCTTGCAGAGGACTCAGGTCCAGTTCCCAGCACCCATAGCCAGTGGCTCACAAACACCTATAACTCCAGCTCCACGCATCTGATGCCCTCTTTGCACACCTGCACGCACACAAACACATGCATGCGCAGTTTAGATTTGATTTTGTTTTTCAGACACGGTTTCTCTGAGTAATCTTAGGTGTCCCAGAACTGGTACTGTAGACCAGTCTGGCCTTGAACTCACAGAGATCTATGTGCCTCTCCCTCCCCAGTGCTGGAATTAAAGGATGTGAGCCACCACCACCTGACTAATTTTTCCCTCCAGAAAGGGAAAAAGTTGACAGCCAAGGTTACACAGTAAAACCCTGTCTCAAAGCAAACAAACAAAAAACAAAGTAAAAAGTGGCAAGGAGGGTGTGTCTCTATATTATAGCACTTGCCTAGAATCCACCAATGAGGAGCTGGGGTGTGGCTCAGTGGTAGAACATCTGCCTAGCATGTGCCATTGAGGGGCTAGAGGTGTGTGTGCTCAGTGGCATTGTTCAAGGCCATATACAGGTTCGGTCTCTAGTACTGTGAGACCCATATACATCATTGTCCTATGAGAAAGGTCTGACTCAGTCACAACCTACCCTTGCCCTAGAAGATGGCAAAAAGTGCTAGTTTGGAGAGAACCACAAGGGCGGTGGATGAAATAAGACATTCCCTGCCCGCTTAACTCTTCATCCTTGGTTCCCAGGATCTGGACTGGAAGAGCATTCATCCATTTTCCCACAAAGTACCCACCTAACTGGATGGAAGCTCAGAGAGGAAATAACTTCTCAGGGTATCATCAGGTTAGGGGTCCAAAGTGTGGGGTAATTGGCAGAAGTGCTTTTGTCATAATTGTCTTGACTGTTTTCTCGTACCGATTGCATTCCAGACGAACCTGGATGTGGCCCTTGGGAGTACTTTGCCTTCACCATTGCCCCAAAAGGAGCCATCAAACATGCTCAGTAAGAGCCAGGGAAGAATAATGTTGCCTGAGCAGCCAGGGCTCCTGAAGTAGCAGCTGAGGTTTTCGGGAGCAGGCCTCATGCGTCTCAAAGGCAGGGCCACACAGGAGACCTTACTTAACCCTGAAAAGCAACAGAAGGACTTTAGGGGCCTAAGAGAAAGCAGATGATCCTCTACTGGTTCTAATCCTAACCCCCAAGACTTTCTCTAACCCCGATTTAAGGCCTTTCACTGCTGTAATTCATTGTAACCTGGTATTAGCCCTAGTGTCCAAACCCTGGCCTGGACCTTAATCCTAATCCTGTTATCTGCCAAACAGAATCCCAGATCTCAGACATGACTGCAGCCCCAATTAGATTCACAAGCTCAACAGAGACTCCTTACCTTGACAGTGACTAAAGTGGCCGCAGCTCCTCTTTGCTCCTCTTTGCTCCCTCCTCCCCACACTCACGGGAACAGGGAACTCCAAAAATATCCTAGATCTTTGAAGAGATGAAAAGCCAGTTTTGGTCCTCAGAGAAAAGGCCCTGACCTGCCAGGAGAGACAATGGAGGATCTCCCTCCCGGATCAAGACCCAGCAACCATATGTCCTGTGTGCTAATTCAGGGGCTGAAGAACCCTGCAAGGCCAGACAAGATGATAGCCAAGTCCCCATATGACTTGGGTCCCAGGGGTACAGCTGGCAGAGGGCAAAAGATCTGAGGCCCTTCTATAAAACAACAGGACATAAAGAGGTTCGAGGCAATCCTGATCTACACAGAGAGTTTCAGGCCAGCCAGGGAAACACACAAGGATGTCATGCAACAGCTTTTCCAAATACATCTGAGGACATGGGGTGGAGGGTTGCTCTCTCATTTGCGTTTGGTTTTCCTGGGTGGGAAAAAAAAAATTTTTAATCTACTGAATAAAACCCTGTCTTATGTTCCTCCCAGCTTTCAAGTTTTCTGATGTACAGTTGGTTCTCTGAGTCATTTACAGTCCATTTGGCATAGATAAACTCTCAGAACCAAGGGAAAAGAAGGGTGACCAAGCATGCCATCTCCAGCCCTTCTCGGGAAACTAAAAATAAAGGAACTAAAATGACAACCCGGATGGGGAAAGAAGGGAGGGAGCGGGAGGGGGCTGCCATTTCACATTCTGTGTTCCTTATGGTAGTAGCATCATCACGCGCACCCTGCCGCTCACACCCAGCCTCGGCGTGAAATTTGATTTTACTGACTTTTCTATTTCTTGACAAGAATAGAAATAACCATTCCTCTCAGAAATTCTTGACCTTTGTAGAAAGAAAAGGCCTCCCCAACACCACCCTCCCCACCCCCAAGAGATACCCTGTGCTAACAGCCTGTAGGCCTAGGTATTTTGTTTGTTCACAGTTATGTGAACTAGATCATACAGGGCATAGTGTACCCTCAAACTGAAGCCATGGCATCTTCTGTATCTCTGTGCACAGGGCTAGAGCACAGCTTTTGGCTACTTTATTGGGTTCTTTTCTCCTACCACCCTTCACCACCCCAATCCCTTCTGACCACCCAACACTAAATAGGAGAGAGAGAAGGTTAGATGGGAAATGGGGCATCAATGTTGTTAGACTACTTCCTGCTGACTAGGGGCCTTGAGTTCCTTAGGGAACGTTGTCAGGGTATTCCCACCAGCATTCCAGCAAACAGCAACAGCAGAGGGAGCAGCAGCCACTCCCCCGCCTGAGGCTCTGGAGAGTCCCCAGAATTCCCAACATAAACCATCTGCGGCTGGCAAAATCTCGACCCTCCTGGAGCCCGAGACAAATCACAGTCAGCTGCTGTGCAGCATCTGAAGCAGCCCCACGTCCTACAGTTGGGTTCCAAACAAAAACATATTTGTGTAATATTTCTGTGTTTTTAAAGAAGCCAAAGTTCTCACTACAGCCTTTTTTTTAAAAGATTTATTCTTATTTTATGTGCATTGGTGTTTTGCCTGCATGTATGTCCATATGAGGGTGTCAGATCTCCTGGAACTGGAGTTACAGACGGCCATGTGGGTGCTGGGAATTGAATGGGTGTCCTCTAGAAGAATAACAGCCAGTGTTTTAACCACTGAGCCATCTCTCCAGCCCCGCCCCTCTTTTTCTCCTAAAACTAGTTCTGCACAACAGGCAGAACAGAAAATCCACCTGCTTCTGCTTCCTGGATGCTGGGATTAAAGGCGTGTGCCACCACGTTCAGCCTTTTCATTCTTAATTAAGTGTGTGCATCTCGGTGTAGGTGTGTACAGGTGGATGCAAGTGCCCTTGCAGGCCAGGAGAGTGTGTCAGATGCCCCGGGAGCCAGGGTTAAAGATAGTTGTGAGCTGCCCATTATGGGCACTGGTCCTCTGTAAGAACAGTGCACGCCCCTAACCACTGAGCCATCTCCCCAGTCCTACACTGTAGTCTTAAGGTTAAAGGCATCAATGCTGGTGTTCCAGAGGCACAGGCTTGGTCGGGGTGAGAGGATGAGAGGAGGAAGGGAAGAGAGAGAACAGAGACGGAAGAGCCTAGTGAGCTATCGTCTAAAGGTCTACAACCAGCAGAGTCCATAGCATAAAGCTGTAACCTGGGTCTGAAGACATCCAAAAGAACCACGTCCCGACTCACATGTCCCTCTCTCACAGAGAGAGAATTTTGTCTTATTTCTTCTTTTGTTCTATTTGGGCCTTTAATGGGTTAAAAAAAAAAAAAGAAAAAAAAAACGCCTGCTCAGCTTGGGGAGGGCAATTTCCTGTATTTAGTCTACCAATTTGTTTCTGAACATTTAGGCTACTGTAACAAAATACCATAGACTGGATAACTTACAAACAACAGAAATGTATTCCTCACAATTCCCTCTTCTTCTCTGTGTGTGTGTGTGTATGTGTGTGCACACATACGATTATGCTCCACATCAGGTATCATTTTCAAGTGCTCTGTGCCTCATTTTTTTCACACATGATCTCTCACTGAACCTGGAATGCACCAGTTCTGCTAGGCTGGCTGGCCAGGGAGCCCCAGGTCTTCCCGTCTCTGCTTCCATTGCTGGGATTCCAGGCGTGGGCTTCCAGCTTTTCTTTTTTATGTGGGTGCTGGGGATCTGAACGCAGGTCCCGGTGTTTGCACAGCCAGCACTTTACCACCTGAGCCACATTCCCAGCTCTTAGTCCCCAGCGCTCTAACGATGAAATCATGCCACTGGCAGGTTCAGTCTGAGAAGGACTCGCTGTGGATAGAACCCTGGCTGTCTTCAAGTGCCAGAAAGGTTAAATGAGCTCCCTCAGCACTGTCTGATTAAACAATTCATGCCTGTTTATTATTGCTGGTGTGTGTGTGTGTGTGTGTGTGTGTGTGTGTGTGTGTGTACATGCACGCATGCATCTTTGGAGTCCAGAAGGGGGCATCATCAGCTCTGCCAGACCTGTTACAAGCACATTTGAGCCACCAGATGTGGATGCTGAGAACTGACCTCAGACCAGTGTTGGCTCTTAACCCCTGAGCTCTCCAGCCCCACCTTCCTCCCAAGGTTTTGAGTCAGGGCCTTGTTATGTAACCTGATCTGGACTGGCATTCTCCCATGTGTAGCCAGGCGGGTTTACAACACAGTGGCATCCCTTTGTCTCAGCTTCCTGCATGCTGGGATTATAGGCATGTGCCAACAAGTCTAGCTTTTCCTTTTTTCCTTCCTTTTTCTCTCTCTTTTTAAGACAGTCTCTCTCATCATGTTGCTTAGGCTGGCATCAAACCCTTGGCACAAATGATTTCCTGACTCCATCTCCCAAGTAGTGGAAACTGCAGGTATGCACGACTCTCCCAACTTTCAGGGACACTTCTTAGGAAAATAATTGCAATACTGTTTCATGTTCATTTTGTGAGGCCGAATGTCCCATCAGGTGTGTGTCATGCTTCCAACAGTGCAATGAGAGGAGAGGGCCCCCATGCCTCAGCATGTGATCTTACCAGTCTTAACTGTTTCCAAGGTTACTGATAAAAGACAGCTATATAGTTTGTCCGTGGGGGTTGTGTATGTATGTTTTGTTGTTGTTGAACTGATTTAGCATAGAATTGTCCATTTAGGTTCCTTTGTCCACTTTTCTACGGTGGTGGATTTTTTTCCTTCCTTAAAGTTTCAGCATTGACGTGCGGGACAGGAGCCCTTTTCCACACACATTTCCACAGTCATTTCTCTGTCGCTCCCCTCTCCCAGCCATCTCATCTTATCCCGGGGTTCGAACCCATAGCTGCATATATTCTCCGAAAGCACCCTACCGGTGAGGTACAACGCCAGTCATTTTTGTATTTTGTTTCATTTTTAAAGTGGAACCTCACTCTGTGAAATTGTGATCCTCCCTTCACTGCGACTGCACAGACCTGTGCCTCTGGGCCTGGCTTTGTCGCTTGTCTCTTGACTGCATCTGGGCTTTTGATTTTCAAGGGTCGGGGATGGGGCGGGGCATGTGTGTTAACCTTGGCTAATTTAGAGGTGCTGATGTGGACCCTCTTTTCTAGAGCTCTGTCTGTTACCTAAAGATTAAAAACAGAAAAAGGGAGACAGAAGATTATGAGTGATAGGAGACAGGCTTTGGGAAGGAATTTCCTCCCTTAGGCTATCCTTTCCTTCCTCATGTCAGGCAGTCTGAGGCAAAAGGCCAGGTCATCCATGGGTCAAGGCAGTCTCTTGGGCCTGGTGCCCAAGCTCCCCAGGGCAGGCTGTCCAGGACTTGTGCCCCAGCCTTCCTGATTTCCTATCTAGAGTCTCTCAAAAGTGGCCAAAAGCTATGACCTTATCGCCATATAAGTCCCTAAAGACCTGAAGTTTCCCATCAAGTGCCTTGCTCAAACTAGCATAGATCATTTCCAAGGCCAAATGGCATCATGGGTGGCTGAGCACATGCTGGGCTGGGATCTGTTGGGCACTGAGGATGCCAAACAGAATAAGGTAAGGGTTCAGGAAAATTCTAAGGACAGCCTCAGCTCACACAGAGGCCAGGTCTGTGTAAACGTCAGGAGAAACTGAAAGGACAGCCCTGTGGAGGAAGGATGCTTCAGGCAGGATCCCCATTGCCAGTAACTCCTTCCCACCAGCCTGGGAGCCTGGCTAGGAGGAGGCTGCGCAGCTGCCATCTGCTCCCTCTTGGCTCCACTGCCTGGCAACTGCTTGCCTGGGTCTGTTCTCTGCTCTGGAAGAGGAGGCAGCGTTCCTCCGTGAACCATCAGGCGGGAGCGGCCTCACCAGGGCCTGGCCGCATGATGGATTCACTGATTATGACTTTGTGATGTGAGGGCTGCTCAGTCCCGTAGCAGATTCCATCCCATCTGGTGCGTGCTTTGTGAAAGAGCTGAGAGAAGGGAAAACTCCACACGCTGGCCGCTCATGCTGGGGGAAGCGGATCTCGGTGTGGGCGGGTGTCGGCGGGTATGGGCTGGTGTGGGCAGGTGTGTGCACACAGGTCCGATTGCATACGCTGGTGGGGCACCTGCATAGGGGAGAACCTCAGCATGGGCTGTAATTGTGTGCATTCACGAAGGTGTGATAAACACTAGGAGTTCAACACCACTGTGATCCCATTTCCTGAGAAGGGACCACTCAGCAAATAGGCTATTAATAAATTATAGTGCTACTGTTTTTTATGCTGTCTGCTAACGGCAATAGATGCTCTGCACACCCTGATTTTGTCTCCGTTGTTATGGTTTTTGTTGTCTTGTTTTTGTTTGTTTGTTTTTGAGGAGGGCTCTCATGATCCAGGCTGGCTCACGGTGGCTTATGGAGCCAAGGATGAGCCTTGAATGCCTGATCATCCTGCCTCTCCCTGCAAGTGTTGGAATGGCAGAGGCCACTCACTCTGGCTACTGTAGTCTGTGTGAGGGATCTTACCTTCTCCACCCTGCAGGTGAGGCCACTAAAATCCCGGGAGCCAAATGAACTGCCCAAAGATTCAATTTCTAAGCAACACCGTCAGAATCCTAGATGGTGTTTCTTATTTCACAACGCATGCTATTTCATTTCCATCTCCTTCCTCAATCTCAGCGAATGAGCATTAAACAACAAACTGCAACTGTACACAACAGGAATGATTCAGGGGAAAGTGAATGCCAAGCGAAAGAAGCCAGGCCCCAAACAAAATAGCTACTGCGTCGGTCTGTTTATGGGAAGGTCAGACACAGGCAGGACTCATCTACCGTGTGATGAGGATTAGAAGAATGAGGGGTGGGACACATGGAAACCCAGCAATGGATACAGGGGTTCAAGGTCATCCTCAGCCATACAGTGAGTTTGCAGCCAGCCTGGGCTTCATGAAACTCTGTCTCAAATCAACAAAACAATTAGGAGAGAATGGGGGGATGGGGGATGGGAGTGCAACTCAGTGGCACAGCGCTGCCTGATCTGGCAAGGACAAAAGCCCAAGCTTCACTCCTTGGCGGGTAGAGGGCAGAGGAATGGGTAACCCTTCAGGAAAGGGGCGGAAGGGAACACCAACGTCATCTTAGGGGCTGGTCACTGGTTCCTGGTTACATGAATGAATTTAATCTGCGTGCAGCCACTGAGCCATGCCTGTGTGATATGCACATTTTTCTATATGAATGATCATACTCAATAAAAAGTTGGAAATGAAGATAAAAATCTTGCCAAGAACTCTGAGAAAAACAGTGCTACCTGGGAGCTTCTGGAAGATTCCAGGCTCTGAAAAGGGAGAGGTCATGAGGCTAGTTGACTCCAAACTGAGTGTTCTAGGTCAGCTACAGGGAATGATGACAGTCAGTCTAAAGACTTTGGCAGAGTGCTTGTGTGACATGCTTGGGGTCCTGGGTTCCACGCCCAGCACTGCATAAATCAGGCATAGTGGCACATGCCTATAATGCCAGCTCTGGGAGGTGAAGATGGGAAGATCAGAGATTCAAGGTCATCCATAGCTACATAGGTAGTTTAGGGCCAGCTCCACTTCAATGAGACCTGCCTCAAAAATGAACAAATAGGCCAAGTGTGGCAGCATACACGCTTAATCCCAGCACTCAGACGTAAGTGGATCTCTGTGAGTTTGAGGCAAGCTAGTCTCCACATAGAGTTAGAAGATAGCCAGGGCTATAGAATGAGACCTTGTCTCTAAATCACTCATTCACTCACTCAATCAAAAGACAGACAGACAGATAGACAGTGAGAAAGAAAGAAAAGAAAAGAAAGGACAGTGGCACTATGCACTGACCAAGAGACAGTTGTGCCTTTTGGAGGCTAACAGGCCCGGTTGACTCTGTGGGTCCATCCCCGGCTAGCTGAGAGATGCTGAAAGAGCTACTTAACACCTCAAAACCTTCGTTACCTCTGCAGCGCAATGGGAGCTACATGGTAGGAGGAGAAAACCTCCTACCTACATATATATGTATACATATATACATATTCATATGCATATATGTACATATGTATATGAATATATACATATTCGTATGCATATATGTACATATGTATATGAATATATACATATTCATATATATTCATTCATTCATCCATCTGTATATACACATATGTACATCTATACACACTCACATATACTGAGCTGATGAGTGAGTGACTGAAGAACTTGAGTCACCTAATCGGAGGCTAACCACGACACACTTCCTTCCCCAAGGACCCATTTAGAGTTTCCCACTTCCTCTTTCATGACCCCCTAGCCCCCTGGGAACCAGTGCAGACGGGCAGCCTTTCACCAGTTACTTTTCTACATGCAACACAAACTCTCTGCCCCACCCCACAATAAAACGATGCCTTAAACACAGCAGCCATTTATCTTGCTTTCCTTGATAGAAGTCCATTAAAACATGTGTATCAGGGGCTGGAGAGATGGCTCAGCGGTTAAGAGCACTTGACGCTCTTCCAGAGGACCGGAGCTCAGTTCCCAGCACCCACGTTGGATGGTACATGGCCACCTGTAACTCCATAGCTCCAGGGGATCTGTTGCCCTCTTCCGGGTTCTGCAGGCACTTGCATAAATGTGGGGGCACACACAGACAGGGAGAGACATGCACATACACACAAAAGTAAGCAAGTAAATAAAAATATTTAAAAATCTTAAATGTATGTTTCACCAAAAGGCAAAGGCAAGGCACAGTTTGAAGGGGGGAAAAGGGTCATAGATCCTGTTCCTGATAAAGACCTGGCTTCCAGGGGCTGGAGAGATGGCTCAGCGGCTAACAACACTGACTCCTCTTCCAGAGGACCCAGGTTCAAGTCCCAGCTCACAACTGTCCGTATGTAGCTCCTGTTCCAGGGGATCTGACACCCTCACACAGACATACATGTCAATGTCAAAACACTAATGTACATAAAATATAAATAAATTATTAAGGATGGTATTCCGCCATTAAAGATTCTTATTTTTTTTAAAAAAGAGCTTGTTTCCAAAATATATAGTTGATAAAAATCAGCAACAAAAAGACATAGAATACAATTAAAGAGAGACAAAGGATTTGAACAGCCATTTCCCCAAAGATGTATGACTAAGTGACAAGCAAGTGAAAGGAACAGGCCAACAGTATTAGTCATCAGGGATATGTAGATAGGGACCACAGGGGATATGACCTCATAGCCACCAAAGTGAGCATCACCACAAAGACACACAAACAAGCCTCTGTGAAGAGGTGGAAACACCCAGGCCCTTATTTGGGACTTGAAAGGTGCAGCCACTTTGGAAAATCATCGGACAATTTAAAGAGACATGTGAGAGGTGATTTCACTGTACAGCCCAGCAAGTCTACGCTTGGTTATCTCTTAAACAAGAGACGTGAACAAAGCCCACAACGTGCATGCAAACATCCACAGAAGCTTTGTTCCCGGCAGCCCCGGAAGCAAGAACAACCTAGCCTCATCCTAGCGAATGGTGTAACTATAGGTTGGAATACTATTCACCAGTAAAAAGGGGTGAGCGCTGATGTGTGCCACATCTGAGGACAAGCCAGATGTGAAAGCCCACATCTGTATACAGGGTGCATTTAGGAAAATCTAAAGAGGCAGGAAGTAAGTCTGTGCTGAGGAGGGGGGAGGTGAGGGTGGGGAAGGAGAAGCCTACTGGCATAAAGGTTGTGATGAGAAATGCAAAGCTCAGGAGCACATAGCACATCGTAGCTACTCTTGCTCCTTATTTACATTCCTTAACCAAGGTGTAGCATACGCGCAGAAATGCACAGGGGCCTTAAATGGACAGCTCGATTTATACAAAGACACACACGCTCACACACACACCCTAAATAATCACTACCTGCATCAAGACCAGGAGGGCTCTGGGCATCTAAAAACAGCACTCCTGGCCAGCCCCCACAGAGCAAGCTCTTGGTAGGTGCCACTGGCAGAGTCTACCCTCATGCGGCTCTTCAGTTCCCTGCTCACTGTCTTCTTATTCTACCATTCCGCCACTCCCCTGACACAGCCTCCCCTCCCTGATGCCCACGGAGTCCCACTGACTCCCACTGCCATAAATTTCACCGCAGAGATGGGGGTCCAAGGGGGTAACCCCAGCTCCGGGCAGGAAGGAAACTGGAGCTCCATTGTAGGCACACTTATCCTAGGACCACAGAGGCCATCTGCCGTGTGTCGCTGGCTAGGTCCCTCTGTCGATGCCCTCTCCCCACCAAGGATCACAAATTCTGAGTTTCCACAAGAAGGACACTCCAGCCCAGGACCCCTAAGGCGCTGTGGGGTCAAGGTCAACAAGCATGGCCCGAGTTCATTCAGTGTTTGTTTCAGCAGCTCTCCCTTTCTGTGTCTCTACTCTTCCTCCATCACTAGCCGGTGAGCCAGGCTCTTCCCTCAGCTCTGGGCTCCATTTACAAGCTAGACTCTCCAGCCTCCTTCATAACCAAATCCTCTACCAACAAGCACATTTGTTTATTACTTTCACTTTAGAGACTTCAAAATCAAGGGACCCTGAGAGGGGACTTTCCTTATCTTGACTGACCAGCTCTGTCCATCTTTCTTTTGTGATGGTACTTCCTCAATCACTCTCATTGAACCTGGAGCTCACAGAGTTAGCTCTGCTGGCCAGGAAGCCTAGAAAACCATCTCTGCCTCCTAGGCTGGAGTCGGCTTCCTCTTCTTCAACATGGGTGCTAGATCCAAACCCAGGTCCTCACACTCTCAGGACTTTCCTGACTGGGCCCTCTCCTGCCTCATGCATGGTCACTAAACTCTTAACTGGAACCACAAGAAGCTGAGCCAAGGTCCAAGGCGAAAGGCTTATCCCAGCATGGCTCAGACTTCAGCAAAGCCTTGGACCACGTGGTCAACACTCAATTAGCACACGTTGTGTTCAGGTCTAATTAAAAGATGGCTGTGGGCGAGCGGGGCTAAGAGGAGAAGCGAAGCAGGGAAAGGAGTTATTTAAGGAGGGAGAAGAGAACAGTGGAGCGGCTGCACCTGCCTTGTGGGCTGTGTCCTTAGAGTGGACCACCCACCGGGCTTCCCCTCCTCCCGCCTTGGGTAGGCCAGTGGGGCAGGCCAAAGCTGCCACCACCATCCATCACAGCCTGAGAGCCCACGGAAGCACGGGGCCCATCCTGGAGGACAGTCTCAATCAACCTTGGCTCAGTTGATTCCCTCTAAATGACTCTGGGATGTAAATAAAATTAAGTTAACGCCGCTGTGTTTGTCTCTAGCTCGGGTAGTAATGGGCTGTAGAGACACTGCCCCTGAGAACGGCAGTTAGGAGAAACAGCAGCTTGGCGCGCTTTTTGCTACCTCCCATGGCCACCTTCGGCCCCCTATCAACGTTGTGGGGAACAGTCAACTACCAGACAAGGCTAAACTGCCTGTAGCCACATGTGCTAGCACATCTAGACACCTGCTTTAAAATAGCATCAAATTTTAAAAAATCATTTCTAAATATTGTGTGTGGTTGGTTGCTTTTTGTTGTTGGTGGTTGGTGGGGTTTTGTTTGTTTGTTTGTTTTGTTCTGTTTTTAAGACAGAGTCTCTCTCTACATAGTTGTGGCTGTTCTGAAACTCACTATGTAGACCAGGCTGGCCTCGGACTCAGAGATCCACCTGCCTCTGCTTCCTAAGAGCTAAGATGAGTGGTCCTTCAGTGTCTACTTTGAGATGACAATGTCTGCCACAATATCAAAAGGGTGGACATGCCTGTTGGCCTTCAGTTTGGGGGTCCGGAAGCTTGTATCACTGTCAGTTTCCCTGTATCTCTGACTTACCCTGTATGGGCAGCCCAGTTGAATTGCTCTCCATGGACACCCTAAAACTACTGTTTCTTACCTTTTTCATCTCTTGAGTATTTGTAACTCT
The DNA here is from genome assembly GCA_028658305.1 of Pachyuromys duprasi. NCBI lineage: Eukaryota > Metazoa > Chordata > Mammalia > Rodentia > Muridae > Pachyuromys > Pachyuromys duprasi. The sequence continues at coordinate 52,927,333 of CM053756.1, forward strand.
ATAACAGGACTGAGTGCTAGTTTCTCTCTCTCTCTCTCTCTCTCTCTCTCTCTTCTTTTTCCTTACCAGATCAAGATCACACACCACAGAGGCCTGTCTGCAAGGAGCCATGCCTGGCCGCTCCTCACCGGGATGTGATCTGTGGTTCACTTTCCTCTCCTCCCATTCTCCTCCTCCTCCACAGACACCATCACGCTGGGTTAACTTCCACAGCACCAACCACATGATTCCTTGTGCGTGACTGTCCCAGGCCTTGCCAAAGGCTCAGTGCCCCGGTTCCTCTTCACTGGATGCTAACACCAGTACCCCACCTCCCACTTCAGACAACAAAAATGTCCAGACTTTACCGGAGGCCACAGGAACTGCTTGAGGGAGGAGGCATCTGGGAGAGGAGGCAAAGGAGGAAGCATGCCGTGGGTGAGGGTGTTTGAGACAGAATCCTATCACATGTACATCTTTCCACCTCCTATCCCCCGATTCAGAACGGGGCTGAGTTTTTTTGTTTGCTCTTCTTTCTGTTTTAGGCAAGGTCTCATCATGCAGCCCTGGATGGCCTGAAACTCACAGAGATCCACTCTGCCTCCTGAGTGTTGGGATTGCTGGCATACACCACCATATCTGGTCCAATATGGCATCTTCAAATCGATTGCCATTGATTACCATTGTCCTTAAATCATAAATGACCAATCAAGCTTTGGGCTACGTATCAATAATCCTAAGCTTCTTCCACCTGTCAACCTTGTCCCTTTTTTCCTACTCCTGCCCCTCAGTTTACCCATCCCAGTGTTGTTGAATATTAATATTTACTATTGATTTATCTTTTAGTTAAACAGCGGCTATTCCTAAACTAGCTGTATACCCAAATCACCACACAGAGACTAGGGTTTATTTAAATAATCTAGAGCACAATGCTGGGCAATAGTTACTCCATCCTAAACCTCCAAGCCTGCATAGCTTCCTCCCATTCAGATTTCCCACCTTATACTTGCTTTTAGTCATATCTTAGGTCCGGTTCAGCTCTCCTCGTGGTTCAAGCCCTCTCCTGCTGATCTCTCCTCTCCCGCCTCCTCCCACTAGTTTCCTTCTCCTCCCCTCCGGACGAGGATGTCCCACCCTATCCTCTCCATTGCTCAGCATTGTCTGGTTGTTTTAATGACAATACAAGAGAACAAATGGTGGCCTGTTTACACAAACTTGAGACAAGTGATGCTTATTACAATGCAAGGTCGGGAGGAAACCAGATAGCTGCGTAGAGAAATTAGCATGTGAATGAACAAGGGTAAATTGTATACATTCCACAAGAATATCATACCAACACCCCAGCTTCAAGGAAAATTACTACATACACACACAGGTTCATGTGTTTGAACATTTGGTGGCAATGTTTGCAGATTACAGAAGCTTTAGGTGGTGGGGCCTGGTTGGAAGAACTGGGGTTTGACAATTGATGGTCGTAGCACATGGCTTCTGGCCGCAGCCCCTTGGCTTCTTGGTCCACGGAGATGTGCAAAGGCTTCCTTAAGCTCTCACTGCCACAGGTGGCCAGAAGTTCCCACACCACGCCTTCCCCACCACCCAGAGCCAGAATAAGCCCTTCCTCCCTCGAACTGCTTCTTTCAGTTTCCTAGGACTTATTTTCTTTTCTGTGCCTCTGTGTGTACCATGTGTATAGATGCCCACAGGAGCCAGAAGAGGGAGTCCAGTGCCCTGGCGCTGGAGTTACAGGTAGTTTGTGAGCCTGGCAATGTCAGTGCTGAGGTCTAAACTCAGGACCTCTGGAAGAGCAACCAGTGTACCCGTATGCATGCACACTCACGTGCACACACACATTAAAATGCATGGGGGTGGGGGCGGGGAACAGACAGAGTCGGAGAGAGACAGGAACAGAAGGAACATCCCCAAGCCCTGTTTTGATAAGATAACATCAAGTGAAGGTCTAAATAGATTGTGATTCTCTCTGTCCATGGGGCAATGCCCTCTCACCCTGTCTCTCCAAACCCAGAGTCCCGAGAAAGAAAAAGGAAGAAGGATGGAGGGAAGGATGGAAGGAAGTCCTTAGGAGTTCTTCCCAAGCAGAGCTGCCTCAGTGAAAGAGCTCCCTCGATAGATTATGATTCTCCAGACAGGAAGACAAGTTTGTTGGAGGAGAGAGGCCATGGAGAAAGACATTCCGGAGTCGCGGCAATTGTCCAACAGAAACAGCCTCCAGGGCTGGAATTCACCCTGATGAGAGAGGAGAGGCTAAAGCTCCCACCCCTGTACCCCGCCCCTGTACCCTTTCACCTCTCACTCCAGCCTTCTCCACTTACAGAACAAACTGTGGGAAAATAATCCTGTGATTTTAACTCTATTTATAAACGTCTCCGAGCTTTCATGTGGTCCAGAAGAAGGCCTGGCCGGAACATTCCAGATCACAGAGGAAATCAAAGAACATGTTTATAGTCACGGGACAAAGCCTGAGCACAGAGGTCTCCCAGGACCCTGGGGGTGGGGCTGCGGATTTGAAATAAACACACACACACACATTACCTCCCACCTCCCATTCGTAGTCCCTCCTCGTCTGACTGGTGTGTGTGCCTAAGTCTGCTCCTGGCCAACTTTTTGAGCCGGTTAAAAACCCTCATCTTAAAGTACATCTACAGCTGGAGATTGCCCATTGGCAGTGTCCTGGCTGTGGGCTGTGGGTGTGACCACTTGGCTGCTGGGTTCTTCAGCTTAGTGGATGTGATCTGACTTTTCTTTCTGATGCTGTGAGACCCTGGGCTCAGTGCTTCTTCCCCCCCCCCCCGCCCCGCTAATTCAGCCACACTTGGGCATCCCTGGGTAGACTCTACAGGCACTGACAGGGACAGAATGGTGAGGGCTTCCTGCACTTTCACATTGTTTTTCCCTTACTTAACCTGTTAGGGATTTCCTAGTGCAGCCTGCCCCACCCAGGTATATGGAAGGGCTACTTATCTAACTCACTTGCTGAACATAGATGGCCGCCCCAGAGACTCGGCCCCTTCCCTGCGGAACCCCTCCACGTAAGATTCACAGCGGGCCGCCTGTTCTCCCTGCTGCAGCTCTCAACCCCGGGCTGGGCTTGGCACACGGAGAGGCTTCCTGGGCTCTGGGCTTCCCTCCCACATTCCAGCAGTTCCAGGAAGTGGCTGGGAATGAGGGCTGGAAGAGTAAAGGACCTAGATGGCTTTCCAGACCCTTCTGTAGAGCTAAGGTTTACCTCTTGTATTCCAAAAGTCCTTCAGGACAAACAGGATGAAGCAAGACCCCCTTTGTCCCTGGAGTACTGCCCCCTCACCCTGTCTGTCCAAACCCAGGGGACCAGGTCCTTCCCTCTAACTGGCAGGATTACTACCACACCAACAGCACTGGACCTGGCTGCCGAGCCAAAGTCCCTTGTTTGGCTCCGGTGGATGATAAATGATTGGGCAGGGATGTGTGTGAGCGCATGTGCAAGCACACACTAAACAGACGGGGGAAATGAGGCAGACATAAACAGAGGCGATGGAAACAGGAGGCAGAGGGAAAGGCGCAGATACAAAAGCTCAGTCAAGGAGCCAGAGAGATGGCTCAGAAGTTAAGATCACTGGCCGCTCTCCCAGGAGATTGGGGTTCAGTTCCCTGCACTAACATGGCGGTTCCAACTGATGCCTTCTTCTGGCTCCTAAAGTCACCAGAAGCAGTGCACGGATACACATGCGGGGAAAAACACCCATACACATAAAACCCAACCCAAACGGTAACAACAAGAAGAACAATGGCCCACTGGGACAGGGAGACAGAAAAGGTTGGGAGAGGATCGGAATAGAGTGAGATTATCACCAAGACCTGGCAGAGTCACAAGAGTCACTGAGGCTGAATTTTATCATCTCTCCATGCCTCAGTTTCCTCATCTATAATAAATCTGGAACTTTCCTCATAGGGGTATTATGAGGATCAAACAAGTTAACATTCCTGAGAGCATTTTAGTCCGTTGAATATAGACATTAACTATTTTTTTTAAGATTTATTTATTTATTTATTGTGTATACAATGTTCTGTCTGCATTAACACGCCAGAAGAGGGCACCAGATCTCATTGTAGATGGTTCAGAGCCACCATGTGGTTGCTGGGAATTGAACTCAGAACCTCTGAAAAAGCAGTCAGTGCTCTTAACCTCTGAGCCATCTCTCCAGCCCGACATTAACTATTATTACTCCCATTTGTGCATGTTCATGTGTTGTGGGCACGTGTATGTACAGTTGCATGTATTTTTTGAGAAAGGGTCTAGCACTGAACATATGCGGCTAGACTGGCTGGCCAGCAAGCCCCAGCCATCCTCCAGTCTCTACCTCCCTAGCTCTGCAATTACAGATCCACGCTGCTGATCCAGCCTTTCACCTGCATGTCAGACATCCGAACACGGAGGTCTCACGCTTGCAAGCGCTTACTTACTGAGCCCTCTCTCCAACTCTACCATCACTCTTTCAGGAACCCCACCATCTCTATTTCTCGAGTGTAGGTACCCAACTAAAACAAGTTCGCCGAGGAAAGAGTCGCCTTGGCTCACGGTTTCAGAAAGATTTCAGTCCAGGACCACAGGAAAAGCAGGACAGATTGTTTCCAGTCTGTGGTCACAAGAATCTACGGTGGGGAGAAGTCACTTGGCAGAAACCCAGGAAACAGGATGTAACTTTCCAAGTCCCGCCCCCTGGGACTTACTTCCTCCAGCCTGGCTCCCCCTTCAAAATAGCTCCACCCGCTGGAGACCGGGTATTCGAAATAGGAGCCTGTGGAGGACGTTATAGATTGAAAGCAGAACGCCAGCCTTTGGAGGGGAGCTTGACGTAGTGGGAAGAAAGGACAAGCTTCTTTTGCTCCCGCTGTCCCAACTTATCCGGGCCTGAGTCTTTTCTGTAAGCCACACCCGCTGCTAACATTTTGCTGAACCGCCCTCTGCGTCTCTGCGTCTGGAGACGCTTTATTCCCAAACACTCCCCAAACTGCCTCTGCCCTCCATTACCTCACCCATCTAGACAAGGGCTCTGAAAGACATGTCTAAAGTAACTAATGGACCCGGGGGTGGTATGGAGCGAGAGATAAGGTTGGAGAGAGTTTGAATTTAGCGATAGAAGGCCTTGAATTACGATTGGAGGATGTTGTATGGGCTTTGTTCCGGAATAAATGGGGAGCCACGGAAGGTGGTATCGTCTGAGCTAAGCATCCATAAATTGGCTCTTGGGGACCCGTAAGTGCAGAATAGCATCTTAAGTTCTCGGCCATTTACATGCTGGTGAGAACAAGTCTCAAGTGCTTTCCCAGGAGCAGGTCTGATGGAGGAGATAAGGGGGCGTGGAAGGATTTGGCCTGAGGATGTCTGGTTTTGATATGAGGGTGACGTAGGCCCTCCAGCAGCTGACCACGCATTTCATGTCAGGCACTTTTCTGCAATTTCACCCCGGGACTGAAAGCCAAGCAGAGAACAGAGCGCACCCAAGTTGTACCGTGTGTGTGTGTGTGTGTGTGTGTGTGTGTGTGTGCGCGCGCGCATGCGCGCGCGTGCTGTGTGTTGTATGCATATGAATTGGGGGCCAAGACTCAAACACACACGATGGGGTACTTGACAGAAGTGTGGGTATGAAGTGGGGCAAACATGGCCACCCAATTCAAGTCCTGGCTTCTAAATGCACAGCCTGAGTCAGAAGAACCCTGCCTGCAATATGAATGAGCTGCTGGGAAAAGATGAGGCAATACCTTTAAACAGCTTGGAGGGGCAGCCAGCAGCAGCCTGAGTCCTTAACACAAACCACATGGATCTTCCCTCATCACATCAATCCAGTAGGACAGCGGATTAAAGACTACGGGCTTTGATGGTCCCTCTTGGTGGCTGAGTAGGCCTCTTCTTATTACCCACATGCCTAGAGGTGGGTAACTCCCATCCTTCCCAAGCCTTCCCCACGCCCCACTTTCTGTTTCACTGTGGTGGGGATTGTATTAGGAGCGGCAGCTGCCCTGAGCTAGGACAACAAAGGTTTTAGCTAGGAGTCTGATATAGGGAGAGATGGGAAGGGAAGGGAGGGGAGGGGGAGGGGAGAGGCACAAAGCTACAAGGAGTTTGAGGCTGGTCCTATCTGTAGTCTAAACTCACTTGAGGCAAAGACCTTACCGGACGGGGCCCAGCTGTGTTGGCAGCTGTACAAACCGCAAGGCAAAATGTTCCTCTGTCTTAAGCATAATAAAGTTCTTGCTGAGGGCGCGGCTCAGAGGCGTAGACCTCGAGGAACATGTGCAGTCACAGGTGCGGTCCCCAGCACTGCAAATAATGAATGAACAAATGAATAAATAATAGCAGCCAGGTGTGGTGGCACGCTCCTTTAATCTCAGCACTCGAGAGGCAGAGGCCGGCCTGGAGCACACAGCGCGTTCTGGGCCAACCAGGGCTCTATAGTGAGCCTCTTTCTTTCTTGAGTTAGTTTCTGTAGTTTGCAAGCAGGGTCTTCTCTCTCACTCTCTCTCTCACACACACATACACATAAACATAGACACACTGTTCTGCATGTGTGTGGTCTGATTCAGGTCCCCCACACATATACACAGACATAGACACACACACAGAGACACGCCAAAGATAAACACACAGAGACCTGCTTCTCACTTTAGTCACCTGCCCCTCGTCAAGGTCTGGCGGGGACTCCAGTAGCAAGCTAAACCTTCACCGCTGCGATGCGATGCTCCCACTCGGGTCTCAGCCCCTTTGGCCTCCCGCAGTTCTGAACTGAAAGCCATACCTGGGGGCCTTACCCAGGTGGCTTCCGGGCTGCCTTTCCTCTGGGCTGACTCTGCCTGCAGTTCCTAGACTCAGCTCTGATGTCCCTTCCACCATCGCCCTTCACTGGGCCCTCCCTCTCTTCCTAAGTCTGAGTGGGAACCTCTCCTCTGTGCTTTGGTGACATCGCCTTCCCATTGTCACCCCACCAAGTTGGCCCTCAGGGCGTCTGGTAGCAGTCAGGCTGGACACCCAGTTCAGGAATAGGAGAGCAGTGAAACAGGGAGCTTTACTTGTACTGAGCTGAACTCCTCTGTGTCCGTTGGTCAAATATGTGTGTGTATCTGTCTCTATCTATCTGATATATATTCTCAAGCAATATATATATTTTTACCAGGAGACATTATTATCCATACTTCACCCATTAGACTTAGGGTATGTATTAGGTTAGACTCCACCCCCACCTCCAAGAGAAAAATTTCTCTCTCACTTCTGTGAAAGGCCAGAGAGGAGTCATCTGGGCTGGTAAAACAGATTGGCTGTTAAGCCCTCAGGATTCACTGCTCCACTCTGCCTATGGTATGTTCTTGCGCTGTGTCTAAAATAACGGCTAGGGCTTCATCCATCACTTATTTATTCCAGGTGGGTGAATGAAGACGGAATCACAAGGAAGGCACGGCGGCGATGGGGAGGTGGCTTGGTGGGTAAAATGATGCTATTGCAAGCATGAAAACCTGAGTTTGGATCCCTAACACACACATAAAACCCAGGCATGCTGGGATGCACCTGTAACCCCAGTGCCAGCCAACATGACAGGTTCAGTGAAAAACTATGTCTTAAAATTAATATGGAGGCTGGAGAGATGGCTCAGCAGTTAAGAGCACTGGCTGCTCTTCCAGAGGACCTGGCTTCAATTCCCAGCATCCACATGGCAGCTCAAAAATGTCTGCAACGCCAGTTCCAGGGGACCTGACACCCTCACACAGACACGAATGCAGGCAGAACACCAATGTTTGTGACATAAAAATAAATAAATAAAGCTAACGTGGAGCCCAGGATGGTAACACACTTTAATGCCAGCCTTCAGGAGGAAAGAAAGCTGTATCTCTGCGAATTTGAGGCCAACCCGGTCTACATAGTGAGTTACAGGACAGTCAGAGCTACATAGAGAGACTCTATCTCAAAACAAACAAAACAAAACAAATTTCCCCAAACAGTGTGGAAAGCAATAGGGAGAGTAACCAGAAGTAGACCTCCGGCCTCCAGACATGCAGGTACTGAAAAAGCATACAGGCAGACACACACACGCACACACACTCCAGGTGGCCCTGTGCTGAGGTGGACATCAGAGATGCTTGTTGCAGAAGAGCTGCAACAGTCGAGGCACAGTGGCCCATTCCTGCAATCCAAGCACTTGGGATGCCGAATCGGGAGGATTGCCACAAGTTGGAGCTCAGCCGGGGCTGGGTAGTCATTCTGTCTAGAAAATAGATAAAAATTAAAAAAGAAGACAGGCAACAGCAGCAATCTTTACCACAGAGAGCCCCAGGAGGTCACTTGAGGTCACAAGGCAGAAGAGGCACCAGAGGTGGGACTTGAACCCATCTCAGCAAAGCATCAGCAAGCGGGACTTCCTTCTGAGGACCGCAGATCAGAAGGACAAGGATGCAACAGGATGGCAGAGCCCCCCCCGGAGCTCCAGATAAGGGGAGTCCCGGGGTCAGGTTCAACGCAATCCGATCCAGGCCCTGTGGGACTCTGAAGGACCTGGGGGGGCCTTCAAATCCCAAGGTGTTCCTTCTCCCCAAGGCAGTCTTGGGGAGAGGATATTGCAATCCCTGAAGGGGACCAGGTATGGGGGTGAGGGTGCAGAGGTCAAGAGAGGAGGAAGAGAGGAACTGAGAGGGGAGATGGGGGGGGAGCCAGGTTTTCCCACAGCCCTGGGCATCACTCCAGGCGGTTCTTCCTGGGCCAGGCAGAGGGATGAGCACAGTAAATTGCGCTGGACTTGGCTCCTAGAATTAAACCCCAATCACTTTCAAGCAACGGCTTGTAGGCTTAAGTCCTTGCAACTGGGCATGGGTCTGTTCTCCCCTGGGGGTCCCCCAGTCGGAAGGAGCGGTGGGGGCAGAGGTCAAGGCGCCTGCTGCCAGTAGCTGGTTGTGATGGAAGGTCTTCCAGCTGTGGATGTCTCAGTCAATATCTTTGAGCCTTGGTATCCTCTGAGTATGGCAAAAATACTACTTTGAGGTGTGATGGAGACTGAAGCACCAGAGGCTGTGGACAGACAAGAGACAGCCTCTGTGTCTACCTCTGACCTTTTATGTGCGCATGTATGTAAGACCCACTCGGCTGTGACTGATATGACCCTGGACTGTGATACAGGTAAAGGACAGGCCCAAGCAAAGCCTAGCATCTAGCATGCCTCAGCAACCTCCACCCCCTGCTTTGTTGTTTTTTTTTTTTATTTTTTCGAGACAGGGTTTCTCAGTGTAGCCTTGGCTGTCTTGAACTCATGTTTTAGACCAGGCTGGCCTCAAACTCGCAGAGGTCTGTCTGTCTTTGCCTCCCAGAGCGCTGGGATTACAGGCATGCGCCATCGCGCCCAGGTCTCTCTGAACCCCTTAAATTAGGTGTGGTGGCACACACCTCTAATGCCAGCACGGAGAAAGTAAAGACAGGAGGATCATTCAAGGCTATCCACAACCACAAAGCCAGTGGAGGCCAGCCTGGGCTACATGGAACCATCTAAACAAACGAAACAAAGCCCGAATAAAGAGATAAATGAAAAGACAGCTCTCCCTCATATATGCATACATAAAATGCAGGGTGTGAGAGTTTATTTAGGACCCGAGCACAGCTAAGTGCTAACGTGTATAGTGTGTACTAACCGTCCTCCAGCTTAGAGAGTGCTTGGGCTGGAACCCTGGGCTTTGTGCATGCTAGGCAAAGCCTCAACCACCTGAGCTACAGTCCCCAGCCTCTCACCATAAGGGAAGAAGCTGACCTAAGGCTTTCAGGCAATCAATTAATAGTAGATAGATCGAGCAAGAACACTTTCCTGATGTAGGAACACGGAAACACATCCGTAAATGAGATTCTAGTCTTGGTTTTAGGAAGGACTCCTATTTTGGATCTAGTGTAGGCCTAGGAAACATCACCACCGGCCCACCCCCACCCCCCCCCACCCCCGTCTCTCCTTCCCCCGCCTTCCCCTCCCCCATTGCAGACTCTTGGTCCAGTGCTCTTCCCAGCTCAGGAGCGTCCAGATGGCAGGGCCGCTGGGCCTGGCTCCCTTTCGCCCCCCTGTGGTCACAACTGGAACAGTCCAGAGGCCTTGCTGCCAGCTCTGGCTATAAGCAGATGGATAGGCCCAGGCGGCCCCTCTTCTCTGGAACCCTCTGCCATGGAGGACACCACAGCCGATGAGTCACCTCCTCCAACTCACCCACCGCCAGGCAGGGGAGAAATGCAGAAGAAACCCTGTTGCCAGGAGGCTGGCAGAAACTCCAGACTGGCCTGGCTGCCACACAGTCCCCACAAACTCGGGCTTTCCCAGAAACAGAGGGGGAAGAGGGAGGAGGGTGGCAGGGGCCTGGGGTGTCTCCCAGGTGTCCTGCCCAGCTTAATCCATACATTTGGTAACCCACCTCCGCCCCAGGCCTCTCTTAGGCACCTGCCGCAGCTGGAGCTCCAGGCAGCCAGCCACCTTCTCCCCGCTCCTTGATGCCACTCCGGGAACTCGTCTCACCATTTACGGGGCAGAGAGCAGCCTTTCCCGCCCACATAAGAACTGGCCAGTGGCTCACTGGAGTGTCACTGGAACGGCTTCTCCAAGCCAGGGAATTGCCGTTGGGTGTCAGTCGCAGATAGGTGTGTGTGCACATGCGCCATGGAAAGCACGTGGAGGCCAGAGGACAACTTGAGGGATGTTCTCTCTTCCCACCATGGGGAGCCCGGGTATTGAACTCAGGTCACGAGGCTTGGCTGGAAGCACCTTTACTCACCGAGTCTTCTCATTGGCCCCCGAAACAAGCTTCCTAAAGGCAGTTTATGGTGGGAGTGAGTCTGTTCTTTCTTGTAGTCACTCACTGAATCCACATGTATTGTTGGCCAGCTGTATGCTAAGTAGTGGGCTGAGGCGTGGGCATACAGAGACACAAAGTCATTGTCACAAGCCCTAGCCCATCGCTGGGTCACATGTTTTCCCCCTGCCCCTCTTCCTTTCAAAAGCTGCTTCAGGAAGTATCTCTGCTTGCTAGCTGTGAGACCTTGGGCAGAAAACAAGAAAAAAACCAACACACGCGTGTGGACTTGTTTCTGTTAAGCGATTCTGACAGTGTCTGGAGGTAAACCTTACCCTGACCAGTTTCCCAGGTAAGAAATCAAAGCCTCGGAGAACTTGAACAGCTGAAACCTACAGAACTGGCGGGTAGAAGAAGCATGATCTGAACTCAGAGCCGCCAGCCTTCCCAAGCCTGCGCCTTCGCTTGCTGGATAGATGGTTTCACGTATAAAATCGCAGTTTTTCTGTCTTCCCCCATTCCTATGATTAAACAACAACAACAACAACACCCGTGGGAAAGCGACTTAAGGATGAAAGGGTTTCTCTCAGCTCACAGTTCCTGGTTACAGCCCATTGGGTCGGGCACATCCAGACACCAGGAGCTTGAAGCAACTGATGACTCTGCATTGGCAGCTAGGAGAGAGTGATGGACACTCGTGTGTAGCACTCAGCCCTTCCAAATCCCTACACAGTCTAGGATCCCCTGCCCAGGGACCTGCCCCGCTCACAATTAAGATGGGTCTTCCCACATCAATTGGTGAAATCAAGATGAGCCCCCACAGGCATGCCCTGAGGCCCAGCTCGAGGAGGACTGAGATTCCGTCAGGCTGACAATTAGCTCTAACCCTCACCACAGCCTAGCGCTTGTAAAAACCTCTCTGCCTTCCCTGCTCCAGCTTCAAGGCACAGACCTCGGCTGTGCTATGGCGGCTCGGAGACACCAGGCTGCGGTGGGAGGCTCATGAGGACAGTGGGGGCCTGAGGTGCCTCTCTTCTCCCGCATGCCACGGAGTAATCTCAGCCCAGCATGGAGTGGTCCAGCAGGAAGAGGTGGAAAGTGGTCTGTTGCTGCGTTTAAAAGTCAAGTACGTGTCTGAAAATAATGTTAATGGATTCCGCAGACGACAGATACCCTAGATTTTTTTTTTCCAGCAGCTTTGCTAATAATGGCCGACCCTGGACGTGGTGCTGCATGCCCGAAATCTCAGCACTTGACGGCTGGAGGGCGGTTAGCCTGGGTTAAATGAGACACTGTCCTCCAAAGAAGTGGAGGAGGGGGTTAAGGACGTAGCTCAGTGGTCCTTGCGTGAGGCCCTCGGTATAATTCTCAGTACCAAAAAAACCCAAAAACCCAACAATTCTAAGCAACCCAAATGTCCAACAAGAAGTGGAGCCATTAACTCGGAACATACATATTTGGTTCTATTTCTTTTTTCTTTGATTTTTTTTTTTTTAGAGAGATCAGACATGTTAAGCAAGTCATTTACCGTTGAGCTATGCCCCCAACTCCCAATACACACTTATATTTTCTACAATGCAATTCTACTCAGTAGTGAAAAAGAATTTCTCTACAACAAGATGGCTGCATCTCATAGATACAATGATGAGTCAAAAGCATCAGGCAAAACAGAAACCACATGCTGTGTGATTCCACTGGCGTGAAGTTCAAGGAGGGACTACAGAATTTTGTAAGAACTGTGTATAACTGTGGCTGACTTTGGCGGTGTGTGTGTGTATGTGTCTGTGTGTTTGTGTGTGAGTGGGTATGCATGTATGTGTTGGTCAGATGACGGTGGTGGTGCGGTCTGGGAGAGGTCATACCTGTTTTGGGGGTACTGGGATATGCAAATATTTTATATCTTTTTTCTTGTTGTTGTTGTAAGGCAGGGTCTCACTATGTAGCTCTAGTTGGTCTGGAACTAGCTCTGTAGACCAGGCTGGCCTCAAACTCACAGAGATCCTCCTGCCTCGGCCTCCCAAGTGCTGGGATTAAAGGAGTGCACCACAATGCTGGGTGAGTACTTTATATTTTTATCTGGGTGTGACTGTATGAACATATGTTTATGTGAGAACTTGATGGGCTATACAATTGGTCTTATGCACATTAATATACATTATATATATTATATCTCAATAAAAGCACAATGAGAATGTCCCTAGGGTGTTACTGGTACCTCAGTTGTCCCAAGCATTTCCCAAGCCATGGGCTTTTCCTAAGGGAAAGTCTGGTCTACATAGTGAGTTCCAGGCCAGCCCATGCTACATAGTGAGACTTTGTCTCAAAAATAAAATAAAATGAATGAATCTTAAAAAAAAAAAGATGACTTGTTTTTGAAAGATTTCCTTTTAAAGTATGTATATTTGTAGCCATAAATTCAGCGCCCACCAAGGCCCTTAGAGCTTGAGTTACAGTTTGTAGACTGTCTGCTGAGAGCAGAGCTAAGACGCTCAGAAGTCTTTTTTTTTTTTTTTTTTTTTTTTGAGACAGGGTCTCTCTGTGTAGCCTGGGCTGTTCTGGACTGGGTTTGTAGACCGGGCTGGCCAAGAACTCAAAGAGATTCACCTGCCTCTGCCTCGCCCCCACCCCCCTGCTGGGATTAGAGGCCTGCACCACAGCGCCTGGCTAAGAAGTTACTTTGTATGTATGTTGTTTTTGCTTTTAGGAGAAAGGGTCTTTTGTAGCTCAGTCTATCCCCAAGTTCACTGTGTAGCAGAGGCTGGCCTAGTCTTTCTGATCCTCCCCCTCCTGCCTCCAGCTTCTGGATGCCGAGGTTTACCACTGCGCACAGCTCGGAAGAGAAGTGTTTTGAGCGAAGGGACAAGCTTGCATCAGAGGCCAGTCGCAGACCTTCCGGGTACTTGGTAATTCAGTGTGGGGGCCTGGTGGGGAGCCGATAGGGCTGGCCCTGTCAACCGTGAAGGACTTCCGCAGTGATCTGTACAGTGGGGAACATCCAAGAGGCTCAAGCGTGACTGACAGGATCGGGCTTCTGTTTTGCAAAGATCCGGGTGGCTGCTGTGCCGGAGAAGATGGATGGGATGAGGGGCCGCAGGAGCAGCGGGGAGTCTCCGTCCATCCGCCAAGCTCCGTGCTCCATGGCGCAGAGCCCCACCGCCCCTGGACTAATCACAGCCTTTTTCCTTTGCACTCCAAGTGGGGAGACTTGAGCACCGAGAGACCCTGGGAACACCACCACAGCCTCCTGACCGCTCCTCTCCTGAGTCTCTCTCTGTCTCGCACCTCTTCCCACCCAGGCGTGATCTTGCAGACTCTCTGCCTGGTCTCCACTCTTTCCACTCAAACTTTTTTTTTTTTCTTGAGACAGGGTTTCTCTGTGTAGCCTTGGCTGTCCTAGACGCTCTTGGTTTGAGACCAGGCTGGCTTCGAACTCACAGAGAAGCCTGCCTCTGCCCCAGTGCTGGGATTAAAGGCCTGTGGTACCACACCCCGCTAAACTACTCACTATGCAACACCTGGTTACCCATCCACCTATCTCATTTCCGGTCAGTTTTTCTGACATCAAGATACAAGGACCCTCATTTGGGACTGCGGTCCCTACAAAAATAAAAATAAATAAAATAAAATAAAATATAAAAATAAAGACAGGAACTCAATTCTAAGAGTTAGGTTCTTTTTTTTCCCTCCAAAGTTTCCCTCCAAAGTCAGGTTCTTTTTTTTCCCTCCAAAGTTCCCACTTGACCTACCTTCGGCAAAGCCCCATTGGCTGAGCTTCACTCAATGCTAATTACTCTTCCATCCACTGCCGACCACCTCCTCTGCGCTTGCTGTCCCCCGGAAGACACCTCCACACTCCGATATGGTCTTGGATGTACTTGGTGGCTTGGGTTTACCTCTGGGAGGCCCTGGCAGATGGGAGGGCAGGAGGAGGGAAAGCCCGGCCCTGTCTCCCTCTGCAGGTCACCCACAGCCTCTCGCTCCGGAGGCCCAGCCTCCTCCTCCATTGCTCATACAGCTGGAGCTCGCTCGCTCGAGGTTGGAGCCATGCCGGGCGGTGTCTCCCTTTCTCTTTACACCTGCCGTGGGATGGAGCCCCGGGCATCCCATCATTCTCCATCTCTGTTCCTCCTCTCTTCACTTACACTCCTTCCGTTAAGAGAGCGAGCCCTGGGTTTCCTGCGGTGACAGACACTCCTCAGTTGAGCTCTGTCTGCCTCAGTCATTGGTCTGTCCCTCGTCCCCACCCCTGCCCCTCACCCACACCCACCCCCTGCCCGCTGCCCTTTCAGCTTTAGTTTGCTGACTAGATACACTCAATTACATGGGAATTGCTGGCTGACTTTGATTCCTACCTGATTTCCAGGATCAAACATGTGCACCTGGGTCGGAGCCCAGCACAGTGCCTGACAGATGGCAGAGCCAAGGTCAATGCAAGCTAGCTTCCCCTTTCAGCAGAGGGTTGGTGACCTGGCTCCCATGATGCCTGCTCTCAAGCTGGAGACCCACACTCCTTCCATCCCATTTGAGAATGGCAACCATATTCCTAGTAACACATTCTGTCTCCAGCCATACTTGTCTGCGACTGTGTTAGCTGAGAGTGGGTCTCTACGCATCATTTGTCCTCTAAGCAGATTTGTGTGGGGGTTGGGGGGGTTGAGGGGGTGTTCTGTACGATACCGGAAGTGTCCACTTGTCCTCCCTAAGCCTCCACCGTCACAGCCTGGTCAAAGGTTGCTCTCACTCCATTAGCCTCCAGGAACCAAAAGAATGATTTCTTTAGTCAAGAATAATTATTTCAACCAGCTTTTCTCCTTTGCTCGCCGCTGCACCGGCTGGGCCACGTGTGCCGGCTGACAAATTAATTTCTATTATTTATATTGGGCTAACCCAGGGAATGGGGTGGGAGGGGGAGGAGGTATCGGGAGAACCGATGGGAAACGGAGATGAAGAAATAGCAACAGGGGAAATGGAGAGAGAAAAGCAGAGCGCGGGGGAGGGGCGGGGGAGAGGATCAGAAATACAAACAGAAGGAAACTCGGTGTTGAATGGGAAGGAGCACTGGGGGAGGCCAAAAGAGAGGTGCGGGGTGATCTCCAGGCATGGGAGGGCAGCCCGAAGCCCGAAGCCCGGTAACTGGAGGGCGGCTGGACCTGGATGCCCAGGCCAGCAGTTTGCATCCCAGTGAAGATGCTCCGGTGAGCCGGACTCCGAGTCCTCCCCATCCCAGACATGCGCTGGCATCTCATTGAGCTCTCAAGGCAGCCGCTCTTCATGATCCATCAAAATGCATAGAAATGACTCCATCTCCCCCGGCCTCCCGGGCGCCTGTCAGTCCAGTGTCGCCTCCCCACGGGCCTGGAAGGTCTCATTAAGCGTAGCCCATCCAGTTCAGGACCACTGGAGGCTTGGAGCAAATGAGCTCCTGCCCACCCGCTGCTGGCCCCTCTGCCCTCCTGCTCTTCTTTCTATCCTGTGTTCCCTTCCCCTCCTTGGCCAGCACCTTCACGTGGGGAAAGGCACTGGGCACACAGGTGCTGACCTGGCTACAGGGTGTGCAGACTCAGGGACCTGTCTTTCCAGAGAAGAGCAGGGGGAGTGGGGAGGGTCTACCTCCAAGCCCCACAGCCTGCCAGGTTGCAAAGTCGGTTAATCTGCTGGGTACTATCTTGACTGGTGTGTGTGTGTGTGTGTGTGTGTGTGTGTCTTTCTGTGTGTGATGGATGGAGGCCAGAGGACAATTTTCTCTCCTTTCACCATGTGGATTTCACTGGCCAGATTCAGGTGCCTGCTGAACCACCTTGCTGGCCTAGGCTGTGCATCTCTGCAGACAACATATATCACAATTATCTGCTTTATCTTACTTTTTTTTTTTACATTTATTTACTTACTTATGTGTGTGGATGTCAGAAGACAACTTACAGGGGTACATTTTCTCCTACCCTGTGGGTCCCAGGGAGCAAACTCAAATTGCCAACCTTGGCAGCACAAGCATCTACCCAGTGACCCACTTCACCAGCCCTCTTTGCCTTGGCTCTTTTAGAGGAAGTGGATGACATTTTGCATGTGTGCACATACCAGTGTAAACCATGAAACACTAGGGTGAAGGTAGAAAACACCCCCCAAAGACCCCCAGGCGCTCCTTCATATCAGACTGATGGACCTTGCTTCTCCAGACCCCAGCAACCACCAAGGTCCAACTACTTGTTCCAGACTTCACAGAAGGCATCAGACAGTGAGCTGCCCGGCTTCTTCGTTTGCAATGGTGTCTGCTTGCTGTCTGAGCTGCTGTTTGTAGCCGTCACTCCTTTACTTTGTTCTAAAAGTTCTCCCTTAAACTACAGTTCATTAAAGTGCTCTCCTGATGGTGGATGGCTGGGCTTTTTTTATTTTTATTTTTATTTTATTTTATTTTTGCTCCTATGAATAAAGCTTCATGAATATTGTTGCACCTATTCGTGCCTGGCACATCAGGGACAGTGTGACCTTAGACAGAGCACTTAGCTTCTCTGAGCTCCAATTTCATCATCCATAACGTGGGAAAGAGAGAAGACATTAACTATTGTGTCGGCTCACCGTGAGGATTAAATGAGCTGACACATGGGACTTATCTAACAGGAGAGCTGGCAAACAGTAGATGCTTAATAAATGCCTCTCCCAGAAGGGAAGGAGGGAAAGAGGTAATTGTATATAATTCACAGGTTGGGACCCTAGGTCAGCAGGTTACCTCAATAGCAAGATTTTACCCTCTTTTTTGCCGTTGCTCACGGCTGTTTTCTGAGGCCTAATTCTCTGTCACCATTCAAGTTTCTTAGAGTGTTAACTCATATAGCCATGTCATAGGGAAGAAAATGAGTCTCAGGATGATTTATGAGATTTCCCCCAGGGCTGGGGAGACAACGTAAGGGGTAAGAACACTTGCTGTGTAATCCCAAAGACCTATGTTCAGGTCTTCAGTACCCCATAAAAAGCCTTGTATAGCCATATATCTGTAACCCCGATGTTAGGAATGCAGCAGAGACTGGAGGATTGCTGGGGCTGTGGGTGCCAGTCTAACCAAAATACAGTGAGTTCCAGGTTCAATGCAAGACCCTGTCCCAAGAGAACAAGGCAGAGAGCGATAGAGTTAGGCAGCCAGCCTCACACACGTGTGTAGTGGGGACACATGTATTCACATGTATGTAACAACACACCGAGAGACAGAGAGCAAGGGAGAGATTTTACCAAGTCATTCATATATAAATTTATTGTTGTTGAGACAGAGTTTCGCTATGCAGCCCAATAGACCCTGACTTGAATGTCTCTGAAGTGAAGGGATTACCAGTCTGTGCCAATCAGACCTGGCTTACTGGTGCGTTTTACTTATTTGGTTGGTTGGTTTGATTTTTAGAGATAGCCCTGGTTGTCCTGGAACTTGCTCTATAGACTAGGTTGGCCTCCAACTCCCAGAAACCTGCTTGTCTCTGCTCCTGAGTGCTGGGATTAAAGGCGTGCACCAATATGCCTGACTCACACTCATGCATTAATATATATATATTTATTTATTTTTATTTAATGTGTATGAGTGTTTGCCTAAATGCACTTCTGCAGCACATGTGTACAGTGCCTGAGGAAGACAGAAGAGGGCACCAGGTCCTCTAGAACTAGAGTTACAGACGGTTGTGAGCTGCTATGTGGTTGCTGGGAATTAAACCTGGGTCTATCTGTTAGAGCAGCCAGTGTGCTTAACTGCTGAGCCATCTCATCTCTCCAGCCCTCACTTAGGCTGGGTCATTACTGAAAACAAAACATGCTTCTTACATCTTTGTGCAGGGTTGATTGGTTGCAGTGGAAATGGCTCCCAGCCCAAGATTCTGTTTGTGGGACCAGCTGCAGCCCTCTCTCTGCTGAATCCTCCCCATGGACAGCCTTTGTGTCCACTATCCCCACCTGTCCCCCTCCCTCCAGCCATCCCCATGACTTCTCTTCAGAATAGGATCCTTCTTCGCTTTAAACTCCCGGGCAACAGCAATGGTGAGCTTTGTCACCAGTCCTGAAGTCAGTGGGTCTGACCCAAGACACTAAAGGACATCCAGCATCCTAGCTTGATGAAGACTCTTCAGGAGGCGGTCACACATGACCTCTGGCCTTAGGGGGTATCAGCCATAACTAGGTCAGGGGGCTACCTGCCATCTAAATGTTTTGGAGAAATGCTTGCCTCCCCCTGTGCGGTGGGACCACGGAGAGGAGACCTGAAACATCTACATGATGTTCAGCTTGCCTCGCCGAGGCCTGGGTGGTCTCCCACAAGTCCGGCTGTACTGTACCCAGACTCTCTCCAGCTGAAATTCACACTTAGGTTTCATTCCAAGTCGTGAGGTTTGGCAAGAATGTGGGGTGGGCAGGTGCAGGCTGCAGGAAGTTCTGCTCAGAGCCTCAGGCCCTCCCCTCCCCACCACCCTTCTCCCCCTTCATTGCCATTTAGAGGAGAGGCCCCTAATTGCAAGGTGGAAGACCACTAATGAGTCTGCTAAGGACCTCAGAGACGGTGCTGATGGCCCTAAAGGGCTTCCCTGAGTTTCTGTAAAAGCCCTGGTGCCTGGAGAAGCCTCCATTAGCAGGAGGCAGATTAATCGCCAGGCAGATCTCAGCCACCTCCTTGCAAGGTGGCTCCCTCAGCTGCCCTGCTGAGCCCTCTAGTCAGAGATGATGGGGACTGAGGTTTAGAGATGCCGAGTCCATGACCTTTCCCACCTGATCCCAGGTGAAAGCTCAGGGCAGGGAGATGGGATTTGTGGCGCAGGGAGATGAAGGATACTCCTAGCAGAGGGATAGAGCCCTGAGAGACAAGGGAGGGGCCTCTAGGGAATGGTTGCAGAGAGCCTCGGGAGAATGCAAATGATATGCAAAATATGCAAACCATTAGTGATTAGTTGTGGGTCAACAGCTCCACGGCCCTCTGAGTAATAAGTTGGCAACTCAGAGTGCAAAGCGTCTGATTGGGCCCACGGGGAAGAACCGAGGGCTGGCCATGGTGGGCCTGGACTAGGACCTCTGACCCTTCAGGTCACCAGCCCTCCTCCGTCCTAGCCTCGTTCTTTCCTCATCAGTGAGATTTTCAAGCATCTAGAGACTCTCAGAAAGCCCAGTCCGTGTTGCAAACTGTCCCTTCAGGCTCCTGCAGAGCTGAAATGGCCCTCAGCACTGAGGTGGGCCTCGCCAGGCTCACTCACTCAGTAGGTGCTGGACGGGGTCACTTCTCGGCTTCTCTGCTCTTCCTTCTCCCTCCCTCAGCTCCTCCCCGGCCTCCATCCCTTGCAGAGTATCTGGGCTGCCTGGTCTCTCCTGTCTCCCTCCCCACCTGTTAGTGAGATCCGGTCTTAGTGTCCTTGTGACTCTGCCCAGCCAGCTTTGGAGTGTGGGAAGAAAGGACCTGCTCTATGATCTCAAATTCTGGAGAAGACCTGACACAGGGGCTGCCAATCATGCTGGTCTCTATTGACACCGAGGAAGGGGGTCCCAGGAGCACTCCTATAGCCCCTGCCTCTCATCAGGCCTTATTGTTCAGGTAGCAAGGTCTTCAAGGCAGACAGAACCCAAGAAGTTGCTGCCTTCTGTATGCCTGGGCTTGCTCCTAGTACTTCTGTGCAAGAAATTTTTTCCCCCTTGGGGCTCTGCCACAGCAGGGGTAAGAGGAGTAAATCCAATCAATAACTGCCAAGTCCTTGCCTGGTGCCCCGCAGCGTTGGAAGAAGGTACCTTAGAGCGCAGAGTGCAGGCAGGAAGGGGGTGGGCTGGCACCGGCAGAATGGATTCCCAGAAGCCACCTGGGCTGAAATCCTTCCCCCAACAGGCTCAAACCAGCTCCCTCTAGGCGTGGGATCACCCTCTCAGGAGCAGTCCATCAGAAATGACAGGTTCCTGAAAACAAGGCAGGAGGGAGCCCCAGAGGTAGGGTGATCAGGAGGCCGCTGTCCCAGCCTTCACCCAGGGGGGAGACTGTAGGGAGTTTAGATCAGTGACTGGACCCCACGATCTGAACCTCACTCGTGGTGCTGTGGGTGGGTGGGGGCGCCAGGTGGGTGGGAGGGGCCTGGCAGTCTGAGCCAGGCTGGGGGATGCACTCTCCAGTGCTGGAAGGAGAGCCGAGGCTTGGCTCACATCTCACCTGCTTGTAACACTTGTAACACTTGGAGTCAGACAAGCAGGGGTAGCAGTCTGGGAGCTTACTCCAGGTCTTCGTCCTTCTCCTGTCCCTTCTTGAGAGGGATACCAAGACGCAAAAGAGGAACTGAGGAACCTGGAGATGTGTCTGGTCCACATAGTAATCAGAAATCCCAGATTGTAGTTCCCTAAATCTGTAAAATGGGAATTACCCCACTTGCCTCCAGGAGCTGAAGCTGAGGCTGAGGAGGGAGGAGGAGGATGGTGAAGAGCAGGGGAAGGTATAGTGTGTGTAGGAACTCTGAGGATTAGTCTGGGCAGGAGAAGGAGACGCTGTCCAGAAACATCTAACTCCCATTCTGAGAATTCTGTCTGCACCCTGCCTTAAAATTGTGTCAGCCCGCCCCTCCCCCAGCCTCTGGGTGGGAGACCCTCCTTTCCCATCCACCCAGCAGTCTCCTTGGTGACATTGTCAGAGTGGCTGGAATCAGATCCTTGCCTCCTGGGGCCTCTCTGAGGGGAAAGTAGCAGCCTCTTCCTAGCGTCCCTCCCTCTTCCCTGTGGTAGCTCAGACACCCGGTGGCTGCCTGTGACCTTCAAGCTATACTAGGATCCCCTTTCAATTCCCCTCCTTCTCCTCATCCCAACCTTCCCAGTGTGCCATCAGTCTGCGAGGCTGCTAACTCTGCAAGCCAATCCACCAGGGGAAGATCAGGTGTATGGGGGCCTGGGGGAGGGGGGGAGGCTGGCTCCTCTCGGGGTGCCTGAGAAACGAAATCGAACCCAAGTAACTTTTCTTCTCATCATTGACTCATCATTGATTCTGGGTAGTGTGACCAGAATTCAGCCCATTTTCACTCCCATTGTTTGACTGGGCAGGGATTAAGGGTGAGCCAAGAAGCAGATGCAGGCAGGGACTACGCAGAGGCACCTTACTGTCGTAGCTAGTTTTATGTCAAAGTGGCACAAGCTAAAGTCATCTGAGAGTAGGGAGACTCAACTTGAGGGAAAGGCCTCCCTAAGATCCAGCTGTAAGGCATTTTCTTAATTAGTGATTGATCCGGGAGGGCAGAGCCCACTGTGGGTGGGACCATCCCTGGGCTGGTGGTTCTGGGTTCTATAAGAAAGCAGCAGGATGGGCAAGCCAGTAAGCAGCACCCTCCACGGCTCTGCATCAGCTCCTGCCTCCGGGTTCTTGCCCTGTGTTTCCGCCTTGGCTTTCTGCATTGGAATGTGACTTGGGATGTGTACAGTAAATAAAACCCTTTCCTCCCCAAGATTCTTTTGGCCTTGGTGTCTCCTCACAGCAATAGAGACCCTAACTAAGGCACTCAGTAACCTCAGGAATAAAATTCTAGGGCAGGATGTTTGTGTGTGAGGAAGGTGGAGGATCTTCAGCAATTAAGACATGTATTTTTGAATAAAAAAATCAAAATTAGGGGCTGCGGAGATGGCCCATTCAATAACCTGTTTGCCACATAAGCATGAGGGTCGCAATTCCATCTCTTAGCACCCATACTATGTATCTAGAGAACGACAGCACGCACCCATAATCCCAGGGACAGGCAGGCAGATCCCCGGGCCTCAACCAGCCAGCCTGGTCTGCTCTGAATACTGAGCCAATGCATGGGTGACCTGTCTCCAAAAAGCAAAACTTCTGACACCTGAGGATGACCTGTGTTTACACACATGTACATGCAAGCACAACAAGTGCACATATGCACACACGCGCGTGCACACACACACACACACATTAGACTTAACACTAAACAAAACCCATGACTGCGGCCAGCAGAGGGAAGCTCTCTTCCCTAAGAGGTTTACAAGCTGACTCTATTCCTGTGACTATGCTGAGTGACTCAGGGCTCATGGGCTGGGAATGGAGCCAGCCCCCGTCACAGAAAGCCCCTAAAGGAGAGGCTGGAGAGATGATTCAGGGGTTCAGAAGGTTCGCGCAAAGGAACCGAATTCAGTTCCCACATGAGGTGGCTCACAACTAACTTCTCTGTAACTCCAGTCCCAAGCGAGCCGCCGCCCTCCGGACCCCGTGGCACCCTCCTTAACATGCACTTACGTGTACACACAACTTTAAAAAATATATTTTTTAAGTCCTTAGAGGAGAAGAGGGAGATGGAAGAACCAGGACCAAGGATAGAAATGCGATATTGTTCTGATGCAGACTCAGAACAATGGGATGCTTTTGGGGTGCTGAGATGGTGAGGGGGGAGGCTGCTTGGTGAGGCATGCCAGCAGCTTCCGGAAGCCAGAAAAAGGCTCCCCTGGGCTTCCAGAAAGCAATGAAGACCTGCTGGCACCTCGGCTTGAGCTCAGTCGGCTTGTGACTTACAGAACTGTAAAATAATAAATTTGTGCTGCTTCAAGGCTCTAAGCTAGTGATCATGTGTAACTGCGGCAAAGAGAACGGAACAAGGATGAACGTGCATTCTCTCGCGGTGCCCGTGAGGGGCTGGTGGTAAGACCCCGTGCAGACAACAAAATCGGAGGAGCCGTTTGCCTGTAGCCTGTGCGCACCGTTCAGTATGTGCTAATCCTCTGCAAACAGCAGTTTTACTGTATCTTTAGGGAACAACAGAGAATGATAATGGAGAAGAAAGGTCCCTGCTTGTTTACTTTCATCCCGAGTATTTTGTATTTGCAGATGGCTAAGTCTGCGGGTGCGGAAACTGCAGACACAGAGGGCTGATGCATAGAGATAGGACAGCAGAGTCTAGGCTTTCGGCAGACTCCGCATTGCCTCTCCTGACTACTCAGCCTGAGCTTCAGGGGAGATGGAGAAGGGTGAGGGGACAGGGCAGAACTGCCGAGACCTGAGGGCCTCAAGGCAGTCCTGACATTCACTGGCTGACAGACTCTTAGGTTCAGAGTGGGTTGAGGGAGGAATCGGGAGGGACCAAGAAAGGAGCAAAGGGCACTGAGGTGCTAAGACCCCACCCAGAAAAGAGATCGCAGGGGTTAGGCTGGAAAGAGAAGTCCGAGGACGGAGATGTCACAGGGTTCTGTTTGTCTCAATGTTAAGTTAGTATGATACCACTACTATTGAGACAAGTTCTCATGTAGCCCAGGCTAGCTTTAAATTTGCTTTGTAGCTGAGGATGACCTTGAACTGCTTCTTCTCCTGGCTCCACCTCCCAGGAACTGAGATTCCAGGGGTGTGCCACCGCCCTGGGCTCTGCAGCGCAGAAGATGAAATTCGGGGCTTTGCGCGTGCTAAGCGAACCCCAGCCCTAAACATTATGAATGATATTTCTGAGTTAGAAGAACGCATGCTCTTAGCTAAAAAGTTAAAGATCATAGGACTCATTTCCATCTTGGCCTTTCCCCCCCTGTAGCCCTGCCCCTCGAGGCAGCCACTTTTAACCGGTTTTCATTCTCCTAAGGTTTATTTCAGACAGTTTAAAACAACAACCAAACACATTTGTTCTTTTTAGATTTTACAGTTTGAAGTCTTGGATGTCGGTCTCATACTACAGGAGATAAAATGTGTTGACTAGGTCATCCTCCACTTTCCTTCAATTATGATTCTATCAACTTAAAAATTACATTTATTTATGTATTTATTTATTTACTCTGTGTGTGTGTGTGTGTGTCACAAGAAGTCAGAGGACAGCCTTGGTGAGGTGAGTCCTGGGCATAGAACTCAGGTGGTCTAGCTAGACAGCCTTCACCGAGCAAGCCATCTCACCGGGCGAATTTTACCGCTTTTAAATCAATGTTCGATGTTTATTATGGCTTCATAAATATTTAAGGCTGAGCAAAAGAATGGGTCCTGGTTGTATTTTTAACTGTGTTACTTCTCTCGTTGAGTTAATTATTACTTCTATTTTTAAAACAATCGAATTCATTTTCTCGGTATTTATCAGGCATTCAATTCCAAACTAAAAAGAAAATAAGCGTGTGGGTGTTTTGCCTGCTGGTAGGTCTGTGGCTTCAGAGGGCACGGAGTTCCCTTGGGAACTGGAAGTACAGATGGTTGTGAGCCACTGTGTGGCTGCTCGGAACAGAACCTGGCAACAGAAGCAGGTGCCCCTAACCATTGAGTCATCTCTCCAGCCTCTCAAACCAACATTTAAAAAAATTTTTGATCTGTAAAGTAACCAGGCAATCTTACCATTTGTTTTCCCTTAGTGGAAGCTGCCGGGAGATGGAGTGGATTGCTCATGCTCCTCCCACCTCAGCCTCCCACGGATCTAAGAGGGTTTGTGTGTGCACCTTTCCAGGCTCTCGGAGTGATCTCTTCCCTAAAAGCCTCTGCCCTCCTGCATTTTGGGAAGATGTTTCTCTGGGACTGCTGTCCAGCCCTGGTCCTGAGGCTTCATCTGGAAATGTCTTCATGTTTCTTCTCTGTTGGAATCCTTCTCTTGAACTATAAAAATTCCCATCTTGATTGGCTCCCTCCTTTTGGTGGAGTGTATTTTCCATAGATATTTGAGATGTCTTTATTTTATGTGTGTGTGTTTGTATGTGTGTGAGAGAGAGAGAGAGAGAGAGAGTGCACGCGTGTGTCCCAGTTGATAGTTTTGCTGGGTATATAACTCTACTTTGGAAACTTCGTTTTAAACTTTAGAATTCAATCTGTTGTCTTCAGTTTTACACTCTTAGGACTTAAAAAATTCTGAGTCTGTTTTTATTCCTTTTTTTTTCTTTTCTTTGTAAATAAGCTATTTTGACCCTGTGAACACTTTTAGACTTCTTAATTATTATTGCATTTATTTCTGTCATGTGCATATGCATTGTCTTGAGATGTGTGAAGGTCAGAGGATAACTTCTGGGAGTCAGCTCTTTCCTCCCACTACATGGGTCCTGGGTGGTCAGGCTTAGGTCATTAGGCTTGGCAACAAATACCTTTGCCCACTGAGTCACTCTTTGCTAGCCCTATTTTAAATTATTATTATTATTTGAAGTATCTAGTGCTTTTGAAATTTCACATCGATAGATAAAAATTTCATTTTTTTGACCGTTGTTTCAGATGATTTGAAGCATGACTTTTAAGTGCTAGGAAATTTTCTTGTATTATTTCTTCTGGTTTTTTTTTTTTTTCTGTCTCCATAGCTTGCTCTCTGTCTCTCTCTCCTTCCCTCCCTCTCCCTTTACCTCTCTCTCTCTGACACAGAATCTTACTCTGTGTTGCAAGCCAGCCTCAAACTCCTCTCTCCTCTGCCTCCTGTATGCCAGTGTTATGAGCGTATGCTGCCATGCCTGACTCTTCTGGTTTGTGACTACCCTGTACATTATCTGTTGGACCTTCTCAGCTGATCTTTGGCTTATTTTTTTTTCCTCTCCTTTCTCTCTCCAGTCTTTTTGCTTCTTTGTTTTGCTTAATGAGAAGTCTCCACAAATTTACCTTTCTTGTCTCATATTGAATATAAACTATCTTTTGGCATATTAATTACTGACCTAATCAAATTGCTTTTGTTTTGAGATGGGTGTGTGTGTCTCTCTGTGTAGTCCCGGCTGCCCTGGAACTCGCTCTATTTAAAAAACAAAAACACAGTTTTTCTGGCTGCCTGTATAATTTTTATTTTGTTTTGTTGGTTGAAACAGGGTCTTCTTATGTGTGCCACACTGGCCTGTAGCTCAGGATTCTTCTGCGGCAAGCTCCCAAGTACTGGGTTTACAGCCTCTCATGCCTGGTCTAGCTCCTTTTTATTTTAACTTTATTTCACAAATATAACACAGATAGATGCATGTCTCTGGAAATAATTTTAAGGATGTGTTTATTTTATCTCATGTGTATATGAGTGCCTGCATGTGCCCATGTGAATGTGTGTGGTGCCTGTGGAACATAGGCACTAGTTTTTAACTATTAACTTTTCTTAATGCCTCTACTCCACGCCCCACTTTGGGCGACACTTCTTAGCATACTTTATCTTTTTTTTTTTTAAGATTTATTTATTTATTACTTATACAACATTCTGTCTGCACCAGATCTCACTATAGATGGTTATAAGCCACCATGTGGTTGCTGGGAATTGAACTCATGACCTTTGGAAGAACAGCCAGTGCTCTTAACCTCTGAGCCATCTCTCCAGTCCCCAGCATACTTTTTAAACTATTTAATTTGGGTCTCTTAAACTTCTTCTTCCCTTTGCTACCCCAATCTTTTCCAGCACCCCAGTACCCAGTAGGACAGAAAGGTTAGTGGGGAGGGGGGGCGTAGTTCTCTGATGTTTCCTGCTGGTTAGGGTCATCCGGTTCATTGTGGAAAGTCCAATCTTCATTTCAGGAGATCTCCAACTTCTTCTCCTCCAACTGCATCAGCAGCAATTGGGAGCAGCAGGGGGGAAGCACCAGCAGCCTTCTTCTTTCTCAGAGCTCCTTCTCTCCAGGCTTTGGCATTTATTTGCTCTCCAGAGTCCTCAGGTTTAAACGATCTGCAGCTGGCAAAGGGCCCCCTCTCAGAGCCTGCACCAGGCACTGAGTGCATAGTCTGCTGTGGACCATCTGATCCAGTCCCACATCCCACACCTGGGGTCAAAACAAAAACATGTTTATATTCACAGAGCGGGAGGCCAGAATACAACATGGGATCCTCTGGAACTGGAGCTTCTTAGCTGACATATGGGTGCTGGGACCAAAACCCGGATCCTAGGCCAGAGCAGGAAGTGCTCCTAACTGCTGAGCCATCTCCCCAGCTTCTATTTATTTGTTTGTTTGTCTAGTGTGTATATGCGTGTTGATAACCTGTGGCATACCCTCTCTCCTTCCACCATGTAGGTCTCCAGCATTACACTTAGCTTGTACAACTTCTCTGAACACGCCTTTACCTGTTGAGCCACTGTGGAAATTCTCTTCACATTGCTTTTTAAACTCTGAATGTTTTTTCCCCCACTTCCTTAGGAAGAGAGCATTCTTCAATTAGATTTCCATCTCCTCACATCCCTCCCCACCCTCTCTCCTGTTTGGTTGCTGTGGTTCCTGTCTGTTGGGCTGGAGACTTCCTACACACTTGCAGCGATCCTTGCCGTCTGCTCCTGTTTGCCAGGCTATGCCTGACAGCTCCGTGGGACACTGTCACGTGGCAAGTCAGCCAGGTGGGACAGGACTGCTTCCTGGGTGGAAGGCTGCCTCGTGATAGTACATGGAGACTGTTGCCTAGGTCAGACAGTCCTCCATCTTCCACCTGGGAGTGTAAACCTGCCTGCCGGGATGGTGGGAAGGAAAAAGAGCTTCAGCCCCACAGTTCCTCGTACAAATTACATCATCTCCTTTCCCAACGAAGCGCCTGGAGTGGATTGAACAGTGGCTCCCCAACAAATATGCCCATGCTGTATACCTGGAGCCCGGTGGGTGCCCCAACGTGAGCCTGTACAGAAAAAGAGAATCTTTGCGGATAGAATCGGATGAGGCCAGATGTCACACCCAGGGACAAGGGACTTACAAAGTAGCTTATAGAAAAGATGAGATCACAGGACCAGGAAGCCAGAGGCTGGAGTTATGCAGCCACAGGCCAAGGGACACCGAGGCCATCAGAACCGAGAAGGGACGAGGAAGGACACTTTGATCTCAGGCTTATGTTTTTATGTTTTTATTGTTTCTAACCCCCCACCCCCACCCCGTGCGCGCTGGCTCACTCTGTCAGCCATGGAACTTACTTAGCGTGCCTCCTCCGGCCAGCCAGCTGTTCCTGATGGCAGATGCCCTTTGGCTCTAGGTCTCCTGAGGGAAAACCTTCTGCTAGGGTAGAAGAAGGATGTTGGCTGCCTGTGCCGTGAGGGATGGGAGGGCCGTCTGCTATTAGTAATTTCAAAAGTTTAATGTAAAAATTTTTATGTTTTTTTTTTTTCCCAAGGCAGGGTTTCTCTGTGTAACCCTGGCTGCCCTGGAACTCAGGGTCAATAGATCAGGCTGGGCTCAAACTCAGAGATCCGCCTGCTTCTGCTTGCCGAGTGCTGGGCTTAAAGGCGTGAGCCATCGCCTCCTGGCTTAAAGTTAATTTTTAAAAATTCATTTATTTGTTTCTTGAGCTCGGGAGAATGAATCTCAGAACTGGGGAAGGGGTGGAAACATGTGGACCCCTCGGGTGTGCTTGCCAGCCGCCTTAGCCCAATCTATGAGTCTAGGATCTCCAAGGAGAGAGCTTGTCTCAAAAGACACAGGGATGGCTCTGGAGGAACACCTGAGGTTCACCTCTGGGCGCCCCCTGCATATACATGTACACTTGTATAGTCGTGCATGCACACACATACAAATGAGCACACACACTCACACATATGCACATATGCAAACAGATACTTGAAGAGAGAGCAAATGTAATCAATTAAGACAGCAAAGATAAAGACTATTAGAGATAGTTTACTAATTTGATTGATATTCTACATTCTGATTTCTTTCTTAAAAAAAAAAAAGATTTTGCGTTGTGTGGTGGCCAATGCTTTTAATCCCAGCACTCAGAGAGGCAGAGGCAGGTAGATCTCTGTAAGTTTGAGGCCAGCCTGGTCTATGAAGTGAGTCCAGGCCAGTCAAGGCTACACGGAGAAACCCTGCCTCAAAGATAAATAGATAAATAAATAAAATTTTAAAAAATTAAAAATAAAAAAATATTTATTAGCTGGGTGGTGGCAGTTTACATCTTTAATTCCAGCATTTGGGAGACAGAGGCAGGCAGATTTCTGAGTTCTATGCTGGTCTAAGGTCTAGTCTATAGAGAAAGTTTCAGGACAGCTGGGACTACACAAAGAAACCCTGTCTTGAAAAGCACATATATATGTAATATATATTATATGTATATAATATATTATATATTATATAAATATGAGTGTTTGCCCACATGCAGTGTCGGTGCCCGTGGAGGACAGGAAAGGGCTTGGGTGAGACCCGGAACTGGAGTTACAGATGGTTGTGAGCCTACATGTGAAATAAATCCCATTCTTTTGCAAGAGCAGCAGGAGCTCTTAACTGCGGAGCCATCTTCCCTCCTCTCTGTTCTGCTTTCTTTGTCCTATAACTGATGGTCTCACCTGTACCTCCAGGCAGCAGGCACAGTCACTTACACCCAGTGGACTGAGGTTGAGATTAGACAGTGAGATTAGAAAAAGCCTCCCTGGAAGGAAAGCTGGGCCCCTAGCTAACTCATCTGTGGTTGCATTGTTAAAAGTCCCTTCTTTGGGAGGAGACGTGGATGACATCTTCCCCTTTTCCTAAAGTCCTGATGATGGACTGAGGTGTGATTCCACCAAAGCTCACTCAGGCGAACCAGTGAGTTTACTTAATGAGCAAACGGATGGCTTGCTTATGGGCAGTGGGTAAGGGGATACAGGAGGGATGGTGGACGACCTTTGAACAGCCACGCTGGAGGGTCTGCACCAGCAGGGATGGCAGCTTCCCCATGGCTGTGTTATAGGGGGGCCCTTTCCCTCCCCTTCCCCACCTAGATGCTCCCGCCATCTTCCAGAGATCCTGAGACCACATGCAAATATCTGGTTGGGGCTGGAGAGCTACTCAGGTGATGGTCTCCTGCCCTTCCCCCCTTCTCATCCCAAGAGAGTTGTCAAAAGTCAACAGACCCAGCTGTGTAATCTTTGGGGGGTGGGAACAGCTGGATTCCTAAAGATGATGGCAGGTGGTCTTGGAGGATGTTCCCATGCAGCAGGTGGTTCACATTGTTTTGATTGACATGGAGTTCCCCCAATCAGGTATACTTGTTCCTTCTTGTTGGGTTATGGAAGATTAGATCTTGATATCAAGCAATATTTTAGGACTCCTGTTATTGGGATTGGTCTTCCTCAGCTGGGAGGCCCAACAACCTCCCTCTGAGTCTGACCCACCCGCCTCTTGCGTCAAGGGTTTGGGGCTTTCCAGCTATGGAAGTAACAAGAGAGTCAAGAGGGACTCTGGGAGGAGCTAAAGACAGAAGCGGTTGAGGCTAGTAAACAAGATGGTGGGGCTGGGGCTGAGGGGCTAGAGAGATGGCTTAAAGGTTAAGAGCACTGGCTGCTCTTCCAGAGGTCCTGAGTTCAATTCCCAGCAACTACACGGTGGCTCACAACCGTCTATAATGAGATCTGGTGCCCTCTTCTGGCCTGCAGCAGAACACAGTATACATAATAAAGAAATACAAAACACAAAAACCAAGATGGCAGGAGGCTGTTGTTCTAGACTAAGCACTTACAACAGGCCCCAATGGACTTGGCCAAACAGAAATGGAATCACCTATGCCCAACTTTACGAGACAGACAGATTCTCCAAAAACATAAGTTTCTCCTAAACACCCGAGTCAGTGAGATAAGGAAGGACCCTCCGAATTTTGAAAATTACATTTATGTATTTTATGGGTGGGGCAATGCATGTCCCAGCATGCCGCTGGAGGCCGGGGAAGTTTGTGTGGAAGTTTGTTTTCTCTGCCATGAGCATCTAGAAGATAATAGGACTCAAATCATCAAGCGGCAGTCACCCTTATCTGCTGAGCCGTCCCAAGACCCTCTTTTTTTCAAAAATTTACTTTTATTATTTTGATTTATGTGTGTGCTTTCAGGTCTGTGTGGATCTTATCTCTCTGGAGCTAGTTGGAGACAGTTGTGAGCCACCCACCGAGGTGGGTGCTGGGAATGGAACTCCACAGGAAGAGCAATCTCTCTCTCCCTCCCCCTACCATATGTACTCTTAACTGCTGAGTCATCTCTCAAGTCCCAAGACCCTCTGCTTAAACCGTTATAAAAAAAGTAACTTGAAGTTATTGGGTGTCAATCACCCGGCGTTTTTTCCCATTGCTCTCTTTGACTGATCCTGTCTTACAAACCCACTGCGCTAGCATTGCATGTGGGAGCTCACTTTGTCTGCAGAATGGAGGCTGCCCTGGTTCACCAATCACAAATAAAAGCCAAGCATATCCAGAACTAAGTTGGTTGTAATGCTGTGTTTCAACAAACCGAAGGTCTTAAGCTCATTGCTCTTTGGCAGAGAACTTGGAAGGGGGTTTCTGGAGCGATGAACTTGCTGGTTGCGTGTGGGAGGGAGGAGGGGGGGAAGGGGCTGCAGTTCCTCAGAGACGGGGCAAATTGCGGCACCTCTCCTGCCTCAGAAAGTCCCAGGACACCAGCCTGCCGGATCTTCCTGTGGACCGAGAGAGCTGCTCCGAGGGGGCTAGTGTTTGGATTGGGTTGGATGTCAGCGTCCAATGCTCTTTCCCAGGAAATAGCATCAGGTGTTCGAGCCTCACTGTTTTCTATAAAACCACGAAGGGGTAACCCGTGTCCTCACTGCCTCCCAGGACTGGCACCCGAGAGAGGGGGAGCCCTAAGGTCAGCCACTTCTTTTCACTCCCTCTCCTCTGGCCTTCACTCTGCTTTCCCCTAGGAAGCAGCAGACACAATCAGCAACTTTTTCTTTTTTTTTAATAAAAAGGCACTTTAGGGCTTTTATGCAGGAGGCTGAGGCCCATTAAGACACAAATTAAATCTTTGTGAGAACAGCCAGAGTGTGGAGGCTCTGTGTGAGGAGGGCCCCTCACTGGTGTGGCAGCCCCCAGCTCCTGCATCCTGGCCTTGGGGCCCCCTCACTCCTTCTCTCCCCCCCAGGATTAAAGTGCATCCTAGCGACTGGAAGGAAATTAATCAGCGTTTGCATGAAGGAGGTTACAGAGCAGGGCTGAAGTGAGGCGGAAGAGGGAAAGGGTGCACAAGGTGGGGGTCGGGGGCCTAAGGGGGGGAAGCAGCCCACTGCCTGTACTCTATCTGACCCAACCCTCTACTGTGCAAGGAGGAAAGGGCTGTGCTATCGGCCATTGCACAGATGGGGGGCAGAGGGCTCCACCAAGAAGCTCTGGGACCACTCATAGAACCTCTTTTCTCTCTGCATCTCCCCCTCCCTCAAGCATCTCTCCAAAACTGGTTCAGGAACCTGAAAAATCCTAACCTCGCTTCCCCAGGGAAGTGTGTTTCATGGGGGCTAGGGAACCCTAGAAGTTGTATGTGTAGAAGAAGGGACAGTTGGCCCATACCCAAAGAACCTGAGGTGACTCCTCCTGGACCTGGGGTCAGGACAGTAGTGGGGGGAGGGGAGGTGGCTGGAAAGTCAGAGCTGGGTCCACTGTGCAGAGGGCGGGGCTGTTGCCAGGAACCCCCCCCCCACGCCTTCACACTTGCGCAGTGGCCACCTGTCACTCATTCATTTCTTCAACAAATGTTTATTCTGCACCTGCCGTGCAGCTGGCAGGGGGCTAAGTACTCCAGTTAGGGAGCAATGAGAGCGAGAATAGAGAATAATGTTGGATTTCTTCTTTCTAAGAAGCACATCCCTCGAGCCCCCCCCCCCCACCTCTCCAGCAATTTGAATATTTTTGAAATCAGGGCTCATTTTGCACAAGCCCTGAGTGTTAGAGTGATTTTTTTTTTTTTCTGCAGTGTTTGTAGTCTTAGACAGACGGCACTGGCTTGTTCACGCCATGGCGGCTTACAGAGTCTGAGACGCAGTAACAGCTACATTTACCTTTAGGGCGCCCAACAAGGTGCTAGGCTCTGCACTCTACACTCTACGTTCTTTTTAATTAATTATGTGCACACCACTGTAGGGATGAGGAGAGGGTCTAGGATAACTTTTGGAACTCAGTTCTCTCCTTCTATTGAGCTGGAGCTTGGAGAGCCAACTTAGGTAGTCAGGCTTGGGGGCAAGTGCCTTTGCCTGCTGAGCCATCTCACTGACCTCCACGGGCCCTGTTCTAAATGCCCATCGTCATGTAACTTTTCCTAGGGAGAGGTAAAGAAAGTCCAA
>CM053756.1:52961471-52977163 GCA_028658305.1 Pachyuromys duprasi
GCCAACCTTGGCCACGTGGCCCTTGCTCCTGCCACCTGAGAGGGGGTTGTGGGAACAGAAAGGAGAGGCTGTGTTTCTCTTGTTCATTGATTCTCCAAACACTGTACACTGCCTGCTGTGTGTCTTACACACATGTACACACACACATGTACACACACATATACATACATGCACACACACATACACACACATACACACACATATACACACATGTACACACACATATACACACATACACAGACACATACACACACACACACACACACACACACACACCCTTCAGGAATCCCTCAAACAGGGGTGGAGCAAGGTCACAATCTCAGTGAAACTCTCGTCTTGGATTAATCCATAGGGCCCGGAGCACACACACACACACACAGAGTGCTTGGAAGGGGCACCGAGGGGCATGAAGAACACCTGTCTCTTCATATAGCTTCCTCTGAATGTCAATACTTGTGTAAGACCCACACACTGCCATTTAGTCCCTGTTTCAGGCTTTAGGACCACAGAACATGAGTTATCACTTGATTAGGACCAACTTGCTGTGGCTTTTGTTTTTTTTTTTTTTGTGTGTGTGTGTTCTGTTTGTTTTTCAGCTCCATACATTTGAGATGTTATTTCTTCACTGACTATATACTTCCGGTCCTGGACTCGCTTTGTAGACTAGGCTGGCCTTGAACTCACAGTGATCTGCCTACCTCTGCCTTCCCTGAGTGCTGGGATTAAAAACGTATGCCACCACGCCCAGCTTATTGATATTATTTTATTATGTGTATGTGTGCGTGTGCATGTGTGTGTTGCACATAAGTGCAGGTGCCCTCAGAGTCTGGAAGAGGGCACTGGCTATGCTGCAGTTACAAAGGATGTGAGCTTCTGGACATGGGTGCTAAGAGCCAAACTCAGGTCCTCTGAAAGGGCAGCAGGTGCTCTCAACCACTGAGCCACGTCTCCAGGTCCTAGTTGATCATCTTCATTATAATTCTATTTAATTTAATTTGTGTGCAGGTGATGGGGGAGCACACACGTGCCATAGTGTGCACCTGGAGACCAGCGGACCGTTTGTAGTCGTTAAGACTCCATCCAAGTCCTCGGGGGCCCTTACCCACTGAGCCATCTCTGCAACCTAGGAGTGTTACTGAATGTCATTCTCACCCTAGGATGGCTGGTGACCACTGATGTGGAAGGGACAGGGAATTAAATATACTCACCCACTAAACTCAGCCGACATGGCTGTCTAATCGATTCTCCCTGAGCTGGGGTTCCTCCATGCCCATGACTGTTCCAGCACCTCCAGGTGAGGGCAGGTGTGATGGTGGGAACATCAAGGAGGGAAGAGAACGCTAAGCTGCTTGCAGTTAGAGTAGCCATGCTTGCAGACTGTGCACAAGGCCCCTGCATGTGACTCTAACTGTCAAAGGCCCTCTGAAGGTCTCAGAAAGGGACTCTATTGGCAAGTGGCTTTGAAACAAAAGCTGCGGCACATACATGGTGAATTCATTGGGTCTGCCTCTCAGTGCCCAAGTGACAAAGGGGCTTGCAGGTTCTTGGGTCACTGCCCATCCTCAGACCTAGTCCAGTCTCCAGTCTTCCCTTTTGCTGGTTCCTTGACAATTGCCATCCTTTATATTTATGTTTTGTTTTGTTTTGTTTTGTTTTGAGACAGGGTTTCTCTGTGTAGCCCTGGATGTCCTGGGACTCTCTCTGTAGACCAGGCTGGCCTTAAACTCGCGGGGATTCACCTGCCTCTGCCTCCCATGTGCCGTCACCACGGCCTGGTGACAGTGGCTTTTCTTGAAACAAGTTCTCTAGACCAGGGAGATGGCACCTGCCGGGCAATCCTGGTGACCTGAGATTGATCCCCCAACTTATGTTAAGGTGGAAGGAGAGAAAACACATACACAGAGAGAGAGACAGAGAGAGAGACAAAGAGACACAGAGAGAAAAAGACACAGACAGAGACAGAACAAATAAAATGTGAAAACAAAGTATTTTTTGCCTGACTTGGTGGCCATTTGTTTTTATCCCTTTATTTGTTTTAGGGTAGGGTTTCCATGTGGCCCAGGCTGAACTCAAATTCACTGTGTAGCAGAGGATGACCTTGAATTTCTGATCCTCTTGCCCCCTGCCTCCCATTCCCCATTTACATCGTGCATGCTGGGGGTCTAACCCAGGACCTCATGCGAGCTGGAAAAGCACTCTACCAACACATCCCGATTTATATTCCTTCAGATGGCCTCAGGATCAGGCGACAGCCTGCTGGTCCCTACCAGAGCAGGACACACTCATGGTCTTTATCAAATGACCCTGAGGCTAAGGTGTCAGGAGCTGCCATCCTTCATTCTAGATTAATTTGGCAATGCATTCTGGGTGTTTTTGTCAGAGCCATGCCTTGAGGTAGGCCTGGGGGAGCCACCCACAGGGCAGGAGGGTCCATGCTTTCTCTATTTAGAGACACAGCCTTCACCTCCTTGTCTCCACCGGGTCTTGTTCCTACAAAGTGCTCTTTAAGCCTCAATTTCAGGGCGGTCCCCACATCCTCCACTCCCTTTCACCTCATTACGCTTGCTGCTCTTGACCATGCTGCCAAAATCACTTTGGATCTCACTTCTTCATGCTCCATCCTCCCTCTCCCCCCTGGCTCCGTGTCACCAGTAAATGCGATAAGCCTGTTATGTCTTCATCCTTGTCCCTGATAACAGCCTTCCCTTGCCCAGGCTGAGGACAGAACCCTGAGGCGGCAGAAGTTTCCCCGAGAATAGACATGGCTTCCATAATCAGCACCCTTTGGGGACAGCGGTTCAATCCACCTCATTACATGGTCACTGGGCCATGTTGGGCCGTTTCTTCTCAAGGACGTTGTAAAAGGCCTTGTCGCCGTCCCCGGTGAAGACCTGACACAGTACATGTGACAGCTTTCTTCTGTCATTCTGCACTCTTGTCAAGATTCTGTTCTCCAGCCACCTGGCGGTCAGCTTTGCCTCTCTCTTTCTCTCTCTCTGTCTCAATCCCTCCCTCCCTCTCCCCTCTCTTCCTTTCTTTCGTCTTTGAGATAGGGCCTCACTCTGTAGACCAGGCAGGCCTCAAACTCACAGAGAGCCGCCTGCCTGCCTCTGTGTGCTGGTAACACCATGCCCAACTTTTATTTATTAAAAAAAATTTTTTTATTGAAGCACACATTCAGGAGTTCTCAGGTCACAAGCGCACAGCTCGACAGCTTTCCAGAGTGACATACATTTAATTATCACCACCCAGAGCAAGAAACGAAACAGTACCCCATTAGAGTCACCCTGCTAAAAGGAACCCTTAGGGCTTCGAACTTCACAGACTAGCTCCTCTCATTTATGAAATATATATATGTATGTATATATATATATATGGCTATATATATTTGAAACACATACATATATATTGTGTTTGTGTTTACTTCTGTTTATAATCCTAAACATAACCTGCACAGTCTATTTGCATATGCGTTACTTCTGTGTATGCTTTCAGGGATGACCGTCTGGCTCTGGACAGCTGACTGGTGTGCTCTTCCCTGGGGAAGACTACCTCCCCAACTCTCAGAGTTCCTCAGTTGCCCGTAGCTCTTTGTGTATGTCGGAGGCCTCCCTGGCTTTTCCGTTGGTGTCTTCCTTGTTTGGCTCCTGTTTGTGTGGCCATGGGTGTGGCTTCTGACATTCCTAGGGAACACACTCTCACAGCCAACCCCCTGATCCTCCGGCTCTTGCAGGCTCTTCAGCCCTTCTTATGCGATGTTCCCTGAGCCTTAGGTGCAGGATTTTTTTTTCCTTCTTTGAGACAAGGTCTCATGTAGTCCAGTCTGGCTTCCTACTTATTAGGTAGCCAGAAAAGACCTTGAACTCTTAATTCCTTCTGCCTCTAACTCCCAAGTGCTGGAATTACAGGCATGTGACATTCTACACAGCCTTGACTTTAGTTCCTTTTGTTCACATTATATCTGATCTTAATCGATATTGGGAGCCTCTATAGAGTCTATTCTCATGGATGCACAGTATTTTACAATATAAATATTGCACAACATATCCATCCATCTCCCTGCTGCTGATCAGCACTGCTTAACTATCAGGACTATGATAAGAAATTTTGTTTCTTATTATATCATACACACACACACACATACACACAACTTCCCGTGCAGAATCAGTCCCTGGGAGTCAGTCTCTGGGTCATGATGTATGTAGTTTGTAGCTTCACCAAATACCAAATACTGTGCATTTCCATTAGCACCCTTACCAGCAGTCAAGGGATGCTGTGGACTTGAAGCGGGCTCTCCCAGCATCTGTGTCTCCCTGGTGATAAAGTGGAGCTCTCTTTCACAGCCAATCAGATGGCATCTTTTGGGAGTTATCTGTGCCCATCCTTTGTTGATTCTTCCGTTAGTTTGTCTGCCTTTTTCCCTTGTTGCTTTGTAGTGGTTTCTCTTTTATATTCTGAGTGTACACCAGGACTTCACTTAACCTCCACCGATTATTTTTGCAAACGAGTATACTAGATCCCAGGAGGCAGCTGGGAAGGGGCTGAGCTCCCTTTAGTGGAAAGCCGAATAGGAAGGACCCTGTGAATCATGGCTGGTCTTCACACCACCATGTTTTTCCTGAAAAGTGATGAGTGAGAAAGAGGAATGATCCAGAAGTGACAGGCTGAGGCCATCCTTAATGCCTGGGCGGGGCAGGACGGCAGGGGAGGCCATTAGACTCTGAGGTTGGTTACGAGGGACCGTTAGCGTGACCACTGGCCTCACCTCTTCTGGGTATATCATCACGGGCCAGAAAGCCTTTCTACACATCTGTCCTCTCTTTTGGGAATCAGAGATGAGTACCCAAGCTGGTGTGATGGGTTGGTGGGTAAAGCTGCTTGCCACTAAGCCAGAGGATAAGGACCAATTCGGTGGAATGAGAAAACCGATTCTCCCGTGCTCACTATGGCATGGGCACTCAGCCACAAATGTATGTTCGAACACAAGTAAATAAATGTAATTATGTCTTTAAAAATGATGAATCTCGGCAGGCAAGCAGAAGACACCCAGAGGGCCCCGGCAGGGTGTGCAAGTATGTGGTAGAGAGATGGGGGAGAAGAGCAGAACAATTTGAGCGCTATGCAGAGAAGTGATTCAGGAGACGTGAGGGTGATGAGGAACAGCCAGATGTGAATAACCTGTGCTACCACTCGAGGCCACGGTGAAGTCTCGGCCCATGCTGCTGCTGAGGGCCATGTCTGGGTCCACAGCCATGCAACAGCAGGAGTCCATGTCAATGTCCAGGGCCCAAGTTACCACCAAAGGTCTTGCAGATGTTGTTGCCTGGGATCCTGGCCAGCTGCAGCATTCGGGAAAGCAAGCCCTGCAGCTTGTTGGGGCAGCACAGTAGAGCTGGCCCTGGTGGTGGGTGGTGGGTGAGATCAACCCTTGTGGGCTGAGGCACTAGCCAGGGCAGTGCTAGAGTGCTGGCCCTGGTGATGTGGTTGTGGAGGAGCTGGCAGGATGACCCAACCCACCTACCACCCAGGCCCAGACCTAGGGCTTTGAGTTGGCTCACCCCAACATCTACTCCATCTGTGAAGCGCTGGAGCTGATGAAGGGGCAGGTCCTGCAGATCCAAAGCTGCAGCATCTCCATGACACAGGGCAGCAACAGGAAGAGTCCTGGTGAGGACCCAGTGTTGATGGTGTGGCAGAGGCCAGAGGCCTTGAACCAGACTAATGACTTATTGCCACGAGCAAGTAAGCATGTGAGGACAAAAGGGTATATACTGCACGACACACTCTGACACACTACAGCCTCTATGGCAAGATGTTTTTTGTTTGTTTTCTTTTGTGGGGGAGGTTGCAAAGGTGGAGGATGGATATTAAGGGAAGGGGAAATGAGTTTTGGGACTGGGATGCATAACGTAAAATTTGCAAAGAATCAATAACAAGTTTTTTTTTAATGATGAACCTCCATCTCATCTGAGGTTAAACAAAAAAGTTGGGTATGGGGCATAATATCTGTGCAAATATCAGATACATCTTGAGTTTGAGAAGACCTCACAGGTCTAGCTTAATGTGGTAGCTGAGCCATAAATGTGCATTGTTGACCACCTAATGTATACCAAGTGGGCAAGTCTAGTGGTAAAATGCTGATGTAAGACTGGATTTAAAGGCTGATTGTCCCACTCACTAGGGTCACAATAGGCATAGTGCCTTATCTATGAAGAGCAGACTAGCACCTGATGGCACAGGGCAGGTGTGAGAGTTAAGTGATGTCATTTATGTAAAGACACCATCCTAGTTTCATTTCTGTTTCTGTGATGAAAAAACACCCCGATAAAAAGGAGTTCATGGGAGAAAGGGGCTTATATCAGCTCACATTTCCAGATTATAGTCCCTTATGGTGGGGAGGTCAAGGCAGGAGCTTCAAACAGCTAGTCATACCGCAGTCAAGGGCAGAGAGAAATGTAGACTGGCTCACTGGTTGCTTCCTTGTGCTCAGTGCCATTTATTTCCCTACTCTCATACAGTTCAGGACCCATTGCCTAGGGAATGGTGCTGCCCGCAGTAGGCTGGATAGCCCTATATCAACTGATGTGCCCGGAGGCCAACCCAACTGTAGAGAACTCCTCATTGAGACTCTTCTCAGTGATTCTCAGTAATATCAAATTGACAATTAAAGCTAAGTAAAATGGGCCCATCCTTACAAAATGCATACACATGTTAATTGATGTATTATCAGGAATATATATATATATATTTTTTTTCAACCTTGTTTGATGATGTTAATGTTGTCTCCATTTCCAAGATAAAGAACTAGGTTATGCACATTGCCAAGACCACATGACCATATAAGTCGCAGAGCCCAACTTGAACCCAGACCTTCATGGATACGTTGCACTCTAGTATAGCTAATCCAACTGCCACCAGGTTCATATATGTTCAGCCTCTTTTTAAGGACGTCAGGACACCCCTTATCAGATGCCTTCCTAGATTTCTCAGGAGTTAGAGGGTCGAGAGAGGCTTGAATCTCTAGATACGGAGACAGAATGGGTATATGTAGCTGGACGTAAAGGAAGGGGGTTGCTAAGGGTGAGGACAATGAGCTCTGACCACTAGACTGCAGACCCACCAGGAGGCCCCCACCAGAAAGCTCTCTGGAGTCCTGGGGCCCGCAGCCTGGGATGGCCCTGGGGCTTTCCATAATGAGCCTGCCAAACAGTTGGACAGAGACTTATGACTTTTGGTGTCTGGGCCACCTCCTCCCGCTTGTCCTCCCTGGTTATTTATCACATTTGTCCCTCTGGAGAGGCAGGGTCATCGCTTACACTGTCCAGAACAGGGAATGCAATAAAGCCGGTTCTACGGGAAGTCCTGAGCCCTGCCCTCCCTGCATCGGTGGTTCCTCTGCTGGGGGGTGGGACAAGCCCTCCCCCCACCCCAGCAGCAATGTCCACTCCTGTGCGGCTTCCCTGGAGGTCTCCGGTGGTATCTCCATATCACAGTGACGAATTTCACTTACCTTGCCAAGCTACCGCAGCACAAACAGGGTCACATAAAGCATCCCAACATTCACTCATTTAATTACCCCTCACCGAGCCCCAAGTCATCAGACTGGATCAGCTTCACCCATGGGAAGGTAATGTCAGGCAGAATAAATATCCCTAATCAGAAAATCCCAAAGCCAGGATGCCTTGAAATCTGAAACACTTTGAATGATGACATAATGGTGGAAAAACTCTACACACCTGACCTCACGTGACAGGTCCAAGTCAAAACACAGGTGCTCTAAAGATAGTGTATAAAATTACACCTTCAACCAAGGATGCCTAAAGCGTACACGAAACACAAATGAGTTACATGTTTAGACTTGGGTCTCATTCCCAAGGTATCTCATGAATCCTTAAAAAGTTTAGATTTATTATTTTTTAATGAACGTAAGTATTTTATTTGCATGTGTGTCTGTGCACCACACACATCCCTGATGCTCAGGGAGGTTAGAAGAGAGCAGCAGAGCCTCTAGAACGGGGGTACTGGTGATTGTGAACCATCATTGTGGCTGCTGGAACTCAAACCCAGGTCCTCTGCAAGAGCAGCCAGTGTTCTTAGCCACAGAGCCTTCTCTCCAGCCCCCTGATTGTCGTTTTCAGCTTGGTTTGCAGAAACAAGAGAATGAGAATCGTCACAGCTCATCTGCCCCTGCCCTGGTCTGTGTCTGCCTCTCTCAGAGGCTCCTGGAGGAAGCAGCGACCTTCTCCCGTGACTCCCTGGGTTCCCTGGAGGCTGATGGAATTATTGGAAGAGCTTGGCTCTAGACACTTGACCTTGGGCTGGTCTGTACCACTGGCCACTCACTCTTCCCAGGATCTTAGTGGTTTTATCTGTTTAAAAAAAGGGGGGCGGGGAAGAAGGGGGAAATAATACAGATCATCTCAGGAGGTTGCAGGAGGGAAGGGTGTTGTGTCTTGTATACAGTAGGTGCTTAACAAGCATCACATAGACTCACTGCCATCAATGCAACACTGTTATTCTCTAGCCTTCTTGCCTCTGCCCAAAAACTAGCCTCCTACCATCCTGGTCCCCTAGGCCAGCACAATAGCTTCTCTCTTTATCTCCCCCTGTCTGACCCAGTTTCTGTGAAAACCCGAGATTCTCGCAGAGAAGAGATGACAGTCACATCTACAGGTCTCATCGTCCTATTAGGACAACATCAGTGTAAACATTAGTTATTCACAAACCCAATTACATTTTGATTGCTCTGACCCAACTGAGATTGGGGTTACTCTCAATCCACATTTATTTTTTGGCACAAGCTTCCTAAGGTTCGAAGAGACAAAAAACAACCTCCCTCCCCTCCACTGTACCCTGGCGGGAATCTTTTCCAGGCTCCATCATTTCTTCTTCTCAGTTCCCAGATGCAGCCATTCCTGGGCATTCTGCCATTCACGGTAAAGGATCTTGGTTAGAGCGACCTGAGAACTTCCATCAGGGAACGGGGAAAGGAGGAGACTGAGGGAGTTTAGGGTCTTTACCCAATTTTACACAAGTCCAGAGCAGAGACAGATGAGCTGTGACAGTTCTCATTCTCTCGTTTCTGCAAGCCAAGATAAAAAGGCCAGTGTGGGGCTGGAGGGATGGCTCAGTGGTTCAGAGCACTTGCAGAGGACATGGGTTTGACTCAGAGAAGATGCCTGCGTTTGGAGCGCAGGTGGAGGCCTTAGCCTCCCTACCCCAGACATGCAGTTCTGGTCTGTAGTCTAAGAAACCGATTTCAGCTTTAATTCCACAATTGCCCGGAGAAGCTGCTTCTCCCCAAATCGATCCCATCCCAGTACATCTTTGCAGTTGCTCAGGAGAGAAACTTTGGAGTCTCCCACAATTCCTTTTTTTCTTGTACTCCAATCCGTCAGCACATTCCCCCACTGTGCTGGTCCCTCTCCAGTTGCTATAACAAAGTAGCTGACAAGAAGCAATTTAAGAGGGAAAGTGAAAGGTGGCTGCTGGTGGCACACAACTTTAATCCCAACACTCAGGAGGCAGAGGCAGGCAGAGCTCTGAGCTCAAAGCCAGTATGGACTACAGAGCAAGTTTCAGGACAGCCAGGATTACACAGAGAAACTCTGTCTCAGGAGAAAATATATATATAAATAAATAGCACGAGAGGAGGAGGCAGAGGAGAAGGAAAAGGAGGAGGAGGGAGGAGAGGAGGAGGTGAGGAGGAGAGGAGAAGGCAGAGGAGAAGGAGAAGGAGGAGGTGAGGAGGAGAGGAGGAGAGGAGGAGGCAGAGGAGAAGGAGATGGAGGAGGTGAGGAGGAGGAGACCACTTGTAGACCTGAGTCCAGTTCTCAGCACCGATGTTTGGCAGTTCACACTACGTACAACCCCAGATTTACGGATCCAACACCCTCTTCTGGCCCCTGAGAGTACTTCACTCATGTGCACACACCCGTACACAGACACACGTGAATATACGTTATTAAAAATGAATGCAGTGGAGGACAGCGCTGTGTTAAAAGGGCAACCCGGAAGCTGAGAACTTGGAGAACAGGTTGCAATCAGCCCATGTACTCTTCTTGTCTCTGTTCCTTCTGAGGCCCGCAACTCACAGAAGTTAGGGGTCAGGGGGTGGGGGTGGGGAATAGGGACTAGGGGTGTCAGGTGATGTTATGCCTGCCAAGCAGCATCCTCAGGCATAAATCTGGGGGAATCAAGGTGGAGAGTATAGGGACCAGCAGAGCATGTCTGTGATGCCCATTGACCCCAGCACGCTGTTCGAATATCACCATCAGCACCTGACCCCATATCTATCCGTTCTTCCTGCCCGCTTTTCTATTTAACCCTTACCATCTTTTAAAGTACCTGGCTTTTTTTTCTTTTTTTTTTTTCTTCATCCTCTGCTGGCTTGGGAGTTCTACAAGAGACAAGGATTTTGCCTCTTTAGTCTGCCCATACGTCCCTAGTGCCCAGCCCAGTGCCTGGTATATTGTAATAAATATGTGACGAAATGACTGACCACCCCCAGGTGGGCAGTGGGGGAGGGCCTAGGGAGCACGGATGGGGCTGGAGGCTGCTTCCGACAGCTGAGGTCTCTGGGTCTGGCCCTGGAAATTGCTATCTGTAATGGAGAAAGAATGCATTCGTTGTTCGGGTAATTGGTAGTAACTGATGGTAATTTCGAGTAATTAAACACTAATTAATTCAATGAGTCAGTAATGTATTTATTTATGGTATCCGTGTTTGTTCCCTTATAAATATTGGTATTACTTTTGTCAGGCAATTAAAATCCACTGGTGGGGACTGGCTGAAGTCCCAGGAGATTCTGGAAGCATGGCCGGGCCTGAGCCAAGAATGAATCGTGGAAGGGCCAGAGAGATGGCTGTGCAGTTAAGAGCACTTGCTGCTCTCCTTGCAGAGGCCCTGGGTTTGGTTCCCAGCACTCTCAGGGACTCACAACTGCCTGTAACTCCTGTTGCAGGAGAGCTGACACCTTCTTCTGGCATCTGTGGGCATCTGCAAGCATGTGGTAAACACACACACACATTCTCTCTCTCTCTCTCTCTTAGGATGAGTGGTAGAACCAAGGTGACGTAAGGTGGGGTGTGACTCATGGATACTGAGAGGTTCTATGGTGCAGGTTTGGGGCCGGGGGTTTAAGGATGCTCATTCAGGAAACACTTCCTAACTCTTCT
Source organism: Pachyuromys duprasi (assembly GCA_028658305.1). NCBI lineage: Eukaryota > Metazoa > Chordata > Mammalia > Rodentia > Muridae > Pachyuromys > Pachyuromys duprasi. The sequence continues at coordinate 52,972,649 of CM053756.1, forward strand.
ACTTCCTCATTCATTGCCCCTCCCCCCCACAGAAGCATTGTTCTTAGGTTGAGATACAGGAAACCTGTGGGGGATATCAGGGGCATGGGGGCTCTTGGACCCCTCTTCCAGGACCTCTGCTTGAGATCTAATCCCTTTGGCACATGACCAGACAAATCCTGCTGGATCTAAGATGGAGTAAGGGATGGAAGGGGGCTGGGGGAGCCCGAGGAGGATCTGAGATGCCGAGCATATAGGAAAAGAAAGGCCCAGAACTTGGAGTATTGCTGACTTTGGGTGAGGGAGGTGAAAATCCCACATTCTATAGATAGGCTGACATGAAGGCCGACCCACCTCACCCATGGGAGACCCACCCTCTTCTGTCCACATTCCCAGTTCAGTACCCACAGGTCTTGGGGTTTCTCAGTGGCTGGCGTGGGTGGGTGGTCTCTGTCTGCAGGAGTTTCTCCTGGATTGCCATTCCCCTTGCTCTGTGCCATCGTGGACTCTTCTGACACGGGGATGAACTATCCCAACAAATGTGGCTTAAGGGAGGAAGGGTTTGTTTCACCTAGTGCTTCTAGGGACGCAGCTCACCCTCTCAGGAAGTCAATACCAGCAGGAGCTTGAGGCAGTTGGTGATGCTGTCTGTAGCCAGGAAGTGAAAAACAGCGAATGCTTGTGCTCAGCCCACTTCCTTCTATGGGGGCATCTACTGGAAGGAGCATAGTCAATCTGCAAGGAGTCACACCCTTAAAGCAAACTGACTCTACCTCCCCAGCCTGCAGCCATTGACTTTCCATAGCTCCTCATTTAGGGGTGAGGGCTTGAGAATCCCTTCCCACTCCCTGCTAGAATGTTGACTGGCTGGATTTCACACAGTTCTTGTGCAGCCCAGGGAACGGTTCCACCCACAGTGGGCAAATCCTCCCACCTCAGTTAAAGGTAGCCCCTCACAGCCATGGCTAGAAAGGCCCATCTCCTAGGTGATTCTCTATGTCACTGAATTAACCATTGAGAAGAGCGTATGATTGATGCTCTATAGACCTGTTATTGCCTTTCCCCGTGCAGTTTCCAAAGCGGCCACGAAGAGGCATAAGACGATGAAGGTATGATGAGCTGGGAAATTTCCTTGACACCTCTGAGCCTTGTTTTCCTACATTTGCGTGCCCTGCAGAGTTGTCACAAGCCTGAAACATAGCCAGCCACATGAAGCCTGTCTGTGTGACTAACAGGTAGGAACTGCTTCACAGTGCTCATTAGAGTGACTAATGCCCACCTGTGACTCACTTCTTCCAGTTTTCCTCGTGTTTTTCTAAATAAATATATATATATATGTATATATTTATGTGTGTATGTGTTTTGTTTGAAAGTGTGGGTGTGCGCCATGCACACGCCCTTGGGGGTGAGTGGAGGGCATGAGAACCTCTGAGTTACAGATGGATGTGAGTTACCAGGTGGCAGGGCTGGAAAACGAACCTGGGTCCTCTACAAGAGCAACCAGTGAGCCTAACCGCTGGGCCACCTCCCCAGCCCTCTAGTCTGACCTGTCTTAACTTCAGACACTCTTCCCGTATAGGTCCAGATCAGCCGTGGGGATTTCCCCCTCCATCCAGGAGCTCCAAAAGCTCCCCCGCGTCTCTCCCTCCACAAGTAGAGAGGGTAGGTTCTCCTCCGGGAGTCCGGCTGTCGGCAGGGAATGTTCTGTGTGTGCTTTCTTCCCGTTTCCCGGCCTCTGCTGGGCCAAGCGCACTGCAATCCTCTCTTGCCATGTCCCAGTGCCCGCCCCTCCCCCAGGGCTAGTGTGGTCTGTCCGGGTCTGTTTGCCCCCTTCTTGCTGCCCTTCATTCTGTTGCCTTGTCTCTCATTTCTCCTCCTCTCTCCCCCTTTGTTCTCCCTGTCTCCCTTAATTAGCGACACTCTGGGACTGAGGTGTTTTTATTATGTTTTATTTATTGAATGGCTTTACTGTTTCCTGTTCTTAATTTAAAAGGCAGATCGATACAATGCTTTATATTCCCTGCTCAAAACAAAGCTAAGTCAAGTTGTTGGGTTTTTTTTTTTTTTTCTTCATGAAGCTCTTCCTTGTGTCTTTCTTTCTCCCTGGGAAACAAAGATTCCTCCTCTACGTTATTGTAATTGACAAGAACATCTAATTCATTCTCATCATTCATCCCATTAATTATTCAGTAAACAGTGATTGTGTGCCAGGCACTGTGCTGGACCCAGGGACCCCAGAGATAATTCAAAGCAATGTCCCTGTCCTTCAGAGGCTCCTGTCTTACTGGGGAAGCTGTTCACCAACACATGACAGAAAATGCTCAAGGTGCCATGTTAATGTATGTAGTGGTTGTGTGCAACACAGGGAAAGGAGAGAAGAGACCTCTGTGTGGAAAGCAGGTTGGGCCGAGAACCAAAGATGAACTGGTATCTTGATGCAGGCCCACACAGAGACAGCCCAACCCTAAGAAAAGGAGATGGCTGCAAGTGGTTGACCTAGGAGGGCCCCCCGGGAAATATGGCAGCATGTGTCAGTTCACGTCTCACTGCTGAGACAAGGCGCCTGAGAAAACCACTTAAAGGAGGGAGGATTCGTCACGCTCAGTTTCAGAGTTCAATCTGTTGGATCTCTCCTTCCATCATGTGGATCCCGGAAATCAAACTCAGGTTGTTGAAGCAAGTTCCCTAACTTGCTGAGCCATCTTACTGGCCCAGTTCAGCCTCAAATTGGCTGATGGATTAAAGTACTGGTTAGGACAGAGCCTTCACAGATATCCCAAGCTGTACTGTGGTCTCTTGGCTCCATCTTGTATTGGGGACTAACCATCAGCGGGAAAGCAGAAAAAAAGGGGGTGGGGGGAGGCTGGTAGAAAAAGTTAACCGGGTCACTCCCGTGGGCAGCTGGAGTTCACTATCCCCTGTGGAGGTTTGGGGGAGACTACAGAACATGCATCCGGATTGACCCAAGTGGTCAGGGAGAGAGCCGAGTTTTTGATCCTCTGGTCATCTGTCCAACCCATTATTGGTGATGCTGCCCAAGAGATGGGGTTCCCCCACAGCTCTGGCCTGCCACACGGAGGGCCAGGGAGTCTTCGTGTAGAGAAAGGAGGGTTCTGCTGGTTTGGAATTAGGCAGACATGCCTCGCCCGAAGTAGCCAGAAAGAAGGACCGCCTGTGGTAGCCAACACTTCCGCTCCTGTAGGTGTTGGGGGAAGGGAGGCATGTTCCAGATAGACAGAACTCCCTAGAGCGCCCCCTGCAGGTTCAGGAGGTCTCAAAATTCAAGTGCAGGAGACCTCATTTATAGAAGGATGATAAAACACCTCCTCCGCTGGTCCCAGGTGATTTGCAGGGAGCCCCTGCTCGCCCAGGGCCCTGCAGACCAGAGCCCCATTCAGTCTTTTCTTTGAATCCCTCAACCGCACCTCCTGCCAGCCTGTGCGAGGCTATTTATGATGTTCTGTCGATATCTGTCTTGGCGCCGGAGCGTAGAGGGGACGGATAGAGCCTGGGGTCCTATCCATCAGTCACTTGGCCGCAATCTCTAAAGAGATTTTAATTGTGAGCTCAGATTTACTCCCGCCATCAGCTGCGCCCGCCCGCCTCTTTACCAGCGAGAGCAGGGCCTGCAGGCCCGCTGCGCTTTGCCAAACGCACGTCTTGTAGCAACGCCGAGGAAATATTTGCTGCAGTGAAACCGCGTGCCCTGCAGAAAGCAATCGCCCTAAATCGCCCCCTGACAGCCATCCGGGCTCCTCGCTACCCATATCTGCTTTTCTGTCTGCCTTCCACCCTGCTCCCTGCAACGAGGGACAGTGGCCTCTAACCTGAATTGGGGGGAAGTTGAGGCAGGGGCCACAGCGCGCCCTCTCCCAGGCCGTGAGGTAGAGAGGACTGCAAGACATTAAGGAGGTGTGGGGGCGGAAGACCCAGCCCTGAGTGAGGCAGGCCTTTCTCTGGCCAGTCAAATGGATGGACAATACCCTATGGCCTGTTTACAGTTGGGAACAGAGGATGGACGACAGAGGCAGGGAAAGAGACCCCCACCCGAAGCTGCATGCCTGGTTAGGGTTTGGTGATCTGGAAATTGGCAGAAGGTTGGTCTTTAGACCCTCCAGCATCCTATATTCCAGAGACTATGAACTCTTTCACTGCAGGACTGTCTCTGGGGACACTGCCATCTGCTTCTGGGTGCATGTGCCTTTCAGTGGCTCCTCTTCTAGACCGGCTGGACATCTTTCTGAGTAGGGAGAAGGGGAGGGGCAAACATGCTTCTTTCTCAGAGAATGAATAAAAAAACATTATTTTAAGCAATGTTTATCCTGATAAAAGGAAAGGAGAAAAGGGGGCAAGGGGAAGAAGGAGAAAGGAAGAGGAGAGGGAGGAAGGGAGGAGGGAAGGAGGAGAGGGAGGAAGGTGAGGAGGAGAGGGAGGAAGGGAGGAGGGAAGGAGGAGAGGGAGGAAGGGAGGAGGGAAGGAGGAGAGAAAGTGGTGAGAGGAGGAAGAGAAAGGGGAGTTGGATGTGTTCGAGGAGGG
>CM053756.1:52977263-53036114 GCA_028658305.1 Pachyuromys duprasi
TGAGTTGGACATCCCTTCCCCTACCAAAGAGCAGGGGACACCATGCATGCCTTGGGGGAGGTGGGAGATTCAGGCCTGAGCATGAGGACGCTGTAAACCCAATTGCGGAGTGGGGTACCAGATCTCTGCCACTCTCCTGAGGAGTCAGCACCAACCGCCCCCACCCCTCTTACCCGCACGCCCCCACACATACCTTCCCATCCTCCACCATAGCTCTCCCAAATTAGGCCACTAGTAGAGAAGTGTCTGTCCCTCTCTCCATCCTTCTTGTCCCTCTCACTCAGTGTGACCTGAATGGGCTGAGTGGGCAATGCTGTTGAGCAGGCTCCAGTCTGGGACATGTCCGCTCCCCTCACCACCTCCCATCACACCGGTGAGCCATCTGGGAGGCAGGAGGTTAAACAAAGGGCTGTGGACCACCGGCTAGGCCTCACCTCAACACTGAGATTGTGAGGTGGGGTGTGGGTGGGGAGAGGTCCGGGAGACCCCTGAGCTCATTCTCTCCAGGCCCTCCAATGTGGGGTGGGGAGAGAGCCAGCGAGGATGGCTCTCTGAGGTGACCAGGTGGACCGCTGGGTTCTGCGCTCTGAAGTTCTGGTCACTGCTCCTCGCTCTTTGACGTTCGCTTCTCTGCTTCTGAGTCTGTCCTAATGGCCAAGCCTGATTCTGCCTGCAGCATCTTCTGTAGATGGGCAGGTGCCCAGTCCACCTCACCCTAAACCTTCTCTCCAGCAGACATGGCTTCCTGAAGGCCAGGGCCCATACAACCCACAGTCTCTGCTAGGTGAGGATACACCCTACCCCTACAAAGGCCGGAGGAACACAACTCCTTTATCACCCTGCATGAGCTTCCTTCAGTGGACTGGATGCCCAGCTGTGGCCTCAGGGCCTACTTGGCAGAAATAGGAATGGAGGGTTGGGCAAGAAGAGGCCTTTGTCACTGCCCTCTGTCTCCAGCCAGATCGCCTGCCTCACCTTCCCCAGGTTGTTTACCTTGGCCAGCTCCCTCCGCCCAGCTCTCAAAGCCGATCTGATTGCCGTAATTAGTTAATCAGTAACTGGCATAATTTCCCCCTGATTAATGCAGGAATAATCACCCGCCAGGGCTGCCAGCAATTTGCTTATCAGAGTCACTTTGAAACAGCTTTGAAAATGAACGATTGGCACCTTCCTCGGGGTTAAAATTAGAGCCGGGGAGGCCGCCCTCTGCCGTGGGCGGCCGGGAGTGGCGGGCGGGGCTGGCTGGGGAGGCTCCGCCCCAATGTCTGGGGCGATTGCTGTGGGTGACTGCCGCGGTTCTAAGTCTGGCTGAGTGCTGAAGTGAGTGGAGAGTGTGCTGGTGCAGCTTCCCAGGACAAGGGAGACAGGTTCGGGCGCTGTGGCGTGGACAGAGGCCTTGGAGTATTGACAGAGCATCGGGGTGGCAGCAGGAGACAGAGGGACATGCTTTGCATAGCAGTATAGTAACAACAGCTTCAAGAATAGCAAACCTGAACATTCACTTTATTTATGTTTTAGTGGTCCCGGCGATTGAAAACCGGGGCCTTCCTTGGACAATCCAGGCAAGCACTGTACCCTTAAGCCGTAGACACATCCCAGCAGAGAAATTACTCCATTCTTCATATACATTATCTCACTTAATTCGTGTAAGATGAAATTATACACCGAGTGAGCTCATCCACCGAACCGGTATCTGACTCTTTGTTTTTCATAATTTTACTTTTAATTAAGGAAGATTTCCCACGTGGGCAGAAAGTACTGGGATAATGAGCTCCTATGAGCTCAACTTTCTGCCTGTCGCCCAATGTCTTCCCAGTCTATCCATTCCACCCTCCATTCCTGTTAGTGCCGGTCTCTTTAAACCAGTTCCTGACACAGCAGCACTCTCCCTGTAAAATGAGGTGCGGTAATCAGAGCCTCTGCCTCTCAGGGTTATAGGGAAGTCTAATGAGATCCTTTGTGGAGGTGTGTGGTACATATCATGCATCATTATTTTCAGAGCAGAGGGTGCTCTGGTTGGGTGTTGAAATCTGTGGGGTCCAGAGAAGCATCAGACAGAGTTGGGGGGATGAAGAAAGGTCAGAGTATGCTGGCCTGTGCTCCAGTCAGCTGAGGCAGAACACCACACACACACACACGCACATGTCACACCAAGTAGGTCTCTTACTCATAGACAGGCAGCAGGAATAAAAGGGGCCTGGCTTTGTGGGGAGCTGGTCCCCCAGAGTCTCAGGAAAACTGCCTGAAGAGGGAGGAGGATACGGTCTCTTCTGTGCATGGCCTACCTGCAGCAGAGCAGGGGGACCCTGGGAAACAGAACGCAGGGATAACACCCAAGGGGCTGAAGCCTAGATGGAATCTGCCCTGGGAGGGGTGGAGAAGAACTCACACTGTGCTTGGAGACCTCGGAGGTGAGAAAGTTGAGGGAAGCTTTGCCCAGACTACAGGGGCCCACAAGCTGCTGGAGCCAGATAGCCTAAATAAGCACCTATCACAGTCTAAGTAGTGTGGGGCCTGACCCTCCACAGTCCCATGTCTACACACACACACACACACACACACACACACACACACACACACACACACGGGTGTGCATGTGCGCACATGTGGCCTCACTCCTGACTTGCTCTCAGGCCACTGCTCTTGTAGGGAGGGTGCAGGCAGAACATGTCCTGCATGTATACATTCTTGAGAACCAGAGGGAAGAATGTGGGGGGGGGCAGGGGTTGGGCAGATCTAAGGCCACTTGGGGCGCTGTCTTACACAGGGGTGTATGAGACTCTCCAGGTGCTGGTGCAAGCCTTGCCTACGTAGGTCTTGCAGGAATGGGGTGAGGCTGCTGTGATTGCTTTGTTGATTTATTTGGATTGACCTCAGGCCCTCATACATTCACCATTGCTGACTGGTGCATTATTTTTCCAAGGGCCAGGCATGGTGGTGCATGCCTGTAATCCCAGCACTCAGGGAGGCAGAGGCAGTCAGATCTCTGAGTTCAAGGCCAGCCTGGTCTACAGAGTGAGTTCCAGGACAGCCAGAACTAGATAGAGAAACCCTGTCTTGAAAAACCAAACCAAACCAAACCAAAACAAAACAAACCAAGCCAAAACAAAAAAACCATAACTTTCCAAGGGAGGAGGCCAAACAGACCAAACTAACAATTGCATCATAGTCCAGCACGGTGAGACATTTGAGTTCACTGGGCTGACAGATCACAGGTACCGAGTCGGGAAGTCGCACCCTAACACAAATGACCACCTCCTCATAGCTGCATAGGTGGAATGTGCCCTCGCTTCATTTAACCTTCCACATTCTACACTCCTTCACACCCCAAGACCCCGGACCACACGCAACTAGGAATGAGTTCCAGCCGAGATGCACCTAGAGGCAGAAGGTATAGGAAGACGTCATTGGAATCTCAGATAAGGGCCAGAGAATGCAGCAGATCAGAACTCGGAGCTCTCTTGTGGGTGGTCAAAGTGCTTTGAGGTAGCAATGGCTGCTAGAGCAAAGACAACTGACCTACACCCCGGGCCGCGTGTATGACTCTTTCCTCTATGTGAGTCAGTCACCTGGGGACCAGCAAGTGGGGTCTAAAGGGATGATCAAAGGGGCTGCGGTATCCCTGGAGCGTGGAGTTTGGTTCATGGAGGACCGGCCTCTACTTCCGATTTTCCTTCATCTGCTTGAATTGCTGGGAGGAAACACAGGCGGGGGACGAGGGACCCTGGAGGACTTCTCATTTTCTCACAGCCTTGGGAGGAGTGCTCGGGCTTCTGCACCGTCAGATTTGCTGCAGGGGGCGCTGCTGAGTGAGTCGGGAGGAGACTTTGCCCCCAACCACGAGGTTCTCACCGCTGGTGGGAACGAGAGGAGTCAAACAACGATGTAGGACAAGACAAGCATCACCAGGAAGTGATGCTCTCTCTCGAACAAATCAGAGCCCCTGACCTGACATGCAACAGCCTGGACCCTCGGCCGTGCTCGCTGAGGCGTGCACGTGTTCGTGGGCTTGTGCACACACGTGTGGCCTCGGGACTTGCAAATGAGCAGTCCTGTGCGCGAATTGTCAAGGAACACCTGTCATAGAGAAGCCTTTGTTAGGGTGAGAAATAATGAGACGTTAATTTAGAAAGATTTCTCTGTCAGAGAGGTGAGACTGTGGACTGGAGGCATGAAAAAACATCGTTTAAGCACCACAAAAGAATTTTAAAATGGACTTTATATTAAAAGAATCAAGCTCTTTGTGTTCGGCTGCTCCCATTGGCCAATTTTGCAGGGGGCGCCCACCCCCACCACGGGTGATGTCACTTGTGGCGTTTGGCGTTGGGCTGGCCCGCACCTTCTGCGCGCAACCATCTCTTGTCCTCCTGAAGCTCTGTCTTCTCCACACAGCAGGTGTGGATTCATCTCCTTCATCTCCTCCACCATTTCCTGCCTTCTCTCCTAGCTGCAGGCATCCCTGGGACTAACACACTGTTCACTCCCCCCGACCCCAAGATCTTCTCCATTCTCTTGCCTTCCTATTTGTGTTTGGTTTTTGTTTTCAGACAGAATCTCATGTAGCCCAGGCTGGTTCCAAACTCCCTATGCAACTGAGGCTGGCCCTGAACTCCTGATCTATGTACTTGGAAGGCTCACAGGCCATGCACCACCATGCCTGGTTTGCTCTCTAGGCTTTAGCCACCAGCAGACAGTTTCCAAGTCGCTCCGATCCCCTGTCCAGCTCTTCCCGCAAGGACTCCAGGCTGCTGTTCCTCTCCGTGGGGCCCAGACACCTTCCTCAAGGTTCCCTGGCTGGAAATTCCAATTCGATTTGTCTTTTTCAATTTGTCAGAGTCTTCTTCCGCAGATTAAATTATCCTTCTTTGATCTCTACACCTTCAACAGGTACCACCATTATTTTAGACCTTCCATCAAAAAAAAAAATGCTGCCACCACATCTTACCTCCCCCCCCCAACCCATGCCCCTCCCCCTCCCCCCGTGAATCTAAGGGTCTCCAGTTCTGGACTGGCTCTGCCTTCCCCACAGCCCACCGCTGGAACACACCAGGATCCTACTGGGTCCTCACCCCTGCAGGATCTCTGCCTCTCATTCTGCCCTCCCCTTCCCCTCCCACCTACCCTCCAAACCCTGATGGCATCTGAAGTCCAGACAACTCAGGAAGCCACCAGCAGTGGCCATGACAGGTTTCAGCCAGCACCCTCCTTCTCTCCTTTTCACTCCTTTCTTCCCCAACCATCCGCCTAACGAGCGAGCGCTGGGGACGCTGAGGGACAGATGGGTGCAAATGCCTGCTCCTCAACTCTTGGGAACATGTCCCTGGGCCACTTTTAGTCTTTTTAGTCTTTTTTTGCGAGTACTTTACTGCTGAGCCACATCCCTGCCCTCAACCAGTTTTATTAGGTGGTATTAGGTTGAGCTTCAATGATAGGGATTCCACATCACAGTATCTTAAAGCAGATGTGAGTTCTTGCCCATGCAGATGTCCAGAGGTAGCTCTCATGCTTGGAGCCCTTAGGGCCCTGGACCATTCTAGCTTACTCATTTGTCTGCTGATGCTCATGATCCAAGATGGTAGCTAGAGCTCCAGCCATTTCCCCTGTGTTCTAAGTATCAAAGAAGACATGCACGGCCTTTTAAGGACATCTGTCTGGAGTTCCGTGATGCATTTCCGCTCGAACGCCGTTGGCCAGCTGCAGGGAAGGAATGTGACGTTTAGTATTTGTTCTGAACTGTGAACCTGGTTGAAAACCCAGTTTGTATTATTATTCAAGAAGGGGAGAGGGTTTTGTGGGGGATATCTAGAAGTATCTGATGTCATCTGACAGTGGCCCACTCAAATGTCTCTTTGTCTCCTCAGGTCCCCAGCCAGAATCAACCAGGCCTTTCCAGGTTCTTGCTGGCAGTATTACCCAGCCATAGTCAGGGGTAGAGCTGGTCCCTCCTGGACTCTAAGGTCCCGGGAGACAGGTATTACCCTGAGCTGTCTCGTGGCTGACCACATGTGCAGCCAGGGATGTGGTGTTGGTGGCTCAGCCCAGCCCTTGACCACACAGGTCCTTCCTCCTTAGACAGTAGGGCTCTGCAGCCTTGGCGGCTCCTGGCTGCTACCACAGAAGGAACTGCCCTGTGTGTCTGACTCCTTGATTTGGTTTAATATCACTGTATTAGAGCCGGGCATAATGGTCATGCCTTTAATCCCAGCACTTGGGGAGGCAGAGGCAGGTGGATCTCAGTGAGTTTGAAGCCAGCCTGGTCTACAAAGCGAGTCCAGGACAGCCAAAACTATAGAGCGAAACCCTATCTCAAAAAAACATATATATACCCTGTCTCAAAAAACTGTATATATTCACCTTATTAAAATATAATTTACATATCATTTTTTTGAGACAGAGTCTCACTTTGTAGAGCAGGCTGGCCTGGAACTCATGGAGATCCACTGCCCTTTGCCTCCGCAGGTCAGGTTTAAAGGTGTGCGCCATTACCCCCAGCCACAGATCATTTTGAGGCAAATTACCATTCATTACGCAGCCTTAGCTGGCCTTGAACTCACTGTGTAGTTTAGACTTGCCTTGAACTTGGGGCAATTCTCCTGCCTCAGCCTCCCAAGTGTTGAAACTTCAGCCCTGAGCCACCGTACCCAACTCTGCCTGGCTCTCACTACCTATCTTTGTGTGGGGGTGTGAGTGGGTGGGGTGGTCTCATGTCGCCCAGTTTGTCTTCAAGCTCCTCATATAGTTGAACTTCTTATTTCCCCCACCCATGCTAGAATTACATCTTTCACCACCAAACTCAGTTTATGCAGTGCTGGGGAAGGAACCCAAGGCTTCCACATGCCAGGCACTACTTAATATCTTAAGTTTTGCTAATCATGTCTAAGCTCAATGGCTTTCCAATAAATTTAGTAAATCTATCTGCCTTTACCTTTAGACTCAGAGCTTATTTATTTATTTGTTTATTTTATGCATATAAGCGCTCTATCTGCATGTACTCGTGCACTCCAGAAGAGGGCATCAGATCCCAGCATAGATGGTTGTGAGTCACCATGTGGTTGCTGGGAATTGAACTCAGGACCCCTGGAAGAGCAGATAATGCTCTTAACCGCTGAGCCATCTCTCCAGCCCCGGCTCGGAGCTTCTTAAGGGATATTCCTTTTATTTGTTCTTTGATCATTTTGAAACAGGATCTCATGTAGCCAAGGCTGGACTCAGATTCCCTACGTAGCTTTGAGTGACCTGGAACTCCTGATATTTCTAAATCTACCATCCAAGAGCTAGCATTGCAGGTGGGTACTTCTACACCCCGCTTCATTTCATTGTTTTTAAATGACATGAATTTACTCAGTGTGTGCGTGTGCACACAGGTGCGCGTATGGTGTTCAGAGGACAATCTGCAGGAGTTGGTTCTCCCATTCTACTGTCTGGGTCCAATGGATCAAACCCAGGCCGTTAAGCTTGGCAGCAGGCACCTCTGCCCACTGTGCCATCTCGCCGGCCCTTTATGCTCTAAGACATTCTGCAAGTGCCTGAAACCGAAGATAGCACCAAAATCTATGCATTGTGTGTTTTTCCTCTGTATACATAATTATGATAAAGTGTAATTCATAAACTGGGTCTGGTAAGAGATTAATAATAACTGAAAAATTCAAGCTATAACAATAGACTAAAAGTTACCTAAAACTGCATTGGTTTTAGAATTTCCTGCTTACTATCTTTTTAAAGGCTTTATGTGTATGTCTGTGTCTGTGGGAGTATATATGTACCATGTGCACTCAGGAATCCACACAGACCAGAAGAGAGCACTGGGCCCCCAGGTCGGGACTTACAGCTAGTTATGTCGGTGCTATAATCCAAACCCCAGCCCTCTGCAAGAGCAGTAAGGGCTCTTAACCACTGAGCCGCCTCTTCAGCCCTCACTTACTCTCTTTAGATGGTAACATTCACTTTCACAGAAAGCAAAATTACACACAGGGAGGATGGCCATAGTTTCTCACACCTCCTTTTTTATTCCATGAGGATTTTTGAGATGGCACGTTCTTACTACACCTGCCAAGGACCAACGTTCATGTCCCAGCATCCATGTTGAGCGGCCCACAACTTCCTGTAACTCCAGTTCCCAGGGACCCAATCCCTCTTCTGAACTCTGTAGGCGTCTGCATTCATATGTGCACACGCCTCCCACAAACATATGCCAATGATTATAAAAAATAATTGTAAGCAGGGCGTTGGCACACCCCTTTAATCTCAATACTTGGGAGGCAGAGGCAGATGAATCTCTGTGAGTTCGGGGCCAGCATGGTCTACAGAGAGCATTCCAGGACAGCCAGGGCTACTGCACAGAGAAACCTTGTCTAGAAAAACTTTTTTTTTTAGTTAAATATTTGAAAATCTTAGAAACTTGTTTTCACACGAAATGAGCATTACCTGACTTAGTGACTGAAGTGACAGTGGTGGGAAGGAAGCCCGGAGAGAAACAGATTTGGAGGGGGGAAGCCTCCTTTTCTCCTTCACTGGCACAGGGATAGAGGCAGGAAGTCATTCCGTATCCCCAATCCAACAGCAGTCAATACCAGTAGGAAGCTAGTTGACACAGAGTCCAGTGACACACAGCTTGAGGGGCCAGCCCTGCAAAGGAGAGAGGGCAAAGGTCAGAAGGGGGCCTGAAATCAAACCAGCCCTAGAGAAGGCTTGAAGGGCCTGGCTATGGGGCAGCGACTCGGCAGAGGGAAAGCCACCCTGTCTAGACCCTTTTGGCCTGGGTTAGGGTCATGTGGGCATCATTGGGATCATGTGGGTATCATTCTGAGAAGCGCTGGCTTGTCCTTGAATGGGGGGGGCAGCACCCTGTGTGCTCCTGGACTTCAGGAAGACTCTTTGCAGCTGGTAATGAGGCCAGGCTCAAAGCACAGAGCTTTGGGGACAAGCCTTATTGAGCCCAAGTCACTCTCCTACTCTGAGTTCTGTCTTCATATGAAAAGCAAAGGGCACGCTCACATGGACCATCCTCCAGTGCACCACTAAACCAGATGTTGGAAGTGGAGCACATGGCCTGGTTGGTAGAATGCTTGGCTGGCACGCACAAAGCCCTGGATTTAATCTTCAGCACTGCCTAAACTGGGCATGGCGGTGCATGCCTGTGAAATCAACCATCAAGAGGTGGAGAAAAAAAAAGATCAGAAGTTCAAGGTCATCCTTGAACACATAACCAATTCAGGCCAGCCTGTGCTACATGAGATCCTGTGTAAAAGCAAAACAAAGCAAAACAGAACACCCCAAGAAAAACAAACAAACAAACAAACAAAAACCCTAGATGTCAAAACAGGCCACGAGGGTCACTCATGGGGAAGGAGGAAGGTGGGACCTCAGGGTTCGAGAGATGGCTCAGCAGCTAAGAGCACTGATTGCTCTTGAACCTGGGTTCAGTTCCCAGCACCCACTTATCAGCTCACAACTGTTTGTAACCCAGTTCTGGGGATAGGAGCTCTGTGGGATCCAAGTACACACATGGTACCCATACATACATGCAGCTGCACACACATCCACAAAAAATAAAAATAATAAATACTTTAAAGAGAGAGAGAAAAAAGAAAGAGGAAAGAGAGAGAGAAGAAGCCGGGCGCGGTGGCACATGCCTGTAATCCCAACACTCAGGGAGGCAGAGGCAGGCAGATGTCCGTGAGTTCAAGGCCATCCTGGTCTACAAAGCAGATCCAGGGCAGCCAAGGCTACACAGAGAAACCCTGTCTTGAAAATGGTGGGTGGTGGATCAGATTCCATCTTATCAGGGTCTATAGGCGTTTTCCAGTTAGCCACTTATTTATCTCCTTTTTGTATGTGTATGTGTTGTATGTAACTATAGTCCCTCAACCTGAAAGCCTCCTTTAGGTCACGCCTCACCAAAGTAAGAAGGAAAGTGACCAATGAGGGCTTCTCCGAGAAGAGTAGACAGGGTTAGAAAACTCTCCCATAGACTCCCAGGTCAAAAGACTACAATCGGCCTAGAAAGATGGCTCAGTGGTTAAGACAACTGTCTTGCTCTTCCAAAGGGTCAGGGTTCAACTCCCAGCACCCACATGGCAGCTCACAACTCTCTGTAACTCCAGTTTTACGTGGTATGACACCCTCACACCAACACACATGAAATAAAATTAAATAAGTCATTAAAAAAGAGTACAGTCATGAACTCCAGACATCAGGTTCTCAGCAAGGGGTCAACCTGAATTCTTTTGCACCCATGTGTTTTCTTCTTCTTCTTCTTCTTCTTCTTCTTCTTCTTCTTCTTCTTCTTCTTCTTCTTCTTCTTCTTCTTCTTCTTCTCTTTAATGAACAAGATACTTTACTAAATCAAACCGAGAGCTTGTTCCAGTATAGGGGTGGCTTTGGCTCTGTATGGCCTTGGGATAGTAGTTGTCCCCTCTCTGTTCCTGTAGAGAAGGCAAGGTCATGACCCTTGCCCTAGGACCTCACATAAGATACTGAATGGGTGGGGGTGCAGGAGGTATGGATGCCGCAGTGCTGGCATGTGATGGAGGCCGTGTGGGGAGCGCGTTGCGTGGGGCTCCGGCACGGAACTGCCAGTCCGATCTGCTTCCCCCATCCCCAGTGCCTCCTTCCCACAGGCTGCCCACGTCTCATACATACCAAGTCCTTACCACATCAAGAATTCATAATCATCCCAAAATATTCAATGGGGATATGAAATATTTACACACAAGGCACCAGACGATGAAACGAGCGTGTCCCCAGCCCTGACAGAAACCCCTCTCCCGCAGGGACAGGATGCTGCTGAGGAGAGGAGGGTGGGCCGGGTGGTCTCCATGGGTCCTCTGTCTCCTCTCCGAGCTCTGGGCTCCCCGAGCATACTTCCGGTGTGAGCATTATCTCCCAGCCTCCTGCCTGCTCCCCGCATGGGAGCCCGAGGGCAGGTCAGCTTCAGATTGGCAGGAACCTCTGAGGGGATGAAGTGACAGCAACCCAGGGACTTCTCCATCACTGAAACCTCAAATCCTCTCTCTCCCACCCCAAGCGTTTCGGGGAAACTCATCTATCTGCTTGCTTACACCCCAATCACAAAGGACCTTCCTACCGTCATTTAATAACTTACAGTTCAAAAGCTAGTCCTTGCAAGGCAGGCACGATAGTGCAAGCCTACAAACCCAACACAGGCGGAGCTGAGGTAGGAGGAGGCCACATTTGAAGCCAGCTGCAGTGAGTTCAAGACCAGGTTAGGCTACCTAGGAAGACCCTGTCATCATCCTTCTCTCCTCGAAAAAGGAAAAATAAAGGAGTGAGAAACTACGCAGTCCCTGGCTTTGAAATGGCTTCACATTGCTCCTACCAGCCCTGCTCAGCCTGGCATCCATGCCCTTGCTTGGAGGTCACCTTGCCCATCCCCCTGGCAGCCTGGATCCCCAGTGCCAGCAGACCCCAGCTCTGTCAGCACACTGGGACACACAGAGCACAGATGGGCCCCCAAGCAGCCCTAATGGCCTCGTCTGTCTAATTAGCATGCAATTAGCCTAATGCATATTTTAACATCACATCAGAGTTGCTCATCAATCATCCCCTAGCCAGGCATAGACAGACAGACAGACAATTAGGCTGCAGAGCTGGGAAGAAAGAGATCTTGCTGTCGACTTTGGGGGTGGGGGGCTGTCCCCACTCCAGCCCCACTGCAGAGCTGCCTGGGGGTCTGTGCCAAGTCAAAAGACCAAAAGTCTTTCCTTATAGCCCCCAATGGCAGAAAAGAGTTGTACAAGCCTCAGTTTCCCCCACTGCAGCTTAACGGCCACTTGGGACAGCAGAATTGGCGTGTCTTTTTGCTCCCCAAGGACACCATCTCTCCCATCAGGCTGGGAATCCTTTGAGACAGACTCCTGCCCTCTCTTTTCGTGGCCTTTCCCAGAATTCCCAGCTCAGGACTATGATCCAGGACAGAAGGAACACTGGTCTAGAGGTCACCGGATACAAGTGTCACACAGAGTCAAGAAGATGGAAGCTTACAAAGTAGAGGTTTGACCCAGTGCAGGCCCCCGGGGGAAACTGTCTCCACCTCTCTGAGCCTCTGTTTTCTCAGATGCGAAGGGTTCTCACCCTGCCCCTCTCTGGAGTGGATGGAGTAGTTGGGAGCTGGCGTCCTGCTCACTTACACTGCCTTCGGCTCACAGGCTTCTGCCTGGCCTCTGGCCATTTGGCTGCTGGTAACAGGAGGACCCTTGACTCCAGCCCTGAGTAGAGGCCTAAGCTTGAGCAGGAGGTCTTTGTGTGGAGAGTTGGGGTGCAGTCATGAGTGGGAGAGGGAGAGCCTTCCTCCTCCATGGGGATAAAGTGGAATGTGACATTGTTCCCACCAGACCCTGAGCGGCAGAACACAGAGGCGCCTAAATATTTCATGGTCAAATTCATCAATAATGGAGACCGAGACTAAATTACATAACTGTCACCTTTCTGTTAAATAATATTTTCTGCAGGGGGCTGGGAGGGGGCCAGGGAGGCCTTTATTGCAAGTCATGAATGATTTAGGACAGCAAATAAAGGGGATCTGGAAGAGAAGCCAGGACTTCTAGAATCATCCAACACACTGCCCTGTCATTAGGGATAGCTGGACAGACTCAGAGTACAGGCAGAGAGGGTCCTGGCTTCTCTCCAGAGATGCCAGAGTTCTGTTACTATAACAAAACACTGGAGATAAATCAATGCAGAGAGAGAAAAGCAGGGACCGGGAGGCATAGCTTGGTTGGTAGAGTGCCTGCCTGAGCCTAAAGGCCTGGGTTCCATGTCCCTCATGGCAGAAACGGGGCATGGTGGCACCCGCCTGTGATCTCAGAGCTTGAGAGGATCAGAACTTCAAGGTCATCCTCTGCTACATAGAGAGTTAGGGGTCGTCCTGGGCTAATGAAATCTTGTCTCAAACAGAATGCAACAAACCAAACCAAACAAACAAACAAAGAGGGCTACAAGCATAACTCGGGAGCAAATGTTTGCTGAGCAGCTGTGATGATCTGAGCTAAATTCCGGGGACCAAAATTAAGATATAAGAAGAAATCCAAATCCACAAAGTCATCCTCTGGCTTCTACACATACTTGCCCCAACCTCAACATCATTCACACACACACACACACACACACACACACACACACACACCGCCATAATAATTTTAATTTTTTTGGTTTTTTTTTTTTTAAACAGGGTTTCTCTTTGTAGCCATGGATGTCCTAGAACTTGCTCTGTAGACCAGGCTGGCTTTAAACTCATGGAAATCCACCTGCCTCTGCCTCATAAGTGCTGGGATTAAAGGCACACCAAACAAATTTTTAAGGAAAAAAAAAAAGAGAGAGAGAGGGAGAAAGAGAGAGAGACCTGATTTGGTGGTACAGGCTTGTAATCCCAGCACTTGAGAGGCTGCAGGAGGATTGCTGCAATGATGTGATCAATCTGAACCACATACTGAGTTCAGCAAAGAGCTATTGAGTAACACTTTGCAGCAGAAGTAAGAAAAGGGGCTGGGGAGTTGGCTCAGTGGTTAAGAGCATTGACAGCTCTTGCAGAGGACCCAGGTTTGATTCCCAGCACTCACATGGCGACTCACAACCATCAGTAACTCGGGTTCCAGGAGATTTGATGCCCTCTTCTGGCTTCTGCAGGTACCGGGCATCCATGTGGTACACATACATACATGCAGGCAAAACATACAGTAATATAATAAGTAAACCTAAAAGAATTTTTAAAATAAAAGTAGAAGAGCCTTGTTAAGGCTGACGATGTTGTGTCTCGCAGTTGGCTGGCCCCAGTGCCTTCCAAGGGAGTGCACCTTACAGCAGCCAGGAAGCAAACAATGCCAGGAGAGGGCAGGGTTCCACTATCCCCTCCCACAGTAGATCCCCAGCAACTGAAGGCCTCCTGAAGGTTCCACCGCCTTCCCTGAGGCCCCAACCTCTAGCATAGAGTCAAACCAAAGCAGGTGGGTTCTGGGGACTGGAACCTCTGAGGGACGGGGCCTCATTGGAAGAAGTGGGTCACTGTGGGCGGGCCTGGAGGTTTCACAGCAGCACCCCACTTTTTTCTCCCTGCTTCCTGGCGGCAGGCACAGTGCCAGCAGAGGTCTCTCACACCTGCTGCTATGCCTTGCCTAGCACAAGGTCCTTCACATCCAACCGAAAGAAACCCTCTTGTTCGGCACGGGCTTCTTGAAGTCCAGAGTGTACGTTCTCCTCCATCCTTGAAGTCCGTGTCAGCCGAGGAGGCGCCCAAGACCTGCGGCAGCTCTGAAGATGGAAGGGATGAGGAGGACGTGGCCAGGCTCCGCTGTGGCTCCCAGGCCTTCACAGAAGGCGAGCCCCTCCACCCTCCTGGGAAAGGAGCCTCCGTGGGCGTGTGTGCACCGGCAGCCCGTGTGGGAAGGGTGAGGGCTGGGAGCGCTGTGCCCGCTAAGTGTATAATTACACGGTACTTGGGGTAATTTCCCTGTTCCTCAAGAAGCGCACGTTGGCCCTGATTTTCCTATCTGCAGATTGTAAGCTCGTAATTAGTAGCAAATTACCCACACAAGTGACAAATTTTTGTGCTTTCAAGTAAACAGACAAAATACCCACAGTTCATAAATTGCCTCTCGGTGCAGCAGGCACCTGGCTCCCGGCGATGCCCAAGCCTGCCCACACATGGCCGGAAAGGGGACAGAGCCGGTGAGAATGAGGTGGCTGCAGACAGAGGGAAGGCGGGGGCTGGCTTGCCTTTACTCTTGATCCTTCCAGCGCAGCGGACCAACACGACACCAGCAGGTCATAAGCGCTGGGGAAACGGCATGGTTGTTGGCGAGGGCTGGGAAGTCTAGGGTGGCGGCCTCGGCTCCAGAGTTAAGCGGGATGCCTGCCACCCATTTGCCACTCACAGTCTCCCTGGTGTCCTCCCAGCTAATGCCACCTCCCTGGGTACCGCACGCTGACGGAACACTGACCCTCTAACGCGCCTTCGTTTTGTTTTGTTTAAGACAGGGTCTCATGTAGCCCAGACTGGCCTCAACCCCAAGTGCTGGGGTCAAAGAACGCTTTCACAGGGATCGCAGATCAGATAGCCTGCATGTCAGATATTCACACTACAGTTCCTAACAGTGGCAAAACTTCCAGTTATGAAGTAGCAATGAAAATAGTTTTATGGCTGAGGGTCACCACGCCATGAGGAGCTGGACGGAAGGGTCGAAGCCTTGGGAAGGCTGAGAACCCCTGGTTAGTGTCTCGCCTCGGGTTTTAAGGATGAGACATCATGTGTGCATGCACAATCCTTATCGGTCTCTTGCACACAGCCAGTGTTCGGCCAATGCGGCCTTACGCCTATCAGTTTGTGCATGACAGTCCTTAATCCCCAATCTCCGGCTGCACGTGGGGACGTAGCTCCCACAGCCCGTGTTTGACAAGCGTTCATTCAACAAGCACTGATGTTCTCCATTTCCCTTGAGCTCCCCAGAGCCATCTGCTCTGTATGATGCCCTTCCTCTCTCTGGCTCATATGTCCTGTACCACCCTGCCTCATCTCAGGGTCATTATTCTTATTTTAAAATTTTTATTTACCATTATTTCACATGCATCAGTGTTTTGCCTGCATGTGTGTCGATGTGAGGGTGTCAGATCCTGGTGTTACAGGCGGCTGTGAGCTGCCATGTGGTGCTGGGATTTGAACCCGGGTCCTCTGGAAGAGCCATCTTTTCAGCCCACAAGGGGCACTACTGCCAAAAATACCTGGCGAAAGCATCTGACAGGTCACTAGATCTACTGTGCATGGAAATCTGCTGTATTGATGGCGCCTAACGAAGCATGCCTACTCAGCTCCACGTGCTTCCATATCCTATGACTCTGGGCTGGCCCTTGTGTCCTGACTTAATCAACAGACTGGGGGACAGGTTTTGCGCCAGTTCCTACCTGGGTCTTGGGAAGGTGAGCTGGCTGGTACCAACTGGCCAGAGCTGGCTGGTAAATCTGAGGGAATTTTGTGAGCTGACTGGTAGTGACTCGGGAGCTCCCAATGGGTCTTTTGTTGTTGTTCTTGAGACAGGGTCTCATGTAGCCTAGGTTTGCCTCCAACACACTGTGTAGCCAAAGCTGGCCTTGAACTCCCAATCCTCCAAATCTCTGCTTTCAGAACCAGTATTTATTGCTATTTATGAATATTTATTGATAAGAGGATGTATACCACAGAAACTGGCAAATATGCTAAACCAAAGGCTCTTTCTTCTTTTCCTCTGTTTTTTGTTGTTTGTTTTTTTGTTTTTTGTTTTTTTTACTCTAGCCCCAGCTGACCTGGAACACTCTGTACAGCTCTTGCTGGTTCAGATTCACAGAGATCTTCCTTGCTTGGCCTCCCAACTCCTGGCATTAGAAGAATCACCACATTTGTCCCCCCCCCCTCAAGGGCCCATTACCAGCCTACCCCTATCTGGCAGCTTCCACTCTGAGCTCTAGTGAGGCCTGCTCCACCATCTGAGCAGTCCTGAGCCTTCTGTTTCAGCAAAGACCCTTCCCCAACCCCTGTGAAGGGCACAGGGCACAGGGAGAGACCCTGAGACCCCCAAGGTGACAACTAGGAATCCAGATAACCTGACTTGATCCTTTCCAGCTGGCTGCCACCCCAATGGTCCTCCTACCTGGGGCAGCGCAAGAGGAAAGAAGCCACCAACACAGCACCCCAGGAGACAGCTCGCCCTTGCTGTAACCCTACAGGCCAAATAAAAGACTCTGGGGGAACATTGTACCATTCAACTATCACTCAACTGATAGCTGAGTCATGTGGCCCTGAGACAAAGAACCAGACAGCCCCACCTCCCTGGTTTCCCCCCATACCTTTCTATAGTTCCTGGGGGTTCAGGAAGCCCAAGGAAAGGATATTCCAAAAAGGACAGTGTCGCTTGCCCAGAGCCACACCTGTCTTGCAAGGGATCCCAGCCAGCATCCTGCCCACCCTCCTCCACAGGACATGCAAGGTGAAGAGATATGGAGCGTGGGCCTCCGCTGGGGAGCTGAGACAGTCACAGAGTCCCCTCCCGTCCCTGTTGACATTTGCAAAGGACTAAATTAGGAGACAGGTAAATGCTATTCTTTTCTTCTCCTGGGGACCAGGAAAGAGGGAGGCAGACTCAGAGGGATTCTGACTGCTTCAAGCTCAGTAAGGCCGTTAGGGTCCAGCACGAGGCCAGCCTTGCAGGGTGCTGAGTCGTCACCCTCAGCCAAGGTTACTGGGACTGGTGTAGGGCAAACCCCACCCCCAGCCTAAACCAGCAGTGCCTGGGTAAAGCCGAGGGTCCCTACCTCAGGGGTTGTTACTTCTCAGTGACACGTTTCTAACTTTCCGACAGAAGCCTAATTTGGCAGATTTGGGAATGTGAATTCCTAAGAATCCTTGGGAATTTCTGAGATTATTTCATTGTTGTGTATTGCTCTCCATTGCGCTATTTTTAAATAATGAAGAGTGACTGTAAATAATGAACAGTCCAACAATTCTCAAAGTAATGTTCAAAATCTCGGAGGTCATTTTTTTTAAAAAAAGGACATAATATAAAATGCATAGACTGTTATTGCTAAGGGCCTCTCTATTTTTACAAGATTACACATTTTAATAAAATATAAAAATAGTTCTCCACCTGGTATGGATGTTGGACAAGCAAACCCATCAAAATAAGAAAATATGAAAATCACAACTAATGCCAAACATGTCATTAGAAATTGAAAGCTAACACAAATATTTAATATTCAAATTTTTGTTTGTTTTGCTTTTTGAGACAGGGTCTTTCTGTGTAGCCCTGGCTGTTCTGAAATTCTCTTTGTAGACCAGGCTAGCCTCAGAATCACAGAAATAGATCTGCCTGCCTCTGTCTCTTGAGCACTGAGATTGAAGGTGTGCCCATCACATTAGGTTAATTGTTATTTCTTTAAAAAACAAAACCACACAGCCTGACTCATTAACTATCCTGATGGTCTAGATCACAGTTTTGAACAAATATTCCAAATATAGAAAGCAAACATGTTGTTGGTGGTATTGGGGTGGGGGTTGGGGAGTAGGAGGCGGAGTGTTAGCATTGCTGGAATGACCAAGCCCGTGTCCACGCACAGCTTCAATGCAGGAATCCAGATTCTCAAGATCTTCACGAACAATGAAGCGCTTTGTCTGCTAGCCCTGGTTTCATTTCTGTCACTAAAATCGATGCTGCTTTTGCTTATTCATATATGGAATCTGATTCTGAGTTTTGCAGCCAGAGAATTCCACAACATTCCCGGCTTTTTCTCTTCGCATTTCCTCCATAGTTAATATTCAATCACCGGAAAAAGGCAGCGCCCGTGACAGGATGGTATTTGAAGAATGGTAACATTTGGGTCTCCCGCAAGGTTAGCGGTATTATGCATACAAAAATTGCCAATTTAGGGGCTTATTTTGCTTCTAAAACTTATGTCTTGAAATATTGCCCACAGGATCTGCATAATGTATACTATGCAAATAAACTTATTAATATTTATTTTATTTGGAAGATTGACTTGCCATCGGCAGTAGACGGGGCCACAGACATGCACTGATATAACAGTGAGGGCGGCAAGGAGGAACCCCTCATGAGAAGGCCGCTTCCTCCCCATCGACTCCTGTCTCCCACTTCCAGAAACATCGGTGTTAACCTTCAACTCCACGTATCCAGGATTCTGACTCCTGTGTTCAACTTAACGGGAAAAGATTCCTTTGGCCTGTAAACATTCCCGTGTGGCTGACAACGAGGTTCCAGCTCTCGAAGAGAACTTTTTAATACCTCTCCCCATTTTCCCAGGACTTTTGGGGACTTGAGATTTGGGGAAAAGGTGATGCCCTGAGAAACGCTAGGGAGATGCTGCTGCATTGCTGCATTGGGATGATCGGGATGGCTGTTAGGGGGCAGGAAATGGTCAGGGCATTTCCTAGGTCTGTAGCTCAGGTTCAGGATGAGGGCTTCCTCTGGAGGAAGTCAATCCTCAGGACAGGAAGGGTCATTGTGGTCCAGCAAAGAGAGGGCAGGACTCAGGGGAAAGGGCCCCCTGGTTTCGCTGGGCTCACCTAAAATGACACTGTTGTTCAAGGATCTCTTTTAGCCCTTCATCTCTGTGACCTCTGGGGCATCCATGATCTTGGGCTTCCCTCTAAGGTCAAGTTTCAGTCTAGACCTGTGGTGGTCAGTCTTCATGGCCAAGTTGACTGGATTTAGAGACACCTAGAAGATGTGCCTTGGGCATGTCTGTGAGGGTGTTTCCAGAGAGGGTTAAGTGAGTTGGAAAGACCCACCCTAAATGTCCATGGCACCGAATAAAAAGGGGGAATGGGGGAACAGAGCTGGGTGCCAGCATGAACCTCTGCTTCCTGGCGGTAGAGGCAGCAAAGCCAGTCACCTGACACTTCCGCTATCTCGGCTGACCGTGTCCCCTCAAACTGTGAGCCAAAACAAACACTTCCATTACTGAATGGGCTGTTGTCAAGTGTTTTGTCAGAACAATGAGAAGAGTGCTAACGTGTGGTTAGTGGGGAGACTTTAGCAAACCCCAAAACAGGTAACACTGTCATCACAGGCTCAGACTTCCTCAGGTGAAAGGTTAAAATTGCCCCCGCAGGAGGAAGAACTAACTAGCTGAGGTATTTATGAAGATAAATGGGACAGAGGATGAAATGACAAAAATGCCAATTACCGACCTGCAGCCTGCTGCAGAAATGAGAACTATTGTATGCACCCGCATTGCACTCCTAGCTTCCTTAAGGATATTTATCTATTTTAATGAAGTTTCCTTTGCTCTCCTGTCTTCCCTGCCCATTGTACTCACATGGGGATGTTTTAATGGTGACATTTAGAATGTACTACATAGATTATAGAATGAGAGATGGAATCATAATGCATTAGGAGATGGAAACCCTTTGTTATCCTTGGGCAGTGACTAGTGGGAATTTGGATGATCCCCTTTGGGGAAAAAGGAAAAGGAATTTTCTTTTTACTGAAAGAGAAATTGCATTTTCTGGTAGAAGCAGGTGTTGGTGGTGGTGCTCATGACAGGCAAGTTTAAGAACAGACTATAGGGGCCTGAGAGGTGGCTCAGTGGTTAGAAGTACTGGTTGCTCTCTTAGAGGACCTGGGTTCAGTTCCCAGTTCCCTCATTGCAGCTCACTTCATTTCCAAGGAACCCAATGCCCTCTCCTGGCCTCTACCGGGTACTACAGGCGTGCATATACACCCAGGCATGAGCACACCCATAAAATAAGTAAGTAAATCTTTGAGAAAAATAACCCAGGTGTAATGGTTGCTCACCTTTAATCCCAGCACTCAGGAGGCAGAGGCAGCTGGATCTCTATGGGTTCAAGGCCAGCTTGATCTACATAGTTGAGTTCTTGAAAAAAACAAAAGCAAAAGAATGTACTATTGTGGACATTTATCATTCTTGATTCCCTCTCCCTCTCTTTTCCCTTCTCTCTTTCCATGTGTATGAGAGAGAGAGAGAGAGAGAGAGACAGAGACAGAGAGAGACAGAGAGAGAGAGAGAGAGAGAGAGAGAGAGAACATGTGTTCCATTGTTTCTGGGCCTGTGGTGAAGCTGAAAGCCACAGAGGGAACCGTGTTAGAGGGGACAGTGTGGTAAGCAAAGCAGCTTACTCCATGGCAGACCAGAAGCCAAGAGAAAAAAAACGGGAAAAGACCTAGGCAAGATAGAGCCGCCAAAGAGAGCACCTCCAAATGACCTGCTTCCTCCACTTAGGCCCTGCCTCCAAGAATGTCCAGTACCTTCCAAAACAGTAGCACCAGGAGAAAAGCAAGGCTTCCGCACATGAGCCCGAGGGACGCTTTGTATGCAAACCAGAGCATACATTATCACTGACTCCCAAAGGCTCACATCCACTTGGTATGAGCAAAATGGATTTAGCTCATCTCCAACAGGCCCCCAGATGTTAACCGTTTCAACATCGCTCAAAAGTTCAAGCCCGAGGTCTGTCTCCCTTGAGATTCAAGGCAAACTCTTTGCAGGGAGCCGTTGTCAAGAATGAAATAGAACAGAGACGGGGGAGATGGTGTGCCATGGTGGAAAGCATTGGCTGCTTTTGCAGAGGACTCAGGGTTGGGTTTCCAGCACTCTTTCCAGAAAGCTCAGGGCTGTCTGTAACTGCGGTTCCAGCTTGCTGGAAGCCCTCTTCTGGCCTCTGTGGGCACTTCATGCACACTAGGTGTACAGACCCATGTAGACAAAACACTCATATACATAAAATATAAATAAATAAGTAGATAAATAAATAATTTAAAAGCCACTTCTGCTCTTCTGTGAACAAAAGTACAGAGTAAACATTCCTAATCCCTTATTTATCGATTGATTGATTTAGACAGGGTCTTGCTATGTAGCCCTGGCTGGCCTGGGACTAGCTATGTAAACTAGGCTGCCCTTGGACTCAGAGCCCTACCTGCCTCTGCTTCCTGGGTGCTGGAATTAAAGGTGTGTGCCACATATCTGGTTTTGTTCTCAACACCTCTCCAAGAAGCACCCCCAGCTGGGGACCAGGGCCAGGACACACAGCCTGTGAGGGACATCTCATTAAAACCATACCCACAAAGGCCATTCATTAAAACACGAATCTACAGTGAGATCATGGTTCCAGAAGGTTCTCCATTAGGTCCATGCTTGTCTTGTGCTGCTAAAGTTCTGCCTTAACATGTTACCCAAGCATGGCCGTTAGAACAGATTTCAGTGTATTCTATTTAATAGATCGCTGGCTCTAGAACCGAAAACTGGGGCTTCCTAGCATGTGAGATTCCATTGGTCCTGCAAATGTCAGGGGTTAGTGTAGAGGGATTTTAATTCAGCAACAGGGCTACTCTGGATGGAACATAGACAGCCCTTAGCACACACCTTTAATACCAAACAATGAAGGTAAAATTACTTTGTAGAAGGGAGTGTCAATCAAATTGAAGGGCAGACAAAGTGGTGAATCAGAGAAAGATTTGACAGAGTGAGTCAGAGATAGGATATGCCCAGCTCTCATGGAAACAGACAGGAAAGAGAAGCTACTTAAGGGTGGTACAGTAGAGTTGAGGGGTAGAGAGAGGTCCAGTAGAGAGAGGGTAGAGAAGAGAAGAGCACAGTAGAGTTCAGTGGAGAAGACAGCACAGCAGAGTTGAGTTCAGTACAGTTCAGGAGGTTCGGTGCAGTTCAGTTAGTGGAGTTTAGAAACTCAGCAATTCAGAAGAAGCTGAGAGAGGCCAGCTTGGATCAGTCAGCTTGGAGAGGAGCTTTGAGCCAGACAGCTGAGTTGAACCAGCCAGCCAGAAGTCAGAAGGAGCTACAAAGGGTGAGCTTATTCAGCAGTAGGTCTCAGGGAGCTGAAACATTCTAGGCCTAGCTTGTACAAAGACGAAAAGCTTCTAGGGCTAGGCCTAGGTTAGCAGACGGAGGCAGTAAGCCTCCAAGACAACAATTACATCAGGAGAATAGAAGTTACTTTTACAGTTCAGCACCAATGTGTGGGACCCAGGGCCATGCTAGTCTGTTTGCCAGGGTAGAAGGCCAGCTGGTCCAGTTCTCACTTGGACACAGCTCCTTCCTGGTAGGTCTCAAAGCGTTATCCTAAGATTTCCCCAGAGATCCCATGAGTCACCTCATTCATCCCCCTCGTGAATTCCTCTATTGTGTGGTGGTGGTAGGCGTGTGGGTGTAAAATACATGTTCGTGTGGGTATGTGCATTTGCGCATGTAGGTACACGCACATGGAGGCCAGAGGCCAATGTCTGGTACCTCCCTCAAGCGTGGCTGGCTCCATTACAGGCAACAGTGAGGCAAAGATGTCCGACATGGATTCATATCATCGGATAATGATGGCTGACGCTGATGGGCCCCGCGGCCCGGTCCTGTCATCCCAGCACTTGGGAAGTGGAGGCAGAGAGTTCAAAGGTCTCTCTTGGTTTCACCGGGAGTTTGAGGCCACCTTGGTCTACACAAGATACTGTTTCAAGACAAAACAGAACAAAATGATAGGGCTGGAGAGATGGCTCAGCAGTGGACCAGAATTTGGAACGGTACGATCCCCCCCCCCCTCCGTGTAAATGGTGGGTGTGGTGGCCCACCTGTGGCTCCTCGGGAGATGGGATCTCCAGAGCGGAGGAGGTGAAGCTGACGAGCTAGCTCTGGGTTTGACTGAGAGGCCCTGATCCAGTGAGGGACTCGGGGAGAGTGAGCAGAGATGACTGCCAATACCAACCTCGGACCTCCGCACACACATGAACATGTATGCCTCCACATGCACAGCATGTGCCCTCACACGTGCACACACATGTGCACACAATAGACACATGAAAAATTATAAAGAACCCTGTGCCTTGGAGAGAAGGCTCAGAGGTCAAGAGCACGTGCTGCAGCTGGGTGGCGCACACCTTTAATCCCAGCACTTGGGGAGGCAGAGGCAGGCGGATCTCTGTGAGTTCAAGGCCAGCCTGGCCTACAGAACTAGTTCTAGGACACACAGAGAAACCCTGCCTCAAAACAAACAACAACAGTCACACACACAAAAAAACAAAACCAAAACAAACAACAACAAAAACACTTGTTGCTTTGGCAGAGAACCTGGGTTCAGTTCCCAGCCCCCACATGGTGGCTCAGAGCCATCTGCAACCACAGGTCCAGGAGGCTCAACGCCCTTCCTGGCTTTTTCTGGCACCGTGTGTGCACACGGCACACATGGATACGCATAGGCAAAACACTTACACACTCCAGTTAAAATAAGCAAACAAATCTTGTAAAAAAGAGAAAGCTGTTAGCTGGCATTTAGTGAGCCGGCGGGCTGAGACAGGCAGACAGACAGATTGACTGACTGAGACAGACACTACAGGGAGCACCTTTCCCCACCTCCGCTTAGTAGTTTGGTTCTCTCAGCCACTCCCTGCGGTAGTTGCAATGCCTGACCTCATGTTGGGGACAAGGAAATAGAGACCCAGAGAGGTAAGGTGAGATGACTGAGACACACAGCTGGCACCTGGCTACAGTGAGCCTGCTCTTAACCACCTGTTTCCGGGTGGCTGTCCACCCAGAGAGGAGATGACCCTGTGCACTCTGACCCCTGTGCACTGTGGAACTGATTGGCCAGAGGCAGATGGGCGTGGCACTCCAGTCTGGAAAAATGTGTTCACAAAGGACCAGAGGCTCAAGTGGCCTGTGGCAGTGTGGGGGCAAGGAGGGTAAGGCGGGTAGGCAGGGCCCAGACCTCTCCCTCCCCATCGCCAAGCACTGAGCTCTGTGGGCTGAGCCTAAGAAGCCGAACTTGATCCTGGAGGCTGTGGAGCCATGAAGGGATTTTCGAGTGGATTTCCAATTTGGAAATCTCTTGCAGGTTTGCAGCATGTGTGGGCTGGAAGCGGGAAGCTGTTGGGCGGCCTCTGTGTAATCCAGGTGAGAAATGAGCAGGAATGAAGGCGCTGCTGATGGGAAGAGGAAATGGTGGACGGAGGGGTGAAGGTGAGAGAGGCAGCCGGGCTTGGGGAAGGCTGCAGGCCTGGACTACACATCCTAGGAGGGAGGGAAGCACTCTGGGGTGAGGTCCCCTGAGTCTGCCTGGGAGATCTGAGCCTACACTGGGATGAGAGATACAGGAGGAAGGATGGGGCTGTGTTCTAAGCAGAGAGGTGGCAGCCCTGGGGAGCGGGGCTGAAGACAGAGCTAATGATGGCGGAGAATTACCAAAGCGCGCACGGCAGAAAGGGCGACCTCCCAGGGATGCAGGAAGATTAAATGAATTAATACACACGGTGGGCTGGGACTCATGCCTCTCACAAAAGCATGCTAAAAAGAGTTTGCTATTAATTTTACTATTGTTAGCCTTGTTTCACGGTCCAGGAAACTGGGGCACAGAGCACTCATGGAGTTGGCCAGGGTCACGCAGGCCACAGGACGGCCACGCCAAGCACTGTCCTGGTCCCCAACAGGATACTGCCTGCAGCAAGCTGACTGTGGAGGGTGAGGTGAATGGCTTACGCAGGAGGAACAGGAAAGGGAGCAAGGCTGAGGCCAAGAGAGAACCTTCTTTGGCTAAAGTGTGTGTCCTTCCACGCCTCTCTGGAGGCCAAGTTTCAGCTACATACACAGCTCATCCCTGGAGAACCTTTAAAAGATATATAAACGATCTTCTTGCCTCCTACCCATGAGCCTCTGCTTCAGATATTCTGGAAGGGTCAGGGTCCTGACCCAAGTTTGAGAAACCTTGGGGACAGGAAGGAGACCGAGTGCCCAGGACTGAGATGTCAGGATAGACATGGTTACTGTTTGTTTGTTTGAGACAGAGGCACATGCTTCCCAGGCTGGCCCCCAAGTCAACGTACAGCGAAAAGTGACCTTCAGCTTCTGCTGTTCCTATGCTCACCTCCTGGCTTGTACCACCATGCCGGAAGCCAGAGCTTTTTCAGCTCTGGGCAGGTGCTCTACCAACTGAGTTACATCACCAGCCCTCCCCCCTCCCCCCGCCAGCATGGTCCCTGTCTGGGTGGGTGATCAAAGCAGAGCGCCTCTGTTTTTGGTTCTGCTTCTCCCCTCCTCCTCCCCTGCCCCTCCCTTGCCCCCTCTCTCCCCCTCGAAGCATGTCCCTTAGAGCCTGTTTCCTCCTTGTTAGACTGGACACCTGAACATCTGCGGTGCTGGGTTCCCGCGTTTAAACCACAGGACTGTGTGACTGACTACTTTGAGGGCTGCAGGGAGGTTGTGTGTGCGCCCGCCGTGTCTACAAAAGGAGCGCACTGTCACATTCCTGTTGCTTCCACCCCTGCAGGTGGCTGGCTGGTGACAGGCTGGGAAAAGAGCGTGGGAAGCTGTCTGGGACTCGTGGGCAGCTCCGTCGGTCGCTTGATGGACAAGTGGGGCCAGGTCAATGTGCGTGGGCTGAGGAGGAACAGGCGTGGGCTCCTCCTCCACAGACCCAGGAGGGGACTGACGGGGCTGATGGCCTGTGACCGTGCTTACCCTGGAGCATGCTTGACCGGCTGTTGCTCAAGAAGGCTGCACGAGAAGCGGGCATGCTTGAGTGCAAGCGTGTGAGCTTGGCTTCGCACTCAAAGGGACACTCCAGAGAGACGGTGGGTAGGACGTCTTCTCTGAGAAGCAAGCCTCTCCTGTGGGTGACCTTTTGGCTGACCTCCTCTTCTAAGCAGTGAGGATAATTGGAGTGCTAGCAGTGTTTGGCTTGTTTGGGTGTCCAGGCACTGTCTGTAAGCTGAGCATGCGCACCTGTGTCTGGTGCCAGCCAGCCACCCACGGAGCAACCACGGGTCAGTGGAAAGGGTGGTTGTTTACCAAGGGGCACCCTGGTGGTGTGGAGACTGGCTGGCTGGTGGCCTCTTGGCTGCCCCTTCTGCGGGTGACAGCCTTTCCCAACCCCCATCCCCACCCGTGGGTGAGGGTCTAGGAGAAGGAGAGAGGAAGAAGAGGGAGGCATTTTGGTGCCTCAGCACCCCTGAGGCACCAAATAAATAACTCCCCTGAGAGTCCCTGCCTTGTCGTATCAGTGTCTTCCTCCAGAAGCCAGCTTCCGGTTGCAACTGCGCATGGAAAGAGCTGTGCCCTTTGACCCTGGTAGGTGTGCCAGGGCCCATGTTGAGTGTGACTATCCTCTGAGCTAAGCTTGGGGAGTGGGGCTGTGCCCATTTGCAGAAGACCTTCCCGGGGGGCTTGTTGACTGTTTACACCCTCTCCTGGAGGATGGGAGGGTCATGAGGCTCTCACTCCACCAACTGTATGCAGCTCTGCCTAGTTGCACACAGCCTGGGGAGGAGCTCTACATAGATCAGGGAAGACTAGGGGACTGCCATTCAACTCCCTGTTCCTGGTGTAGGTCTAGGTTATGGACACTCACAGGACACACGTCCTGTTGACAGTTGACATGATGTAGTCATCTACAGAGCTTGTACTCAATAGAACCACTCAATAGTTTTACATACACACACACACACACACACACGTTCATATTTTGTGTTGGGTCGAATTTGCAGCCGTTCCGTGAGCCATGGGATTGAAGGTGTCTGGTAGCAGTCTCTTGAGGCTCTGGGAGGGTCAAAGATAGGATAAATGTGGTCTCTGTCTAGGCTGGGTTTCTCTTGTGGGGCTAGCGCCCCAGGACCATCGAGGAATGCTGCGGTACTTTCAACAACAGGCTCTGTGGGGGAAGGGCCCCCTTGGTATCCTGGGTGTAAGGCTGTGCCAAGAAGCCTAGCAGTCTGGGAGTGGGGATTTGTTGGGTTGAAGACACAAGTGTGGCAGCATCTCCTTAAGCTGTAAAGGCCGGTGTCAGCTAGTACCTGGTGCGTAGTAGGCCTTCAGTCCATACCTGTTTGAATGAATGAGTGAGTGAGTGAGTGAGTGAGTGAATGAAGAGCTGGCTGACTAGGAGCTGAGTCCAGAGGCTGTTGCAGGTTGGGCTGGTTTTGTTGAGAGGCAGAGAAAGGGGACAGAGGCCCCAGGAATCAGGCCCACCCCAGCTGACTGGGCTCTGGCCTCTGCTTAGCATCCTCTCCTAACGACAGACCGGGTGCTGTGGAATGCAGGCTTCTGGTTGGGCTCCTCAATCGCGACACAAGCCGTTTTAATGAGTTATTGGAAAAACCAAGCCCCGCTCCAGGCCAGAGAAGCTGCAGACTCAGAGCGGGTGGTGCCGGGAGGCAAGGGTGTTCTCTGAAGAGCGTGAGAGGGAATTTAAATGGTCCCACAGCTCCCGTCTGTTGGAGCGCTGCGGTTCACAGGGACTGTCTGAGGGACCCCCTCACAGCACAAATGGGTTGGAGTATAATGGTCCGGGCTCTTAGGGCAGCTACCCCAGGATCTTTGCACTTGCAATGGCTTGTCTTACCCTCACTTTACCGTGACGGAATGCCACTTCCTCTTTGGTAATTTTCCTCCACTCCCACCCTTCCACCCCCACTAGGGAACTGCAGGACACATTCTCAGAGACACCCCCCCCCTGAGGAGCTTGGGGAGGCCCTAGATTCTGTGAGTCAGAGGGTAGGTGCCATTCCCAAGGGGTGTTCTCCTGATGAAAATGGTTCAGTTAGGGCTGGCATGACACCAAGGCTGATGAACTGAGTTGGGTCCCCATGACTCCAGGGTGGAGAGAGAGAGCTGACTGTTGAAGGTTGTTTTCTGATCTCCGAGTGCACATTTTTGTGGAATGTGTTCCTACACACACACACAATAAAAATTAAAAATTACAGTAGAACATTACAAAGAATGGGGTAGCTTGAGATTGGGTCCAGTCATACTGGAGATAGGTCTACTTTGGGGACACCAGTTCTGGTCTCTCTGACTTCTCCCCCTGGGTTCTCTTAGAGCACTCACTGCCCTAAGACTGGAAGTCTGGCCTGCAAAGCCTCCTTCAGGGATGAACTGGAGCTCTGTCTCCTGTCTCAGCCGGAACAGCCAGCACCTTAGCTGTTGCCTCAGCATCACAGGTGGGGTGGCGGTGACTGAGGGTCTTCTGATGGGGTGTGGAGAAGAGGGTGGGCATGCTGATCTGAGGAGTGGGGGGGGTCACCTCAGCTTGTCTGCGGGGCTAGGTCTGCGCGTGTGCACAGGCATACTCTAAGCACCCTGACCCTCTGTGGGTCTGCAGGGTGCCTGAGGTTATGGGGGTGCTCTGGTGGGTGTGTCCAGGGCAGTGCAGCCCGACACAACCTTCAGTCGACACAGTGACTCGAGTCAGTGACCTGGTAACACGAGGTTTCTTCTCCAGGACCCAGGAGAATCAGACATAATGAAGCCTGGTTTCTCAGCATTGCGGCAATTGGAGACTTGGGATCCGAATTTATTTGACTTGGAAAAATAAAACAGGATGACATTTATTGCAGGAGGATGTGGCAGTGTAAATTCAAGCCCACTCCAGTGCAGGAGACCCCTGGGGCCTCTAGGCAGAAGGGTCCGGGTTGAAAGGCCTGCCCTGGCCAAGCGCGCGGGGGGAGGGGGCAGATGTGGGGGCAAGAAGGCCAGTAGGGAAACAGCAGAGGAACGTAATGTTTTGTTTTGTTTTAATGTGCTTGAAAAAATAACATTTATTTCTGATTGTAAAAATAACCCAGGCTGCTCGTGGAATATTGGGGAGAAACCACAATATATAAAGTCAGAGATGCAAATCACCCCAAATTCCGTCGCCCACGATAGTCATTAAAATAGAATTATCCAACCTTCTCATCTTTATTCCATACCGAGCTCTTTAATAATTGAGGCCATATTAATATTATTTATATAATTTATATTCTATCTATAGAGGACAGCAGATCCCTTAGCTCTGTGCAGTAAACAAACGGGAAACCTGTGCACACAGTCCCTTGCTCATCCATACTCAAGTCTTAATTTACAGGGCCGTGGAACACAGAGGGAAAAAAAAGTGATAGGTGCCAACTGTGCCAAGCAGCAGTATGGTGACCCTGAAGAAGCAACCTCACACTTCCCATGTCCTGGTTTTACAACCTGTACCTCAAAGCATTTTTGAAGAGAGGCATATAGAAATGTTTGTTAATAGCTGTTGTGGTGTCCTCCAGCCATGGTGGTGGTGAAGGGCAAGAGCAGGGCTTCGACATTCAGCTTGTGGCTTTGAGGGCTCCTCCTCCTCTTCCTTCCCTTCTCCTCCTCCTCTTCCTCCTCCTCCCCCTCCTCCCTTTTAAAGATTTGGTGCTGGAGAGATGGCTCAGCAGTTAAGAGCACCGACTGCTCTTCCAGAGGATCTGGGTTCAGTTTCCAGTAGCTCACACCGTTCTGTAACTCCAGTTTCAGGGAATCAAATGTCTTCTCTCCGGTACTAGGCACACATGCCTACATACATGCAGGAAGAACACTCACACACATAAAATTTTTTGATAAGGTACTGAAACAAAGAAAAGGCCCTCGGTAGTCTCCGGCTGGAGTGCCAGTGTTGCTGTGTGTCACGCAGCTGAGACCAAGCCTCTCTGTTCCTCAGCACCCTCAGCTCCCACCCAGCTGATGAAGGTGAAATAGTTGGTGAAGGCAAGTGGTTCTTAGTCTGAGCAGTGACATTTTAACCCACAGCCCCCCCCTGCACCCCCCCCGAAAGCTCTGGGGTAGGAGAATAAAAGGGTGAGCAATAAACAGGCTGGGTTATCATTAAAGGGTTGAGTGGTTGGTTCCTTCCATCCCTGCAGTCATGCCTGAATCTTGATCCTCCGTGCTCGCTCTGACAGTCTCTGAAGGTTCCCATAAGAGCCAGGGCCAAACATTGAGACTAGTTCATCAAAAGGACAGTAAGACCCCTGGGTTCTGGGCTTTTTGAACTGCTTGGCCCGTGGCAGGGGACCCTGGCATTTCCAAGCCTCCCTGGACACTCAGAGCAGTCAGAGAACACCCCATGAAGTCAGGAGACAGCCCAGGGTGACCCGAGGGGAAATGAGGGTAGGGTGATGCAAGCATAGGGTCACATGGGAGCAGAGGGCGTGGCCTCGTCCTATCAGTGCTCAGTGGGGCCAAGGACACCGCTGGTCCTGTGGAATCTGTGTGGATGGTGCCCCCTGCAGGAAATGCCATGCCTTTCCTCTCACCGTGTGTGTGTGTGTGTGTGTGTGTGTGTGTGTGTGTGTGTGTGTGTGTGTGTGTGTGAATTACAAGCTGCCCCTCAACCCCATACTCAGATCACAAACTAGTCATGGCCTCCCTGTGCTATAGAAAGAGCTCAAGGCTAGCCTGGACCACTTTGTAAGATCCTGTCTTGAAATAAAGAGAAAAGAACCCCGGTGTAGCTCAGGAGCTTACCAAGTGGGAGTGAGCCCCTCAGGTTGAGTCTTCAGGGAAGAGTGGGGACTGGTGATTAAAAGAAAGCCCAGAAAGTTAAACAGAAAAGAGCAAGGGGATTTCAGGGCTGTCCTTGAGCCCCGTGCTGTGACCTCAGCCTTACTGGTCCCCATCCCGGGCCATCTCTTTAAGCTGGGGACATTTGATCCTGCTTCTGGCAGAGGCTGCTGGGGGAGTGAGAAGAGCCAGCTCAGCGGAACAGGATACTTCCAGTGGGGCGCAGAGGCCAGGGTCAGGCCCTCTCAGCCTGCTCTTTGCAGGAAGAGCACCTGGCCTGACCTCTGGCCCAGCCATGTCCTCGAAGCAGGAGGCAATGGTGATACTGTCCCCACAACCTGCTTGTACAGGGACTTCCTGTGGCCACTTGCCCCTCGCCCCTTTGCTTCCTTTCTCCAAGAATCAGCTCCACTGGGCTGCGTGGGACTCCGATCTATCTTCTTAAAAGCCCGGCATTTGCACTTGCCCCTAATCCATATACCAACCGGGTGGTTCAGGCCTCGTCCAAAGCCGATTTTTGTTGGTCAGTGTGGTCAGCCTGGCTCACGGGCACACAGGTGGCTGCTGTGTGTTCAGCTCTGCCCTTGGTGCTGTGGGTGGACCTAACATGAGCAGGACACATGGAAGCCTATAAAACAAGACACTGATGCCTGCTCTAGGCCTGGGACGTGGGTGGCATCCAAGACCAGGTGGCAGCTAGGGTTCCAGAAAGTAGCTGATCTGCAGATGCCACGAAGTCCCATGGGCTGAGATGGCGCCCCCGGAGAGGCTATTGGGGTGGGTGGGGACAGGCTTCTTGCCTGAGTGGAGCCTGGCACAGCAGAGAGGACCGGTTCTCTTCCCTCTGTGTGTTGCCAGCTGCCAGTGTCAGAGACTCACCATCAAACAGACCCAGTTCCCAGGAGCCTAGAGAGACATTTGCATTGAGAGAAAATACCCAGATAGCATACCAGGCTGCTTCCCTGGGGTGCTGGAGTGGGAGGCTGCAGCCAGCCAGGCAGAGGGGCCAAGAAGAATCTTGCATTAAAAGCGTAGAGTCAGTTACCAGACCTGGGTCTTCCTCTGTACTGTTAGGGTCCAGCCCTGAATCTATTTGTACCCATTTCTACACCAGGGTCAGAAACAGTCTCCCATCTAAGGCTGACGATGGGGTTCAGGGCTGTGCCTCTTCCCTCAGACCAAGCTCCTTGTAGACAGCCTATGTCTCCTCAGATGGGGCCTCCCTAAGGACAGATTTTGTCCCCTCCTTCCCCCTCTCCAGGTCGGAGCTCTCTGAAGACAAATTTTCTTTACCTCAGACTGGGCCTCTCTGGTGACTGGCCAGGTCTTCGCTTGCCGGTATCTTCTACACAATGAGATGTCCACTATGACGTAGGTATGAAACTTGACTAAATAAATGGTTGAATTCCTCTGCCTGTTGTTGCCCCTGACCCATTCAGCCAGGACACAGAGCCTGGTATCCCACGGTCCGTATGCCCTCTCAGGGCACAGAGACCATCTATTGTTTAAAGTCAGCGTTAAGACAAAATTGCTCCTGATGTGCTGAACCAGTTCCAAAAAGGTTAAACAAAACCCTCCCCTTTCCAACAAGAGCATGAGCAAAGAGGCTAGGATGGCCCAGATGACTCCAAATGGGAAAAAGGGGGGGGTGTTTTTGGTTTTTTGTTTTGTTTTCTTTAGATGTCAGGCCTCGGTCACAGCTCACAGGCCTTGAAGACTGATGATGTCAGGAATTTCAAGAGGTGGCCCAGCAACATTGATATACAGCAGAAAATTCAGGAGCCCATTGAGAGGAAGGTCACACAGGGAGGCAGGGTGCAACCAGGGCAGAGTGGCAAGCCAGTCAGGGAGAAGTGGCTCATGGCCTCATTATTCTCGTCTGTAAAATGGACAGGCGACCTGTCCTACCACACAAGAACAAGGTGAGGAGAAAACAGGAGAGTCTGTGTGGAGTCCACTGCAAAGTTCAAACGTGAGGGAACTGTCTCAGTCAGGGTTTCTAGTGCTGAGACAAAACACCATGACCAAAAGCAACTCGGGGAGGAAAGGGTTTATTTCATCATAGTCCCTCACTGAAGGAAGTTGGGCAGGAATTCAAGGCAGGAACCAGGAAGCAGGAACTGAAGCAGAGGCCATGGAGGAGTGCTGCTTGCTGTCTTGCTCCCCATGCCTTGCTCAGTCTGCTCTTTTATGCCATCCAGGACCACCTACCTACCCTGGGATGGCATCACCCACAGTGGGCTGGGCCCTCCACCATCAATCATTAATCAAGAAAAATAATGCCCCCCAGACTTGCCTACAGGCCAATCTGATAGAGGCTTTTTGTTTTGTCTTGTTTTCAATTAAGATGCCTTCTTTCCAGATATATGTAGCTTTGTGTCAAGTTGCCCTAAACCAGCAAGCACAGGGACCTATAGTGATGGTTGAAAAGCAGTTACCAGAGATTCCAAACCAACCAGCCTTCCCAGGCGAGACATGGACTCCAGGCCTCCAGCTGAGCCTACTCATCACCACTCATCAGTTCACTTGGTGTTTCTTGAGCACCCACTAGGTACCAGGAAGTGTGCCAGGTGATGGGGATAGTGACCCTTCCCTTCCCAGCTCTGCTCAAGGCCATTATAGTTCCCATCTCATGCAAAGCAAAAGCCTGGGGTCCCTGCATCAACTCCTGGCTACAGAGGGCTTGCTCTTTGGTTCGTAGTAGTTACTACCCCATTGCTGGGATTAAAAAGGAAGAACGAGTTAGTCTTGGCTTACGGTCCCAGAGGGGTAAGAGCCCATCCCGGTAGAGTGGCATGGCAGCAAGCAGCAGGCATGGCAGTGGTGGCCAGGACAGGGAGCCGAGAGCTCTGAGTGAACTGGAGGTGTCTGAAGCTTTTCAGCTCAAAGCTCACCTCCACTGACCCACCACCTCCAGCAAGGCCACGCCTCCTAAACCTTCCCAAACACTGCTACCAACTGGTAACCAAGTGTCCAAAACACATGAGGCCACAGGGGACATTCTCATTAAAACCACAACTCACTTTGATCTCAGCCTCTCCTACTCCACCCAGCCACTCGGCTGCAGGCATTCTCTCGCTCAGCACCACGGGGCCTTCGCACTTGCTGTCTCACCCCCGAAGTGTTCTTCTACCCAGGTATCAGTGTGGTTCAGTCCCTCTCCTCTTTCGTACCATGGCTCCGGTCGGCAGGACTCTAGATTCTTTCTCTCATATTCCAGCCCTCCACGCTTTCGATGTCCCTTTCTAGCTTCAGCAGTCTCCTTGCTATCTGAACACCAGACATTCTCTTTATTTGCTTGGCCTGTTCTCTTTATTTGTGTGTCTCTTCCTCCATAAAGAACTGTCTTTTCATTTTTTTTTTTTACATGAGTGCTGGGGTTATATATATATACACACACACACACGTGTGTGTGTGTGTGTGTGTGTGTGTGTGCCACTGTCAGGGACTGACTTTTGGGTGTCTCCTTCCACCACGTGAATCCTGGGAGATCACACTTATGTCAACAAGCAGGCTTGTTGCTTCAGGCTTGGTAGCACGTACCTGTACCTGATGAACCATGCCCCTGGGCCCAGGAGGGGTTTTGCCTCTCTTGTCTGTACGGAGTCTACGGCACCTAGGGCGCTTGATGAGCGATACATAAAGATGTGTGTGCTCGTATGAAAGCCTGCATCCTATCGGCAGGGCCTAGCCTGGTGTGGAGGAAGGAGGGAGTGGCTACATGTCTGGTGACAAAATTCCATAGGTTTCCCCCTCTGACAAGAGTGTTGTGGGAAGATTACATTATCCTTGGTCCTGAGCTTTACAATTTATAACACAAGTTAACTGCTTACTAATTAGCAGCTGCAGCCATTAATTGGCTATTTGTTAGAGCTCGAATTAATAAACCGGTCTTTCAGTGGGGTCATAACTCTCACCTTCCCCCTCCCCCTCCCAGCCAACCTCCTCCCCTTGACCAGAACTCAGCCCGCTGTGCGATTCAATCAATACCTGTCACCGTATGATTTTCAGATGCAATCTACCTCGCCAGGCGACGACACCATCGGGGCCAGGCGGAGTCTCTCCCCGCTCTCCCTCTCCTCCTTTCCAGGCTCTGACTCACAAGAGGACAGTGAGCAGCTGGAGGAGATGGAGAGCTTTCTAGTGACAGTGATGTCATGAGAGCCCTCAGCTAACTGCCCTGGCTGGACCCTGCCCTGGGACGCTGCTTCCCTGGCTCATTTCAGTCACACAACCACACTTAGCTAGTTCTGGGTACTTCCTGAAAAGCCGAAGTGCTGGGCTTTCTCTTCGACAAAGAAAGGAGGGCTTTCTTCAGTGAGGAGGTGATGGTGGCCCCCAAATAGCCTGTCACAGACTGATCCTGAGCCCCACGGTTCTCCTCAGGGGTTTCCACAGGTCTTGGGGTCTTCCCACACTCTTAATAGCCAGCCTCATGTGGGGTTCAGAGAGCTGTTTTGGCGTGTGTAGGGACTAGGAGACGCTTCTTATGAAAGTGTGGCTTGTGAAAGTCGCCTCTGGGCTTGCAGAGGTAGCTCAGGAGGAAGGAGCAAGGTTGTTCAGCCTGGCTCCTTATGTCAGAGTACCTGACCATGAAGCAGCTCCATGAGGCATGTGTAAGTCGCTGAGATTCCTGACAGTGCCTGCCAGGAAGCCTCTGTCCCCGGAGCAGGTACCCAGTTCTCTGTGTTGGGCAGAAATCCCACCTTGTTGACATCTTGGTGGGGGTAAGTGAGGCCCAGGCAAATTAAGGCTGGGTCACAGGACTAGTGGTACCTTGCTTTCTCCGAGGTTGCCTGCGGTTGTCAGTTCTGAGGCTCTGTCCCAGGCAGCAGGCCCGGAACACTGGAGGAGGAAATGACTGAGTTCACAGGCACACACGAACAGGCTGTCGAGATGTTTACGCTACACACAGTGAGTATTCACAAGTGGATTAGCACAGCAAATGTTCAATCCCAGCCTGCCAGGCTCTGGACGTCTGCTCCTCTCCTCCCCAACGCTCCTCCATTACAAGGCCTCTTTCTTTCTTTTCCAGGCCAGTGTGTGTTCAGACGGTATACCCATCCCTTCTGCTATGCCAAAGAGGAGCAATTTGATGCTGTTTGGGGATGGGGTGGCTGACTGGAAGGGAAGACAACAGTTTCCCAGAATAGGCAAAGCCAGGGAGAGCCTGAGTCATCAGGATGACTGCCTGGGAGCTTCCTGGGGGATTCTGGAAGCTTTCCAATAATGGCAACAGGACAATAAACCAAGCCGCTCACCCTCAGTTGGTGCCACTTCCCTTTCAGACTGGGTGGGAAGGCGTTGGATGTCAACGAGGCAGATCATGCTCCCCCCCCCTTGGTTAACAGGAGGCTGTGAATAGAGAGGGTGGCATGTTGAAGGTAGCCTTAGACTGCAGGATCTGGCCCACGGTGGACTTCATTCATTCATTCATCATTCGTTCATTCATTCAGCAAATCTCCAGTTGGCATTTGCTGAGTTGGGTTTGGACATCCTTAACTGAGCCTTGGACCCCCCTGCTCCGCCCCCACCCCCACCCCCAGTAAAAGGAAGAAAGAAATGAGGAGGGCAGGAACAAGTGTGGATAGCCTAGAAGGACCAAAAGGAAACTAAGGAGTAGGCCGACGGCGCCCCTTGCCACCTACTCGTCATCTTGTGCTTTCCACATTTTCCTTAGCCGGTCGGGTCTGCCCGGGACGGCCAGGGGAAGAAGATCCCAGTGGGAAACTGGTTTGGGGAAGGAGGGGTTTATTATTAATATTTTAATCTACGCGTTAATTGACAGGCACGCGAGTCAACTCTTTGGGTGGAGGAACGGGTCTTTGAGTTTGGACCCGCTCTCGCAGCAGACCCTGGGCAGGATTCCGTCTCCGAGCTTGTTAGCTGCTGCGGCTGTCAACGCTCCCACGGGCGGCTCTTGTTCCATCCCTGCGCTCGCTCGCGCGCCGCCGAGATAAATAACATAAATAACGGCGACAGGTGGAGCAGGTGAGGTTAGCAGGACCCAGGTGAGGGGGTGGGGGTGGGGACTCCATCCGAGCCGCCGGGGGGGGGGGATGTCGCGCGCCTCGCCCCCCAACCCACGCCCCTCCCCAAGGGCGTCTGGAAGGAACTGCGTCGTGGTCACGGCTCCGGGGAGGGCCGGGTCGAACCGACGGCGACTAGGAGTGGGGGACCCGGCTGCTGGAAGGGCGTGCACCTCTAGGGCACCTGGCCACGCCTGAGGTCCCGCGGACGGGCGGGGGACGAGGGATGCGGCCCGAAGGGGACGCCGGGTGTCCCTGTGGAGCTCTGGCACTCTGGGGTCTCGCTGGCAAACCTGTTGGCAACCTGTGGACCGCAGCTAGGACGCGAGC
Source organism: Pachyuromys duprasi (assembly GCA_028658305.1). Classification (NCBI taxonomy): domain Eukaryota; kingdom Metazoa; phylum Chordata; class Mammalia; order Rodentia; family Muridae; genus Pachyuromys; species Pachyuromys duprasi. The sequence continues at coordinate 53,014,412 of CM053756.1, forward strand.
CGCAGGCGCCACGTCCTCCTCCTCCTCAGCGGCGCCGGCAGTGGCCCGGGGAGAGGCCGAGGCGGCTTGGGAAGGGGCTAGGGCCCTGCCAGGGGCGGGCGGCGGAGGTGGCGGGATCTCCAAGCCGAGCCAACATCCCCGCAGACGACCGGCTCTCGCGCCGGCTCTGGTCTAGGAGAAGCAGACGCCCCGGCCTTTTCCTCGGACGCCAGGCTCCTCCAGGCCCTCCTTCTCTCCAAAGTGCAAAACATTCCTAAGTGTCCAGCGCCCTGCAGGTCCGGGTCTCCGCCACGAGCCGCGGCGCCCGCGCGGCTAGCGTTTGCACCCGGCCCGGGCTTTGCCAGCCTGGGCTGTGCGAGGGCGGGCGGAGAGCGTGCGCCAGTGCGCGGCTGCGGAGCCCGCACCGAACCCACGTTCCCGTTACTGTCCTCGGGATAGATGGATCCATTGCTGCTTTCTGACATTTTTTTTCTGCCAGGGGGCTGGTGGGGGAGGCGGAGATAGGGAGAGAAAGAGAGAGATGGGGGGGGGGGTGGACGGAGGGAGAGAGAGAGAGAGAGAGAGAGAGAGAGAGAGAGAGAGAGAGAGAGAGAGAGAGAGAGGCTGCTTCCCCTAGCCCTGTTTTGTTTTCTCTAATTGGTCCTGGGGGAAGCAAGGAAATTGGACAGAGGCTGGGCCGGGCGAGCTGGGCTGCCTTTAATTGGCTCCCCCCCTTTTTTTTAACTGGAGGGGAATCAAACAAGAGAGCGAGCGACAAAGGGTGGGAGAGCGAGCAAGAGAGAGAGAGCGATCGCGGAGATGGGAGGAGGGAGAGAGGGAGGAGGGAGAGCAGGAGGCGGGGCGGCGGCGGCGGCGGCGGCGGCAGGGAGGTGGAGGAAGCGCGGAATGAAAAGCTCGGAGGGACCAGAGAGCAGCACAGCGGAGCCCAAGTTGCCGAGCGAGCGGAGCGCTCCCGCGGCCCCGGAGCCCGAGCGGCCGCCGTGCCCGGGAGCCCGGCCCGGCCCCGCTTGCTGGGGGGTCCCCCCTCGGGCCCAGGCGTCCGGGAGGGGGGGAGGGCGGGGACGCCCAACTTGGGGCGCGGCGCGGCCCGGCCCTCCCGAGATCGCGGAGCCCGGGAACGCCACGGGCGGCCGTGGCCAGACGGCGGGAGAGGAGCGCGGGGAGAGGAGGCGGCCGGCGGCTCCGGAGGCGCAGCCGGGGCCTCGGCGGGAGCGCCGGTCCCCTCCGAAGGACTCAAACTTTGCTCCGGCTCGCGCTGCCGGCTGCGGTCTCCCCTGCTTGGGCATCGTCTCCCGGATCGCGGCGGGGGCGCCGGCGCGCGCTCGCCTCCCCCGGCTTCCTCGGCGGCGGCGGCGGCTCGGCTAACTTGGCGCGCTCGGGCCCCCCGGAGCGCTCACCCAGCGCCCCGCGGCACCGGGGAGGACGCCCGATCCCCGCCGCCCGGGGTCAGGCCGCCGAGCGCCCCGCGCCTCCTGCGGGACCGGCGGAGCGAGCGGAACGGAGCCCAGGGCCTCCCGGCCTGGCTCGGCGCGCGGGCGACCCCTGGGCGGGGAGACGACAAGTTTGTGAGGGCCTCGGTGGCCCTGTTGGATCGGAGCGGCTGAGAGCTCGCCCGCGCTCGGCGTCCTGCGCCCCCCGGAGCTGCTCGCTGGCCGAGCCTGCTGGACCGGGGAGCCCCGAGGTCCGGGCCGGCGCCCCCCGCGTCCCCGCCCTGCGGGAGGAGGACAGAGCCGCCTTGCCGCCGCTCTGCGCGGACTCCCGGGCTCGCTCCACCGCCCTCTCCGTCGCGACTCCGTGCCGGGGAGGAAGAGGAGGGAAGGCGGCCGATGCGCCCCCCGCCGCCTCTCGCGGGGATGAGGCTCTGGCCGTGAAGATGGAGGTGACCTGCCTCGTGCTGCTGGCCCTGCTCCCCCTCCACTGCCGGGGACAAGGAGTCTACGGTAAGAGCCCGCGGTCCCCGCTCCACCCCGGCCGGGCCGCGCCGAAACTTTGCGAGCTCTTGCTCAAAGTGCGCGCCGCCGGGGCTAGCCGGAGCTCGGGGCTGGCGCTCGGGGACGGGCAGCCGCGTCCCCGCCCTCGCCCGGGGCGCCGGGACCCCCGACAGGATGCTCCCCCGAGCCCAGGGGCCGGCCCCAGAGCCATGGCGTAAAGACGGGGTGGGGGTGCCCGGGGGAGGTCTCGGCTCTCCGGAACCTCGCCGAGGGGCTGGGGAGATCTGGAAGTCCTGGGAGGATCCAGCGGGCTCGGGAGACCCAGGAAGAGCCCAGGCTCCGGGCTGGGGGCGAGGGGGGCAGCTATCCCCAGCAAATCCTCTCTCCTCCCGGGTGGGAGCGAGCGGTGCGCGGCGCCCGGGAGCACCGCGGCCGAGGCTGGCTCGCCTTCCCCGCGGCCGCCGCCTCTCCCGGACTGATGCCTGCCGGTCTCCGGCATCCCTCTCCAGACTTCTCCTCCCGAGCCAGCCCCTCCGGGTCCTACTTCCCGACCCCGCACCCAGCCCGGGCTGCCTCCTGCCCGCTCGCACACGCGGGCACGTTCAGCCACCGTCCTCGGGGAACCGCAAACGCCGCTCGCACCCAGCCGGCTGCGCGGCTAAACTCTTCCTCCCGCCACGCAGCTCCCGCATCCCTCAGACGCGCTCCGCCGCGCCCACGGGTATGCGGGGCACCTTTCCTCCGCTCGGCGCCGGAGATCTTCCCCACGGAAGACTCCCCGGTTCGGTGCTGCCCGGGGTCGCCCTCCCGACATGCTCGGCACAGAGGGGTCGGTCCCCAGAGCCCGTGGCCCTGGCTTTGCCTCGCGGTGACCGCGGGAGCTGGCTTTGTAGTTACTTTCTAATGATGTGTGGCTGGGGAGGGCCGGATTCTCTGTCTTTCTCCAGGGCCGAGAATCTCATTATTCTCTTTGAGAGTGGAGCTAGTTGGACCCGCACCGTGTGGGTGACAGAGGCCGTGTCCCCTGGCTACTGGCTTCAGGTCCTGGGTCTCTCTATGCCTGGCAAGAGAAAGGAACATCCTAGGGAGAGAGTATCTGGAATGTATACACCCCAGGGCTCCAACAGCTAGCCGGCTTGGGCTTAATTCCCTGGTGAGGCCAGCCCAGGCATCCAGCCAAACTCTGCTTCTTAATTAGTTTGTGTGTCTCTTACTGCCTGGCCCGTGGCATAGGCCAGAAAAGGCAGGCAGGAGGGCTTAGGGGAGGAGGGTGTGAAACAGGACAGAGGAAGACAGCAGAGGCCTCAGAGGGCCGCTTTCTACGGCATTGCTACAGGGGCAGCAGTTCAGTCGCGGCCACCCAGCACCCCAAGTGACTGTTGCAACCTGCTCGCACACCCTCCCGAGGCATCAGTCTACGGCCCACACCTTCCTCCCGTGTCCTTGGGCTGGAACGATGGCCCCATCTCATGGTTATCTGGCTTGGGTTTCTCTGGCCTTTCTTCATCTGGGCAGCCCAACTTGCTTTTAAGGGTGCCTTATCTGGACCCACTTAGGGACCCCAACAAAGAGGACAGAGTTAAGAGACAAGAACCATGCTCTCAATTTTTCAGGCTTCTCTGTCCCATCCTTTCTTTCTTTCCTCTCCTCTCTCACATGCCCAGGTCCCAGCTTGCTCTTGTTACAAATCAAAGAAGGGTGGGTGCACCCGGCCCACCCCTGGTTCTTTAGTGACCTCCTTTGCACCTGCCCTTGGCTCCAGGGAGGGCTGGGCTGCAGGGGGATTGCTGAGTGGGAAACCTTTTCGGAGGTGAAATGGGAAGGCAGGGAAACAGGAGCTGGGGGAACAGCGTCCCTTGTGATGTTACAAGCACTTGGGGACACCTCAGCAGGGTTGGGACTGGCCTTGAGAAGCTCTACCCCACCCGTTCCTCTGCACCCCAAAGCAAAATGAAGCCAGTGAATGGGGGTGTGGTAGCACACAGAAATGGAGATGTCCACCCTGGCCATCTGCAACAGCATCCAGCCCCAGCATGGTACCCAGCGCCCTGTAGGAACCCCAATGAGGGTTGTTTTGAGCAGGTGAAGAGCTGCGGATGGGGTGACAGGTTGATGATGCTCTGGTGAGATTCTCAGGTATCTCTAGAGCTTGGCGTTCGCCAAGAGACAGCGGGCTTTAGCTGAAGGCTTCTACTCAGAGAGCCCTGCTGCTGTAGGCTTGCAGCCCCCGAAGAGAGAACCTCAAGTGCAGGGTTTCAGTAGCACGAGGGAGGGAGGTAATATGTTAGCATGTGCTGGGGGTGGACTTCAGCTGCTGCTGCCATTTTGCCCCAGGCCTGAGGCGCTGTCAAAGGGGCCAGTGTCACAAGGAGCATGAAGCCAGGGGAGGAAGGAGGGACAGGCGTGGAGGCCTTTGGCGTTTGGGTGAGGGTCAGACCATTCAAGAGGAAGACAGTTGCTCAGAGCCCTAGGCTCTGCTTCCTGCTAGATGCACCCTGAAGCAACAGGACTGGGGAGGCCCTCTCCGTCTGGCCAGGTGGCTTTGCTTTTCTTCTTTGGGGCCACAGATGGGACAGCAGCCACGTGTGGGACCAGATGGTCCATTTGGAGCGGAGCCTGCTCCTTCAATCTCTATAGCCCAGTTTGTTGTTTTCAGGGTGGATCCTGTAATCTGCTTTCTGCCAAGCTTGTGTGTGTGTGTGTGTGTGTGTGTAGGGCTGAGGCTGGCCCCAGAGGTCTAGTTCTGTGACAAAGGGAGGAGGCAGGTGAAGGAGGGGCGACATACTCCGAAGGCAGAGTCAGACTTCCCACCCTGTGTCCCGGCTTCCTGTCCTGTCTCTCCACTATCCCCTGCGCTCAAAGCAGTCAGACTTCCAGGCAGGGGCCGGTGAGCAGGATTCAGCTCTGTACAAAAAAAAAAACCACAACAAACCCCTGGATTATTTAATATGCAGGAGTGGGAAGTGACATTATCCTTAAGACAGGTTGTTTGCAACTTACTGGGGGAAGTCAAAATATTTCACCAAAGGTGTCATCAGAAACTACTATCCTATGCTAATTTTTGTGGGAACATGAAGACAGATGTTGAATAATTTGACAAGAGTAACATCGCTTGCAGAATTATCACCAAGTCAGGCTCCTCCCCTCCCCCACCCCACCTTCCCTCTGGGGAGTATGGGGAAGGAATTTCCGGAAGCGAATTTTCCAGTGTGGGGTTTCTGAGAGTGGGTGTGGGTGGGGACGCTCGGGACTTTTCCCTCTGAGTTCCACACCTCTGCCTTGAAAAGTGGTCGTCCATACAGGCTCTTCCACCGAGAAGCAGGTTGCCCCATAGGTCAGCAGCAGGCTTAGGTGTTCCTAACTCCCCAGGAAGGTCCCCGCCTAGTTTTGTCCCCCTTTCCTTTTTCATTCTCTGCTATAGACATTGCCTGAGGGGAAGATTGTCTTGTAGCCACAAATCCAGGCTATTTTTCTCGTCGATGCCTTTGACAGCCCCCCCCCAAGCCTGCCTGGGGGCTCCCCCCCTCCCACTGTTTATAGAGCTTTTCCTGGTTTGGGTCCCCATCCACCCACTTCAGCAGACGCCCATTCCTACCCTGGGCATCTGAGCATCACACATGGGTGAGGTCCTGGGGTCTGGAAGCTAGATCGGAAAGGATTGCATGAGTCGTGAAAAGTACCCTTCAGGGGCTGGCTGGGACTAGCTGAGGGGCCTATGTATAATTGGCCGGGTCTGGCTCTGAGCTGCTGAGGCTGGGTGGCAGAGCCTCCTTTAGAGCCCTGTATTAGCTCTGCTTTGCTGGAACATGGAGGGGTGGAGGGGGTGGGCTCCGTGGGGAGGCGGAGGGAGCTAATCACCGCCGCCACGCCGCCGCGGCCTGGCAAATGAATGATGTGGAAGATCGATACCTGGAGTGGAAATCAGGCCGGCTTCTCCTGGTCGCCCAGGAGGCATGGAGAGGCCTGGGAGTATTCAGGTCCAGGTGGGAATACGGAGGATTCTTTCCCCTCACCCTGATTCCCACAGCAGCCCCAAGGACTCTTCCTGTGACTGGGTTCAGGAAGATAAGACCAGAAGGTGTCCCACCCACAAAAGTTGGAGAGCCTGGGGATGGGATTTCAGGTCTCTCAGTCTAGAAGAGCCCCATTTCACCTTCCCCCTGCCCAGACACCATAGTTTGAGTAGGTCCCCGAAACCTGTGTGTCAAAGAGGTCGGGTTTGTAATCCCTCTGGGCGACCAGTGTTGTAAAGCTGGTGCCGCTCTTCCAGACGTTGCCAGCAGGGGGCGGGCTTGGCCACCACATCGCCGTTTCCCTCTCTTAAGATCCTCCTCATCCCATCACAGACTCGTCCTAATTCCCCAGCCTGAGGTGGAAGGGGGCTCCCTCCAAGCCCCACATACCTGCCTCAGAATCCAAGGGCCCCCACTACGGGTAAAGCTACACTTTCTGCATTTTCAAGATGACTCGGTTCTTCTCCAGGGCAGCGAGAACTTTGTGGGGGCTCAGCTGGGCTTGTGGGGCACGAGTGTAGGAGGCTGTGTGTGGGAAGGACCTCTGTACAATTAATTGCCTGTTATAAACCTAGGTACCATCCCCGGCCAGCGTCTCCTTTTCTGCTGTCAGAAGACTAGGGACTCTCAATTCGTTTAATAGCTAATACGGAGTAGGCAAGAGCCATGCCGAGCTAAGAGGAATGAATTTAAAAACAAACAACCAAACAAAACCATGGAATGTTCCTTTTTTCTAAGACTGGATAACATGTTCTTGGCAGAACAGTCAAAGGATGCTCGGGAGTAACGGTCAGCCTCTATGCACTGGGTACGGCTCTTCCCAGCATCTTTCAGTATGGAGGAGAGTGACCCCTTTCAGGGAGGAGCCTTGGTGGCGGCAGTCACCAAGTCACAGGCATGGTGGTACTCCACGCCCTGCCCGGTCTTGGCCTGACTGTGCCTTCTGTTTCCCATGATAGTCCGGACAAGGAAGTCCACAGGGTGCCTGTCTTTGTCATTCAATGTAGGGTCCAAGGACATAGGTGACTGGTCCAGGTGGCACAGAGGGTAATAGGGGTCCCAACGTGTTGGTAGACCCATGGGTCTTCTGGGTAGGGAGTAAGGAAAATGAGGGGGTGATTTTCTTCAGTATCTACTGAGTCTCTACTTCTGGCACCATCGGTCTGGAAGAAGCAAATAGTTCCACAGAGATTTAATAAATCCCTCATGGCAAAGACAGCATGAGACATGGAAAAGTCACCTTCCAGGGCTTGTGGGTGGGTGATGGAGATTGGATCAGCCTTGGCTGTCGGCAGCCAGGCCTGGGAAGGCTGTCTCTGGCAGAGGCCATGTGGAGCTGAAGACCCTGGGCATGGAGAGGGTTGCCCTGTTGGTCAGGCATTGGTTGAAAGAAGTCAGGGCTGTGAGGATCAGAAGGCCAAGGAGTAATAATGATGATGATGACTGAGCTCATGAATATTCATTATTGTCTCCAGCTTGCACCAAGCCTCCTGGAGAGATAGCTTCTTCAGCCCATTTTACCCTTGAGGAAGCCAAGGGGTTCAGAGAGATAAAGTTGCAACCCCTGGTTGGGGCCCAGAGTTGTACACTGCAAATCCTGTGATGGAGGCCATGCTGGAAGGATGGGCTTGGGCACTGTGATGTTTAGTGTGTCTGAGGGGGCAGTGTGTAGCCCAAGCGAGGTGCAGAGCTGTCCTGAGGCTTTGGCCCTGGCTCAGTGGCTAGGAGAAGGGAGGAGCAGAGCTGAGCAGGAATGGGGATTGGGGTGGTGGTCAGCTCCTGTTTCCCCTGGAGGGCCTGGCTGCAAAGAGGAGAGCACAAATTCAATACCGCTCACTGAGAGGCCTTCTTGTAGAGCAGGAGACTGAGTAGAGAAGTTGTGGGTCGAGTGGTTAGGGGTTTGGGGGGGACTTCCCCGTGGAGGAGCCCCCAAAACAGAGACCCGAAGATGCTGAGTGAGGACACCTCAGGAAGTATTCCAGGTCGGGTATGGATGTATCTGGCTTGTTAGAACAAAACTGAGGAGTCCATCATGGGGAGAAGAATGAAGAGGAGGAGGAAGGTGGCAGACAGGGTCTGAGAATTAGTGAGGACAACGGTTTGGAGTATTGAAGGCTGTGTAAGGCCTTCTCTGAGTTCAGGTGGGATGGGTTCAGAGCCTACGACGAACACATGTGGGCAGTTTTCTAAGGGTCCCTTGAAGGAGGGCAAGGGGGTGAGTCTGAGAATCTGCAGAACACCATCATGAGACCTGGGGCATGATCGGGGCAGGGAAAGAAAGAGATCCCATGGGGACAAGAGCTGACAATGGCCCGGGGTTTGCAGTTAGGGCGAGGACTCACAGTGGGAAGAAGCAGAATAAAAAGCTGTTGATTAGACAGATTCAGGGCAGGAGAATGAAGAGGGTAAGGGCCTGGGCTTCTCAATTGCTGCTGCGTCCTGCCCCAGCATGAATCCCTGAGAAGCCCTGGGCCACCCTTCTGTCAGCCACAGACAGGCAAACTAAGGTCTGGGGAAATAGCTTTAATTGTGAGGTATTGTTATGTAGCAGTAGCCGAGAATGACCTTGAACTTCTCTTCTTCCCACCTTCACCTTCCAAGTCAAGTCCAAGTCCAAGTGCCGGGACTGGGCTTCAGCGCATGGTTTGCAAGGACTGTACCATCTGAACCACACTCCTAGCCATTGAGCATGGTTTTGGAGGTTGGCTGTGGGCATGGGCTGGGTGGCAGGAAGGCTAGTGTGAGCATTGGTTTATGTCCACAGAAACAACGTGGACACCAACAGGGAAGGTTATGTGTCAGTTGGGGCATTGGACCGAGGCCAGAGTGCCGAAACGCACCCATATCTAGGGAGAGGAGAGAGAAGAGACAAAGCAGGTGTCACCAGGAGAGCATTGTCAGCGAGGCTTGGGAAGGGACGGGGACTTGGAAAGTGGGGGAGAGAGTTGGAGGGTACTGTGGGGCAGAGGAGGAGGTGCTTCAGGGACCACTGGGGGCTGGGGACTCCCCAGCTCCCCATAGGCTCCAGGCTGTTCCCAGCAGAGAGCTGGTGACACCTGGCCGCTCTTTGCATAACAAAGGCAGGTGGGCGGGGCCCAATGGGCAGCTGGCTGCCTCTTCAGGGGCCGCCTCAGTTTCCCTGTCAAAGGGGTGGGTTCTGCCACGTGCAGCTCCACAGGGAAGCCTCCACAGTGTGATGCCAGTACTCTGCCAGCCCTGAGGTGACTTGTGGGGACTTGCAGGAGCAGAGGCGGCGGCGGCAGACTGAGGGAAGTTTCTGTGTGGGTGCCTCACGGAAGTAGGAAGCAGCGGCTGCTACTGAGGAGCCTGGAGGACCTCGGAGGCTGGGGTGGCTCTAACCCGCTTGTCTGTACCCGGCAGAGGTCAGGGGGCTTCGGGGTGAGCGGTGACCTGATGGCTCCGGGAAGGCTCCCTCAAAGCTCTCACCGGATCCCTTCCAGCCCCAAAGCCAGCCAAGATGCTAGAATTATCCAGTGGGTTGGAACCGGTGAGGCGGCAGGTTAAGGCCGTCAGGGAGCTTATCCACTGCGCAGGCCTCGCCCTGCGTGGACCCTCCGCCGCAGGAGCTCTGCAGATGGAAGCTGTGGCTGCAAGCCCTGGAATTGCTGCTTTGACATAGAGGCTTTCCAGATCAACACAGTGGGTGTCGGTGCTTTAGAGTAAGTCAGGCTAAGCTGCGTCTTCTCCAGGGCATGCCTAGGCCACCGCTGGACCCTGGGGCTTTAATGCAGCTCATTTTATTGTTCCTGAAGCCACCAGCTGGAGCCTTTGGGCCCGGGCCAGGGGCTTGCGATTCTGCTTTATCCCTGCTTTTAACCACAGGGCCTCCTCCTCCCAAACTTGCTGAAGGCTGAAAGGTATATGGGGGCTGGATGTCCCTAAGGAACTCCCTACAGCCCTCATTTTCCAAGTGGAAAGGTTGAGGGTTAGGCTGAGCGATGTACCAAGGTCCTACAGTTGTCAGGATTTGCATTCAAAGCTGTCCAGTGCCAAACTTCATGCCTTCCTGTGAGGCTCCAGAGAGCAGAGCCTTGATGGTTTTTCCCTAGCCTTTCTTGAGGGGATGGGTTGATTCTTGGAGCATCATGAGGAGTCCCTCAGTCCTCTGGGAACCGTTTAGCTACGAACCACTGAGGCTTCAGTCTCTGCCTCTTCAGGTCCAGTGTCCTCCAGGCTCTTTCCATCTTGGAGCCCCAAATAGGCAGTAATCCTTGATCTGGCTGCACAGAAGATGACCCAGGACACTTTACCATACACCCAGGACCTGTGTCGCAGCACACACAGTTAAATCAGGATGTCTGATGTTTTGGCCAGCTTTCTTCTTTTTTCTTCCTTTTCCTTTTTGGTTTTTTCCAAGACAGGGTTTCTCTGTGTAGCTCTGGCTGTCCTAAAACTCGCTCTGTAGACCAGGCTGGCCTGGAACTCAGAGATCTGCCTGCCTCTGCCTCCCAAATACTGGGGCTCAGGGGTGCACTGCCACCCCAGTCTGAGAAGTCTTCTTCCTTTAAGGAGTTTTCCCAGAAACCCCCAGGTGGCTTCTGTTTACATCAGGCAGCAGCCTTGAGTTCCTTGGCCGTTTTAACGGTAAGGGAAGCTGAGGTGAGCACATTCTTGCCTAGAGAAGCACAGGAGTTCCATAGAAAGATGCACGTGGGGTCAATGAGGTGGCTCAGCTGGTACAGGCACTTGCCCCCAAGCCTGAGGGCTGGAGTTCAATCCCCAGTTCCCATGTGATGGAAGGAAAGAAGTGACTCCTGAGAGTTACCCTTCAACCTCCACAAGCTCACCTCGGAATGAGCAGACACACATGCCACCCAATAAAATGCAGTAAAAATGAAGAGATAGAAATGGAGGCAGATAAGGTGATGAGCCAGACACCCGTCTCCACACAGTCAGCTGCTGTCTTATTTGGGGATTTACGTGTGTAAGAGACTGGAGGTCCTTGTTAGGTGCCTTTCTTAGCTGCTCTCCACCTTAACTCTCTTGTCTGTTTGTTTTGGTTTGTTTTGTTGTTGTTGTTTTGCTTTTCAAGACAGGATTTCTCTGTGTAAACTTAGCTGTCCTGGACTCACTTTATAGACCAGGCTGGCCTCGAACTCACAGAGATCTGCCTGCCTCTGCCTCCCTGATTATAGGCTCCACTTTAACTTTTGCAAGAGGGGCTCTCCTGGACCTAGGGCTCATGGGTTGTGTAGACTGGCTGGCTAGCAAGCCCTGAGGCTCTGCCTGTCTTTGCACCTCCAGGACTGTGAATCCAGCCATGTTTGGATTTATCTATTTTTTAAAAAATAGATTTATTTTATTTTTAGTTGTGTGTCTCTGTGTGTATACCCACAAGTCCAGGAGCATTTGGCAGCAAGAATAGGGTATCAGGTCCCCCGGATACTGGAGTTAGTTACAGGTGGTTGTGAGCTGCCTAACGTGGGTGTTGGGTCTTCTGCTTGGGCAGCTCTTAACCATTGAGCCCTCTTTCCAACCTAAACCTGGCTTGGGTTATAGTGCTGGGGTCCCAACAGGGTGTGGCAGGACGTGGCCATCCCTCTGTGGCCTCATAGGACTGAGATAGGGATCTCTGAGATTCAGTGTAGGAGACTTGAAGTCAGAGAAGCAGAGAAGGCAAGGCTCTGAAGCTGTATATCAAATCCCCTCCCGTGAGCCACCTTCTTTCTCCTCTTTCTTTCTTTCTTTTCTTCTTTGATTTATTTATTTTATGTATATGAGTGCCCTGTTTTCACACACACACATACCAAAAATGGACATCAGATTCCATTACAGATGGTTGGGAGCCACCATGTGGTTGCTGGGAATTGAACGCATGACCTCTCTAAGAATAGCCAGTGCGCTTAACCACTAAGCCATCTCTCTAGCCCCCTCCCCTGCCCCAACCTGCCATTTGACTGAGGAGGTCTGAATGTGTGAATGGCCAACTGGGCCCCCTTTCATCCACTCTGCCAACCTCACTCAGATTGGGACAGGAGGCCAGAGTGGACATGTCTGTAGTCACCTAGGCATTTCTGTAAGAGTCTTGCCTGGTCTCCTGCCTGCTGGTGGCTCTGTCCCCTGTCCCCCTACCCCTACTCTCCTCCCCTGGCTCCCCGGCTCTCCAGGGAGTCTGTCTCCACTAGCAGGTGTCTCTTTTCAGCCTGGACTCTGTGGCCCGAACACTAGCAGCTTCCTGGCTTTCAGGGCCAGACACTGAAGACTGTGGGCTGGGAAGTAGTTCTGAGGCAGTCAAGTTCATTTGTCAACATCTAGGGGAGCCCACTCTCTCATGACCCCACGAAGCCCCGCTACAGTCTACTGTGTCTTTCTTTGGGCCTTTGATTGGGGAAGTTCTTCTTACTGTCTGACCTTATTTCAACTTGCTGGAACATAACCCAACATCAGAAAGACTCTGAGCTGGATCTGCAGCGCCAAACTTGAATCTGTCCTTGGCTCTGAGCCTCTTCCCATCTTGACAGAAGCTCTTTTCTCCATCTCTGAGTGGGACCTGAGAGGGCAGGGCTGTGAGAGAACTGAATTCCAGCGACCTGGTCCCTTGGGTCCGGTTCTAATTCTTCAATAAAACACAGGGGACCTTGGAGAAAGTTGGGTTAGCTTCCTGTACCAGTGAAGGCCTGACTCACCGGAGAGCAGCTACAGAAGCTCTACAGGGTGTGGCAGGCAGGACTCAGCCACCCCACGAAGGCCTTATGTGATCCAGCCCTCTGGGATCTCTGAGATTCAGTGTAGGCAGAGACTTGAGACCAGAGAAGGGAAGCAGCTTGTGACTGTCACACAGAACATCGTGTGCCCTGGCTGAAGCCAGTGGCTGCGTAGAGGGACTCCAAAGTCGACTCTCTTCCAGTGTCCCATGCCACCTCTTAGGGGTGTCACTATGGGATTGGTAAATTCCTGTCCCTTCCCATCCCTTCGAACACCATTCCTTAATCTCTCGCAGCCTCAGCATCCCCTAGACAGGGTGAGGGGCTTGCCCTGTGAGCCTAGAGGGTTGGATGTCAGAACCCTTAATGAAGTATCCGGGAGGCACTGGCTTCCTTGTGGGTGGGACAGGGTACTGCTGGGTGTCACCCTTCCCACAAGATCTGCCATGTAGCTAACAACCAGCCTGCAGGGGACAGCGCCACCTCCAGCGTGGAAGGCCTGGAAGCTAGAACCCAGGCCTGAAGTCCAGGCCTTAGGAGTAGGTGGTTCAGGCATGGGGGCATCCAGGGATTACCCAGGTTGCCTTGGTGCTTGAGGGGGTGATAGGTGGGGGGTAAACAGGACGACCACAGAACATTAATTCCCCTGGAGCTGTGGTCGTGGGTGACCTGGGCTGAAAAGCAGAGAGGTGACTATGGAAATGAGGGACCCCTCCCCCTAGAGATTGCCCTGTGGCTTTCTGGAGAGCTCTGGTTCGTACCTGCCTCTGCCCCTGGGGTGGGGACACCCTGCTCCTGCTCCCTCACTGTTGCTAGCTCTGCCCTCTGAGCCCACAGGGGCACACAGGAACGTCGGCCGTGGTGCCAAGCAGGTGCTAGGTGGACGGCCACTGAAGTGGCTAGAGGAACATGGGGTACTAGCATTGGGTACCATGCCTTAGCCTGGGCCTTGTGGATGGAGCCAGGCTGATCTGCGGAGCCGAAGGGCCCTAGGTTCAAGCCTCTGTGCAGAGCAAGCTGCTCAGAAAATCCCATCTTGTGGGTTTCCCCCAGAGCAGTGGATCTCACACCCCCTCATGCTGCTACCCTTTAATGCAGCTCCTCATGTTGTGCTGGCCCCCGACCATAGAAGTATATTCGTTGCTACTTCATAACTGTTAGGAATCGTAATGTAAATATCTGATATGCAGATGGTCTTAGCTATGAGCCCTGTGAGAGGGGTCGAGACCCACGGGTTGAGAGCTGCTGCCATGGACCTTTCTGGAGGGCAGGGTCAGGGCTTGTCCCCGAAGGGAGTGGTGAGGACAAGCAGGGATGTCCAGGGTACTTTGGGCAACATGGTAAATGGATCCCAGCTCTGAAGAATTCAGTCAGGTCAAAGTGGGCACAGTACCTTGCCCCTCGGGCTGTTTTGAGATCTGTAGAGTTCTGTCCATGGACTCGAGTTTTCCATCCTGCCGTCCTGAACAGCCAGGGAGTCCACAGGGACCACGGAGGAAGACCTCTGGCCTTTTGGGATGCTTCCAGCTGGGACCTGAGATGAACTGAGCACTTTGGGATCACCTGCTGCGTGTCGCATGGCAAGGGCTGGACCCAGCGCAGATGGTGGCCTCGCCGTTTCCTCAGTTGGGACCTGTGCTCACATTGGCTGGGATATGATGAGTGGCCAGAAGCACATGCGTGCACACGCATGTGAGCATGTATTTCTCAGGGCAGGATAGCCAGCAGGTGTGAGTGGCTTTTCAAGACGCCTCACTCCTAGGCCGTTCAGAAGCTAAGGCAAGCTCCACCCTACCTTCCCTTAGCTTCTCCAACTTGGTCCTTGGCACCTAGCCTCACGGTGAGGCCAGCAGATGCTGGCTCCTGAGTCCCCTAATCAGAACATCCCTGTGTGATTCTGAGGAAACAGGCAGAGGGCTGGCTGTCTCCCTCCCCCATTCTGTTGGAGGTAAACATGAGATTGGCAAGTGTTTCCCACTGTGGACCCTGACAGCTCTTGCTACCTCACACCGGAGTCTCTTATCTGTCTCTCACGCACACGGAAATCTGTCGGGCATGTGTGAGTAGTTTCGTGGACACGGATGAATGCACGTCTGTACTGGGGGTGCCCCGGGGAGCTCCCTGGGGATTCTGAGCAGCTACCTTTGTCCCCAGCCATCCAACAGATTGTGGTTCCTGGCAGCCACCAGGCTTAGCCCCAGCACCCCTGGTTCAATCTGTCCGTTCCTGGCTCCGGTCCCTGCTGGGCACAGGCCCCCAACCTCTCCCCTACCAGGAGGCCTGGGGTGGGGGGCAGGGGCAGGTCGAGGCTGGCCCGGAGCTCATGGCTAATTTTCCCGGCCGCAATCGATCCAGCAGCTTCTCCCGAGTCTATTAGCAGTCGGCAAGTGAAAATATCCCCCATCGTGAGCCCTGACCTGAGCCAGGGAGGGATCCATAGCAATTTGTTCAAACAGAGGAGAGCGATTCCCTCTCATTTCTATTCCAATTTATTCCAGGGAGAAGGGGGTCAGGCTGGGAGGCCAGAGCTGGACCCAGGCCTTGTCCACTGGGTCTCCTGTGCCAGCCAGTGTGGCAGCTGGTACCACCCGTAGCTCCTGGGGGGGCGGTTCTGAGGGGTCCTGGAAGGGAGACTGGCCAGCCTTCCCAGCAGGCCTTGCTTGGCTGCGGGGGGCGGGGGGACTTGGTTGTGGACTTGGTTTTCACAAAACACAAAGCCACCCGCCAGATCCTCATTCCCAGGCACCGGGCCCTAGGCCAGGCGTGCGCTCGCTCACCCTTGCCAGGAAAGAGCCCGGTGCTGCAGGACCACAGTGGCCCCAGCTGGGCCCAGCAGTTGGCTGAGGAAGGTCCAGGGATGAGGGCAGCCGTGGCGCGAAGGGGAGCCAGCACCCTAGGGCTCCTGCACTTCTACTTCCGGACTCAGGCTCCTACTTTGAGCACGGTGAAAGCAAATGTTTTGCGAGTGGGCTAGCCAGGGGATCTCTTTCAAGCTCCTTCAATAACACCTGCCTCCAGGGTTGGGGATCTAGTGGTGGAGTGATTGGCCAGCGTTGCCTGAGCTGCTGGTTAGATCTCCTGTCGAGCTACACAAACTTGGGTGGTGGGCACACCTGTGATGTCACAGGAAGCAGAAGCAGGAAGTCCAGGGGGTTTGGTGTCACCCTTGGCTACACAGTGAGTTCAAGGCCAGCCTGGGCTACCTGAGACCCTATCTCAAGAGAGAAAAAAAAAGCCCCCTTCCCCTGACATTTGGTAAGTGCCTAACTGTTTTCTGGTCAGCGCACCAGAGACCTTGGTTTCTCCCTGTTGTTCCTTTTGCTCTTGTGCCTGTCTTGTCCCCCTCTGCCATCCGGCCGCTTGGTCCTTCTCATGTCCCCCAGCACCCCAGAGAGCTGCTGCTTTCTTCTGACTGGGGGAGACCCTGCTGTCTAAAGCCTCAGGGCTGGGACCACTGTAGCGCCTTCTCCAGGGTCTCCACACACAGCCCCCCTCCACCACCACACAAACACACACACAGACACTCAGACCCAGGCCTCTCAGGAGTGGTGCCATGGCAACCAGAGAGGAGGCTTCTGTAAGGGTTGGCCAAGTGGTCCCACGTGCACGGAGGCCCCCTCCCTCCTTCATTGCTTCCTTCCCTCCTCCAGAGCCCCAGGGAGGGCAGGATGGGAGAAGATCTTCACACTGAGGTGTCAGCGGCTGGCAGCTCTGAGGTCAGCTGTCGCACATGACTCGCCCGGGCTCAGGTGACACCACCAGGGTTTAATTTCAGCATCACGTAACCAAATATACCACAGGGGGTGAATGGCGTGGCTCTTGCTCAGGGAGAGTGGGGTGGGGCAGCGTGGACTGAAGGGAAGCGGCTGAGCCTTCCAGAACGGATCCTGGGTCCCAGTCCTGCCTGCCTCAGCCACGTGAAAACTTGGGCAGGATTTTTGTCCTCCCTCCCGCCACGTGCCTCAGTTTCCCCACCTATGAGAAAGATTGATGTGTGTTCATCGATGTGTTCTTATTCCAGTGCCTGGTGGCAAAGATGTTGAGAGGGAGAGAGAGAGAGAGAGCGAGCGAGCGAGCGAGAGAGAGAGAGCACAGGAGGCAGCCACAGTTCCCTCTGCATCACACACAATGCCATCAGAGGAGTGGCGTGGCATGCTCCATGTACAGGCAGGTGACAGTACTGGGGAGGAAGAGGATGAGGCTGAGGCTGTGGGGGAAGGTGAAAGGCTGCCGTTCCCCACCCAGGAACACAACCAGTGACGTCCCTGTCCTTCCTCCAGCCGCCTCTGTCCACTGTCTCCTGAAGGCTAGCCCCCTGGCATGCCCACAGCATTCACCTCGGAACTCTCAGCTCTCAGGAGCAAGCCCTTCTCCCACCCAGTCATTTACAGCTTGTTCTCGGGCATAGCATTATAATCAAATCCCGCAGTCTGCACCATTTACAGAAGAAAAAAAAAAAAGGAAGAAAAACCTTTCAGTAATGGAGGAGGAAAAAAAAACAACTAATAAGAGCATGCTTAAGGAGAAGGGCAAGTATTTTATTTCCTGATTTATAAATACACTGGACGCTAGAGAGAATACATTCCCAGACTTTGCTTTTTTTGTTTTTTTTGAACGGACTCTTGGAAGAAAATGGCTCGTCCTTTTAGAGATTTAAAAATATGTTCCCTCCCCAGAAGTGTTTGCTTTGAAGGGACACACAGAGAGAACAACAAAAAAAATGTCTGGGTGTGTATGGGCCTTATTACATTTTAAAATGTTATGTGCCTGTGTTTCAGTCTGTGTGTGTGTTATGTGCTTGTGAGTGCAGGTATCCCAGGAGGCCAGAAGAGGGCGTCAGGTCGCCTGGAACTGGAGTTCTAGCAGTTGTGAGGCATCTGACGTGGGTGCTGGGAATTGAACGTGGGTCCTCTGCAAGTGCTCACAGCTACTAAGGTATCTCTCCAGCCTCTGGTGCGTTTTCTAAAAAACCCACAAAGTAGGGAGGCTCAGGCGCAGAGCTGTAAACGGGGTGCCCTGGGAAAGCCTCTTGGAAGGAAGAGCTGGAGAAGGCTCTGGAGAGCTAGGGAGTCCTACCCTAGCAGAGCAATGGCATCTGAGAGGCTGTGGAGATTGGGACCGGCCTGCTTGGAGACCGGTGAGGCTGGGCTGGGAAGAAGGGCAGGTGCACGTGAGGGGAGAGGGAGCAGATGGCTGGAGAAGGCAGGTGTGGTGGCTGATCTTCACTGTCAGCTGAGTCACCTAGGAGACATACCTCTGGGTGTGTCCGTGAAGATATTTCCACATGGTTTAACTGAGGAGGAAAGGCCCAGCCTGAAGGCAGGCAGCGCTAACTTGTGGGCTAGAATCCGGAGTGAAGGACAAGGAGAAAGCGTGCAGCACGCTCTGTTTGGACTGTGGGTTCAATGTGACCGGCAGTTGCCTCACGATCCTACCACCGTGACTCCCCCACCAAAATGGACTGTGGGACAGAATAAACCCTTCCTCCCGGAAGTTGCTTGCCAGGTGATTGGTCATAGACATGAGGAAAGAAACTGATAGAGCTGTTGGTTGAATGTATTGCTTAGGTTGAAGTGAGATAAGAATAGAGGGTGGGTGAAGGAAGAGGAGGTGTTGATAAAGGTCAGTGCTGCTGCTGCGTGGTGAGGGAGGCCAGCTGGTGGGTGATGGAGGAGACTAGTGGGTGATGGAGGAGGCTAGTGGGTGAGGGAGGAGGCTAGTGGGTGATGGAGGAGGCTAGTGGGTGAGGGAGGAGGCTGGGGAGAGCTGTCAGGAGGTCACTTTAACCTTCTAGGCAGCAGCTGGTGCTAGGGACCAAGAATAGGGTGGCAGACAGGAGCAGGCTCCAGAAGACAGAGCTGTCGAGGCTGACTAGTGGGCTGCATGTGGGATACAGGAGGAGAGGCCGCAGGTCACTCTCAGCTTCCTGAGGGACAGGTGGTCATCATGAGACACCATGCCCTGCTGGTGTGGGGGTGCTGGCTCCAGAGGCCAGTGTCTGGAGAGGTGCAAAAAGTTAGTGTAACCTTGGAGCAAATCTTCCCACGGTCCCATGTGTCTAGGGTGACATCCTGGCCTGCAGGGACACCCTGGTGACCCCGCCTGCAGGCGGTCTGGGGAAGGTTCTGGCAGTGTGGCTGTAGTTCCTCTCTGAAGTTGGCGCAGAGCACCCCAAGAGCAGGAACTCCACAGGGGCCTCCAAGCAGCCTTCGGTGAGGGAAAGGGACCTTCAGGCTTGCATCCTCCCTTCTTTTCCTCTCCTCTTTTCTTCCTCCATCCTAGGAGCTGGGACCCTGCCAGCTCTCAGGCTGCAAGATTGATTTTGCTTTCAGTGTTGTTATTGTTATTATCAAACACTTAAACAACTTCACAGGAAGCAGCCGGCCCCTGTGCCCATCAAACATTAACCATTCATTCGAGCTCTCTGCCCATACCTGTCGATACGTTTTTACATAGCTGTAAACAGCCTTCCCTTCCACTCTCTCCGCTGACTTTATCTCCCGCACACGTCTCCCGCTATTGACAGAGTCTTCAGACCTGCCACTTTAATGGGCAGGTAGCACCCTCTGCATTGATGGGCTGGGCTTGGGTCACTATTTCTCTGTAGCTGCTCCCGGGCAGGTGCCAATTTGCCTTTCTCTTGAATAACACCGACATGAATATCCTTATGTGAGCGATTTTTTTTCCCCTTTGAAATAATCTCTTCAGAGGCAGCTTCCCCAAAAGTCTAGCTTCTGGCACTGAGACAGCAGGATAGGCTCGTGCACGGCCTGATCGCTTCCGTGTGTTCGCCTGCCCCCGGTTTAATAGATGTATGCTCTCATGCTTTTTTAATTTCTGACTTTTCACATCCCAAGGCCGTGTTTGGACTTCTCGGCACCTAGCGATCATAACAAGAGTGAATTGTGCACTGAGCTTTACAGTTTGCACAGCAGAGCTTTGCTGGATGTTGCATTTAACAAGGCACTGTGAGCCTAATATTATTTTGTGGGGGTTTAGTCAAGCGAAGAGCTGGCACGGAGCCTCCCCTCAGCCCCCAGTTCCAACAAATTTGATGGAAAGCGATCCAACCATCGCTGTCACATTTTGTCTGAGGGCTCAGTGTCCCAGACATCCCCCCCCACAAAAAAAGAAAAACAAACCCAAATCAAGCCCTGTGTTCTGGAGCAGGGTATTGGATCCATGGAGTCCTGTTTAGCCCTTCATATTCCTGGGCTTTGGGGCCAGGAGTCTTCAGGACCCCTTGGCTTCTGCATAGCCCTGCTTTGCCAGTTCCTAGTCAAGGCCTGAACCAGGCCCTGGCTTCTAGGATGAGAATCTAGATGTGGTTCAGGAGATGCTTAATCCCCAGGACCTACGTCCCAGGCTTATAGGGACAGCAGCCACTCAGGGGGCTGTGAGGATCCACACTGGAATAGTCAGGCTGCAGTGTGAGTCTGGTTTATTCTGCCCCCTGCTCTCTATCTTTCTAGAATGTCTGTCAGGCATCCTATGCTATGCCCAGGGCATCCCATCTTTATATGTTT
Organism: Pachyuromys duprasi; assembly: GCA_028658305.1. Classification (NCBI taxonomy): domain Eukaryota; kingdom Metazoa; phylum Chordata; class Mammalia; order Rodentia; family Muridae; genus Pachyuromys; species Pachyuromys duprasi. The sequence goes on from CM053756.1 coordinate 53,034,547, forward strand.
AATACTCACTATTTGTAGAGTATTTGTAGCCCTTTTATAGTCAGAAAAATGAGGCTCCAAATTAAGAGTATTGTGATTTACCTCAAGCCACACAGCTATTATTGTCACAGTTGGGACAGAAAGCCACACTCAGGCCTGTATCTCCTCCCAGATTGTAGATATGGGTATGTATAAGGGCTGCAGCCTTGTTTATAATCAGCCTCTGGGCTATGGGCTGAGACCAGGGCTGAGAACCATGGGAATAGGAGAGCATGTTAGAGCATGTGATGGGAACCTACATTAGGATATTGAATGAGTGAACCAGTGAGCATGGCTCCAAATCCCTGAGCCACTCCAATAGGCAGCAGCCTCGGTACCCCACCATCAGGGGGTGCTCTTTCACTGGTGATCAGGTTCAGCCTCCCTTGCTGCTCTGATTTTAATATCCTGCTAAAGTAGCCCCCATTCAGTTTTACTGACTCCTCTTGTGGAACTTCAGGACTGGTTCCCAGATGGCCCTGGGCTCTATTACCAACTGGAAATGGAGCAGCAATGAGTGCTTACCAGGCACCAATCCTCACGCTTAGTGCCCAACACTTAGTCCTCAAGTGGAATTTGTTCCTGGTGGAGTGTGAGGAGCACTGTTCCCCATCTTGAGGTTTAAGAAATTAAGGCTCAGAGGCTTATTAGCTTGCCCAAGATCGCATGACTGTGAAGTCCAAGATGGAGTCCTGCCTCTGTCCCTCAGACCCAACGTACTCAGCTCAGGACTTACAGTCTCAGCCTCACAGGATCCTGCCTGAGATTGGGGCCTTTCTGCTTTCTCTTCCCTAAATATCTGCCGTTTACTGGCTACTGCTGTCCTTTGTCCCTGCACACACAGGAACCTACAGGCTCTCATTTAGAGGTCTTCTCCGGCGGCCTAGGGAGTCTTCCCAGAGCCTAATGGCTGCTGAGTGGCAGTTGACATATGCGAGCTTTGCCTGGTCCACCTCTTGTTCGCATGGTGCCGATGTGGTAAGAGGTGCAGAACATTCCTAGGGACTGGGGCACAGACAAGCTGGCCACCACTTTCAGGAAGATGGATTGACAAGAGGGCCAGCCTTTTCCAGGAGCTTCTGGCTCTACCAACAGGCTGTGCACCTGCTGATATCAAAACCAGCCTCTTTCTTGGGCAGCAGGCTGCTCATCCTTAGCTATGGAGGGAGGTTAGCTGGATGTGTGACTGGACTTTTATTGTTTACTTAATGTGTGCCTGTGCCTGTGTATGTGTAGGCAGGTGCGGATGGATGTAGGTCAGACGTCAGCCTTGGGTGTTGTTTCTCAGGAGGCATCCACCTTGGTTTTGCTTGTTTTTGTTTTTGTCTTTGGAGACATAGTCTCTCACTGGGCAGCAGCTCACTGGTTTGGCAAGGGTGGCCAGCAAGCCCCAGCGACCTGCCTGCCTCTCTCTCCTCAGCACTCACCACCATGCTCTGGCTTTCTTCGTGGGCGCTGGGGGAGCAACTTAGGTCTTTGTGCTTGCAAGGCAAGCACCTCATGGCCGAGCTGTTCCTTCCGTGCTGTGCTGTGGGTTTGGTTTTGATCAG
>CM053756.1:53036614-53072885 GCA_028658305.1 Pachyuromys duprasi
AAGGCAGCAGGGAGAAAACCAGGGTCTGGGCCCCATCTGCTACGGTCTCAGGGGGGTGACTCAATCAAGGTGTTTTCTTTTCTGTGCCTCAGTTTCCCTCTTTGTGAAGGAGGCTAACCATTGACTTGTCCTTTCTGTCTTGGAGGGGAGATAAGGAGCTTGAAATACAGGGCACACACGGGGACCATGCCACTACTGAGCACACAGGTGGCAGGAAGTGGCGCGGTTAGATCTTCTGTTCTGTTAGTTTCTGCCTTATCGATTTCGAAAGGGTCTCTGGGCTTGGAGCCAGGCTGGCAGCAATCCTTTTGTCGTGTGGTGTGGTCTGCCCATTCCCCACTCCCACCCCCACCCTCAATACTTAGAGCAGGCCGTAGGCTTCTACATGGGTGCTGGGGATTTGAACTCAGGCCCTCATGCGCACACAGCAGGCGCTCCTGCGCTCTGAGCCATCTCCTCAGATCTTTTAAACATCTCACGTGCGTTCACTTATGCATTCCTCTCGGCCACTGCGTTTTTATAAAAAGGACTAAGGTTCCTGAGGATTGAGGGGCAATGGCATGGGTGCCCTCACTAGCTGGCTCCTCACTCCCTGCACGACCCCCAGCGTGAATTTCCAGCATGTTCATGAGACCTCCTTTCCAGTATGAGGTCTGCTCTGAGGGTTTTCTTCCACCTGGGGATGGAAGCGGACCTAGGTGGGCGGTCAGCTGTCCCCCTTGTTCCTGCTTCACCGTCTTGGGAGCTGTCACTCATCCTGAGAGCTTGCGCTACTTGGGCCAGTGTTTTACCCATACTGCTTTGAACCCTCATGCTGGTTCTGAGGGACGTCGCCATTTCCATTTCCAGGCCAAGAGGCTAAGGCTCAGAAAGGTTAGGAGACTTGAGCAGTGTCACCCAGCAGGTGGGTAACAGACCTGGATGTTAGTCCTAGACCCGGTGACTTCAGAAATCCGTTCCTCTCTCCGGTCTGTCCCTGCTGTTCTTTGTCACATCCCCCTGCACTGGCGCTTTCATTTTTGCACTCTGGAAGCCACCTTGGTCCTCACTGCCTCCCGGCTTGATCATATCCCTTTGAGAGTGAGGCCTGTTTACTTTCGGTGGAGTCTCTCCAGCACCCAGCAGGCGCAGACCCTGAGCGTTTGTTGTTGGGCAGATGGAAGAAGGGATTATGACAGGCCCTGGCTGGTGGCCTTTTGAAGCAGCTGCTGCTGCTCCTGGAGGCTTCCCAGGACAGGCAGAGCTGGAGGCTGAGAAGAAGTGGAATCAGGGACAGACACATCAGCGTCGACCTGTGGAGGACAGTGCAGAAAGCGACATGCCAAGACAGGGGCGCTAGGGATGTGATGCCAGGAAGAAAATGTTTTTTTTGGGTTGGATTTGGTTTGTGTTGGGTTTCTTGGGGGGAGGGGTTGTTTGGTCGTTTGGTCTTTGTTTGTTTGTTTGTTTGTTTGTTTGTTTTTCTCTGGACAGGGTTGCTCTGCGTAGCCTTGGCTGTCCTGGACTTGCTTTGTAGACCAGGCTGGTCTTGAACTCACAGAAATCCTCCTGCCTTTGCCTCCCGAGTGCTGGGACTAAAGGCGTGACCCACCTGGCCCAGATCAACTCTTAATCCTGGGGAGATGTGAATGAATGTCTGTTTACCTGCATCAGGCAAACTAGTGAAACTGAGTTTGTGGCAGTTACTTACAGGAGGGCTGGGTGACTCAAAGGCGTGTGCTCCTGCACACCTGGCCGGCAGCTCCGCCAAAGAGTCTTCTCTCCAGCCGCCCTTCCTGCCTGTGTGACCTGGCCAGGGGCCCTGTGAAGCAGGGAGCTCTCTGAATTGCCTGGTAATGTGCTGGACGTCCTCCCTCAGGGAGCCGCCTCCGATGTGAGGGTCGCAGATGGTTCTGGGTTCTCTGGGATAATTATGGTAACTAATGCCAGCAGAGATGGGTACAGAGCTGTCTTTTGCTGTTTCTTAAATGCAAGTATAACTCAGTGTGTTAGCCACTGTGACAAAATCAACCTCACTTGAAAAAAGAGGTTTGCTCTGGCTCATGGTTATCACAAATGCCACCGTTTACAAATGAAAACAAGACAATAAAAAGCCAGGATCAGTGGCACACGCTTGTAATCCCAGCACTCAGGGAGGCAGAGGCAGGCAGATCTCTGTGAGTTTGAGGCAAGCCCAGTCTACAAGGGGAGCCTAGGACAGCCAGTTCTACACAGAGAAACCCTGTAATGAAAACCAAAACCAAAACAAACAAACAAGCAAACACAATAAAAAATCACCACCACCACCACACAAACAAACCTGAGTTCTGGGAATTAAACTCAAAGCATGTATTCAGCCATACCCATCTTCCCTTTGAGACAGGATCAGCCTAACCCGAGACAGGATCTCACAGAGCTCCAGATGCCCCTAAACTCACGTAGCCGAGAATGATCTTGAAGTGATCCTTCTGCTTCAGCCTCCTAAATCCTGGGATTACGGATGTGAGCCATCATGCCTGGTTTTATGCGGTGCCTGGGCTCAAATGCTGGGTTGCATGCGTGCTAAGCAAGCCCCCTACAAGGTGAGCTATGGCCTGAGCCCTCCTCATCAAAGGCCTTTGAATAACTTCGTGCCCTCAAGACCTATTCACCTCATACTATAGCTGGGGCTTGAGCTTCCAACTCGTGAGCCTTTTGGGGACGGGCATGTCATATCCAAACCATAACGGACAGGGTGAACGTCCAGATACCTGGACATGTGGACCTCACCACCATTGAACCGGCACTCAAGGTACCTTCTACCCTACCTCCCTGGCACATTCTGGTATTCCCTTCCCCATTAATAATGCCCCGTCTCCCTAAGGGAGTCACCGCCAAGCCTCTGTTACTACAAGGTTAGCTTTCACAGTTCTCAATTTTGAACAAATAAAGTCATGCATTATAGACACTTTCATGTCTGGGGTCTATCAAATTGTGCCTGAGAGGATCAGCCTGGCTATAGCGCATTCCCTTCATCTGGCTGATGATGCGCTGTGTGAAAGGCACCGGCGTGGGCTGAGGAGATGGCTCAGTGGGTAGAACGCGTGCTCTGCCAGCCTGATGACTTGAGCTGGATCCTGAGAACCAATGTAAAATGTGGGTACAGTAATGAGAGGACCTAATGCCAGTGTCGCCTGACCCCTGGGACAAGGAAAGCAGAGACGGTGGCATTGCCAGGCCAGCAAGCCTGCAGTATGTAACTGAGAGAGCCTGCCTTTTGTCTTGTTTTGTTTTTGTCTTGAGACAGACTCTCACGTAGCCCTGGCTGGCATAGAACTTGCTCTGTAGACCGGGCTGCCGTCGAACTCACAGGCTCTGCCTACCTCTGCCTCTCCATTGCTGTATGCAAGCATGCGTCACCACGTTGGGTTCACCTCCACCGGTCTTGACAGGCACATGAGCTGATGCCAGGCTTTAGTTATCAGAAGAAAAGGCACTCAAAAAAGATTCTCCGTTTTTAAAGGTGTATTTGTAATTGCGTGCATGTGTGTTTAAAGGGGCAGATGTGTGCTCGCCGGTATGGGAACTGGACTCAGGTCCTCTGCAAGAGTATTACCTGCCCTTAACCACTGAGACATCCCTCCAGCCCCTTGGGAGATGCTTGGACCTGTCGTGGGGTTGCCATGAGTATTCACTTCTGTCTCATCCATCCCTGAGAAAGGTACTATGTTATCATGGGGCACACACATGCTAGCCTTTGTAAGTGTGGCTCAGGCCTCTTCCTGTGTCCTCCACCACGTTAGAGTCAGGTCTTAGCAGCTAACGTCGGCAGAGGGAGGTGGGAAACCTTAATGACATCATCCGTGATGGCTGCTCCCTGCCTGCCTCCAGGGAGTTAGCTACAGGCGCTGCCTGTGTCTGCTGTCCAGGTCCCTGCACCCTGGTCCAGGCTCACTGTGCCCCAGCCGTGTGCAGCTTTGTAGCTCTTTTCCATCATTCCTTATCAGCTACCAACGCTTCCATCATTACAACACTGCCTTGCTGTGGGCAAGCCACAGTGTCCAAGATTATAGCTTATCTTCCATTGAAGCCTGTTCAACCGATGTCTTCCTTGTCAAGAGGAACCCCGGGCCTCCTGCAGACATCCATACAGCCTCCTGGCCTTATCAGCAACCTGCATGCATGACATCTCTTGGTAGCTTGTTGCCTGATGAGGTTTCCTGGGGACCTGGGCCAAAGATGCCTATCTCCTCTGCGGATGGTGACGTGAGTGCATTTTTATGGCATGGTGACAGCGATAGGCCCGGTCCCTGCAGTGTGGTGTGCGTGTTTTATACAGGAGCGGTACGCTGATTACGAAATCAATAGCAAGTTGAGAAGACCTCAGAGGTCGTCTACACTAGGGGAAGTGGGCTCAGAGAGGCAACTCCACTTGTCCAAAGACACACAGCTTCTCTATTAACCGCTCAACCGAGGTTCACTGCTCTGTGACAGCCATGCAGTCAGCATGGTTACCTGGACACTGTAGGCAAGCTGCCTCATGAGGCATGGCCAGAGTCATGCTCAGCAGCCGTACCACAAAGTTTTCCAGCCTGGGATCGACGGCACATGTCTGTAATCCCAGCACTTTGAAGGCAGAGGCAGGAGGATCAGGAGTTCAGGTTCATCCTTGCTACAGAGTGTACTGGAAGCCAGCCTGGGCTCAGGGAAACCCTGTTTCAGACAATTTCTTGACCTTCTGGCTGGTTGCCTTTTGGGACAGAACTGTGGTTAGATCTTATTGGTCCTGTCAGTGTTGATGGTGGGAGCTCCTTCTGAACTCTACTTTCTATTCATTATGTTGGTGCCCCCACCATGTAAGCCTAGGAGTTGGCTGCATCCCCATTTCAGAGATAGGTAAAGTGAGGCCCACACATCACTACTGTTCTTCTTGCCTGGCATGCAGTGTGGGTCTCAGCTCCAGCCGCCCAGCATGGGTCTTCTTTGTGCTTTGAAGTCTGAGGCAAATAAAGCTCTTCCACCCTTAGGAACCTCTCTGCGGGGCATCCTTGTGAAATCACTCCTCAACATGGGGACTTGTGCACGGTCCAAGATGAGGCCTAAGGACCACCATCCTGAACCTGAAGGACAGGTCTGATGTGTGGACAGTCTGGATGGATACAGGATTCTGCAAGGGCCACCCCAGAGGGAATGTTCCCCCTGTCTGCTTTGTATCTGTATTACCTAATCCCTGCCCTCTCAGTGATGAGCTAGGAGGTGGGAAGCTGGGGCCTCCCCTCCTTTCCGGAGTCCAGGCACTGGTGGGTGGGGGCGGTTTGTGTTAGGAGGAGGGAAGTAGACTCCAGTCAGTACCACCCCCTCCCCTGCTCTCCTGTTTTCCCGCTCCCCTGTAGCCTCTAGTAAACCCTCGGCTTACACCTTTGCATCCTGCGTGGAAGGGAGCCACAGTCTTTTGAGGGCTCCTAGCCTTTCATTAAAACCCTTTCCCTTGGAGGAGAAGCTACCGGCAGCTTGGGGACAACATAAACAAATGCTCTGGCGTTGGGGAGAGGCTGGGGGAGGGGCGCTGTGCTGAATTACCTTCTCTAGAGGCAGAGGCCTCGGGGTGGCTGGGCAGAGAGCTGGCTTAGCGGATAAAGCGCTTGCTTTATGCCTGTGACTGGAATTCGGATCCCTGGAACCCTTGTAAATACCAGGTGGGCGTGCCAGCCTGCCATGAATCCCAGCACTTGCCTGAAAGGCGGAGGAGACGGATTCCCTGGAACACAAGTAGGCTAGCCAGTTAGCTGTCTGAGAAAGATCCGGGCTCACTCGAGAGACCTTGACTGAGTGGGTGAAGTGGCAAGCAAAGAGGAAGACTCCGAACATCGACTTCAGGCTTCCACAGACATGTGCACACACTTCTGTCAACATATGAACTCACACGTACTCACACACTCACCCACCCACCCACCCACCCACACACACACACACACACACATGCAGAATAAAACTGAAAAAGGAGAGGGTACAGATGGGTGGGAGTGGTGTGTGGGTGCGTGATTTGCTAGGTACGGGGTCTCAAGTGGAACTGAGGTGGGCTTTAGGAAGGTTGGCCTCAGCTGTCCCTAGGGGGGAGCCCAAGAGCCAAACAGCCAGGGTCATCCCTCCCTCTGAGTGTGTGTGTGTGTGTGTGTGTGTGTGTGTGTGTGTGAGTGTGTGTGTGAGTGTGTGTGTGTGTGAGTGTGTGTGTGAGTGTGTGTGAGTGTGTGTGTGAGTGTGTGTGTGAGTGTGTGTGTGAGTGTGTGTGTGTGTGTGTGTGTGAGAGTGTGTGTGTGTGTGAGTGTGTGTGTGTGAGTGTGTGTGTGAATGTGTGTGTGAGTGTGTGTGTGAATGTGTGTGTGAGTGTGAGTGTGTGTGTGTGTGTGTGTGTGTGTGTGTGTGTGTGTGTGTATTCTGGGGAATGGATCACCTGAGCGCTGTGAGCAGAGGTGGGTGGGCACAGAGCTGGGTGTAGCCCCAAGAGCACCCAAGACCCTGAATCCAAGCTAGCAGAGTAGCGGCTGCCCAGTCCTGCAATGTCCTTGAACGTGGGGGTCATGACTTGTGACCCAAGTCACATCTGGCCACTGTCCTCAATTAGCCAATTAAAATGGACAAATTAATAGTAGGATTCGAAGTGGAGGGGAAAGACTTACTCAATGTGTCCACACTGGGAAGAGGGCAGAGATCCAGTGAAACCCCGAAGTCTGTCTTTAGGGGCCCTGAAGTATAGAGGACCAAGGATGTACACACTGTGACTCCCTGCTCCTGCCCACCGTTGACCCATCACTGTCTGGCCGTGGGTCTCCTCCTGTAAAGTGGTCCATGAAATCTCTTCTGCAAGGCCAGTTCCTCTTCTGACTGGTCCCTTTCCCTTCTCCCACGGGATTCCTGGGAGAAATTCCCATTCTTCTGGCTCCTTCGTTTTAATGTTTGATAGCATAGATTGAGAGACACGGTGTCGCTTTAGAATTTCTTCCTTTCTGCCGTGCCTGTCACAGCAGAGTATGTGGAAAACACACACACACACAAACCATTGCATTTGTCCCTGAAGAACACACAGGGGACCACATCTTCCCAAAATCCTGAGCTCTCCTGATCCTGGCCTGGGCCCTCAGAAGAGTCGATGGGGGTGGGGGAAAGTCTGGGAAGTCCGGCTGGCTTCTCCCCAGACTGCACTCAGAGGCAGCCTAGCCCCTGGGCCCCGGGAGTCCTCCCTATCCCTCCTCTGTCGTCTCTCTGCAGCTCCCGCCCAGGCCCAGATTGTGCACGCAGGGCAGGCCTGTGTGGTGAAGGAGGACAACATCAGCGAGCGAGTCTACACCATCCGGGAGAGCGACACCCTGGTGCTGCAGTGCCTGGTCACGGGGCACCCTCGGCCCCAGGTAAGCTGGGCCTTGCCGGGCACCTGTCCTGCCCACACTCCACCGCCTGGCATCGGAGTCTGACAGCAAGCAGGAGCTGGGGGACTGCACTCCATAAGGCAAGCAGCATGAAGGGACAGCAAAGACTGGCCACAGAGGACTACCCTGGAAATTAACTCTTTAGGGGAAGTGCTGGATGCTGTGGGCGCCATCACCCGAAAACATTGAGAGCTGAGAGGGGGGAAAAATGGAATGCCAGATGTTCCTTTCCACTTCCTCCCTCATCTCTGTGGAGCAGACACATCTTTACACACGCCTTCAAGAAATGCTGGAGGGCAGACCGTATGCCATGGAGGCCCTTGGCCAGTCTCTCTTTCACTCCCTCTCTTTCTCTCTCTCTGGCTCCTCCAAAGGCCCCACTTTACTTATCCTAGGAGAAAGTGAGGCCCCGGGAGGCTGGACAAACTCCCAAGGTCCCACAGCACTTAAGAAAGCGGAAGCAGAATCTGAGTCCAGAAGCCGCGCCCTCTGCAACTTGGCACACTGCCCTCCTCTTTGGGTTAGGAGCCGCAAGGATGGGAAAGGCAGCACTTCAGGCTTTTGGCAGGCCAGAGCAAACTCTGGAGGTTCAAAGACACAAGGCAATTAGAAGGGGACAGAAGACAAGTGTCTGGAAATGCCAGATGAGTTTGGTCATAGATCGAGTGCTCAGGTTCTGGCAGCAGGGAGGAGGAGGCAGGTGGGGAGGACGGCAGGAAGAACTGGCGGCCTGGCGAGCTGCTGTGACCTTTAATACTTGAATAGCCGCAACAAAGCTGGCAATTGGATTCTAGGAAGGGCATTGAAATACAGAATCCTGTTTTTTTTTTAACTCCCCTGATAATTTGGGGGATGGAGACAGCTTTGCTCTGAGATAAGCAGATGTACAAGGAAGGCCCTAAAGATTCTTTCCACCTATAGCCTCCTTCATGGCTTGCTCGCTCTCACAGGCTCGTCTGGCACTGACGACTTTGCAGCTGCATTCCTGTGGGTCTTAATGTCACGTGTGATGATGGCCGTGAGGATATGGCTGGTGGGGCTAGTGAGTGGGCTGCCAGGCTCTCCTGGCCATGTGGTCATGCGTCCACAAGTGACAACTGGTGGCCACGGCCGGGTAAGGCAAGGCCTCAGACTTTCCACACAGCCCAGGATAACTTCGACCTTCCTGCTTGCACTTACGTAGTACTGGCATTCCAGACACGAGTTACCCACACCTGGTTTGTACAGCTGGGGATGGAACCCAGGCATGCTGGGTAAGCACCCTCTGTCTTCCTGCTTTCATCAGTGGACTCGTTGCTCGCATGTTTGGCTCTGCCTGGTCTCCTCTGCCTAGCTCTGCTGGCCAGACTCTGGCTTTCTGTGTCTTCTGTGGGTCTCCTCTTCATTGCCCCTCTAACGCAGATCTTCAGTCATGTCCCTGGTCCACTATGGTAGGTTGAAACTGATCTCTCAGGTTCTCTGCTTGTCCCCTCTTTCCATTCCACTGGAATGAACACCCCCAAACCAGCTCCATTACCTCACCACCCACACTTAGCAACAGCTAGTGGCTCCTCATGGTTTACCAGCTTTGCTCAAGCCCCTGGGGTGCTGCTAGAGACTTTCTGTATCCCAGTCCCACTTGCTTCTACACATCCATGTCCCAGCCATACGGGGCTTCCCATCATTCCCCAGGATGTTCTGTTTATCCCGTCTCTTTCACTGTGGTGTCCTCTCCTCAGGTGCCCCCTTTCCTGCATTGAGCCACTGGGGCACCTATCCATCGGGGGAGCATGGGGTGGGCCTCAAGGTCCATGCCTGACCTCAGAGGACTGAGTGGACACAGTGTCGTCAGTCTGTGGCATGCAACAGTCTGAGATATACAGGAAATCTACACAGAAAAGCCACAAATGCAAGTTCCTCAAGCAAACCAGTGACTTGAGAACAAGGTGGTGGTTGCAGGTGTGGCAGGAAGGAACGATCTAGAAAGCTGAAAGAGACGGATGGCTAGGGATGTCACTCAGCAGACGGCGTACCCGCCTGGTATGTGCAAATCTCCGCAGTCCATCCTCTAGCACTACAGAGTAAGGGGTGGTGGTGCACACCTGTAATCCCAGTGCTTTGGAGATGGAGTCAGGAGGGTCTGGTGTTCAAAGTCATCCTCAGGTAAATATCAAGTCCAAGGCCAGCCTGGGCTGTAGGAGACCCAGTTTCAAAAATAATAAAAAACACACTCTCACCAAGTGGTGGGTGCTAGGCTCATATCGGGGACGGTGGGGGTTGTGCAGAACAGAGGGACGGTCACAAACTTTGGGTGGTCCCCCTTTCTGATGCGCAGGTGCTGTTCTCTTTAGGCCCACCCGGAAATGTTCCTTAAATCTAAGGAAAAGTTATGGATGAGAAAGACGTATGTTCAGCCTGGTGGTGGTGGTGGCGCACACCTTTAATGCCAACACTCTGGGAGTGCAGAGGCAGGTGTATCTCTGTGAGTTCGAGGCCAGCCTGGTCTCACTACAAAGTGAGTTCCAGGACAGCCAAGGCTACACAGAGAAACCCTGTCTCAAGAAAGCCAGAGAGAGAGAGAGAAAGACTGTATTCTCTCTGTGCCTTTCAGAGGAATAATTACTCCCGCAGCTGATTATTAGGACACAAAGGCTCCTCTGAGGACAAGGAGAGAGTGAAAAACCACCTTTCCCTGGAGTATGGGAGAAACAGAAAAGCTACAGTCCCTTGCTGGACATAAGAAGAGAACTTCTGTTGTGAAGACAGCTTCAAAGCTGTCAGGTGTTGTCTATGATAAAGCTGGTGGGAGACACTGCCTATGGCCTAGCTGTGTGACTTCCCAGATGGGTGGGATTTTAAGTCACCTGGGAGCAAATGAATGGAGAGGGTTTAAGGATTCCCCCCACACACACCGCCAATCCCAGGCTGCCAGCAGAGCAGAAGCTTCGGAACACCTCAGGAGGAAGAGCATCCATAAACACAGGGCAGGGAGGGGCTGAGGCCCACGGGAATCCATGTTTCCATTTCTGCAATAAAGCGCCTAAGAAAGTAAACTTTTATCTCAGGGCTCCATTGGCCTCCCAAAGCATGCCCCACTGTAACAAACTTCAAACTAGTTCCCACTTCCCAGTACCCACAATCTCTGTGCTGTCAGATCTGAATCTCTCAATAACCCACCTCCCCAAAGCCCACTGGCTAGCCACAGAACCCTGAACACCCGAACCTCCTGGGGATGCTGCACGTGCGAACCATAGCAGGGCTACAGGTCAGTCCAGGACGATGAGCTGAAGTCGATGCACAACAAGAGCCTCTGCCTGTGAAGGGGACCAGAAGTCTGTTCCCAGAGGCACAGCAGCGTACCAACACCTTTCAGAAAGCAGAACCTCGCTCTAAGTCTTGATCAGTTTGATATAAGAAAAAGCAAACAGAAACCATAGACATTATCTTTTTTTTAAATGCCCTTAATACCTCAGAGATAGCTAAAGGGAAAATTAGTAAATTGGGGGATAGAGCTAAGAACATTAACCACAAGTCTGGAGAAGCAATAGAAATTATGAGAGAGAGGTTTGGGGCTGTAAGCTCAATTAGAGTACCTGGCACTCGCGAAGCCCCGGGTTTGACCCCGGCATTACATTGACAAACACGGTCAATGCTATACTCATTTGATACCCGCCACTGTGGAAGTGGAGGGAGAAGAACAGGAGCTCCGGGTTACCTGTCAACCTGGGGAGGGGAGCAGGAGAACAACCATCCATGACCCCAGGACCAGTGGGTCAAACACCCTCTTCTGGCCTCCAAAGGAAGCATGCACGTGCTACCCAGAAATAAATGAGGCAAAAATAAAACAAAGCAGAACTGCAACAGCCACAAAAAAAAAAAAAAATACCAAACCCAAGTTTCGAATAGTACGTTAAAGTCCGCATAGGCAAATGAAGGCAAAGCCGTAGAGCAAGAACGTTTACCAAGAAAGCTATTAATAATAGAAATTGTTGAGTGACTAATGCGTCTGAGGCACCGCATCTGAGTGCTTCCCTCCCAGAGCCGCATAGCTTGCAAAGCAGGCATGATGCTGTATTAGTTATTGTTGACTGGCAAATACTTCAGAACGCAGGGGCTTGAATCCCGGAACACTTGCCGGAATCCAGCAGCCAGCTGGCTCTGACGCAGGCCGTCTCAGGGGGCTGCTGTTGGGTGTCAGTCATCTGAGGATGATGGCGCTGAAGAGCCCTCTTCAGAGGGAAGTGGCTGTGGACAGCCTGAGGCTGTGGCTTCTCCTAGCCTCCTCTCCACAGGACTGCTTAGAGCAGGAGAGCTGGCTTTCTCCTCATCAGGAACATGATGGATATCGGTTTCCTACCCTATTCTAGTCTCCCCACCCTAGTGGCGCTCCTGCTGAAGTCTAGTGGCTGCACAGACCCTCCATAGACCAACAGGGCTGGGCCTACAGAAGGGAGTGAAGCCCAGAAGGCCATCTTTGAGACTGGCTTCCGGGAGAGCTCTTTTCTGTCCAGGAGTGTGAGACTCAGGGTGGGGTAGCCTATGAGATCACACAAATACGCACAGTTCATTCAGTGAGCAGTCTTCCCAGCACCGAGTATATACCTGTCCAATCCTCCCTTAACCCTAGGCCACTTAGTTGGGAAAAAACAGGCAAGAGGAGCTAGCCCAAGTCTGCCATAGTCCGAACAGACCCACAGCCCTGCCTGGGCTCCTATTTTAGAGCCTCCTCCCTCTGCCCCGCGGCTCTTCTCCCTGTGGCACCCTAAGGGGTCACTTGTGCGTTTCACCTGTTTGAGTGAAGCCTGGGTCCACCCTCTCCTGGGCCCTGGAGGGCATGGGGCAGGCAGGGGACGCCTGGAGGGGCTGGAGCCGGGTGGGGTGGCTTTGGCCTCAGTGCGGCGACCTGCCCTCCAGGTGCGGTGGACCAAAACTGCTGGCAGCGCATCCGACAAGTTCCAGGAGACGTCGGTGTTCAACGAGACGCTGCGGATCGAGCGCATCGCCCGCACTCAGGGCGGCCGCTACTACTGCAAGGCGGAGAACGGGGTGGGCGTGCCGGCCATCAAGTCCATCCGCGTGGACGTGCAGTGTGAGCTGAGGCCCCGGGAGGTTCCGCCGCCCCGCCCCCACCCCGTCAGCCCGTGCCCCTGCAGGAAAGAGCTCTGGAACCCTCAGGGATAGGGATGGAGTAGGACGAAGATGTGGCGGCGGCGGCGTGAGGGAGGGCGGAAGAGAACTCTCTCTTGGGAATGGCCAGCTGTGTGCTGTCCCTAAACCTTCCCTACATCCCCATGCCGCCCTCCTCTCGTGGCCTGTGATATGGCCCTGTAAGGTGAACAGCACATGTCGAACTATGTTTCCTCCACAGATAAGGAGAAGCGGGGTACCAGAGTCGTGTTCCCTGCGTAGCATAGGCCTAAGCCTCCTGTGTGAGTTGAGGGTACAGGATTCAGGACGGTTCTGGGATTCTCTTCCCCCCTAACCTGTGGAACTGTAGACCCCCCGAGTCACAGCCCTGGCTGTACCCTGGGCTCTCTGAGGAAAGTTTACATTTTTATTTATTTATGTAGCGGGGTGGAGGTGTCACAGGAAAACCTGAAGGAGTTGTGTTCTCCTACCTCCCGGGCCTTGAGGATCACGCTTCCACCATCAAGCTTGGTGGGAGGTGCCTCCACAGGCTGAGCCATCTCTCAGTTCTGCTGACTCCTGGGCTCTGCTTCCAGAAGCGCTTATGTGAGTGACAGGGACCGTGGCCTGACATCAATGATGACCTTAAGCCACGAGTTCAACAATTGCCTACATTTGCACGCGTGCGGAAGCCCCACAGGTTTCGAGTTGTAGTGTGTTTCCAACAAGCTAGGCTGGGGCAGGTCCAACCTGTGGCCAGAGACCACGAAGGCTTGTCAGGCAGCCTGGCAGGAAATAGCAAACTCACTTAAGACATTACGAGATTGGTTTGTTTTTTGTTGTTTTTCTTAACTATATAATTTTTCTTAACTATTAATAACACCTGGATTCTCTTTTATAATTTCAATTAAAGCAATTTTAGAGGCTTTTTTTTTGTGTGTGTGTGTTAGTAACTCGGAGGGAATCAAGTTCGCTTTATGGCTTTTTGTAAAGCAGCTCTCGCAGCCCAACCTCTTCTTTGCTAGGTAACTTTCTTATCAGACCTTGTTCCTATCTTGTGATTCCTGTCTATTGATTTTGTTCAGGAATGAATGAGGATGTAATTTTTGGGCTACATATTACTTTTGCCTGTATTTGTCCATTATCTCCTCTAATTGAATACTACTATTTAGAGCTTTGAAATAGACAATCCTACACCCCTCATTCATTCATTCATGTAAATATTTCATTTGTTTTTAATTCGGTTTTGCAGCTTCCAGACATGAACTTTCTAGATGAAAGCATCGTGTCCCATTGTTAAAATGTCGGACGTGCCTGCTCTGTAATTTCTTTATACCTCTTCCGGTCAGCAACACCCCAGAGACAGTCACCACCAGGAGGGTTTTAGGCGTTAGGGTTAAAAAGAGATTCCAAGTTAAGCTGTGTCGAGGTTAGCAGTCTGATGGGTTAATGAGGAAACTGAGGCCCGGAAAGAAAGGAGACTTAGGCAGGCCCCATAACGTCTCCCCAGCCGATGATGACTCAGGGCGGGTCCTTGCAGACTTGGACGAGCCTGTGCTGACAGTGCACCAGACGGTGAGCGACGTCCGAGGCAACTTCTACCAGGAGAAGACCGTGTTCCTTCGCTGCACCGTCAGCTCCAACCCCCCCGCCCGCTTCATATGGAAGCGGGGCTCCGACACCCTGTCCCACAGCCAGGACAACGGGGTTGACATCTACGAGCCTCTCTACACCCAGGTCAGGAGGGGTACCCCACAAGAGATCTGGGGGTGCTGAGGCCTGGCCACCTAGATGCCTGCAGAGTGGCCTGACTTCAGCAGTTCGGTGCCTGTTCTAGAGTACACGAAGCCTGCCTTAAAAAGTCAGAGCAGAGAGGTCAGAGGTCAGAGTGATTCCCAGACAGAGGAGTCCCAAAGGCAGCATGTTCTCCAGAGTATGGTTGAATAGAAAAACAAAACAAAAACACCGGAAGGAGAAGCAAACCATCTATGCTTCTGTGTCTGAGATGGAGGACCCCTGAGCAGCTGCCACAGAAGTTGGGGTGGAAAGGCCTCTCTCAGTCCAAGGAGGTGGTCACAGAGCCATTCTGCCACGGAGGGCTTTCAGAAGGGATGTCAGCCCCTTATGTGGCCTGTGGGCCAGTCCCATGTTATGTGGGCTACCAGCCACAGTGGCGTTCCCTTTCCACTCCTCCCCCTCCCAGAAGGGGAAACTGAGGCCTAACCCTGGACAGGGTGCCCCAGGGCAGCCCCTGCCTTAGAGAAGCCAGTGGAAGCACAGCCCAGGGCATGGAGACTTCCGTGGGGAAGATGGGATGGGTGGGGTCTGGGGAGATGAGAACCAGAATGGGAATTGCCTGTTGTCTGTGGGGCCTGGGGTAGAGGAATGAATGTGGGAGACCCCAGGAGACCCAAGCAGGTCCCTCACGCCAGCGATCCACCGCCACCCAGGGGGAGACGAAGGTCTTGAAGCTGAAGAACCTGCGGCCCCAAGACTACGCCAGCTACACCTGCCAGGTGTCCGTGCGCAATGTGTGCGGCATCCCGGACAAGGCCATCACCTTCCGGCTCACCAACACCACAGGTACAGGCGCCTCCCAACCACACCCACTCAGGCCCACCCCACACACCCAGCTCCCCCTCCCCAACATGTGTTCCTGGGTTTCCCTCATCCCTGCCAGAGCTTCCCTGATGCCCCTCCCCCACCCCTGGTACCTGCAGACCCCGACTTCCCTGTTCCCTCCCTCCCTCTCATTTAGCTCTGAAAGTCTCCTGAGACCTCACCTCCTTGTCCCCTTAGCACCGCCAGCCTTGAAGCTGTCCGTGAATGAAACTCTGGTGGTGAACCCTGGTGAGAACGTGACGGTGCGGTGCCTGCTGACGGGTGGCGATCCCCTCCCCCAGCTGCACTGGTCCCACGGGCCCGGCCCACTGCCCCTGGGTGCTCTGGCTCAAGGGGGCACCCTCAGCATCCCATCAGTACAGGCCCGGGACTCCGGCCACTACAACTGCACAGCCACCAACAACGTGGGCAACCCGGCCAAGAAGACTGTCAACCTGCTGGTGCGATGTAGGTGACCCTGAGGGGTTGACAGGAAGTAGTGTAGCAAACAGGGTCTCTGTCCTTCAGGGACGACAGGTGAACTGGGAGGGGGAACCATCTGTTTGCCCCAGAGGGTAAAATGTGTCAGGGAGCCCCAATCCAGGCTGTCCGGTTTCCCTGCAAATCCAGCAGTCTACCATTAGGGGGCAGAAGAACTGCAATTTGCAATCTACGAGAAGAAGGGTTAGTATTGATGACATCTTTCCTTTCAGACTGGTAAATGAAGGCTGCCAAAGAAAAGTAAATGTAGGTACTGCAGACCTCAAGGGAAATTTCCTGGCTTTCTTCCTAGTTGCAGATTGACCAAATTTAAATGACAATAACAGGCATTTCTATGGACCGAATATACACTTATTTTATTTTTTTTGAAACAGGGTCTCACTATGTAGCTCTAGCTGGCCTGAAATTCATTATACAGACCAGGCTTTCTGCCAACCCACAGAGAATCCACCTGCTTCTGTCCCCAAGTGTGGGGATTAAAGGTGTTTTGTATATGTGTAACTCTTTAGCAGCTGAGAGTGTCAATGAATCTGAAGATGAGTAAGTGTTACACAGTCTCAAACTTGGAAAAGATCTACAGAAGCACAGACTTTTTCTTTGCTAACCCTCCACCTTGGTTACTCTTATTAGCTGCTTGTCTTAATCTGGACTTGTTTCTTTCTCTTTTTTTGTTCTTGCTTTTCTTTTCTCTGTTTTTGTTTGTTTTGCTTGTGCAGTGTTAGGCAGGGGTTTTGCTTTTTTGTTTTGTTTTGTTTATTTTTTCAGACCCAAACTTTCAGGTCATGATGATGCAGGCCTGTCATCCCCGAACTCAGTGGAGGCAAAAAGGTCAGGAGTCAAGGTCATCCTTGGCTACATAGCAAGTCCAAGGCTAGTCTGGATCCAGTCTCCAAAAACATAAACATGGGCTGGAGGGGTGGCTCAGCAGTTAGTAGCACTTGCTGCTCTTGCAGAGGACCTGAATTCAGTTTCAAGCACTCACACAGTGGCTCAGAATCTCCTGTAATTCCAGTTCCAAGAGATAGGATCCTCTTCTGGCCTCCATGGGCACAATGCACACAGGTAGTGTACACATATACACACAGGCAAACACTCATTCACTCCCCGGCCCCCAAGACAGGGTTTCTCTGTGTAGTCCTGGCTGTCCTGGAACTCGCTTTATAGACCAGGCTGACCTCAAACTCACAGAGATCCGCCTGCCTCTGCCTCTGCCTCCCGAGTGCTGAGATTAAAGGTGTGCGCCACCACTGCCCAGCTTAAAAGTGGGGTTTTTTTTTTTGTAATTTTTTTTAAACCACAAACAAACAAAACCAGGCTTATTCTGGTTCTTCAGCTTTGAAGGTGAAGGCTGTGGCTGAGCCTCTGAGGATTCTGACTGGCTTCTGTATTCCTCTCTCCCTGCTGGCTCAGGCTCTTTCCAAGTCTCCTCCCAGCAAGAAGAGGCTTCTCTTGGACTTGACTTGGACTGAGAAATAAAGTAACAAGATTAGAGCTCTCTGGCCACAGCGTTCTCTTCCAGAGCACATTTCCCATCAAAGATGAGCTGTCTCTATCTGATCCCACTTGACCTTTTAAAGATGAGCTGGTGAGAGCTTTCCGGAGTTGTGGTCACCTCTCAGGCTGACTCCGCAGCCTGCCTTGTCCAGCCCAGTCTCGATCTCCATGCCTCTGTGCCAGTGTTCTGTCGAGTCAACGCCTCGCCTGTTAAGGGTTATAACTGACTTCAAATGAGACCTGAGTTTTACAAAGCACCCAGACCCCTTGGTTTTCTAAACCCTGTGACGTCAAGATCAGGATCATCATGTTGGCTTTTTATCATTCAGTGAAGAGTCCAAAGTGCGAAAGGGAGGAAAAGCTCAATTAATTGCTCTTCAGTTTCTTTTGAATTCGTGCCACACAGAGCCACGCTCAGGGCTCGTGTTTCCTTCTGAATCAGTACTTTAAAACACAGATGAGGTTGAAAACGAATCAAGTTTAAAACATGAAAGAGAACAGATCAGTGTTGTGGCCAAGAAGGCTCTGAGGGTGTAAGTTAGACTGGCTGAACCCCAGCTCCCCCTGTATGAGGAATACATAGGAAGGGCCCCCCTCAGTGACTGTGGGGCAGGCTGAATGCGCTGATGCACGCATCATGCCTGGGCCAGCACATCTCACTGATGGAGCATGCTTGTTAATAATGCCTGCAGTCATCACCGGCCTCCCTTCCCTGCATTGAGCTCTTCGATGCTGCTAAAAACATCTCTGAGCAATTGGAACCATTTCTAGGCTGAGGGAAGTGTGTGTGTGTGTGTGTGTGTGTGTGTGCACACACAGGCGCGCCTGCTCACTCCCGCAGGAGTGCAGCCAGTGTGAGGGGAGAAGCCGGGGTGGGTCGTGGATACCTGTCTGTTGGGCCAGCTCCAGCCCTTCTTCACTCCCATCTCCTTGCAGCCTTGAGGAATGCCACGTTCCAGATCACCCCAGACGTGATCAAAGAGAGCGAGAACATTCAGCTGGGTCAGGACCTGAAGCTGTCATGCCACGTGGATGCTGTGCCCCAGGAGAAGGTGAACTACCAGTGGTTCAAAAACGGCAAGCCGGCACGCGTGTCCAAGCGGCTGCTGGTGACCCGAAATGACCCCGAGCTGCCCGCCGTCACCAGCAGCCTGGAGCTCATCGACCTGCACTTCAGTGACTACGGCACCTATCTGTGCCTGGCGTCCTTCCCGGGATCGCCTGTGCCTGACCTCAGCATAGAGGTCAACATCTCTTCTGAGACAGGTGGGGAGCTCCGGGAGCCATGGGGAAGCTGCAGTGGCTCAAAGTTTTTTGGGCGGGCAAGGTTGGGAGGTCAGTGGGGGGGTGGATGGATAGACAAACAGCAATTTGCAAATAGGTGTCTAGAGGGAGGAGGACAATATTTGTTCATAGTACACACACACACACACACACACACACACACTCACACACACACACACGTTGAGTCCCTGTCATAGAAGGCCCTGTGACAGGCTTTGGGGGTAAAGTGATGGGAAAAAATAAGTTGCCGTGTTCATTGAATTTGGTAGGAAGATGAACCTGTTTCAGATAGTTCACAAATAAACGTGTCACTGCAAACTGTAATTTGAATGAGATCCGAGGGAGGAACAAGATTTTGCTAAGCAAGAGAGAGCCACACAGGCCACAGAATCAGCATATGCAAAGTCACTGAGTCAGGAGAGCCCGCTGGGCATTCAGAGGATGGAAGAGAGACAATGGCTGGGAGAGGGGGTGTTATGGGCTCCGAAAGGCCACCCTGGGAGCCTCTCAGAATGGAGACCAGAGGTCTGAGGCCAAAGTGCCAGCAGGGTTGGGCTCCCTGGAGGGCTGGTGGCATCTTCTCCCTGAGTCCCAGATCAGATTAGGGAGATCCCTAATTGACCTTATATAGAAACCGCATGACATGACCACACAGTACAATGACGACTCTGATCATAAAGAGCATTTCCTCCTTTGGCCCTTAAGCCATTTCTCTTGGTGGGCAATCTGACCCGGTGACCTCAGAGGCCCCTTCCATCTTGGCGTCTGCACATAGGGAGCCCCATTGAGACTGAAGAGAGCAGAGGGTCCTTCTAGAAGGAGATGGACTTGAGTGTGGCCTCAGAGTGGATCCACATTGACCACAGATACATTTCACCGAGCATGTTGTGCCATTTTGGAGAGGGTCTGGGCAGGGGGCAAGGTCTGTTAGGAGAAGAGAGAGAGAGTAGGGAAACATCGGAGCTCTGATCTGGGAGGCAAAGGAGGAGTCTGTGAAGGGGAAGCCAGCGAAGGAAAGCCCAAGCATAGAACTTTAACCTGAAGGCACATGGTCAGGGCTGGGTCATCTCTTCATCCTGCAGTGCCTAGAGGGCTCGGAGCCCGGAAGTTTCTGATTGAGGGAAGAGGCCTACAGCTGCTTCCACTTTTGGCTGACAGGCCTGATGCCTGGAGCACGGAAGCCTTCGTGAAAACCTCTGGAGACAATTTAAACCTGGAAGGGGGGGATGGATGAAGGAACTGGTTCCAAAACAGGAAGGGAAGGCCATGAAATGAAAGCCAATAGATGCACAAATGTTGGCAGGATGCAATTATATAAACTAGATAACTGGACCTTCGCCTGGTTTGTATAGTTATTTACAAATAATCGCTTTATATTTAATTATAATTAATGTTCAATACTTGACATTTAATGATGAAGTGTTTAATGTGGGCCGAGACCCAGGGAGGTCTTCTAAAAAACCCCCATTTGGCAGTGTGTTGGGGTGGAGTGGGTTCAGCTGTGAATAACAGAACCCTAATTAGCAGGGATCTAAACGCTGGGGGTGTGGCTCGGCAGCGGAGCCACCGGCTGAGCTTGCGGAAGGCGCTGGGCTCCACCCTGAGCGTCCCACACAAGCTAGATGTGTGTTAAGCAATCTCGTAGAAGTCGGCTGGTGAGCAGGCTGGTTTTGACTGGGCTCCGAAAGCCCTCGGGACTCTAGGTACCACCAGTGTGTAGTCACCTCCTCGATGATGGCAGTTCCTCCTGCCCCCAGCCATCAGCATTCTGACCCTCAGGAAGACCTTTGCTTTCTTTAATGTCTCATTGGCCAGCATTTTCAGAGGCATGCTGGGAAATGTAGTTTTTACTCTGGCACTATCACCCGCCCTGCTGAAACCAGGTATTCTTTATTACTTTGGAAGAAAGGCTACAAACTATTGGAAGATAGACTAACATGCAAGATAAGCTGAGGGGGTGCTGGAGAGATGGCTCAGTGGATAAGGGTACTTGCTGTTCTTGTAGAGGACGGCTGTTTGGTTCCCGGCATCCTCCTCGGAAATCTGGGGTGCCTCCGAACGCCCTGTGACTACACTTCCGGGGATCTGGTGCCCTCTTCTGGCTTCCTTGGGCCGTGCATGCACGTGTGATTACACGTATATATACACATAAATAAATATAAAAATCAAACTCTAAGAAAAGCTGAAGATCCGGGCGTTGAGGGGCTGGGAAGGGACAGGTTAAAAGCGCTCAAGAGTCTGAAGCAGGAGGGTAAGTTCAAAGCTAGCCCCGGCTACACAGTAAGTTCAAGGCTACCCTAACTGGAGAAACGGGGAAAGGCAGAGCCCCACGTTCAGAGGCCGGGGATCCCTAACTCCATCCATTCCTCTCCACCTTCCTCCAGTGCCGCCCACCATCAGCGTGCCCAAGGGCCGCGCGGTGGTCACAGTGCGAGAGGGCTCTCCTGCCGAGCTGCAGTGCGAAGTGCGGGGCAAGCCCCGGCCGCCGGTGCTGTGGTCTCGTGTGGACAAGGAGGCCGCCCTGCTGCCCTCGGGGCTGGCCCTGGAAGAGACCCCGGATGGAAAGCTGCGGCTGGAGCGCGTGAGCCGTGACATGAGCGGCACCTACCGCTGCCAGACGGCCCGCTACAACGGCTTCAACATCCGCCCCCGGGAGGCTCAGGTGCAGCTGACGGTGCACTGTGAGTCCCCTCCCCAGACACTTAGCCTAGACCAACCCCATCCCTCCACCTACTGCTTGCACACCTAAAAACTCCCTGGCGATCTCCCCGCCCAAGCACCGGGAAGTTAAGTAATTTGCAGCCGTTTGAACAGCAAGACTGGGATTTTGAACAAGGTCTAGACACAGTGCTCCAAGCTCGGTGGCTGTGCCGTCCTTCGTTATGCGTTGGTCGAGGGACCCACTGAGGCATGGCCAGAGGCCCAGTCTAGGAAGCATGGCTGGAGGGAACGGTCCGCAGCCTGAGCGTGGCTGTTGTACGAATGAGTTGCGAGAGTGTGTACAGGCCCCGAAATACTCCCAGGCCAGGGTCACGGGAATGGGGGACAGGTGAGCCGCCCCCTCCACGGTCCTACTGACGGCAGCCCCGGTCCCCAGTCCCGCCAGAGGTGGAGCCCAGTTCGCAGGACGTGCGCCAGGCGCTGGGCCGGCCTGTGCTCCTGCGCTGCTCGCTCCTGCGCGGCAGCCCCCAGCGCATCGCCTCGGCCGTGTGGCGCTTCAGGGGCCAGCTGCTGCCCCCGCCACCTGTTGTCCCCGCCGCCGCTGCCGAGGCCCCCGATCACGCCGAGCTGCGCCTGGACGCCCTGACCCGTGACAGCAGCGGCAGCTACGAGTGCAGCGTCTCCAACGACGTGGGCTCAGCCACCTGCCTCTTCCAGGTCTCCGGTAAGAATCCGGTCGGCCCCGCCCCCGCATGCCTGCCCACGTGGGACCAAGCTCCGCCCTCCATCTCCACCCCCAACGCCTCCACTCCTTATCCCCCCATCCCCTACCCACTTGGCCCTGCCACACCTGGCTGGGCTGCTCTTTCCTTCCTGCTTTGGCAGTCTTGGGCGTTCGTGCTTGCAAGACCTGGCCACGCCACGCGTGGACCCCGACCCGTGGAGCCCAGGCCCAATCTTTGGCCATCCTCTTGAGGGCCCAGCCCCCTCGAGACCAAGCTCCTCCACCTCTGTTCCTGATTTTCTCCAGACCTGAGACTGTCCCTTTCTTTGGCCTCTTACAGCCATGCCCCTTTCAAATCCAGCCTCTGTAGGCGATCACCTTAGGCTTGGCCCTTTCAGCCTCATCCAATTCCAGCCCCGTGCTTTTGTCCCTCCAGACCGCACCCACATTCAAAATTTGATCCCATCTCAACCGTAACTCCAGCCCTTCCTTCATGGTCCTTGGCCTCAGAGACAGCGGATGGGGAAAACTATTGGGTACCCGGCTTGTAGTTTGGAGATGTGAAAAGATACCCCTGGATATGAGGTTGGGATAGCCAGAACATAATCCACCCTAGAGGCACAGGCTGTCGGGTGCTCAGACACCCCTCTCTACCTTTCTTTTGTGTCAGGCCTCTTCCCATGAGCCAACAGGGCTGCAGGCCAGGATAGGGCACAGGCAGTAAGGCATGGTGGGGGTTGCTGAGCGGGCCAAGGACAATAGACAGGCTACCTGGGATGCCAGTGGCCTCTCATTCCGCCTCTCCTTTTTGAGAGCCACCTACCTCCCAGATCTGGTGGCAGTGTGCCTGGGGGAGGACCTGTTTCCCTATTGCCTGGTACCCCCAGCCTTCTCAATAGCCCCCTCCAGGCACTGGGTGCCCTCTTCAACTCTTAGGCCAGATCCCCTCAGCAGGAGAGAGGGCTGCAGGTCATGGCCACCTCCCCACCCACTCAGAGACCCCTGTGACATTTCTCGCCTCCTCCTCTTCTCCCATATTCCTGGTCCACCTTTTGACCTCCACCCCTCGTTTCTTCCTTCTTTCCTCTCTCTATACCTGACCCTCGCCCTTACCGACCTTTCTCTGTTTCCTCTATGGCCTTTCCTCTCCGCCCTCACCAACATCCCCTCTTGGAACTTACAATCCACCCCTCCATCTCCACCTTTCCCCTCTCTCCTCTCCCCTCCCCATCACCCCTCCTCCCAATGCCAACTCTCCTTACGACACCCCTTTCTCTTTGTTGCCCCCACCTCTGTCCCTCTTTTCCATGGCTCCTCTCTCCTCCCACCCATCCCCTCCATGGCCTGTGCCCCCTCCCCGCCCTCTCAGCCAAAGCCTACAGCCCGGAGTTTTACTTCGACACCCCCAACCCCACCCGCAGCCACAAGCTGTCCAAGAACTACTCCTACGTGCTGCAGTGGACGCAGAGGGAACCAGACGCTGTGGACCCCGTGCTCAACTACAGACTCAGCATCCGTCAGGTGGGCCAGGGGCATGAGGCGTGGGCAATGGGGGCCTGGTATGGAGGCGGGTCCCAGAAATAGGGCCAGGGGAAGAGTTCCCAGAGATAGTCCATTCTGTCTAGACAACTTTTCTGAGGCAGGGGAAGAGTTAGGATGTGGAAGCCAGAGCCGGGAGCCCCCAAGTATCCATCTTTGTCCTCCATACTGTCCCTGGACACAGCCGGGAACCAGAACCAGACACAGGCAGTTGGGTTCCGGCCAAGGCCAGTATGGCTCACAGAATGGGCGTCTACTCTGGTGTTCAGGGCTGAGGGCAAGGGCTCTATGACACAAAGCCGCTCTCATGCCTGCCTGGTCCAATCCATGAGGTTGTGCTCTGCCCAAGGAGGGGGGTGGGGGAGACTGCCACCCTTGGGGACAGGGCCTAGAGGGGCAAAGCCAGCTTCTAGAGTTTGGGTAAGTTTACAGCTCTCTTAACCCTCGTTGGCTTATCTGTGAAGTGGGGCATTGCTACTGTTTCATCTCAGAAGATTGTTGTTTTGAATATCACATGAGTTGATGAGCCTGAGCACTTTAGAGGGCCCAGGGACACACTAATTGTACACGTGCCTGTTGCTGAGGTATACCGTTATGTAGCATCGTTAGCATAGTGGGAGCGCTGGGGGGGGGGCCTAGATCAGAAAATCATGCCATCTCAAGAGAGGGGGAAACCGAAGGCTTGGCGTCACAGACCTTTGCTCTTTCTGCTGCCCGGAAGCATTCCAGGGCCTGGGCTCCCCTTCCAGTGGAGGTTACAGGGCTGGGAACTCCCCTGTATCCACAGCTGAACCAGCACAATGCCCTGGTCAAGGCCATCCCCGTACGGCACGTGGAGAAGGGACAGCTGCTGGAATACATCCTGACTGACCTCCGCGTGCCCCACAGCTATGAGATCCGCCTCACACCCTACACCACCTTCGGGGCTGGTGACATGGCTTCCAGGATCATCCACTACACAGAGCGTAGGTGACGGTGGCAGCAGGAGGGTGGGCCCATCCTTTATGGCCTTCCTACGTAGTTCTTGAACTTGGAGCACCCCACTCTGCACGCTTACCCCGTCATTGCAGGCCAGGCCTACTGGTCCTCTGTCCTGGCTTCGAGGACCCTTCCCTCTTGCCCCCCTCCCCAGCCTGGGCACACTTTGCACAGCCATACACCCCAGTTCTGACTTGGTTTCCTTGCTTGCTTTTTTTCAGCCATCAACTCGCCCAACCTGTCAGGTGAGAGCCCAGTCCTTGAACTTCCCTAACTCTTTAGGGACACAGCATCTCCCGATGGGACACGGGGACCTTGGGAGACACCCAGAGAGAAAAAAACGACTTCTTCCTGTGTTCCCATGGAGAAGGGCCAGCGACAGGGGAGGCCTGGAGGGGCTTACAGCCACAGTTTATCCTGCAGCTTGAAGACTGCACACTGGGCAGTGCGGGGACACTGTCTGCCCAAGGAATGGAAAAGCCGGGCTGTCCTAATTTCATCCCTAAATTCCCTAAACAAAGAGCAACTTAAGGAAGAAAGGGGGCAGGCAGGGGTGTTACCTGCAAGGGACCCCTGGATAGAACTCAAGGGGTACAGAACTCAGGAGGCATACCATTATTTCTGACAGAATCTTAACGTGCTCTTTAACGATCACTGTAGACAACAAACCACACTAGAATGATCACTACCTGCTGTCACTTTGTCATCTGCAGATAACCAGCCTTGCGGTTGTTCCCCGCCGCCTTACAGTTGTTGCAGATACCTGTAAATGTCACTTTCATTCATTAGCGTTTCAGAAGCACAGTAGTTATTAGATCTAATGCTAGATATCGCGATTTAATTATATAATAAAGAAGCCCCCTGTTATTATATAAGAGATTACAAGGATATTTTGACAACTGTATTCAATATAATTGATTTCCTTTGAGGTCCCTGTGCATTTTATTGTGTGTGTCTAGAATCATTATTCTGGAAGGGAGTCTTAAACCAGAGGGCTGTGGCACAAAGTCTTCTTCTGGAATAGACGTATCCCAGACCCCACTTCCTGGGGTCTCTGTGACCCTGAAGCCCTGGACCCACTGTTTAGATTATTTAAAGTTGGGGAGGTTAAGGAGAGGGCAAGGATAGACAAGAGGGACTAAAGCTGGGCCTCTCTGTCTCACCCCACCGCCTGTGCACCCCTTCCCCCCCCCACGCACAGACAACACCTGTCACTTTGAGGACGAGAAGATCTGTGGCTACACCCAGGACCTGACAGACAACTTTGACTGGACGAGGCAGAATGCTCTTACCCAGAATCCGAAGCGCTCTCCCAATACCGGTCCCCCTACTGACATCAGCGGCACCCCTGAAGGTGAGGACACGGGCTGTCCTTAGGAATAGAGAGGATAGCCCCTGGGAGGAGTCTAGGTCCGTGGACCCCCAGGCTGAGAGAGGAGGGAGACACAGACAATCCTCAGGGACCCTCTGAGGGACACATGCCCGGTCCTTAGGGAGTCCCAGTCTGAGGGAGACAGAACTCTGTCCTGGTTGAAGATCAGAAAGGAAGAAATTGTAGAGCTGGGTGCTTCTGAACGCCGAGTAGAGTCCCAAGAGGAGCCTCAGGGAGGAGCTTCAGGGAGGACCGGAGCTTCAGGAGCTAGTGCTAGGCCAGAAGACCCAGCAGGGAGGAAATCAGCTGCACAGAGGCTGGGTGGCCCCGAGGAGAGGCTTCCAGTACACCCCCAACCTCCACCACAGGCTATTACATGTTCATCGAGACCTCCAGACCCCGGGAGCTGGGGGACCGGGCAAGGCTGGTGAGTCCCGTGTATAACGCCAGCGCCAAGTTCTACTGCGTTTCTTTCTTCTATCACATGTACGGGAAACACATCGGTGAGTTGGAGCCCTCGAGGTCTGACTGACTGTGCAGGCTGGCTGGGGAGGACAAGGGGGGCCACAAGGAGGCTCTGGACTCCCCAAGGAGGCCTAAGCTTCTCCAGTTGGCTAACCTGGGAGTGGGGGGTGGGGAACTGTGGGCAAGCGGTGCCGAGGACGGGAAACATAACTTAGCTCTTTTGGTTGCGTATCCGCCGCTTGCGAGGTCCTGGGGTCCGTATCATTCAGAGAGGTTAAGCCTTTCCCCAAGACCGCTTAGCACAGCAAATCCCAGGTCTGGCTTCTCTGAATCCTAAACACAGCATTGCAAGGGTGTGTCTTCCTGAGCCACTCGAGGAAGGACCACAGGATGGGGAGATGGGGCAAGTTGGGGCATGACTATCACCCAAGATCACCAGCGGTGCAGCTAGGGCTGCACCACGGGCCTCTGCCATGGGCCAGGCATCCGTCGCCTTGAAGCAGGAGACAGACAAGTCCCCATATGGCATCCGACAGGCGTTAGTGACCGCCATGGTAGCAGAAGGATAGCACCAAGGCATCGGAGGACAAGGAAAACGGAGGCTGTGGAGGCTGGTCTGGGGGAGACTGCTGAGAACAAGAACACTGTGTAATGTGCTGTTTATGCTGGGTGTGACAGTGCACGGCTTTGATCCCAGCACTCAGGAGGTAGAGGCAGGGGTCAGTTTGAGGCCAGCTTGGTCTACATAGCCAGTTCTGAGCCAGCCAGGACTGCATAGTGAGACCCTGTCTTTAGGGGGAAATTTTTGTTGTTGTTGTTTTTGGTTTTTTTTTTTTGTTTTACCTACAGGAGAGCTAATGTGTTTTACAGGGAGTGAAAGTTATAAAAGAGTACACAGTAAATACCTCCCGCTCTTCCTGGTCCCTCCACCTAGCAGGAGGCAGCGCGCGGCGGCGCCTCTCTCTCCCCACCATTTTATACTCTGTTTTTATACTCACCTTTTCCCTATGGACCATCCATCATCTTGGCAATTCCTCCTTATCAGTCCATGGAAGCTTCTTCACCGTCCTTCCACGGTCCCCTCCCCTCCAGCCCTGCACTGTGCTGGCTCACCCCAGCACAGTCCTTAGGCTCACCCCGGAGAAGTTTCCACATCCCTGACCGATGAGCCAGGATGGGGTGGGATAGGACATTCTGCCCCCAACCATCGATGCAGACCAGCACTGTGGCTGGGTCTAGACTCTATGAGAAGTCTCCCCTGGGGTGAGAAAGGTGGGTGACCCTGAGGGTCAGCCCTGTGTCCATTTAGTTACACATCAGTCAATCCATTCTGGCTTTCCCAGTTGTAGTGTTGAGTCACCCCAGTACTCAACATGGAGATGGTGGGTCGCTATCAGCTTGGAGCGGTCCTGGGCATCCAGGAGTTGGGAGGAACGTGGAGGGTGTAAGAGCCTGGGGAGTGAGAGGGGCGGGAAGCCTGAGGGAACCCTGTCTGTGACACACAGACCTTGCTCTGAGCTCCTCAGGGGTGGAATGAGCACGGGGCAGTAAAGCTTTCTCAGGAGGCAGCTTTGAGGCCTCCTGAGGGGTCTCATAGTCAGACCTGTGGGACAGGTGTGAGCTATTCCAGAGGCGAAAGGCATCCTGACCCCCTTACTCCCCCACCTCTGCCCCCCCTCCGGGCAGAACTATTCAGCTGTGGAGAGACTCCATCCCAGATTCATGCTACTCCTCTGCTCAGGACCCTCTGACCTTTCTTGTCACCGTCTTCAGGTGTCCTTCCCTCCCCCCTGCCCCCCCATCCCCACAGCAAGACTCAGCTCTACCCTGTCTCTGACCTTGTTTGTTGCCACCTGATGCTGGCACCCTGATCCCTTGCTTGAGTACCCCCAGGTACCTCCTGCTTCTGAGGGCTTTGCTCAGAATGCTCCCTGGCCTGGGATGTCACCTCCTCCTTCACTCAGGTCTCCCCAGGGGCAACTCTTCACTATCCCGCTGAATGCACCTGTACTTTCTATTCCTCATATCGCTTTTTCCTTTTTTTATGTACTTGTATGGGAGGGGGGTGTGCAAGTCTGTGAGTCTGTGTGTGTGCTCGATGGCGCCTGCGTGTGGAGTTCAGAGGTCAACCTCAGACATTGTTCCTTTATCAAGGTCCACCTTATTTACATCGTTTTGAGGGAAGGTCTTTCTGTACAACCCTGGTTGGCCTAGAGCTCACTATGTAGACCAGGCTGGTCTGGAACTCAGAGATCCAGCTGCTTCTGTCTTCTGCGGGCTAGGCATGTGCCACCATGCCTGCACAACCGTAATTATTGAGAAAGGGTCTCTCATTGAACCTGGAGCTCACTGATTTCACTAAAGAGATGGCTTAGCACTTAAAAACAAACAAACAAACAAAACTTGCTGTTCTTGAGGAGGACCTGTGTTCAATGCCTGGCACCCACATGACATTTCAAAAAGGTCTGTAACTCCTGTTTTGGGGGCATCTGATGCCCTCTTTTGACATCTGTTGGCACCACACACACATATATACACACAGGCCAACGCTCATGTGCATACAATAAAAAAAAAATAAATGAATCTTTTCTAAAAATTGTCTTCGAGACAGGGTTTCAGCCCGAGCTAAACTCAGAATTGTTTTGCACTTGGGGACTTGTAAGGCCCTGAAGGGCCCATCCCTGACTGTTGAGGCCCTGCTTGCCTTGAGCCTTCAGCATGTTCCCCAGGCCCCACTCTGCTGTGTAACCCCCTCCCACTGTGCCTGGCAGCTCTGGGCACCAGCTGTCCCTAAACTCCGTGTCTCGTCGGCTATCCTCAGTCCCAGCCAACTCCTTTCATCCAAGGCAGGTAACATTTGGTGACCCTCCCCCGAGAGCGGGAGGGAGGGAATGTCTGTCTAACTGGCATTGCAGATGGTGCAGCTTTGTCTGCAGGCAACGCCATGGAAATGCCAGCCACCGGGCGCCTCTGAAGATGGATTTCCTTCCCTGCAGGGCCAGTGATGGAGGCAGGTTGAAAAAGACAGCCAGGAGACACTGATAGCACCTTCCCCTAAAGCCGCAGCCGGCGCCTCTCCCAGCACCCCTCACAGCTCCTAGGATTCCTGATCCACAGCAGATGGGTTCAGCGCCCCTAGGCTAGTGCCCCACATCCCCCAAATCTTAACCCAGACTGTATCCACCATAGCCAAGTCGCCCCCACACTTACGTCCTCAAATAAACTCATTCTGTATTTCAGCGTTGGTTTTTTTTTTTTTTTTTAAGCTTTGTCCTAGCATCCGCATTAGAGAGAGCACAGCTGTGAAGGCCAGCTCTAGCCAAAGTCTGAGACATCCAGATAAGGAGCTGGCTCAGCAGGTGAAGTGTCCTCCGCTCAAGCGGGAGGACCTGAGTTCAGATCCTCAGCCCCCATGTAAAGCAGAGCAGCAGTGCACATCTGTAACCTGATGGGGGTTGGGAGGTGGGGTTTGCTGGCCAGCCAGCTGTCAGTCAGTGAGCTACACACACACACACACACACACACACACACACGGCATGCACACACCTTTTTCCTCCAATAAATAAATAAATAAATAAAAAGTAAAAATACAGGCGCTGGCTCAGAGGTTGAGAGCACTTGCTGTTCTTGGAGAGCCTTAAGTTTGCTTCCTGGCACCATGTCAAGCGGTTTATAACAATGTCACTCCAGTTCCTGGGGACCCACTGGTCTCCTTTGGCCTCCATAGACGTGTGTATGTGCGCTCGCACACACACACACATAAGTAAAAAATGAATCTTTCTATATATGATTTTTAAAACTATACAAATAAAAATGGTAAGTCCCTTTCTGCACCGCAGGAACCATGTGCTTGTCTCTGGGAATCTTGACTGAGCTGAGGTGAGGGGTTCTGGGATCCTTCCACCCCTCGTTGGGGGTGGGGAGCACGTGTTTTGTGCCAGGCCTGATTCATTGGTTACGTGGAAAAAGAGAGGACAAAAAGAAGGAACGCTCTGAGCTGGTCAGGGGACAGGAACAGGTCCCATCCGGCAGAGCAGTGATGTGGGCAGTGGTGATGGGGGGAGAGGCCGGCTTGAGGAGGACAGGAAGGCAGGCTGTTGCCTGACAACCTTACCACCATGCTCTCCCTTCTCCTGCTGCAGGCTCCCTCAACCTTCTGGTGCGGTCCAGGAACAAAGGCGCTGTAGACACGCATGCCTGGTCTCTCAGTGGTAATAAGGGCAATGTATGGCAGCAGGCCCATGTGCCCATCAACCCCAGCGGGCCCTTCCAGGTGAGTCACTGGGTGAGGTGGCTGCTCTGGCCAGAAGGTCTCAGGGAGCTCCCAAGCAGGTTCCTGAGGTGGGGTGGGGGGTGCTAAGGTAGGGAAGGGGGCCGTCCAGGTAGCCCGAGGTGAAGGGGTGGGGAGGCTCTGGTGCCAGGCCCAACTTCCCCAACCCCTCCCCCTGCTCTCTGACTCCACCCCAGATTATTTTTGAGGGGGTTCGAGGCTCGGGCTACCTGGGGGATATTGCCATAGATGATGTCACGCTGAAGAAGGGAGAGTGTCCCAGGAGGCAGATGGATCCCAACAAAGGTATATGTCCGGAAGTGGGTTGGGGAATCCTGGGAGAAGGGAGGGGCAGTGGGACGGGTTGGGAGGGAGGGGCCTAGGATGCCTGGACCATGAGAGCTATGTGTCTGCCTGCGAATGAGTGCCCCCACCCCGTCAGGCTTCGAGGAAAGAAGCCACTAGTCCTGCTTCCCCTAAGTTTACTGGGGTGCCTGTAGTAGGTACCTGTGGCCCGGGTGTTTCCCATACCAATAGCTCGAGCGGACTGAGCAATGACTACCAGGCGCCAGACAGAAACCTGCACAGCAGGCTCTGCTTAATGCTCCCGGCAGCTCCCAGGGGTATCAGATGCTATTAGACCCATTCCGTAGATAAAGAAACGGAAGCCCACTGAGGTCAAGCCCTCTGCTCCATATCTCAGTAAGCACGAACTGCGAGTGTCTGTGTGAACTGTGCGGGCTCCCACCTTCAGGCTTCCTTCACCCCCCTGAGGAGATGAATCAGTCATGAGGATCAGAGGCCTCCCAGGGCCTCCTGTCTGTCCCTCCCCCTCCACGAGGGAGCTAACCCGAGCCCTGGCCTCTTTCTTGTCTGTCTTACCTCACAGTGGTGGTGATGCCAGGCAGCAGCGCCCCCCGCCTGTCCAGCCTGCAGCCCTGGGGATCCATGGCCATGCTCCTCTTGGCGTTGCAGAGATGATGAGAGCTACGTGGGCCCCCCACCCCACCCTGCCCCCCGGCACACCAAAGTGTCCACATCGTACCAAAGACTGACCCCTGCCAGCCGGGTGCCCAGGGGCGGGGCCGGCCCGCCAGGGAGGGGGCCTTCATCGGCTGCGAGGATGAGCGGAGAACATGGACAGAAGCCAGGCCAGGCTCTGATGGTTGTTCAACACACGCACACACTCACACACTCACACACTCACACACACTCACACACAGATATATTAAAGCACAAGTTTCTACTCGACCTGCCGGCAACTTCTTTACTATGGAGACAGGGGACCTTCTGAATGGCATCAGCCACCTCCAGGGACCTCGGTGCGACACAGGCCTCCTCTTGGCTGCACTGTTTCTGACCTTGCCCTGTCCCCTGACTCGAGGCCGAACTCTAGCCCAGAGGCTTGCCAGAAGGGAGCCAGATGTGGGCAGACACATCAGACTTGGGCTGCCTGGATGGAGGGCACGGGTTCAGAGGCTAGCCCGGGGGGCGGGGGATGGTTGCTCTGAGTGTCTCTTGTCAGAGGCTGACAAGGAAGGGGTATCCACTGCACGTAGCTGTCCGAAGGATGGAGAGTGGATGGTGGAGAAGCCAGTCAACTCAGAGCCCACCCCCACCCCGTTCCTGGGATGTCACGCTCCCCTCCCCTCTGTGCCCAGACAGAGGACCCCCAGCACAGGGCTTAGCGTATGTGCATTCTGAAGGCTGCTCCCCACGTCCTGGCCCCCACCCCGATCAGCAGCTTCCATGCCACTCCAGATAGTGGCAGCTTGGGACTTCCGGGGAAGCCTGTGTGTGAGGGGTGGTGGGCGTCCCTGCCGTTTTCCTGGGTCAGCGCCTTTGAGAGGAGCACGGGGTCCTGCCTCTGCGACCCCACATCCCCACAGAGAACGATGAGCTTGTGAGTGGGGTGGAACCCCTGTTTCTTAGACGTTTAGTCAGACAGGGAGTTCTGGAAGAGGGGGCCAGGGAGGGTAGGACACTATCCGGTCAGCCCTGTGGAGCATGGGAGTGACGGATGGAGGCCATTGTCTCCTTGTTCCCTGGGAGCTGGGAGGGGATTTTTGTCCTTGGAGCTCGACATTGATGGACTAGGATCTAGAACTTTCCTCTCTGGTCCCCTTTACCCGCTCCCTAGCTTCCATGGGAGAGTGGAATCCTGACCCCTTCTAGAATGAGTCTGTGTACATGCATGTGGTATGTCTGTGTATCTGTGTTCAAGTGTGTCTGTGTATGTGTCTGCGTGAGAATGTGTACACCCATCTGGGTCTGTGTACCGCTGTGCATATCACTGGTTGAGGGTGTTTAGGAATATGAGGAGCCCAGCCCCTGTGGCTGAGTGTCGGCGTGCATTTTTCATCTTGATGACATGTGGGGAGCTGGCCCTATATGCAGTCTCAGACTGCCTGCTGCAGTCTTTCATCCCTTGTGGGTGACAGAGAACTTACAGAGGACCCTCTTGAAGGCTAGCCCCTTGGCTGGAGGCGTGGCCTGGGGCTCTTCCCAGTGCATTTGTGTAGGGAACAGCTGCAAAGACACTGGAATCCCAACATCACTGCAGAACCAAGTGGCACACTGAGGTCAAGGCCCTTGTAGCTCAGGCCTAAAGCCCCACCTGGTCTGTGTCTTCATTATCATCATCACCATCATCACCATCATTCTCATCATCATCACCATCACCACCACCATCACCATCATCACCATCATTGTCATCATCATCGGCTGTGAGTGGTCAGGCCAGGTTACAGCTGGGCCTCCTGGTACCCAACCAGTGTGGCTGCCTTCCTGGCCCTTCAAGTCCTGTCTAAAGTGAGTTGCTCTGGCTTCCAGAACATGCATCTGTGGCACCTACGGGGTATATTACTACTTAACTGCCCCGTCTGTGTCCAGTCCGTGGCCCCAGCTAGACTGTGAGCCCCGCCCCCGAGCCCCTCCTTCATTCTTGCTGGCATGAGGGGGCAGACTAGGATGGAAACCTGGTGGGATGGGTTCCATCAGCCAGTGGTCCCTGGCTATAGAACCCACCCGCCAGGGTCCTCTCAGCCAGGGTGTGAGTTGATGGTGTCGGGGTGCAACCTGGTATTAGAAGCATTAAGAAGCCCCTTAGGGCAACCTGAGAGGGGAAGCTGGGGTCCTCTCGACTCCAGGGCCTCTGGGCCAGTGCTGTACTAGAGAAACAGCCCCATTCCTTCCGCCAGGGGTTCCCACCCCCCACCCTAAGCAATCTGTCCACCGTCTCGGGGACTGCTCTCTCTCATTCAGCTCTATATCTCATGGCTGGACACAAGAAAAGTACACAGTATGTGCTGGCCCATCACATTCCAGAACCTTCTCCGTAGTGAGGGCAACCATGCCTAAGGGTGTGTGGCCTGTCTGAGACACCCACCCTCATGTGCAAGTGGCTAAGGCTGGTGTGTGTGTGTGTGTGTGTGATAGTCCATGGTGTGCAGAGGCTGTGAGGTCAGTGTGTATGTGTTTGCCTGTGCCAGAAGCATTTAGGCTGAGAGTCTAATTGCGGGACAGGAGCTTTTGCACGTGGACGCCTGTGAGTCAGCATTCCTGTATGTATCCTTGTGGGTCAGTGTTGGGATAGGAGACCAGGGTGGCGGGATCTAGGGTGTCTCTTCAGTGGCACCCTCCCTCTCTGCGTTGAGGGAACTGAGGAAAACTGTGGCCTTAAAACAGGGGCCCCAGAGTCAAGCTCTCAGGGTTCTGGGGCCCTTTTACTGCTGGCACCTGAAGGTTAGTGTCTGGGGTCGGGGGAGAAAGGGATTCTTGGGACCAGGTACTGAATAGCAACCGATGGGTAGTCTCAGCTTGGTTGTCCTGTTCCTGGGACCACAGGTCATGCCCCAGGGAAGCATCCTTCACCCGAAGACAAAGCCTGCCCTTCCCATCCCTCCCTCCTTCCCATTCGCCATCTCCTGTTCTCTGGAAGCAGCTGTCCAGGCCAGCAGAGCCAGGATGAGCCTCAGAAACGCAGGCTTCTTCATGGCACAAATACAGAAGCTGGAACAGAGATGGGGCCAGGCTGGCTCAAGTCTTGGAAGCCTAGTGCTGCATCCTGGGGTGTTGCACCCCGGGCCAGTGCTCCTGGGAACCCCTTACCAGGATAGCTACAGGCAGCTAAGTGGAACTGACTGCTTTCTGGGTGCCGTTGCTGCAGCTGGGTCTGTTAGACGTGTGACAGGTGTTGCTTGGATTTTTTGAGAGAGAAGCCATCTTCCTGTCCAGTTCTGGCTTCTTCCCCGACCCCTGGGCCTGCAGATGCTCCAAGCCCGTGGACGGCACGGGTGCCACATGGAGGCTGTCTTTCCCTGTGAACATTGGCCGCAGCCGCTGCTCCTCCCTCCAACCTCCAGACAGAAGAGAATTTGTTTACCCCACTGCTCACTGCTGTCTGCAACTAAGGCTGGCTGATGCCAGTGTCCTCCTCATCCTCCTCCTCCCCAGGACCAGGAAAGCTGGAGAGGATGTGCAGTCCTTGGGTTGTCCTCTGCTTGGACAGCTCCATGGGGCTGTGGAGGGATGTTTCCAGAGAGTGTCCCGGGGGTGTGACATGTGAACCTGGGCTGGAGAGTTCTTGCAGGCCATTGGCTGAGCTCAGATTCTGGGTGCATTCTGCTCTGTCAGTGCTGTACAAGCGTCTGTATGTGTATGAGTGCATGTGCGTGTGTGCATGCGTGCATATGTGTGTGTGTGTGTGTATGTGTGCGTGTGCGTGCGTGCGTGTGTGTGTGTGTGTGTGTGTGTGTGTGTGGTGTAAGGGCAGAAGGACCACTCTTTTCTGGAGATCTCTTGACCCTTAGCACTGGAAGGGACCTTAGAGGCATCGACTCTGGTGTGCCCACCGTACAGGTGAGAAAACTGAGGTTCAGGGAGAAGGCATATGCTTGTCCCCATCCCCTTCCCTTCCATGTTTGGCCTCTATTCATGGCCCGGGGGCCCTGATATAAATACTCTCCCTCCTAGCACCTTCCTGCCCTCCACCCAGATACCCCATTTACCCCCACCTCAGCCCAGTTCTACAGGAGGGGGACTGACTGCTCCAGGACATCCCCAAGCAGGACCACTCCCTGCCCCCGGCAGCCTGGTCATCAGAGCAGGAAGGGACTCTTCCAGCCCTGCGGCCTCTTGGACGTGAGGAGAGCCAATCCCTCTCCATATGCCCAGGCCCATTCGTCTGCCCCACCCACCCTGAGGTAAAAGCACAACAGGAGACCCCCCCACTCAAGGGTGACATGCGTGGGTCTCCGGAGACCCTGCCTCACCCCTTTGCCTTGCTCTCTGTCTCCACCCAGCCTCTGTTCCCCATCACCCATCTTTCTCTCTTCCACAAACCCTCAAATGTAACCTCTAGTTGCGGACGCGGTCATTTCAATCAATAAAGATGCAGTGTTCTAGAACTCGGGGCCAGCCTTCGTGTGTTGAGCTTCTGGTGGGTGGGGAGCTAGGTACTGGGCTGGGCAGGTCAGGGGAAGCCTTTCTTCTCTGCCACCTGTCACTGAGGCCTAGACAGAGGGCACTTGTGTCCTGTGTGCCTGAAGAGAATCGTTCTTATTCATAGTGGTATCAGCCAAATACTGTCATGACACAGAATCTCCTACCTAGCGGGAGAGAGAAACACAGAACTAAGGCTGACACCAAGAAGTACATCGTGAAGACACAGGGCTGTCAAAGAGAATTTGGGGGCAGGGCTTCAGGAAAGACACCCTTTTTATAGGAGGCATTTAGTTGAGTGTGGTTCGTGCTTGTAATCCCAGAACCTGGGAAGCTGGGGCAGGAGGATCTTGAATTTGAGACCAGTCCAGGCTACAGCAGAGTGAGGTCATGGCTACCTGGGCAATTTAGTGAGACCTTGTCTTAATATAAAAGGTTTAAAAAAAATAGTG
>CM053756.1:53073385-53091083 GCA_028658305.1 Pachyuromys duprasi
GCCCTGAATTTTAGCTGCTTGTTTCAAACCTGCGATACAGTCCCATGGCCTTAGATGCAAAACAATACAGAAAAGTACGTGCAGACAGGCTGTGTCTCCGTGCTCAAGTCTCTCCTCCGTGCCTCATGTCCACAAGCAGGGACACTTTTGAAAAGCACTTCCAAAGCTTCTAGAAGCAGATACAAACATGCTTCTATGCCATTCCTTTTCACAGATTGATTTCTATTATTTAAAATGTGTGTGTGTGCGTGCACACGAGTGCAGGAGCCTACAGACCAGAAGAGTCAGATCAGCCTTGATCTGGAGTTTCAGGCAGTTGTGATTCCCTGATGTAGGTGCTGGGAATTGAACTCAGGTCCTTTGCAAGACTGGTACATGGTCTAACAGGCTGCCTTTCCAGTCCCCCCTTCCTTTTTTATATAAAATATAATACACCGTGTCTTCACCTCAAGTTGATCTTTTCAGTACCTAGCACAATCCTCTTTTCTCTTGGCCTGATTGTCTCCAAACCCAGATAGCCAGCTAACTATTTAGCAAGTTAACTAGCAGCTCAGGCCACGTTTGTTGAATCCCTCTCCCCTTCAGACAAGGGTTTATGTAGCCTAAGCGAACCTCCAACTGCTAAGTCACTAAGATTACCTTAAATTCCTGAGCCACCTCCACCGGCCACGCTCCGGGATTACACGTGTGTGCCACCATGCCTCGTGTATGCAGCAGTGGAGACAGAAGCCAGGGCCCCCGTGTGCCAAGGCAATCGCCCTACCAACCAAGCCACACCCCAGGACCAGACATCATTGGATTCTTAATTTCATTATTTTCATTTTCAGTTTTACAGTTTCCGTCCCCTCGTTTTTAAAGAGTCAGGTCTCCGATAGAAGATCACGTTCGTGCCTTCTCGTTTTTCCCCCCTGGTTTCTTGGCCATATACCTCATAGATGATTAAAATCCTCAAGCACCTAGATGACCGTGGATCTGTTTCTGTTGTCTAATTTTTTCTAAGTTTCTTTATTTATTGAATGCTGGACATTTCCGCTTCACAGTGTGTCATCTTCCGGCCCACGCAGCAAGCACCTCTGCTCACTACGCGCCATCTTGCCAGCCCCGTCCTAAACCCTCCTCCATTGGCAGGCTGAAATAGACATGGATAACCGGAAAATCTTTTTCTTTGCTACATAGGCTGTCACCTCTCACCTGAACATGTGTATAGTTTTCTTTTCGTGTGTCTGCTTGGTTTGGCTTATTTTCTCTTTAAAAGAACAGCCTCGTGTTTATTTATTACTAGTGTGTGTGAAGTGGCAGCGGGGGTGGGGTGGGGTGGGGGTGTGTGCTTGACACAGCTAACATGCCCTCCCAGGAGGAGACCTAAGTTATGTCTGCCCCTCCTCCCAAGGTCGCAATGACAAGATCCCACCAAAGTTCACAAACAAATGAGTGTATTGGGCTCCCTTACAGAACGTAGGTGAGGGGTTACTTACAGGGGCGTGGATGAGGGCTTCCCCAAATGGGCATAGATGGATCCCCCTGTGCTAGCCTTCCCTAGCCTGTATAAGCTAACTACCCCTGGAGGCCACATGCATTTATGCAGCTAAGACAGAGTTGCATAGCAGGTAGAAGGGAGCAGGGACCCTCCCACGCCTCCAGGAGTTGTGCAGACAGTCAGCAAACCCAGCTGGATGATCCCTTAGCAAGGAGGCACAGCTGAACTCCCCAAGATGGTGGTTGCTTGGCTCAAAGGGTAGCCACACACAGCATGGGGTCAGAGGAAAACGTTGTAGAATTGGTTCCCTCCTTCTCTCTACCTCTATGAGGGTGAGGCTCAAACACAGGTCAACTGTCTATCAGAGCATGTGCTTTTACACACCCAGCCCTCTTGTTGGCCCTGGCTTGGTTTCTTGAGACAGGGTTGTGAGCTTGACTACATCTGGAGTTAACTAAAACCCCAAAATGGAAGAGCACGCCTGTGAGGGATCATTTATTTATTTATTTATCTATCTATCTATCTATCTATTTATTTATTTATTTATCTATCTATCTATTTATTTTATTTGCTTAATTTGAAGTGGAAAGATCCACCTCTAATATGGACCTTTGAGGTGGGAAGACACACCTTTAATCCAGATCTTTTGAGCTGGGAACCCCACCTCTAATCTGGGCCATGCCTTCTGCTGGAAGTCTGTATGGAACCATGGAAGAAGGGAGCTTTGCCCTTCGCCTGCTCGCTCTCGCCTTGCCAGCAACTCCATTCCTTCCCTTGCATTAGAGCAGCTTCCTCAGGATTCCAGTGTATCCTGAAGACCGGCTGAGACAGGAGCCTCACGGACTGAACACCGGCTGGAGACTTGGACTTTCTGTTCATAGCCAGCCTTTGTTGGATTAGTGGACCACAGCCTGTGAGTCATCTTAATAAATGCCCTTTTTATGTATAGAGAGATTAATTCTATAAGTCCCGTTCCTCTAGAGAACCTAACTGATACAGGGTTTCATGCAGTTCAGACTGGCCGGACTTCTGATCTCCTCTATCTCTTCATCTAAGCATTAGGATTACATGAGTACACCACCATCATGCCTGGCAAACTTGTCCTCTGTGTCTGTTTTACAGTAATGAATGTGGAACCCGGAACATCTCAAGGAAATCCCAGTAGGCGTGAGATTCATTTCCAAGTCCACCTAGCCCCAAAGTAGGGGTGCCCCCTCAACCCTGTGGCTATCCGTCCAGGGGCTTTAGAGAAGGACCAACCACCGCAGAGTTCTAGGATAATTCTGTGAAGAGATGAGGCCTGCTAGTATCTGAGGAGCCATGTCTACAGATGTAGGCAGGGACTGTCTTGGTTCATTTTCGGCTGCTGTGAGTGACTAGGATAAAGAACAGAGGTTCCTGTAGAGTGTGGTTCTGGGGCTCTGGTGACTATCCTTGGGGTGGAGGGCTTTTTAATCTTCAGGCTTGTTGCCTTAGGGTCACAAGATAATGTCACAGCTCTGGGCCGTTCACCTGTAAACAGCTGTATTACAGGCAGAAAGAGGAAGCAGGCTTTGATCCCTGGGTGCACTCTGCAGGTCTCAGTAGGCTTTCCCTGTAGCTCTTCAGCCTGAAGTGGGTCACGTGCCCGCTGGTGAACCAACCTATCACTAGTCAAGCATTTCCTTGGTTAGTTTAGACCAGGCATGTTTTGTTTCCTGGGGCCTGAGAGCCTGTCTTCTTCCTCAGACTACTGTCTCTTCCCCAGCAGAGCCCAAGGAAGAGAGGGGCTGCCATCAGGTCATGATAGGCCAGGCCTGACACTTTTCCAGAAAGCTCCAGGCATCCAGACATCCAGCTGAGGTGTCCCAGGGCCTACCAGACAGTCATGGCCTTCTATGTCTGTTCTTCAGCGTCCTCAGTGTCCAACTCCCCAAACTTCCTCTCTTGCAGCCCTGGCAATCTGCCTCAGAGAAAGGCCTCACACCACAAGCCCTCTCCTGGGCTCCTTTGTTCAGTCTCAGAACTCCCAGGGGCCTGTCTCCGCTGGGGTCTCTGCCAGCCTGGGTGTCTTGAGGTGAGCCACAGTTCTTCCTCCAGTGTGGAGGACAGTGGGGCATGCTGGGCACCGATGGAGCAAGGCCAGTTAGGAGAGGGGCAAGGGAAGCCAGGTAGTGACCAGATGGGATAACCACACCAGAACCAGGTCTATGTGGTTCAAGGGTCTACGTCCCTCTAGATTCCTCAGTGGAAATGAGGTCGCAGGGGTGACTGCATTACAAGACGAGGCCTTTAGAACATGGCTGGGTCATGAGAGCTCTACCTAGGAATGGGGTCATGTGTGTGAGTGTGTGTGTGTGTGAGAGAGAGAGAGAGAGCATGTACTTATGTGCCTGTGCCTGCATGAGGCCAGACGAAGGCGTTGGCTCCCCTGGAGTCACTCAGCGTGGGTGCTTGTTGCTGAACTCTGGTCCTTGCGTGCACCTAACCACTGAGCTATCTCTCTAGTCCTCAGGTTTGTTGGGGGGGGGGGGCTGGTAAATGTAAATTTAGATTGAAGGAGATGGGGTGGGGGAGGGTATCCAGAGGAGACAAGAAGGGCAGAGTGAAGAAGGCTGGGATGGAGGCGGAGTGACCATGGGGCAGGCACAGATTAGGAGGCCTGCTGCCCTGCCCACTGCTCATCCCACTCTCCAGGACAAGCCCTGGCACATCCATACACAGTGGGTGTGTGGCGTTTGGGGATCAGGAGTCTTATGCGCTCCCTTCCTTCCACCCAGACTCCTCCAAGCGGGAGCAATAACTGTATAGAGGGGGGGAGGAGCCTTGCGGCCTGGTCTCCAGAGCATCAAAAGAGAGAGCCCTCCCCTCTCTCTATCGGGGATTTAATTAGGTGCACTAATTAGTCGATGGGTGTGAGAGATGGAGATGCAGGCGCCTGTGTGCTTGCAAGCTGAAGATGGCTTCCAGCTGCTCACGCAGGCTTGGGGGAGAGCCACCGGAGAACCGGCTTCAAGGGAAAGCGCTAGGAACTGGGTGCTGTCCCCATCCCTGCCTTACAGGATTGGAAGGCCAGAGAGGGGAGGGGCCCAGAGGCCCCTCAGACACTTCCACACACGTGCCGACCCTCACACATACACAGCCACACACTAATCTACAACCACGCTGTCATTTAATTCGCACACACATTCATACTAGGTAGACACACCCAGTTCCCACACACGTGCTCATTCAGCACTTATATTCACAGGCACACATTCACACACACTTGCCTTCACACATGTTATCACAATAAGCCAAAGGCACACC
The DNA here is from genome assembly GCA_028658305.1 of Pachyuromys duprasi. Classification (NCBI taxonomy): domain Eukaryota; kingdom Metazoa; phylum Chordata; class Mammalia; order Rodentia; family Muridae; genus Pachyuromys; species Pachyuromys duprasi. The sequence continues at coordinate 53,078,151 of CM053756.1, forward strand.
CATGTTCACTTGTCTACTTGCGTGTACACACACACACACACACACACACTCAAGTGCAGGAAAAGCAGTGGTGTTTTGTTTCTTTGGTTGCTTTTTCTTGCTTTTGTTTTAAGATCTCATGTAGTCCAGGCTGGCCTCAAACTTTCTGGATAGCCAAGGATGCCCTTAAACTCCTGATCCTTCTTGCTCCTCCCCCCAGGATTATAGGCATGCATCACCAACTCGGCTCAGGAGGGACAGCGCAACCATCACAGCTTCGTATTCAACCCATCTGAACTATGCTAACGTCTTCTTTTCAGCTAAATTCCGGGGTCTTGCACACAGCCTCCGCGCCTCCTTCCCATGCCAGCGATAGCCCTCCAACACACACCAGTCTGTGGGTGACGTCCTCTCCAACCCTTTGGCTTTTCCAAAGGGAAAAGAAACTCCTCACAGCAGAGGCCCTAGCCTCCTGCTGTGGTAACCGCAGTGGCCTGGGGAAGGAAGCTCTCCTCCAGCAACCGTGCATCCTGCGCAGTATTGGCCAGTGCTGTTTTCAGGGGACAAGGCTGTCCCGAGAGAGATCTCCGCAGACATACATACCACAGTCGGAGCGAGCTTGAGGGTGTTTAGAAAAAATAACAACAACAAAAAACCTGTTTGAGGGCTTAGTGCGGCAATGGACCTTGAATCCCAGCATTCAGGAAGTGGGCGTGGCACACAGATCTCTGTGAGTTCCGGGCCATCCTGGTCTACTTAGTGAGTTCGAGGCCAGCTGGGGCTACACAGTGAAACCCTGTCTGTAAAGAACAGGGAAGGAAAGCTCTCCGGGCCTTCTTCTGTGTAACAAGTCCAGGCTGTGTGGGAAACAAGCATAATCTCGCTCATATACGTGCAAGCTCAGGGTCTGGCACTCAGTTCGTGCCCAGTAAGGCCTACCACAGCTGGAGCAAAGCCAGCGTTCCCAGAACAGGGTCCTGCCGGGCCTTCGGGCATGGCTGCCTCTTGCCTGCCTTCCCTGTCTCAGAAGAAGATGGGTTATTAGGACAAATTTGATCGAAATGACGCATGGATTAGCATGTGCGAGGCAAAGTCTAATTCTGTTTACTGTTCTGGGGTAGCACACAATTATTACAGGAGCTGGGACAGAGTGTTTTTAATAACATTCCTTGTTAAGATTTAATTACAGGAAATTGCATTTTCTTAATCACTGAGAACTCAACTGGCTAGGAAAAGAATCGTGATAATTTTGTGTGTGGCTTATTAAGTTCTTAGGATATTCTTTCTCTTACACTTTCCTTTTATTATATGCTCCTGCTAAGTGCTTTTTAACCCTTGGCGCTGCGGGTACCTCCTGCCTCTCCCACCTCGGGCTCTAAACTCGTTTGCAAGCTGGGTGTCAGGACCCCAGAACCAAAGCGAGAGCATGCGATGTTAGAATCCAGCGGCTGGGGCGGAAAGACCTCGCTCTGCTCTTATAGAGGTCCGGAGTCCGATTTCTAGCACCCATATCAGAAGACTCACAACCACCTCCAAGTGATCTGAGGCCTTCTTCTGGTCTCCGCAGCTCCTGCACATGCCCACACCCACGCACGCATGCGCGCGCCACTTTTGAAAAAATCTGTCTGCGCTCCGGCCCTAATCCAGACAGCCTTTCCCCTCCCACAGCCGTTGACACTGACTGTGAGCTCCTAGCTAGCAGACTTCCAAGTGTCAGGGTTTCTTACCAGAGGGGGGAACGGTGGTCCCGTGTCCTGCTCAGCTCCTTCCCTACTTCCTGCATGGGAGGCAGAGAGCCTGGCTGCAGCTTGTGCTGTGAAATCTCCTCGTCCTCACAAGACACCCCCCTTCTGTCGCGTAGGCCCTAATATCCTCCCTTCCACACCTCAACATGCTGCCTGTATACCCATAGTGTTAATGATTCGTCTATTAAGACCCCTAACCCCAACAATCCACCTCAATGTCCCCTTGAACCCTCATCCCATACTCTTCCCAACCCAAGGAAGTATGTCGGGGTAAGAGGTGTTGTGTTCGATTAGCCCCTTAGTGCCTGGACCTGGCTCTGGCCTTTCTGGGAACCTAGCTCCTTGGCAGGTCGGCTTCCTGCCAGAAGCCTTCAGGAACACACAGAAGTCAGCCTTTCATTCACAGGCACAGCTCGGGAGTCTGGTGGCCCACACTGTGTCCTGAGACTGCCGGCAGCCTCTGGTCCCCGCCCGCCCTGTCTCTTTGGGGCAGGCAGAACCGTGGGGCATTCCCTCCTAATTGGCTTGATTATGCTCCAGATGTGGGATTCTGAAATCGGTACAAACAGCGCCACGCTGGGTGCCGGGACCCTTCCGCTTCGCTTTCCTCTGTCTCTGCTGTTTCTGTCAATGTGAGAGGCGAAGGGAGACTGCGCAGTCAATAGGAGCTGCCGCTGAGGAAGAACCCAAGATGAACAGAGCCACAGCCGGAACCATGCCAGAGGGATGCTGCCAAGCTGGCCACTGTCTTAGCACCATGAGGAGCAAAGCTTATAGAACCACTGAGAGGCCAAGAGGGACCTGTGGTGTCTAAGCAAGAATTCTTCAGCTAAAGGAAAGCCTCCCCGGCTCAATAGATCTGGATTCTGGTCACTGCGCGCATGCGTTGGTGCGTGCGTGTTTTGAAGGGGCCCTTGGCCTCAGTCACAGCTTTATCCCTGTCTTCTGGCCTCATGCCTCCCAGAGCACACGCGCTGCATCCCCCGCAGCCTTTCCTTCAGAAATCATCATCCCTTCGGCAACTGAGTCCCACTTCTGTCTAGCGTAGGGCTTCCTGGCGGCAAATGGCACCCGGTCCTCCTGGTCTCTGGGCAGATGAGAGAGTCACTGAGACGCTGACCAAAGTTCTGGGCGGAAGGGGCTGATCAGACACGTCTCTGAGTCCTTCCACTCTCCTCTAAACTTGAACACCCCCCCCCAGCTGTCTTAATCTCGCCCGCTCCCTTCAGCCTCCAGTGACCTCTCTGTTCCCTCCAAGTCGCTTCGGTGTCTTTGTTCTCCCGGCTGGGGAAAGCAGGCTTCACAGCCTTAACCCCGATGGCAAAGTGCGGGACTTCAAAGAGGCTTCAAGGAGCTGATGGATAATAAATGGCTGGAAGCATGAATGATACATACGTAGATGAATGATGGGTAATAGGGTCTGCATGATGTATAGGCGGCTGCCAGGTAATAGGTGTGTGGGTACACACAGAGAGACGGAGGGAGGGAGGCCAGGAAGGAGGGAGGGAGACACAGGACAGCAGGAAGGACTGAGTCCAGGCCATGACAAACGCTTTGAGACTAGACAGGCAGGGAGCCAGGATGGAAGAACCTCAAAGGAAGCTTACTGGACCCAGGGTCGGAGGAAAGAGCCATCAAGTGGGCAGACACCCAGAGCCTTCAGTGACAGCGAGGGAACTGCCCAGGCGTCCGTGGCAGATGGCAGGATGGGACGGGTCGCAGAGAACACCATCTCATGGACTGATGATAACGATGATGGATGTGCCCGGAGATAATCAATGGCTGAGAGATCAAGTTGCCTTCCACCACCTTGAGCTCCATTAGCACCCAAGGCTGGGGGTCCCGGCCGTGGGTGCTGCTCCGCTGTGGCCACACGGGGGCGCACACGGTCAAGGCCCGCTCAGAGGTGTGGAGAGGGGGCTCCCGGCTGGCTCGGCGATGGTTTCCATGACTGCGATAAGCACGTGATCCTCCTCTCTTCCCTCCTACTCCTCCGGTTCATAAATAATGCTCCTGATTGAAAACTGCTCCGCAAGGAAGGGCAAGAGAAAGGCTTCCTGCTAAGTTGTTTGGCCTGGGCACCTGACCCATTCCCCGTGATTCCCCTTGCCGGCCTCTGGTCATGCTTTAAGTAGGAAGACCCTGCCTCTTCCTACTCCGCAGGGTCTTCCCGACCCCATTTCCTCCCTCAAATAGCCAGCCATGTTATTCTTGAAAGAGCGCTGGCCAGTTCCAGGGACAGTGGGGCTGGAGTTGGGTGGGTGGAGCCGATGGGCACTTCTGCAGGCTGAACCCAACATGGCAAGCTTGTTCCGGCAGCCCCTCCACCCGCGGGTAGGAACTGCAGCCGCCAGGATGGACAGCTTTGGGGGAACCTTGCCTGGGGTTCAGCTAGGGTGCAAAGGGGAAGGCAGGAGAGGACCGAGGGAGGGTAGCCACAGAGGAAGCTAGGGGTCCTGTGAGTGGAGTTGTCATTTGGAACCTAAGTCGATGGATTCTTGGTAGCTCTTGGAAGCCAGATGCAGGACTGCGGTGGGCAGGCTGAGGTGATAGGGAGAGGTACGTTCTCGGGGCCACGAAAACAGTGAACTCCAGAACTTTCTGCAGGGAGGCCCAGAGAGGTTTGGTGGCTCTCTGAGCATCCTCCTATCTGGCAGGTGCAGGCCTGCAGCCACCGTCATACTCAGGGACAAAACAAACAAGCAACAAACCAACCAGTGAAAGCAGGAAGGGAGGAAGACTAAGAGAAGGCTCTTGAGGAGGTAATTAACAATGGCGTCGGGGCAGGCATCCCTTCCTCTACTTCAGGGACCCCTTCTTCCTCTTGAGAGTCAAACAAGCTATCACGTCTGCCCCTGCCTGGAGGAAATGCCACCAATCGAGATGCCATGCATGTTGGCACACGCTTTTAATCCCAGCACTTGGGAGGCAGAGACAGGTGTGTATCTGTGTGTGGAGGGGTTTTGAGCAGGGGAGTCACAGGCTCAGATCTGTAACATGAAAGGCTGCTTCAGAGGGCGTGGGGGCCTGGGAGGGCACTTAAGGAGGTTCTGTAAGATGAAGGTGGATGGCATGGAGGCATGCCCAGCACGGTGAGGACTGCTTTAAGGGAGATTCATGAAACGTTTTGTCAATCCAAAGGACAGGACCCAAGAGGAAGGAAACAGAATGGCAAAACTGAAATCCAGACAAGTCCTGGGGGGGGGGGCAGCACCACGCTCTGAAAGGTCACACAGAGGGAGAGTGGGCTTACGGAAGGAGTTCCAACTTGGAATGGGTTAGGTTTGAGGCGTCCAAGAACACCTAAGCTCTCTTCCAGGAGCAGTTGGAAATTCTGACCAGGGTCTATGGGCCATGGCTGGACTCCCAGCATACGCTGCTCCTGTGGGGAGCAGAGCTGACTGGCCAGGAGGGAAGTATTGCATTGGGAGTCAATGGCAGAAAGGAAGGGAGGAAGCAGGAAGCAGCAGGGCCAGGTCTGATAGCCCGGAAAGCATCCATGAGAAGCGCTGAAGGCGCCTGTGAGCTTGGCGCTTCACATCTTATTAATAATCCAGTTTGGCAGGAAGCAGGGTCCATCCTAACTGAGTCGTTCAAGGACAGATTAATGAGGGCATGGGCTAGAAGGAGAGAAACCAGCAAGGGATGATAGTTGGGGAGCTCAAGTTCAGAGAGGGGTGTTCTCTGTGCTGTCTGCTGTGGTAATGTCCTTTAAAGCAGAGGAATCTGAAAGGGCGTCTAGAAACTTGTTTATTACATTTGTGTGAGTGTATGTGTGAGTGTCTGCCTGTCAATGCATGGATTGGAGGCACAAAAACAACTCTTAGAAGTTGGTTCTATCCTTGCACCATGCAGTTCCTGGGATTTTTACTTAGGTTGTCAGGCTCGGTGGCAGGTGGCCTTACCCACAAAGGTATGCTTCTGATCCCTCAAAGAGACTTCTGGTTTTTCAGGTGCAGGAGAAATGGGAGGAGGGGAACATGAAGTTACAATAAGACTAAGTTTGCCCTGGTTCGGGAAGTAGTCCTGGTAAAGGCGAGCAGGAGTCTCCGTTCTGAGCCCTGCAAATCCACCTACTTCACCCGAAAGACAGGGCTGGAGATGAGCTCAGGTGGTCAAGCACTTGCCTAGCTTGCAAGTTCAGTCCCCAACCCGGCATAAACTTCTGCAGTGGGATTACATCTGTAATCCCAGCATTTAGGAAGTGGAGGTAGGAGGATCAGAAGTTCAGGGTCTTCCTCAGCCACACAGTCAGTTCCAGGCTTGCCTGGGACACAGGACACCTAACCCAGGCTGGTGGGCTCTGTCCCCACACTGGCCACAGACAGCACCAGCCCCAAGACCCTGCTGTTTCTTCCCCAAATCCTGACTGCTCACCCCTCCCTGAGGAGACCCACCCCCTCTGCCTCTCATCCCGGAGGTTCCAAGTGGCCCTGGTCATGTCATCATCCCCACCCTTCCTGCAATGTGGGGATCAGAAATGGAACCAGGAAGCCCAAGAAACAGCCAGGTTAGGACGCGCCGGGGAATTGAGAGCAGCTGCAGAGACAAGGCTCCTGGGATGAAGAGGTAAACTGGCCACATGACATGTCCCGTTCTTCACTGTGAAGCAGCATGTGAGAGGAGGGCAGGGGAAGCGTATTCTGTTTCCTCCGTGCTGGGTGTGCATGTCATAAACTCCACAGAGGTGTGGGTCAGGTGGCTCACCAGGTAGAGGCACCTGCCACCAAGCCCTGACCCGGATGACTTGAGTTCAATCCCCAGGACCTACATGGTGGAGGTTGTCTTCTGACACCCACTCACATGCACACTCACACACAAATAAAAATAAAATTTAAAATAGAATTTAAAGAACACAGAGATTTGTACTCTTGCTCACGCAAACACACATGCTCAAACACATGCAGGCCTGTAAGCATGCTTAAATAAACATATTAGATCCTGTATCAGACCGGACAGGAAAAGTTATGCTGCAGTAACAAGCCCAACACCTCCATGGCTCAGACTGTACTGTTGGGTACTTGTTTATACTCTGGTCCCTCACAGGCTTGGCCCACCCAGGATCTGGGCAGATGGACTGCCACAGCTCGCACCTGCTAGTCAGGGGCTGGGGAGCGTGCCTCAGAGACACAAAATTAATTTCTACTGGCCAGAACCGGTCACATGGCCCTTCCAATCAAAGGGGTAGCTAGGAAGTGCTACCTAGAAGCTGGGAGACCCAGGAATCCTCAGCAAATTACACTAATGACTGCCTATATATATTATAGGTGTATGTGTGCACACATGCATACACACAGACTCCCTCACACACTCATGTCACACATCCTGTGGCTTATTTATCTTCCTAAGCCCTGGACTACCGTCAACGCCCAGGGTCCAGCCATCAGGGTCAAAAGTTCCCAGCCAGGAGCCTGCAGTCATGGAAACCTGTACTCCCTTTTGCTTCAGGCCCTGACTGCTGACCCCAGCTCTCCTGACTGGTTCTCTGGGCCCTGCCATCCATCTTTGCTCCATACCATTCTTCTAGGTCTCCTCTCCCTCCTGCCAGGGACAGCTGTGTGTTTATTCAGTGACACTTTACCACCCCGACGCTTGCTTCAAGTTTCTGGCTGGTGTTAGAATCCCCTCCCTTTTTCTCTTCACTTGTGAACCCACTAAGCATGAGCTGGTCACAATCGGAGAAGCTGGCAGAGCTAGAGGGCAGGGGTTTGGGGCCCAGAAGACCTGGGGGAGCAAACGGAGAGCAGGCAGGGACAAAGAGAAGCCAGAGACAAGGAGTCAGAAAAAGGATGTTCTGTGCAGCGGCTGCGGAGATGGCTCCGTGGGCAAAGGGTTCGCCACACAAGCGCGGAGGCCTAAGCCCGGCTCTCCAGCAACCATGTAAATATCTGGATTTGGTGGCAGCCGTCTGGAATCCCAGAGCTGTGTAAGGACAGACTCGAGAGGACCCCTGGGGCCTGCTGGCCAGCCAGTCTGGTCAAATCAGCGAGCCACAGATAGAACGAGAGGGCTTTTCTCCCAAGACAAAGTGGGGAGCAGTAGGGTAAGTCACCCAGTAAACATCTGGCCCCCGGTGCACATGAGCACACAAACATATGTGTGAAGAAAGATAAGTTGTATAATGCAGCAGAAAGAATCTGTAATGCAGACAGACAGACAGGCATGTGGAGGTCAGAGGACAGCCTGAGGGAGTTGGTTCTCTGCAGGTGGAAGTCAAGTTTTGATGCTTGGCTGCCAGTGCCTGTACCTGCTGAGCCATCTCGCCAGCTCTGGGGTGTATTTTAAAGCTAGGGGGAAGGTGTGGGCCTTTCCAAGCAAGCAGCGGAGATTTGAGGCTGGGGAGGGGTCAGCTTGGGGTTCCCTTGGGGAGCCATCAGAGGAGCTGGCCACCCTAGCTGCCTGAACCTCATCTCTGCTGTCTGCTTGCCAATTACCATCTCCGGCAGTTCAGCTGGGCCCGTTAGAGGGTGCTCATCCCAGCTGGGCCTGTTTGTATCCCCTCGTGGAGGGGTGGGGAGGGTCAGGAGACCCTCACCTGAGCAGCCACCTGTGGTCTGTAATTCTGTTGTAACCACAGGTGGCCTTGGGGCAGAGCTAACATGTATATATACAGTCCAGGGAAGACTAGGGACCTGAAACTTGATCTGTCTGTGATGCTGTGGGGAGCTCAGGTGTCCCTACTGGGTCCGGTGTGGCATTTTGGGGGAGTGCACTCATGCCCCTGTAAGTAACCCCTCGCCTCAGTTCTGTAAGGAAGCCTAGTAAAGGAAGCACTGGTTCCCCCAGAGTGAACTTAGGTAGAATTGCACGGCAGTTTGTTATTGAGAGCCTACGAGGAGTAAAGGTCTCTGCCCCCACCCCCACCCCAAGGAATTTTAACACTGCTGTAGCCCCAGGTGATCCTGGAAGGACAGAAGAGAGGCAGGAAGCAGTCCCCATTCCGGATGGGAGCGGAGGAACGCCAGGCTAAAGAGAGACACAGATCTCTGCCTTAGTCATTCCGGGAGCCCTGAGCCTAAACACTCAGACAACCCTTCAGGACTCACTCCTTTGCTCATTCCGTCTCCTGGTGCCAGGCCTGGAGAATCCATGGAACACGAAAGCTTCAGGTATGTTGCTGACAGACTGCCACCAATTCCCAGTTACATAAGGAGAAAGAGCTACAGCAGCGGGAGGGGTACCCCTAGACTCTGCGGTCAAAACCCTTTCCAGGCAACCGGAAGGAAAGTGGGTGCGGCACTGGGTGGGGGTTGAGACCCCCCCCCCCCCAAATCCAGACAACATCTCTATATCAAGACCCAAGGGAGGCCCAACGTGAGGGGAAACTAGACTAGTGAGGCGGGCTGAAGCCCAAGGGGAAGCCCTGAACAGATGGAAGGCTTTCCTCTGAGATAAGTGTGGTCTCTACTATAGGCACCCCTGGTGCGTTGGCCCCTAATCTAGGCTCTCCCAGCCAAATGCTAGGATAGAAGAGAGTTGTGGCCAACAGGTGTGAAGTCACTCCTGGCTTGGTTTCTGTCAGGCCTCATGCTCTTGGGGATAAAGCAACGCCTCTTTGGCAGAGGCAGCCAACCTTCCCTAACTGGCTCTGGCCCCTCCCTGCCACACACTTGGTCTCCGAAACATCCCTTAGGCTTGGCAGAGGTCAGCACACGTGTATCCTATTGAGAAATGGTGGATGTTTTAGGAGATGTAGGGTCTTACCTCGGAGGAGACATTTAGTCTCTTCTTTTTTTTTTTTTTTTTTCTCTCCTCTCTGTTTCTTGCTGCCATGAGGAAAGCAGGCCTTCTCTACCATGCACTTCCACCATAACGTTGTGGGCTGCCACAGTCCCAAAGCAACAGGGGACCAAGTGACCACTGATGGGAACTTCTAGAACCATTGAGTCAAAATGATCCTCTCATCTTTATAAGTTGGTTTGTCTGAGGTGTTTGCTAATAGCAACAGAAAGCTGACTAACAATTCCCATTCTCTTCCTCGGCTGCCATTCCACAGCCTCAGCACACACTGCCCTGTATCTGTGGCACCCTCCTCATTGCCAGATCTTAGACGTCCTAGGAGACTCAGCTCTAGTCTCCCTTCGCAGAGCCTGGGTCCCCCACAACTCAACGAAACTGAGACCCTTTGGACCTCCGAGGACCATGTGTCCTGGGAATACATCACCATCCTTATCTGTCTACCTTCTGAATAGAAAACAGGAGGGCAGATTTAACAAGCCCTGCCCGTGGGTTGTTTGCCAGTGAATTATTTGCCAGTGCTCGGGAAACTGATTGGATGAAGAGCAAACGGTTCCACTTTCCACTCTGGCGACATCCCTATGGTGACTGGATCTGCTTCCTCAGCTGAAAGGGACCAGAGTCTGGGAGATAGAAAAAAGCCTCAAAGTGAATACATGCCAGGAGACATGTTCAGCAGAAAGGGCTGGGTCAGGCTTTTGGTAGCCGGGGGCTGGGGCAGGGGAAATAGGCTCTAAGTGAAAAGAGAGGGCAGCTGAGGAGCAGAGGGCACGCTGGGGTGCTGGGTAATTGAGACAGGACTGGAGGGAAGGTCAGAGGAGGGAGGATGCTGTAGACACTGATGACAGGTGGTTGGGTGAGAATGACGCAGGGCAGAGACTAGGGGATGGGGGAGGGGAAACAGCGTGAAAGTTGCCTGATCCCAGCAAAGTGAATCTCCACGGTGTGATTTTTATCCAATTTGCCATTGTCTCCCTCTGGGGATTTTATATGCTACAAAGACAGAGGCAAGAAAAATTCTTGTCCCTCAGGAGCTGACCTCTCTTAGACCCACTGTGCTTCTGTTCTGAGGGAGACATGGGCATCTGTGCTGGCACCCTCCTGGGAGAGAGGCTTGTGTTGTTGGTGCAGGCGCCGCGTGCTTGGGAGACATCGGTAGGTGGGGATTGGGAGGTCCTGGGGGAAAGAAAGCCTCATAAAACATGGGGATGTGGGTGCCATGCCCACTGGAAGGCATTAGAAGGCTGAAGGCTGCCTGGCAGGCGGCCTGGAGGCCAAAGCTAATAGCTCCCATGTGCATCAGTTCCTCTCTTCCGGAGTCCAGCTGGTATGAGGAGACTTCTGGAGTCCCTCATGCAGCATGATCTAGGTGCACAGTGGGCCGTGATTGAATTGAGATCTCTGGGCCCCAAGACCACCCTGGCAGCACACCCTGAGACGGGACTATTCTGTTTATTATTGTTATTATTATTACCTATGCCATTCCACAGACTGGGCCTCGAAGGCCCTGACAGTGGGAATAGGACACAAGGCCTATTTTACACAGGAGAAAAACCAAAGCTTGGAGCTATGAAAGATGCTCAGCCCCAGGGTGGTGAGATCCAGACATGAACTTGAGACATCAGGTGATCACATCAAGAGAAATGATGCCTCCTCTGCCAAGCTAACCAGGTTGAGTGGGACATGGAGGGAGGGAGAGGAGAGTCAGAAAGAGAGTGAGGGGCAAGCAAGTAGTGAAGTCTGAGAAAGAGGGAGCCAGAAACCAACCTGCTGGCCCAGACTGCAGGCCAGTCTCTGGCAATTCTACCTCCTCCTGCAGAAACACCTCTTCCACACAGCCTCAGGCCTCTTGGTATTCACATCCCTGCTCTGTTAGGGGTCAGGCCAGAGTCCTCCCTGTCTCTATGCTGGTTCTCTCTGAGCAGTGCCTAGCTCATCTGTTCTGAAACGTCCGTATCTTTACTTAATGCCCAGGCTAGCCTCAAACTCATAATCTTCATACCGTGGCTTCTAAATGCTGGGATCGCAGGCTAGCACAGGACCCGGCTGGAAATGTACCCCACCGCCCTGAGTTCAGAGATGAGGTGGTGGCTGGGTGAACCACAGAGAGGCAGTTACAGATCCCTGCTCTGAGAGGAAGGGGGAGGGGCCTTCTCCCACCCCTAGCTCTGCCCAGGGCCTAAGGGTGCAGCCAGGAGCCTCCCAGGTATCCTGATCAGGACTTACTGCCTTCCCAACAGAGTGGCAGTGCTCAGCCTGTGGGTCACGGCCCCCACAGGGGTCACAGATCAGACATCCTGCCTATCGGCTAGTTACATTACAGTTCACAGCAGTAGCAAAATTATGGTTGTGAAATGATTTTATGGTTGGGGGGGTGCCACTACAGCATGAGGAACTATATCAAAGGGGGTAACGCATTAGGAAGGTTGAGAACCACTGCTGTTACGACGGGCTTCTTAGAAGATATAAAGTGAATGGCTTGCTGATGTTCTAGAACAAAGCAGACAAAAAAAAATTCTACTTCCCTAAGCCATTGGCAGGGCTTTAATGAGGGGTGCACATCAGTCGGCCTCCCAGCCCCCAAATTTGCTAAACAGTTACTTCCTCCCTCCATGGCCCCTTGTCGAGACTCCGCTGCACACCTTATAAATTGTTACAGCCCAATGAAAAGCTGACCCTTAAATATCGCTCACCCAGAAAATTAAGGGGAGGCCAGGCCAGGGGGACCAGCGCTGGGGTAGCATGCTCTAAGGTGGGCAGTGGGATGGGATGAGGCTCAGACTCCGGAGGATGGCGGTGGGATGCGAGGTCAGGGGTTAATGGAGAATGTACCCTGGCCTGTGAGTGATTATCATCTCCAGTAATGATGCCTGCTGCTATGCGCAAGGGGCTAAGAGTGCAGGCTTGCTGCGCCCACCCCCAACCCAGCCTGCCTTCTTCCCCATCCTCTTTTCCCAAGCTGCTTGCACAGTAGTTAGAACTCAGTAGCAACAAAGAGCATGAATGCCAGCTGAGGCCAGGACTCAAGTGCCTCATGGGCCAGCCTGGCTTTCTAGCTTTGCAGGCTAATTTTGGGAGAAGTGAGGTCAGCTTCCCCTTTCCCTTGGAGGCATCTTGGGAGGGTGGTGGGGGTACACACTTGTAATCCCAGCACTCAGGAGGTAAAAAACAGGAGGATCACAAATTCAAGGTCAACCTTGGCTGCGTTGAGTTCTGGGACAGCCAGGGATACTCCGAAAAGCAAAGCAAAAAGGGGGCTAGAAAGACGGCTCTGAGGTTAAGAGCCCTGGTTGCTCTCACAGGGGACCTGGATTCTATTCCCAGCACCCATATGGTAGCTCACAACTGCCTGGAACTCCAGTTCCAGGGGCTCTGACACCCTCCTCTGGCCTCTGAGGGCACTGACTGTGAATACCACACGTGCGATGTGTGAGGCAGAACACCCATTCACATAGAATAAAAATATTTTTTT
>CM053756.1:53091183-53101672 GCA_028658305.1 Pachyuromys duprasi
TGAGACCCAGAGTGACAGAGTGCAGCACTGTGCCTCTTCCTCTGGCTGCTGCTTGCTCCCCAATCCCACCGCTCTTTCTCACACACACACCACACACACACACACATTCACACTCTCTCACGTTCTCTCACACACATTCTCTCTCTCACACTCTTACTCTGACACACATACACACTCCTCTCTCACATGCACTCATACACTCTCACACACACAAAGTTATACCAAGAATGAGATATCAACAGTGCCTTTGCTGCTGTGATGTGCTCTGAGCGAGGTGGTTATTACCAGTGTTCTGCGATTCAATTTTTTTTTAACTACCCCGGTGCCTGTTGCCACCTTGGAAGCGGGGTCTGCTGTCACCCCCATCTCCTCTGCTTGGCGGCTGAGAAGTTAAGGAACGCATCCAAAGTCGAGCTGCCAGATAAAACGGAATGAGCAGTCAAATTAGAATTTTTGGATAAGCGAGAACTTATTTTAAAGCTGTGAGCGTATCCCACATTGCATACATATTTTGATTCAAATGGGCGCTTTGTAAATCTGTCAGGGGGCCTGGAAATAGGCCCAAGGTCACAGGGCAAGTGATAGTGTGCTGAGGACAGGGACCCAGGCTTCGACCCCTAGGACAGGACCTGCTCCAAGGCCCTGGTGGCTTGGGTCTGCTGAGCAAACCAAAAGGACTAGGGAACAACTTTGATGGAAGACTTGGTTCCTAATCACGTAGAGTCAAGTTGATGGTTGATGATTCAGAGGCTGAGGCCAGATCACCGAGGGTGGGAGGGTTGGCAAGGTTAGCCTTTTGTGGCTGCCAGATTACCAAGTGTTTGAGCCAACTCCTCCCCAGACCTGCCCAACTCCAGCCCGGCCCCGCCCAGCCCTGGATGGCCACGCCCATCCACACTGACCCACCGTGATCTGCAGCCTCAAACCCCCAATGCAAAGTACCTCATTCAGCCTCCCTCTAACCCAGCTGAGCCAATCCCAAGCCCTTGCCATTGAAAACGCAAAGGCAGCACGGTCTCCCAGGCTGCCACACAAACGCATGCTCTGGTTGTGCATGGAATAATGCGTTTAATTACTTCTTCGAAAGGCCGGGCTAATAATAGCGCTTTGCACGGAGGGCTTCGGTCACAGAGGGAAAGCCATGAAAGCGCTCGGCTCTCCTCCCAGCGACTTAAAAGCTCCCGTGAACACAGCTTTAGCTTTCCTCAAGAGGCAGAGGGAACTGTGCCGAAAATGCTGTAGGTTTTCACTTTTAACTCGCTGTTTTGATCCTCTTGAGGTCCTCGGGATGTGAGGGCGCCCTCTGAGACTAGAGTAGCCAGGCCCAATTCTAAAACGTGGTGGAAAGAGCATAGAGCAATGCACATTTCCCCCTCTATCTTCAAAGTGTGGGGCCAGAGCAGCACCCCAAGTCACGGCTGACCCCACGTGATCCTGTGGATGGAGGGTAATAGCGGAAGGTTCAGCCCCACGACGTCCTGGGCTTGGTCAGACCTGCGCTGTTTGCCTCTGTTTTGCTTTGGTTTATTGTTGCCACATTGTCTCCTTTTTAAGGCAGGCTCTAAAGTGGCCCAGGCTGGCCTCAAAGTTTCTATGCAGCCAACAAGAGCTTGAATTTTTGACTCCCTCCTGCCCATGCCTCTTGAGTGCCGGGATTACAGACCTGTGCTATCACGCCCCAACTAGTAGGTGCCAGGGCTAAACAGGATTTCATGCATGCTAGGCAAACACTCAACTGGGCCAGGTCCCGGGCCCTAGGCTAAGTTTTACACAAAGCTGGAAAACATCTCAAAGCTGTCCGGCACACCTGAGGAGCCCAGGAGAGTTCACGGAGTGCATAACAATGGTTACTAGTTTCTGGAAACAAACAGGGTCTTGAAACAGATGGAGGACCCACAGAGATGAGGAGACACTGGGAGCGGATCAGCTGGCGACGGCAGCCATGTGGATCAGTTCAACCCGGAAAGGAAAGCCAACAGTCTACAAGCTTGAAATGGCAACGTACACCTGTTATCCCAGCACTCAGCAGGCTGAGGCAAGAGCATGCTAAGTCCAGGGTCAGCCTGGGCTACGTAGCCAGACCCTGACTCAATTGAAACAAAGAAAACCATTCTTTAAACGAAATGTGCCTGCAGCCCACACACAGCTCTGCCATCCATGCACATCTCAGATTTCATTCTCCAGCAGGCCTGCCTTTTCTCCATTGTTCCCTTGAAACAGAATCTCTTGCCTGGAACTCGCCAAGTAACCTATGCTGGCCAGCGAGCCCCGGTGACCTTCCTGCCCCCACCTTCCCCATGCTGGGGTCACAGATGTGCGCCACTGTGCCTGGCTTTTTGGTGTGGGTGCTGGGGATCAAACTCGGGTTTCTCGGCCGTGCCCAGAGAACCACCTCTAAGCCACCAGGTCAACTGGCTGAGACTTGTGGTCCTCTCTAGCATTCAACACCCTCATAACTTAAACCCAAGGTCCACCGGTCAAAACATAGAGCCCATGCTGCCGGGAGCCACTTCAAGACCATCTGTCACTTCCGCCAGTTTTCCAGAAGTGGAAACTGAGGTTTGTCCCTGCATTGGCCGTCGATTCTCACAACCTTCATAGGGGATGCTGTGCTCTTGGGCAGTCCCTGTCCCTCTCAAGGTTGGGTTTGGCCTCCCCTGAAAAATGAAGAGCATAGGTTGGATGGCAACCTAGCAAAAGCTGGATGCCAGAGAGCCCTGGGTTTAGACCCGAATCATGTGACCCACGTCACTCCAGACCCCTGGGCCTCTTCCAGCCTTCCCCCTTGTCACCACTATCAGGGACAGGAAAATGGATGAATGGTTCAAGTGGTTGCCAAGCAACCATGAAAATAAGAAAGTTGGAGTTAAGATGTCTGGAAGCTCATGTAAATGCTGTGTGGGCATGAGGGCCTACCCATAATCCCATCCTCAGAAAGCGGAGCCTGAGGTCCCTAGAGCAAGCTGTCTAGAAAGACTAGCCAAGTCATCTAGCTCTGGGTTCCATTGAGAGACCCCCGCCTCGATGAATAATGTGGAAAAGCAAACAGAGGTGATTCCTGACATCGACCTCAAGCCTCAACAAGAGCGCGTGCGTGCACACACACACACACACCACATGCCCATGCGCTAAATACATCCACACAATAAAATGGAAAAGAGAGAACAAGCCATTGTCATGGCAATCCCACGTCCCTAGGTCAACCCCTTTACAACAGAGAAATTTTTTATAAAACCACCAAAATATAGGTAAATAAAACAGATCTACGAGTCAAATACTTATTAACGCTAAAGCATATAGCTTACTTTAAAACAATTCATTGATATACATACTAGTTTCTCATTTATTAAAGATGAAGGCCAATTTGCATACTAATGAGATGGACGTGTTTATTTTGAAAAGAAGAAATAGATTCTTGGCTGAATAGTTGAGACTAAAAGACACAGGGTGTCCTAGTTTGCTTGCCGTTGCTAAGATGAAACACTGATCAAAAGCAGCTTAAGGAAGGAAAGGGTTTATTTGGCTTGCACTTCCAGGTCATCGTTCATTATTAAGGGAAGTCAGGGTGTGAACTCAAGGCAGGAATTAAAGCAGAAACTGGAGGAATGCGTGTTCACAGGCTCCTGCTCAGCCTTCGGTACAACCCAGGCCATTCCACCCACAGTGGACTGTGTCTTCACACGTCAATCATCAGCTAAGACAGTGTCTCACAGATACGCCTGTAGGTCAAGTGGATGTAGACAGTTCTTCAGGTCTCTTCTTCCCAGGTAATTCTAGCTTGTGTCAATAAAAACAAAAAACAAACAATAACCAGGACACACAGAGGCAGCTAGAATTCTAGAATTTTGATTTCTTAAAAACACAGAAGTATTTTAAGAGTGTGATTCCGTCTTTAGTCCCAGGCGTCGCAGCAGCTGATCGTGATTTGCCTCGTGCTCTCGTGAGGGTGTGATTTTGCCAGCTGCAGATAGTTTCTGCAATTGGAATTTTGGAATTCTGGGACCTTTTCAGAGGGTCCTGAGAGGTGGGGTTGTTGGTGGTAGGTTATTGGATGCCGTTGGTCATGGTTTGTTAAGCGGTCACATCCGAGGAAGAAACAAATTAGATATCCTGACAGCAAAGCTCAAACTTGCCCAGAGGAGCTCAATGCCCTTAATCAGCAGGAAGTAGTCTAACAATACCAACCCCGACTTTATTCAGGAATCTCTTTGCTTTCCTCACCTTTTTTCTC
Source organism: Pachyuromys duprasi (assembly GCA_028658305.1). Classification (NCBI taxonomy): domain Eukaryota; kingdom Metazoa; phylum Chordata; class Mammalia; order Rodentia; family Muridae; genus Pachyuromys; species Pachyuromys duprasi. Next base: position 53,095,415 of record CM053756.1, read on the forward strand.
ACCTATCTAGGGGGTTGAAACGGCAGAAGAAAAGGAGTGGAGACAGGATAAAAAGAGCCCATAAAGAAGCAAACACTGCTACACAAAGCATGTTCAATGTTTCTCCAGGCTGACAGATCTTGGTTTCATAACCATCAATACTAAGAACGCTCTTCTGTATTTGTACATTGGACAAAATGACAGGAGTATGTTCAGAGCCATTGCACAAATGGTTGTAAATTGTGTCCTAGTCTCAAGATAAAACTCATCTAGCAACTTTTTTTTTTTAAGTGAAATTCAAGTTAGCAACTAACAGAAAAAAAATGTAACTCAAGTACCCTGGCATAATAGAAACTAATTTGGTATTTACCTGCTGAGGAGAGACAGTGAGAAAATACCAAGCCTTTGTTTTCCCTAATTAAGCCATCGTGTTTCTATAAGAACAGAAAACTTCGTGTGTACAATAAAAACACTGCAGTTCGTCGAAGACAGCAGCCTGTCTGAGTCAGGGGGCTCCAGGCAACTCTTGTTGGTGCAGCATATATGTGGTGCAAAGTGTGTGGGTTGTGTGTTCAGACCCAACTTTGTAATGAGGTCATGAGATGCAACATGGACATGCAGCGGCAGCGACATCGAGATTAAAGGCATGTTTGGCTTTGAATGAATCTTTGCATGCTGCATAGTTAGAAGGCTTTTACCATCCAGGACCCTCAGGGGCGGGCTGAGTTGCCGAGGTCCTCACCTTCTTGAACTTTACCCGGAGGATTCAGTATCTACAGCCCAACCCAGAATGAGACATAGGCATGTTGTAAAATCATCGCCCTACCCCAAACAGAATCTGTCCTTCCTAGGATTGTGTGGCAGCCAGCAGCACTCGTGGGCACCAGGAGACCTTTTACGTACCATATGGCTATAGAATTAATAACATGCTGTAAGCAAAGATTGGAAAAGAGATTAGGGGACCCCACTCCCATAGTGGAACTATTAGGAAGGAAGGAAGCCTGGTGACAGAGCGGGGAGAATGGGGCCCAGGCCTCCTCTTAGATGCTGGGCAAACACCAGGCAAGGGAGCATCCCCGACCAGCTCAATGCGTCTGCTGTCGGCCATAAAGATGGAGCTTATTGGAGGAACAACAGCCAAGAATAACAAAATGACCTCTTCGGAGGGGACAAGGAGGCAGTTAATTACCCTCAACAAAGAAGGATGCGCAGGGCCACAGCAAGGAGATAGTCACCTCTACAGAGACTCCGGGCTTAGATGGGAAGAGGGAGGCCTCGGCTCCCCGCCCCTCTGAGGACGTATCTCCCTCACCTCACTAGCATAGGCCCACACATGCCCTGTGATGCCCGGGTCATGTTTGCACGACCAGGCCAAGCTGTTCCCACTCTGGTCTCCCTGACTGCTGAAGGTCAAAGCTCAGCCAGTCCTTGGGTGAGTCAGCCCCTCTACTTTCTGGGCCAGTGTTAATTGTAAAATGGGGTTCCTAACAGAAGCTACCTCATGGAGGTGGTGTGAGGATGCAGAGGGCTAGGGGAGTGTGTAGTCCAGGGCGACACTAGGGGACCCTGTGGTACAAGTCTGCCAGTGACAGGCTGTGCTGCGGTTTGCTCTCCCTAGCAGGCTCTGAGCCTCACACGCCCTCTGACAAGCCCCTGGCAGAGTGACTATTGTCCCCACAATAAGAGGGCATTCCCTGGCACCAGGTGGAAGGAGACCCTCACAGGGGACTCTGTGGTCCATCCATGCTGCTTCTGGTGACCTCTGGCACTGGTGGGTGGGCTGCCTCAGCCTGCCCATTGTGCTGGCCTCCAGGATTAGGACAGGGACTGTGTGTGTGTGTGTGTGTGTGTGTGTAGGGGAGCAGCCTCAGAATCCAGGGGGTGCAGCAACCAGGACCAGGCCTGCAGGCCCCTGGGAGCTGGGGTACCTGAGCTAGGGAAGGAAGCTGACACTGAGGACACTCTGGGTACATGTAGCCAGCCTCATGGAGAGGGGCGGAGACACACAGAGACACAGACACACACAGCAGTGCAGGCTTCCCCAGTCCTGCCCCCCACAAGGGAGCTACAGAGGCTGCCAGGGCTTGCAGAGCTCCTGGCTCTGGAGTTCATTAGATGGATTTCCACAGACACTAATTGCTCCCTAGCTTGGACCCCTCCTCCTTCCAGCGTCCCTCTTTCCAGGTCACCCAGAGCAACCTTCTCCGGCCCCCTGCTGACGTCAGACAAAGCCTCAGCTGCAGCCTGGATCCTTGATAATCTCAGACTCTCCGGGGGGGGGGGAAGTTTTCCCAGCAGGAGAGAGTGTCCAGCTCTGGCCCAGAGACCTTGGCCAAAGCAAAAGGACATCCGTGTGCTGACGTGGATCTGTAGCCAAACTGAGCATCCAGACTGTGGTTTCCTCCAAAGGGGGAGCCAGCTGCCTCTCTCTCTCTCTGAGCCCCCACTGCCTGGCCCACAGTAGGTGAGATGTGGACCTCCGAGTTCCACCCCCACCCCCTGACCTCTCCACCCCAATTCCCACAACCGCCAGCTCCAGTGAACAGGCTGGGCCAGCCTCCTCTCCTACAGGTGTTGACAGCAGGCTGGCCTCATACACTGTCTCTTCCAAGACACTGAGAGAGCTGGGCCTAACCACTCCCCCTCTGTGAGGAAGGGGAACTAATTGGGGCCCCGTCAGGATGCAGGTGTCTCACTGACCCAAAGAGAGGTTCCAAAGGGCTGCTTGCACAGTTGTGGCCAGGGTATGGCCACACAGGTGGGTTTCCACCCCAAAACCTAAGGGGACAGCCACAGAGACATGGCCCCAAGGTGCCATCCAGATTCACCGACCTCCCTTCCTCCCATCTCCCACCGACGCTGGTCTTTGGAAATGCCACATGCAAAAAGACTCAGAGCCTAGGGTGCCAGCCTTCCCAGAGCCCAGCGTAGCCTGGAGGTTGGCAGAGAGTGGGTTTGCTGGAACAAATGGAAGACTCCCAGTGTCCTGACATATGGTCAGGGCCGATTCAATAACAGCAGCATTGTTACTGTCCATTTGGCCTCGAGGGTCGTCTTGGGATGTCCGATTTGCTATCTGACTGTATCGCTGGCACGCATGGTGGGCGAGGGCCAGGTCCTTGGCCCCTCTGTCTGCTCGTTGCAAGCGCCAGGCACTCTGGAGGAAGGAACGATGGTGCCTCCCAGCGATGATGGCTCCACATTCTGCCACAGTGCTTAGTGCGTCTGACAAGCCGTCGCAATGATTTCGCTATGGCAGGCTTCATTAGAGCGGGAGCAGACGGGTCTACTTTATTACCCTTTAATTTGTTTATAGAGCCCTTGTTTGGTGTTCACCATCTTCACAAATAGAGACAAACGGGCCATCGCCTCCAAGCTGTGATATCCGTGCTGGGCGCCACACTTGCTTACCCTGATAGAGTCTAACACGCTCTGGGGTGAGGAGATGTCTCAGTCAGCAGTTCTGGCCGGGCAAACGCGAGGATCTGAGTTTGATTCCCCAGAACCCGTGTAAAAGCCAGGTGTGGGCATTCGAGTACAACCTCAGTGCTGGGGAGGGCAGGGTCAGGCAGGGTCCTTAGGGCTCCCTGGCCAGCTAGCCTTGTGAAACGGTGAGCCCAGGTTCAGCGAGAGATTGTGCCAGAAAAACCAAGGCAGGCGGCAAGAGCAGACATTGCATAAGTGATGCTGGCCTCCAGCTACACATGCAATCACACACATGCACACATGTATATGTACACATGTGTGCACATGCACATATACAAACACACATGCACACACATGTACATACACTTGAGCATGCACACACAAAGAATCTGACATTTTTTCTAACTATGTTTAGAAGGGAGAGGTGACAAGAAGTGTGGGACTGAGTGGCCCTAGGGGACATGTACCCCACTCTGGACTTCCTTCTCTGTCCTCGTTCTCAGTGAGCTAGGCTAGTGGACTCTCAGCCTCGGCAGCTCTGTTACTCCACGACTTCGTGCTTTCTCCACTCTGAAAGCCACAAGCCTCCAAGGACCCCCATTCTATCAGCTCCCCATGGTAACTTGTTAAAATAAAGACCACAAGTCACCAAGTGAATTTTGAGGAGGGGTCAGATTAAACGAAGAATACCCCTCCGGGGGCATGTCAGACCCTTAATGCAGAAATCATAAATCAGGGGACTCCCCCACCTGATGGCCATTCCTCTTTAGCCCTACAGGGTCAGCCTCTCCACACCCTTAAAGTGGGGGCGGTGGGGCCCCTGTGCTGGGTTGCTTTGAGGTTTACAGTCTTCATGATCATTCAGAAGAGAAGATAGAACCCACACAGCTCCTTAGCTGCAGCTGCTGTATGTGGCAGTGGGGATAGTTCGTGTGTGTGTGTGTGTGTGTGTGTGTGTGTATACATGTGTGCTCTCATGCACCCTCCGAGGGTCAATCTCAGGTGTTGATTCTCAGGAGTATCCACCTTGGTTTTTGAGACCTGGAACTTGTCAGGTAAGCTAGGCTGACTGGTCATCGAATGCCAAGGGTCTGCCTCCCTAGCACTGCGGTTCCAAGTGCACAGCATAGCAGGTTTCCCCTACTTTATGGATGAGGAAACTGAGACATGGAGGGACTGTGGCCATGGTTGCACAGCTGTCGAGTGGAAGAGGCCAGGTAACAATGCAGATGTCAGACCCCTCCTTTCTGCTGTCTCCCCAGGGAAAAGACAGCATCTCCCGGCAGTCTGAAGTAAAGGAGTCTGCAAGGCTGCTGGAATTCATTCCATCGCTAAGGGTTTCAAGTCACAAAGACTATTATTGTGAGGAGCGAAGAAGGAACAGGACTGTCCTGTTGAGTGTCATGAAACCTGCCTTTTGGCAGAATTCTCACTGACAGAGGCTGGCGGGAGAGGGCACATCGCTTTGGCTGGAGGATGGAAGAAGGATGTTTGAGTCATGGCCCTGAGGTACTGTTTCCCCGAAAACATCCTCCTGGCTGTTCTTCTCCACTCTCCCTTACGTATAAAGCCCCCGAAGCCCAGAGACGCTGGGTGACTTTCTAGGGGTCACTCCCAAGTTCTCAGGAAGGCAGGCCCCCTCAATTCAGGGGCTGTTGAATAGCCTATCTGCCGTGACATTATGTTCTCAAGGAGACTGAAGCCGAAGAGGAGGCCCAGAGGCCCACCCGTTGGCCAGCTGAGGGGCCAGACCCTGCCCCCTCCACAGCCTCAGCACAGCCAGGGGCTATTTTCTGCCTAAATGTAGCTGTCACAGTAGGGCTCCCACTTAAAGGTTTAAACTGGTTTTCCTCAAGAGGAAAAAGGAAAGGCCAAACACCCACCAATCCTTTTGTTTGGAGTGTGTGTGGGGTCGGGGAGGGGGGAGGGTGGAAGGGGGGACCCTCTCACCCCCTCAGAAACTCCTAATAACCCTCCCCTTCACTCTAGGAAAATGAAAATGGCTCCCTACCTGCCTCTCCTACCACCGTTTAAGCTAATGGAACCGGCAGAGGGGCCGCCTGCCTCTTTGTCTGTTCGCCCATCCTCCACCTCTCTGTGCAGGATACGGATGTCCCCACCCACCCAAGGCATCGCAGGACCAGAGGGGGAGGACCTGGAAGCAGGCATTTCCTAGCAGGTAGCCAGGGAAGGGTCAGGTGGAGCTGGAGGCGGGGGCGGGGGTGGGGGGCTCTTCCTGGGGTCTGCGCTGGAGGCTTTCCACCAAGAGACGGCAGCAGCCTAGTACAGCTAATTCCCCTCCCCTCGCCACAGCTGAAAACCCACGGGGTTTTCGCAGCATATTTGTGTATCTGGCGCTTTCTGTTCTCGTCCCCGTAGGGACCGTCAGCGACTCGGAGAAAAAGAAGCATCGTGGTCTCCCACAGTTTCAAAGTCAGTTCCAGAGTCGTTAGTAAATTAGCTGGGGCATCGGGGAGGATCAGGTGGGGTGGACCCCTCATAGTGGAGAGGCCCCTCTAGAAGCGGCTTCTGTGAGTCAGGAGGAGGAACAGACACTCTAGGGACTGAGGACCCGTGGGGGGGGCAGGGCAGCTCTAGGGGACCAGTACCCAGGATTGGGGGGAGGGGGAGGACATGCTGCCTTTCACCCAGGGGAAGGAAGGACACTAGGCCAGGCTTTCAGCACAGCCTGGGTTCCCCACTTTCTGAGGAAGGGCCAGATGCTGTTTCCTGAAATAACTGGAAGGAACCTCCACCAAACCAATTCATTCACCTCCCAGGAAGACCACAGCAGCCACCAGGTGGAAGTCAACACTGGAGGGGGGGGGGGCGGGGGGTTGCTGTCAGACTGGA
>CM053756.1:53102172-53238827 GCA_028658305.1 Pachyuromys duprasi
TCCCCTCAAGTGTGTTCCTGCTGGGCGCTGAAGCCTCAGAGGCAATTGACTAGATTTCAGTCAGAAATCCATCTCTCTTTAAGCACAGCGTCGGATGAAAGCAGAGGTAACCTGCAATCCAGAGGCTGAAGGGGGAGCTGAGACGGCCCGCCTAGCCCAGCCCCCAGAAGGGCAGAAACTCCGGGACAACTAGGAGATGGCCTCTTTCCCCTCCTGTCCCCACCCAGCTCTGCCACAGACCCAATCTTGAACCTGGCGGCAGGGAGGCGGAGTGAAGGAAGGTTTGTTAACCAGCTGTGGCTGATGGAGGTCGGGGTAGGGTCCCTACACCACCGAGGCTCCCAGAGACCCAGCTAAAGACTCACAGGAGTTCTTAAAGTCAGTGGAGAGTTACAGGGTGAGGCTTTCTTTCCATCCACCCATCCCCACCCTCTTGGCCAGCTGCCCCTGCGGCCACTGGTCCCTCCCCGAGGCTGGACGGCGGTCAGGAAAGGGTCACTCCAAGAGGGAAGGGCTGCCGCCTGATCCTCTTTCTTGGAGGCCCCGCAGGGCGGGCAGAGGAGGGGCTGCAGGGACAAGGAGGGACCCCACAGAGCATCGCTGGTAAATAATGCACGCCTCCCGGGCCTGGCAGGTAGCGCGTATCAAAGTAATACCGCGAGACGGATTGCAGTGTAATCGCCATAATTTAGGGCCCCGTGGGTGAGGCCGTTTCGGCAAAGCTGCACACCCGGGTGGGCCAAGGTGACTGGAACGTCGCTTGACCTCTGGATTTCCTCCAAGCTAAGCGAGGCCATAAAAAATTCAGAAGCCCAGGCTGTCTCCCAGCAAATGGGGTGTGGGTAGAGAGATTGTTCCATCCGTCTAGACCCAGGAAGGATGGATGTCCCTGGGCCCGAGGAGAGAGAGATGCGCCAAACCGAAGCCACCTCTTCCGAGCGCCTGAGAAGCCCCACGGATGTGAGCCGGTTGCCCGGCCTTCTAATGATATTTTCGTCAGAGTTCATGTGGCTCCGGCTGGGATTCCAGGCCCTAGGTGGCCAGGTCCCTCCCAGGCGGGGAGAGTTCTTTGGGAGTGCAGAGCTGGTGAGGGGCGGTGTGTTTGAACCAAACTTCTCGATGGGAGTCAGCTGGAAGCAGGCAGCGCCCCCTACTCTCTGCTCCTGGTGACCTACAGGGTGATATTCATGAGTTTCTCTCGAGGAAAGACAAAGAAATAGAAAAACTTATCAGACTCTGCAGCCCTGTCAAGTTGCATTAGTGGCCAGCCTCGCCTCAGCCGCCCCACCTTGCGTCTGGGGCAGGGGCGGAGGGGTGGGCTATTTTGTGAATTCTTAGAGGTGCCCTCATCCATCCATTACGTGGGCCCGGAGGCTCCTATTCCCTCTTCACCCCTCTCTAAATCATTTTATGTTTTGCAATAAAGAGATACCCCAGGTTCCAAGCTTCCCCGGGGTTGGCAATCTGCTGATATGTGTCCTCCCCTAGCTCCATGCCCCACCCCCACCCGTGGCTGCTTTGATGTGGCCTGGGTGTGGGCTTGAGAGCCAGCAGCAACCTTAGATGAGGTTCTGATTAAGCAAGTTGCAGAACATCCTTCTGACAGAACATTCCACGGCAACAGAAATAAGGGAGATTTATGCGTGCGTGGACGCCGAGAGATGGCCAGAATATATTGTTAAGCAGAAAAGGCAAGTTGCAGAATAGCATTGGAAGTACAATCTCATTTGCGTTTACGTTTTTAAATAAAGGCTGTACATATTCACAAGCTTGCCTGTGCATAGGAAATGTCTGGAGGGGAAAACAGAATGTTGACAAGACTGGCCCCAGGGGGAAGGGAAGCGTTTGACCCTCTCATTCCTGGCTTCTTTTTTTTTTTAACTGTTAATTCTTTTCCAACAAATAATTTTATTAGTTCTGTAATGTAAATATCAATATCTTTTTTAAAAAATGAGGAAGAAACCTGGCCCAACCCCTTCATGAGCAACGAAGTGTCCCAGCCCACACTGCACTCACAGCTCCTCCTCAGCCCGTTCCTGGACTCTCCCACCGGGCCTACAGCCCTGTCAGCCCAAACTACAAGGCCCCTTGACAGAGGTGTGACCTGATAAAAGCAAGGGTCCAACGACAAGAGTGAGAGACCACAACTTTGGGGCAGCAATACCCACGAGGCTAAGGGAACATGGAGGAAGAGAGGGTGGAAAGAATGTAAGGCCAGAGGATGAGGCCCTCCGGACACGACCTTGCATGCACAAACTCACAGCAGCAGGGTCCCCTGGACAAGATGGAGCCGAGATTAGTCAGAATCCCAAGCAGGCAGCGGTCAGTGAATTAGACCGAGGAGAGCGAGAAGGTGGGACAGGGGTGTTTTGGGGCAAAGGGGCAGTAGGAGGGGCAGTTCCCCAACTGGCCTGATCAAGATACATTGTATTCATTTATGAAACTGTCCAAGGACAAAAGATTCAGAAAAGGAAAGTGGGAGAGTGTTGGAAGCCCAGCTGAGTTGGCTACCTTTGTCTACAGCTCTGACCTCACCTAGGCCCAAACGACTGGCTTCTCCCTGGCCCTGCTTGCCCACTTGGTAACTGAAGGCCTCCTGTGACTAGCCATCTTGATTTGTCCAGGAATGAGAGGGCTCTCGGGATGGGATGCAGGATTTTCAGTGTTAAACCCGGGACAGCAGGAGGCAAACAGGGTGCAAAGGGAAGACCCATCCTTGCCTTGCCAGACCCACAGAAAGGTTTGGCAGAGACAGCTTTTAATCACTCAAGGGGGAAGCTTCTGGAAGGTGGGCTCTTGGTTAAGCCAGCAGAACCCCTGCCATGGCTCCTCTGAGGACTGTGGGGTAGCAAGGGTTAATTTGTTAGCTTGTGGCTTGTCTGTTGCATGTCCTCTCCCCTCTGTACACACATGCACACACTAGCGAGTGTGAACGCATGCTCGCGGCCTCCAGCGTTTCTCAGCGCACTGAGAGGTGCATTGGCCAGGGCCCATCTACCCCAGCCCAGAGCCCACTGTCACTTCTGAGCAACATAATCCTCAAGAAATTCCAAAGCCTTTAATTACACACAGGGTGCATAGCAATCTCTCATCTCTCCCTCCCCACCCCAGGAGACAAAAAGGAAATTTCACACCCTACTGAACTCCGCTTGGCTCACTCTCTTTGATGCCAGCCTGGGGTTAAAAAGCAGGGACAGGCCCTGCTTGCCTCCTCCAGGTCCTGATTCCTTCCCTGATGTTGAGATTCAGAGCATGCATCTTTAAAGATGATAATCAGGACGTTCTGTCTTCCATGCCGATGAGTGCCCCCACCTCCCGCCCCCTGGCTCCTGCCCTGCAGCACCCGGGGCTCTGCAGCCTGCCACCCTCCCACGCCCGGGCACACCCGAGCCTGGTCACCCTTGGGAGGCTGGGAGATATACAGGAAAGGGCCAACACTGGGGAAGATTCAGGTCGGTTCCCAGGCCTGTCGCTTGGTAGCTTCGTGGCTTGAAGTTCCTTTCCCCCCCTCTCTGGTCATGGGTTTATCCATCCATAAAGTGAAGGAGCCTCCTGGGCGTGGTGGTACATGACAGGAATCCGGCACTCAGGAGGAGGAGACAGGACCTTCGCGGGAGATACCTGGGGTCAAATAACTGTCTCTTGGGGTTGTCTGATTTCCTGGTACCCAGCTCCAGTACCAGGCAACCTGGGAACAGAGTGGGGGGAGGAAGGCAAGTGATCCTTGTTACACTAGAATGTGCATACAATGCCCCGCTGTCCCTCCCTTCATATGACTTTGAAACTTGTCCTGTGTGGTCCCCGGATGTGTGGCATGTCACAGAATTGAGCCCCAGGAAGGTAATGGCTTGTCAGAACAGCACCCCTCTCCATCCTGCCTCTGCAGCCCAAGATCACCCTCCAAACCACTTCTCCCCAAGTCCCATTGCTGGTATTGGTTTGCAGCATTAGGGTCAAACCCCAGGGCCAAGTTCTTGCTAGGCAAACACCCTCCCACTGTGCCTACCCCTCAGCCCCCTGCCACGGGGTACTGAGTAAACATCATCTTCCCTCTTTATAACAGCCTCCCAAGTACAGATGCTTCTCCCCAAGACATAGGACTGTGGTGGCTAAATGCCACAGAGCCCTGGAGCGACTCAGATCGGGGGTCCTCTGCCTCTGCTGCCTGCTTGTCCTCGCCTGGAGGATGCCTTCCTTCGGGCCTGTGGGAGCAGCTACTTGACTCCAGGCGGGGACAGGGGTAGGGAGTGCATGGAACTGGGCCATCTGGGAACGATCTTCTTCTCCAGTCACTTAGAATCTCCCCAAGCCCCTGAGGGGCACACCCCCTGGTCAGAGCAATCAGACATCTGACAGTACAACCCAGTTTAAGTGCCAACACATGGAGACCCCTGGGGGAAAAGAGAGGCCTCCCAAGGTACAGGGGATGGACTGAGTTTCTGCCGGTCCCCTGAAGGGTGCAGTGCCTTCCTGGACCCCAGCTGAGCCTCCCCTTGGCTCCTGGAAGTGTGTGCTGCTGGCAAGTGTGATGGGCCATCTGCCTAAACCTGGGGGGAGCCACAGATTCCTGCCCCCTCCCCCCAACACAGAGACCAGGCTGAGTACAGTTCCTAGAAGTCTTCTGCTTATGGAAGCTTTATATGTGCACGGTCCCAAAGCCACACAAGCCTTCCTCACCCCCCTGGGCCCCCGTTTCTCTCCCTGAACACATCTGCCGCTCATGGTGATGGAAGGAATCCTGTTTCATGGGATAGAATGACACCCCACACACATCTGTGAGCGCAGAGAGGCCACCACTCAGATCCTCTCTTCCCTCCTGGAATAATAACACATCCCGGAGGCCTTTCTGTGTGGTGTGTACAGGAACTCCCTCGTTCCTCTTTTTTTTTTTTTAATTCCTTTATACAGTGCTCTGTCTGCATATATGCATTCTCACCAGAAGAGGGCCCTAGATCTCATGATAGATGGAGCCACCAGGTGGTTGCTGGGAATTGAACTCAGGACCTTTGGAAGAACAGACAGTGCTCTTAACCATTGAGCCATCTCTCCAGCCCTCCCTGGTTCCTCTTTATGGCTGTATAGTACTCTCTGCCCCATGTGTGATGTAAGCACTCATAGTGCACAGAGCACTTGAGTTATTCCCAATCTTTGCTCATACAAAACCTTCACCCTTGGAAATATAACTACAAGAGGATAAACTTCCTAACTATATGTCTATAGTTAGGGTTACTGAGACAAAGAGTATGCACAGTTGTGACCCTGAAAGATGGGGATTAATTTATACTCACTCTACGTGTACGTCACTCTGAGGCCAACCCAGTGTCATGTAGGAAGGACTGTGGCTGACTTCGGTCTCACAACCCCAAAGAAGGGTTGGATTGTTGTCCTTGACCGATGAGAACCTGAGATTCTCTTTTGCCCAGACAGCCCTTCCACTGAGGGTTCGTCCCGGGTCAGGCTGAGGCTCCACGCATGCCTTACACTCATTCGGATTTGTCTTCCACACTAACACGGCAGCGGGCAGCCGCTATCATTGCCTCGCTTCACAGATGAGCTGGGTTTTCCCAGCACCACACACCCAACAAGTGTTCGATTCCTCGGTATAACTCTAACGCCCAGGCTACCCCAGCTTTCCAGTGACTTTTGCTTTGCCTTGTATGTGCCCCAAACTCCTCTGAGGACGAAACAAAGTCCCCCCCCCCACCGTATTAGACCCACAATTGAGCAGAGATTAGCGGAAAGTCAGAATTGGGAAGGACCATAAAGGCTTTTGTTGTTGGGGGTTTTGTCTTTGTTTTTCTGAGACAAGGTTTCTCCGTTGTAGTCTTGGCTGTCCTGGACTCACTTGGTAGACCAGGCTGACAACTCACAGAGCTCTGCCTGCCTCTGCCTCCCTGAGTATCAGGATTACAGGCATCGCCTGGCTCCATAGAGGGTTTTTAAAGGTTGTTTTCTGAGGCTGGTAAGATGGCTCCGTGAGTAAAGGCACTGATGAGCTGAGTTCCATCCCTAGGACCCACATGGTAGGAGGAAACTGACGTTGGCAGTTGTCCTCTGATTTCCACATGTGTGCGACACACACACACACACACACACACACACACACACACACGCACACGCAAATATAATTGTTAAAACCTTTCAAAGGAGACATTTCCTGCCCTGGGGCACAGAGGGAGGGGATGGGAAGGTGGTGAGGGCCATGGTTCTGTTTGTCCTGTGCTCGCTAGCGGGAAGGAGGTGGCTATTCAGCTGTCCTACCTCTCATGGGAAAGTCTCATTCAACAAAGAATTGTTCTTCCCCAAAGGCCCATGGTTTCCCTTATTGAGAAACCCCAGAATCATTTTACTGAGTTACTAGGAAAGACCAGGAAAAGCCCTGGACATAGGACCAGCAGAGGGCAATGCTAGGCCAACATGGGCCTGATGGCACCAGAGGCTGAACTCTGCCTGTCTCTGCCATTTGCGCATGTGTGTGGGAGGAGGATCTACTGTATACTGAGGATCATCTAAGCTCTGTGCCTCCAGCTAGAGAGAGGGAGATGAAAGCAGAAATTAAATGGGGCAGATCTGGGAAGAGAGAGAGAGAGAGAGCGCGAGAGAGCGAGAGCCCAGGAGCGAGCAAGCAACTCCCAGCAGGGGCTTTCTGTCTATTGCAGCCTTGGCCTTAGGGAGCTCCAGGCTCTCAGAGGAGGCACAATCTGCCGGGCTGATCGCTTGCATATTTCAGGATGCAGATTATATTCTCTGCCCACAGTGCCTTTCTAGGGCCATGGAGACCCCAAGTTCGGCAGCTCAAAGCTCCCTGTGGGCTTTCCCTGCCCCCATGTCCTCAGTTATTGAGGGATCCCTCACTGCAGGGGCTAAGGCATCTCTTCAAGTTCCATGCCAGTGTCAAACTTTGGGATGGATGAAAGAATGGATATATAGATGGATGAATAGACAGGTGTGTGGGTGGGTGGGTAGGTGAATGAATGGGATGGATGGTAGATGGATGGGTTGGTGGATGGATGGATGGGTGGATGGATGGATGGATGGGTTGGTGGATGGATGGATGGATGGATGGGTTGGTGGATGGATGGATGGGTGGATGGATGGATGGATGGATGGGTTGGTGGATGGATGGATGGATGGATGGATGGATGGATGGATGGATGGATGGATGGAATGATGATGGCCTGTTTGAGCAAGCTGAAGGAAAGAGGATATGGCCTCTTAGCTCCCTGGATGAGGCTCCATAACGGTGAGTAATAGGGCTATTGTTGTCCCCATATTCCGAGGAAGAAACTAAGGCTCAGAGAAACAGTGTATTTAGTTCTGTACTACCCACTGCCGCTAAGTGGCAGAGTCAAGCCTTGAGCCTAGATAGTCTGGCTCTGGATCCAAGGTGTTCATCGTATATCAGTTACAAAGACTCCAGCTGGGGATAAAGTCCAAGCCATTCATCCTGGGAAACAGGATAGATAAGGAGGCTGGAGCTCCTATCTCCTGACCTCCAGTCCGCGGCTTCAGCCCCGCCCACTCACATCGCCTCCTTCCGCGACCCACAACCGCAGGCACTGCTTCCGCCCACAGAATGTGTGAGCCGGGTGGACGGACAGCGTCCCCTCCTGGAGCCAGCCAGAAGTGCAGGCTGACAGTAGACTTGGCCCCTCAGCTCCTGGCCTGTCCCAGCTGAGTGGACTCTGGGCGGGAAGCCAGCTGCAGCCTGCAGTGCCCTCTCTCTGCTGCTCCTCCTCCCTCGCCCGAGTCACACTCCACATGCTCAGGTTCCTTTGTGGTGGGTGTTTTGATTAATTTTATTCTAATTAATTCAGTAATCTCAAGCTGTTTGCAAAATCTGCACCAAGCTCTGCTCTGTGATGGATCTGCAGGAGCGGCTGCAGACAAGCTGGTTCAGCTGAGTTGGAGGGATATCTGTGTATGTGCGTGTGCGTGCGTGTGTGTGTGTGTGTGTGTGTGTGTGTGTTGTATGTATGTAGGATGGGAGGGTCCAAGGCACTGCCTCTGACTTCTCACTGTCACTGAGGTTTCATGGCTAGAGAACAGGGACCCTAAAGGTTTTTTGTTGTTTTGTTTTTTGAGGCAGGGTTTCTCTGTGTAGCCCTGGCTGTCCTGGACTCCCTTTGTAGACCAGGCTGGCATCAAACTCACAGAGATCTACATGCCTCTGCCTCCCCGAGTGCTGGGATTACAGGCGTGCCCCACCACATCTGGCTCTACCTCTTTTCCTTGATGGAGCCACACGGGCTTTTCCCCAGTCGCTCTAACATGATCCCTTAGGAAACAGCTGTGGAAGCTTGCCTGGCCACCACCTGGGCACCCAGAGCAGCTGGGCACCGGCTTAGGAAGTGGTACAGACCCCACTTCCTAACAGCAGGGGGCAATACCCAAGAAGCTAACCAGACTCCATGCTAGCTGGGGACCTGGGAGAGGTATTGTACTTCTCTCTGCTACCCCCAACACACACACACACACACACACACACATGTGTAATTGGAAAGTGAGGGCTGGCAAATGCCTCAGCTGGTAAAGGCTCTTTCCGCCCAGTCTGACCCCTGGGATCCATGTGGTAGAAGAGGACCAACTCCCACCACTTGTCCTCTGACCCCATGCACACACGGTGGCACGTGTGTGTGCACACACACACATTTTAAAAATGTTTAGATACTAGTACAGGGTGTCTATTATTATAGCTAATCCTCCCTTTTTTTTTTTTGGAGAGAGACTCTATGAATCCTGGGATTATGGGGAACACTCCCCCATGTGCCCTTGAACCCCTACTTCCAAACACCAGGACAGTAGGAATTGAAAGCGGTGTTTAGCTAAGTGCCCAGAAGTAGCCGGTCCACTGAGGACCCTGGAGGAGCAGCTCTTTGACCTCCTGGTCAGGGAAAAGCCCTTCCCGGGAACCTTCCTCAGTACCCTAGACAGCTCCCGGCAGCCCCACATCTCAGGTTCTCCCCTCACCAGGGAGGGGCATCTTCAAGCTCCTCCCACAGCTGAAAAGACAGAGCACCTTCTAGCAACCCTAGTGGTACCTGTCAGAATGCAGAGCCTTCTATGACTCCCACCAGTCTGTCCCTATTTCTCTACCTATGCCCCCTCTCTGCCATTCTGAACCCGGAGTGCTCTCTGCTCTCTGTCATATTTCGTATCCCCCCCCCCACTTTTCTCATTCCGTGTGTACTATATTTGACAAATTTTCCCTTGAAAACCTAAGTTGTTATGTTTCTTGATAATCTTGACCATTGGTCTCTCTCAGAAGTGGGACTGCAGAGTGAGGGGGCCCTGGCTGGGCATCTCTCATTCCTATGGGCACAGAGGCAAGCCTGTGACTGCCAACATCAGTCAGAACACGAACTTCAAAACTCAGTTTTAAAAGCTCACCAGCTGGAGCTGGGTGTGGTGGCACCTGTCCAAAGATCTCAGCACTTGGAAGGTAGAGGCAGGAGGATCAGGAATTCAAAGTCCTCATTTGGCACGTAGGGAGTTCAAGGCCAGCCTGGGCTACTTGAGACCGTGTCTCAAAAAAAGAAAAGAAAAGAAAAAAGGCATGATGGCATACACCTATAATTGTAGGACTCAGGAGGCTGAGGCAGGTGGATGTCTCTAATTCAACTTCCAAGCCAGCCAGGACTACATAGTGAGACTCTGTGTCAAAACCACAAACGTATGTAAATAACTAACAACAAAAGGAAGAATGAACAAATTCCCCAGTCTTCCCGACTGTCTCTCCAGACCCCACTCTCCTTGAGCCCATCCCCCTCCTCCACCAGATGGACTCCCAGCTGCTAGGGACAGGGTACCCCACTTAGTACCAGCACCCAGCTCAGGCCAGGAGCTTGGGAATCCCGTCCAGCCGGGACCGAAGCTTCTAGGCTTACTGATAGCTCAGATCTTGATGTCCTTGGCTGGCCTAGAGTGGGGTCTCCAGGGCACACTGGTGACAGCACACACAGTTGTCACCCTCACCCTCTTGGCCCCGCCATCCCCTGCTTCATTAATGGCGACAGCCTCTCCTCATCTCCCTTTCTTAATGGCTGAGTTCTGAACCAGAGCCGTGGAACAGGCTTTGTGCAATTACTGCCCACCCCCACCAGCCCAGATCACTGCGCCTGGGGGATTAGTGTCAGGAGATTTGCTGGGTAATGGGTTCCGGGCAGTAGGACACGGGCCCTCAGGCCCTCGACTGGGACATAATTACGAGGGTTACACTGCCTGGGCCCAGCCACAGCCACAGAGCTTGGCAAGCAGGTGTCTGCCCGCCCGGGGTGGGGCCCGGGGGCCCCATTCTGTGGAATCTTCTTCCCTTGCTGTAAATATATATGACACGGGATGGTTTTCCTCTCCCTTTTCCCTCTCCTTTCTTTCTGTTAGCAAACACTGCAGACCCTCGTGAGTCACAAAAGCTTTGTGATATTACACAAGGCATATAGGAGAGAAACTCCATATTTCCGCCTGTCAAAGGTTTGGTTTTCTTATTTATTTACCAGCGTGCCACTGGGTAAATTGAACCCTGAACAATATTAAAAGGAAATAAACATATCTCTCACTTGCTCACGGACCCAGCGCTCACGAGGGAGCTGGGCTAGCGACAAGCCTTCCAGGCTGGGGACAGAGTCACGGCTGGGAGGGGGCAGAGGGGAGGGCCCCTCCTCACCACCAGCCTGCAAGACCCACGGTGGACACACACGGCCACACAGCGCCCCCTACAGCTCCCAGGTGGCAGGACCACCCCTCCAGCCAGTCACAAAACACACATACACACCGGCAAATACTCAAAGCCCAGGAGTGAAAGGAAGGGCCCCTGCCCACCAGGTCCCTCCCACCCTGAAAACCTTGATAGATGAGTTTTGCTGAAGCCTCTATGTATTTTAAAGGTGTGTTTTAAACTTGCTAAATTTGGGCCACTGAATTTTGGCAAAGGTGCTTGCCTGATGACCCTTGACCTGATGACCCTTGACCTGATGACCCTGGTCCGAGCACTGGCTCCCACCTAGTGGAAGGAGAGAAGTAGCTCCTGAAAGCTGTCCTCTGGAATGTCACGGTGCGCACTCATGTGTACACACACGCTCGCGCACACTGGGTACATAGATTAAATATTTAATAAGTTAGAATGAATTAGAGATTGGGGGATGTCAACACTAGCCTACCTGTCCCCACCTGCCTCCCATCCCCTGTAGCAGGTGGTGATTACAGAAATGCCACCGCAGCCCGGGGGCAGTTGGGAAAGTGGGATGTGGCTCAGCCGTGTCATGGTGAGGACCAGGGGCACTCAGCAGCACCGGTGCCGACTGCGGGCTCCAGAGTTATTCTGCCTACATTTCAGTCTCAGAGCTGTCGCGCAGAAGCTGTGTGGCCCATCTGCGCCTGGGTTTCCTTATTTGCCAAACAGAGGCTTGAATGCAGGCAACAGGAGCCCGCACCTTTGATCCCAGCATTGGGGAAGCAGAGGCAGCAGGATCTCTGTGAGTTTAAGTCAAGCCTGATCTACATAGTGAGTTCCAGGCCAGCCAGAGCTACATAGTGAATTCTGTCTCAAAACAAACAAAAAAACAAATAAATAAAAACAAAAGCAAACAAACAGATTCCAGGAGTTTGGACCAGAGCAAGCAGGTGAGGAGTCAGGGGGGCTTGAAGCATAACATCTGGCTGTCATGGAAGCCCAAGGGGTATGCTCCCAAGGTCTGGGCTCCCCTCTTTCCAAGGACCACTGTGTCCTGTAGGAAGAACAGCACCAGGTGGTAGAAAGCTTAGGCATCTGATGGTAAAAGGGACAGGGGGACCAACCAGGAAGGCAGACACTCAACACTGGGCTTTTCTGGGTGGCCAGCCATACCCGATGGGGTTATAAAAACCCTAGATCAGCACAACTGGGTGGTCTCTTCACACTGCCTTCTCTAGTCATATAACTTCTCAGCCAGGAACATGGCCGCACAGAATCAGAACTATATTTGCTGGCTTCCCTTGCAGCTAAACATGACTGTATTATTAAGTCCTGAGCAAAATGGTGTAGAGAAAAAGGCCAGATAAGAACTTCTGGGATTCCTTCCCCTCAGGTGATTAGAAGGTGGATGTAATGGCTGGACTCAGAGCAGCCATGTTGGTCTATGAGGAGACCTTGTCATTAAGGTCATTTATTATATAAATGACTAGTTGTCGGAAGACTACATGGAATAGAGCCACCATGTCAGCTCTGGACTGTAGAGACTTGTAAGTTATAAAGAAAGCAAGCTTCTAAACTATGTAAGCCAATGATGGAGGGGTTGCTACCTATCAGCGTGGCTCATGTGGTTCCCAATAGATTCCCACACAACACTGGGGAGGCAGTCAAGGACACAGGTAACTCCACGGGAAGGAGGCAACGGGTTTGCACACAGTTCTATGAGAGAAAGAAGACATGGAGCCGTGGCACACAGCTTTAACCCAGAGCATGGGAGGCAGAGGCTTTGGATCTTTGTGAGTTTGAGGCTAGCCTGGTCTATGTACATAGAGCAACAACAACAAATATTCACAAAGAACAAGATTCTGGGGCTCTGGCTGGGTAGCTGGGCTGGCTGGTAAGGCTCCAGTGTGGGACCAGAGTTGGCTTGGACATCATGGGAAGGCCTGGGGTGTGTGCGCCGGATGCCTGGTATCCTATATAGCACATTTTTAACCGCAACGTCAACTCTGTGAGCTGAGTTGTACGGTCTTCCTTTCCCAGGAGGCAGAGAGCAGGCTCCGAGTCTAGGCCACTTGCTCAAGGCTGACAGCAGCGGACGGCAGAGCTGAACTGGAACCTAGACAGTGGAACTTCAGCCTGTGTGTCCCTGCGACGCAGTCTCCCAGGGCCACAGTGCCAAGGGGACACCCTCAGCCCTTTCTCGTCACCTGACCTGGCCTCCTACATCCCCCTTGGAACACTCTGAGAACATCAGGCTTAACCAATACGGGGGTTTGTTTCACTTTTTTCCTGTGGGGAAAGCATGGGATGGCGCTCCCCAAGGAGGCAGAGACCAGAAAACATGCTAAAGAAGAGCCCCTGAGTTTCCTTAAAGGCCCTTTTACATTTCCAGGGTCACAGTCCACCCAGACTGTTTATACATGAGTCTGATTTTTGTGTGATCATTTGTAGGCCCCATTAGTCCTGCTGGTACAGATGAGGCCCAGAGAAGGTAAGTAATCCTCCCTAGGTTGCCCAGCTCATAAACTATGGAATTTTGAAACCCACTCCAGTATGCACCAACCTAAGCCCACTTAAAGCTGCTTTGGGCCTATGGTTGCTCCCCTGGGATCTTCCCAGATCTGTGACAGAATGACAGAATTCTGTTCAGCTGTGGCTGCCTCCTCCCCTCTTCCCTCCCCTCTCCGTCCCAGCCTGCTGCCACAATCTGTAGCCAACATATGCCTTCAAAAGGCAACAGGGCAGCCGTCTACTGCGGTTTTAAAATATGTAGTAGTATTCTGCAAGGGCTGAGAGCCGGCTACTGGGAACAGCTCTCAATTTACTTAATCCCAGCACGTTGGAAAATCATCTTCAACTAGAATCTGAGAGCCTTTGAACACCAGAGACCTTGGTGAGCTGTGTCCCTGTCTCACGAAGGAGGCTTTTCTCTTGCCTATAAACTCAGCCCTTCAATGCCCCAAAGCTTCGAGGCCCAGCACTCTCCTTCGGGAGCCTCGCGTTGCTGGCCCTGGGCCTATCGGGTCTAGCCAGGGCCATTTTCAGGCCAGGCTGGAGTGTTCCTTGGGGCTAGATGCTAGGGCCCTTGCTTCCCAAGGTCTTTCCCAGGAAAAGCCCCAAATGTAGTTCCAGTAAACCAGTAAACTGATAAGCAGACAGGACATCGTTGCCCGCTGCAGGGTTGAGCCAGACGGGGCAGCCAGATTCAGGTACACAGATTTAAAACCAACGTCAACAGGCCGCTAGGCATCCTGGGAGCCCGGACACTGTTTCTATATGAAATTTTCAAACCCTGTGGCTTTCAGGATTCTGGTTGGTGGGGGTGGGGGCCGTGGTCTCCAGATGCCGAGGCTGGGAGCAGCCAGGGACAAAGGCTGCTGTCCTAAACTGTCTTTCATCCTTACTGGCTCTCTGGTCTGCTGCCTCGCATCAAAATCCTGGCTCTCCAATGGCTGGGGTGGGGGGGAGTCTTTGATACTTGCCGCACAGATGTGGACAGCTAATGACAAAGGAAGTCAGTCCTAAGGGACCTGGGCCTTTGTTGAAGGCACCCAACCACAGGGAAGCAGCCCCCGAATACTTCTCAGCGAAGCTGCCAAAACAGGGAGGGAGGCCACGGGCAGGCATCAGGTGCCCGGGGTGGTGGCTGGCTGAGTTCTATGGATGTCACCCAGCAGCCAGTAACATGCAGGGAGGTCTGGCAGACACTGTCCATGTACCCAACTCTACCCTGCCTTCTCCAGCCAGCTCAGTTCCCAGACAGGCGGAACTCCATCCCACGGAGCCCAGGAGGCCAGGGTGAGGACCACAACAGAAATGCCTGACCGCTGAAAATAGATGATCGGTGAGGCTCTCCAGCGGGGAAGCCTGAGGCGCCCTTTCCTGAATGGCACCATCTTCTTTGTGCTCTCAAATGCTACCCAGTCACTCAAGGCCACCAAAGCCAGAAGGGGAAGGCAGAGAGAGACTGCCTGGGGCGCTGGCCTCCGGGCTGCCTGCCAGAGCTGACAGGCCACCCAGGCTTCAATACCAACAAGGGAAGAGACAAGAAAACAGCTCCCAGAAAAGGCTCACAAGTGTGCCGGATGTGACCTGCCTTGTGCAGCAACAGCAGTTCGCCCACGTGGGGCTGTCTGCCCAGAGGCTCACCCCCCACCTGGTGGCCACTAATGAGGCCTGGCAGCCAGTGGAGCCGTGTCCTAAGTGCTGGCCCAGCTGGTGGCCCAAGTCCTAATGAGCCAGAGCCCACCCCTTCCTCTGTGACCAGTAGGGGACAGGTTATCCCTGGCCTTCCCTGGGTCCTCAGAGCAAGGAACACAAAAGCCCTGAGGTCGCCTCAACTCCCGCAGTAATGTTGCTGTGTCCCAAAGCATGTGTGAAAAGCTGGTCCCAAGCAGCATTTGTTATTATTATTATTATTATTATTATTATTATTATTATGTCATTTATTCTCTTTAAAAGTCTTATTTTGGGGATGGAGAAGGGACTTGGTGGTTAAGAGCACCTGCTGCTCTTTCATAGGACCCCGGTTGGGCTCCCGGCACCCACATCGGGTGGCTCAGGACAGCCTCCCACTCCAGTTCTAGGGGCTCTGACATTCCCCTCTGGTCTTCTAGGGTACATGCATGTATGAGGTGCACAGGCACATACAGGGAAGCAGGCACACATACATTAGGTACTTAAAAAAAAGATTTATCACGTATGTGTGTATACATGTGTCCATGTGCCTGTGTGTGCATGAATGTACAGGTGGTTTGGGGATTAGGGGAAGGCTTCAGATCCCTTGGAGTTGGAGTGACAAGGTGGTTTGTGAACTGCCTGCTTTTGGCAATAGGAACCAAATTCGGGTCCTCTGAAGAGCAGCAAGTGCTGGTAACCTCTCTATTTATTCATTCACCTACCTTTTATGTGCATGCTGGTGTATGCTGTACATGCATGTGGAGGCCAGCAGAGGGCACCAGGTGTTCTCCATCCCTTCCCACCCAAGATGGCCTCTCCCAGAACCTATGGCTCATGTTTTCTCAGCTAGGCTGGAAGTCCTAGCAATCCTCCTGTCTCCACGCCCCCTTTGAAGCTGAGGTTATAGATATGTGTGAGATGCCTAGCTTGTCACACAGGTGCTGGGATCTGAACTCTGGTCCCCATGATTTTACTCCAAGCACCTTAAATTAACCCCTTGCGCCATCTCTCCAGCTCACTACCGCACCAACAGTAAGAACAAAGCTGGACCACCACTTTGTTTGTTTGGTTGGTTGGTTTTTCAGGACGGTGTTTCTCCGTGTAGACTTGGCTGTCCTGGAACTCATTCTATAGATCAGACTGGCCTTGAACTCAGAGATCTGCCTGCCTCTGCCCCGCTGAGTGCTGAGATTAAAGGCCTGCGCCACCTGCCCCGCCCCTAGCTCACCCCTTTTTTGTTGTTATTTTCTGCTTTGCTTTGTTTGACAGAAGATCTCAACGTACAGCCCAGGCTGGTGTAGTAAATTTGTGGTGTCTCTGTCTCCCCCGTTCTGACAGTTGAGTGCATTATGTCCAATGTGCCTGATTCTTTTTTTCCAAATGTGCATGAAGATTCTCCTGGGGGCCAGCAGAGTTTCCACACGGAATTCTATTTATCCACAAAGAATAATGAAATTACAACATTTGGCATAATGTGTAGAATACATTGGCCCCGATGGACATGTCTCAGTAACTTTTCTCCTGCTGTGATGAAACACCATGACCAAGACTACTTACAGAAGAAAGGGTTTATTTGGAGTTAGGATTCCTGAGGGATAAGAGACCGTGATGGGGTGGGGGTGGTGGGCGAAGGCATGGTAGCAGGAGCAGGAAGCTGGGGGATCCCATCTTGAAGCTCAAGAAGCAGAGAAAGGGAAACAGGGGTGGCGGGAGGCTTTGAGTTCTCAAACACTCCGTCCAGCAAGGCTAAGTCGCCTAGACCTTCCCAGACAGCACCACCAACTGGGCACAAATGTTCAAATGCCAAAGCCTCTGAGGGACATTCTGAAGCCACCACATATGTGTCCAGAATGCGTTGACCATCAGCATCCCAGCTAAGCCTCCCCACTGACCCCTACCGCCCTCCACCTTCTCACCTTGCTACACCCAGCTCAGCTCAGCAGGGATCTACTGGGATGACACTCATAGAAGGCACTGGCATAGGACAGAGGGTGCCTCAGGAGGCCCTCCCTCCCTACTTCTCTGAGCAGAGGCACCCCAGTTCTCTTGCAATGCACTGTGCAAGTAAGTGGTTTTTTTGTAAGCCACTGAGACCCTTCAGGGTCGTTCGCTACCCAGCATTATCAACAATAGGTCCTGACTGACATAACGGACATTGTAACTGTACTTTGTCGTGACAGCAAAGGATTGGAAACTTGTTTACATGTGTCAGCTATGAATATCTGAAGCGGTACCTTCAAGTTTGTTTTGCATGTGTGTGTTTGCGTGTATAGAGATGCATGTGGGATGATGGTTAAGATGTGAGTGTGTGCGCGTGTGCATGTGTGTGTGGGTATGTGTCTTCAACCCATCAATTAGTTTTGACTAGCTGGCCAGCAAGCCCCAGGGATCTGTCAGTCCCCAAATGTCCTGCTTTTTATGTGAACGCTGGGAGTCAGACTTAGAGCCTTGTGGGTCCACAGCAAGCATTTTACCAACTGAGCCATATCCCCAGGCCCTGGCACCTTCAACTTTTTAGGGATGATTTGTTTTCCAAAGTTTTGTACCAATTTTCACTCTACCAGCCATGTCACGGGGCTTTCATGGCCCCACATCCTTGTCAACACTTGAATTTGTCAGATGTCTGTGAGCTGATGGGTGTGAAATTACATTGCCTGTCCAACTCTTTCTTGTGGTTTCCTGCCTCTGGGCCTCTATCCTTGATGCCTGCCTCAACCATGGCCACACAGGCTGTGTGTCCTCAAGTACCTACACTGAATTACATCTGTCTGCCCTGCAAACTGTCCCTCTCTCCCTGCCCCACTATAGAGCTCAGCACACAGTAGGTACTCACATGACAATTAGGAAAGAATGTATGATGAGAACTCCCATCAGCTAGTCAGCCTCCTCCCTGGGGGAGTATAGGAGCAGACACAATGCCTCCTCAAAGGTACAACACACATCAAGGCTCGTCCAAAGGAAAAAATAGCTTTTTATGTGGCTGGTGCACACAGGCTTTGAATACAGCATGTTTTTATGTGTGTGTGTGTGGGGGGGGTGATCAGTCCAAGGTAGATCTCAGGGGAATGGAGGTGGCTAGAGAGACGTGAGGGAAAGCTCACCTCTGAGGCCCTGGCAAAGATCTGCTGGCAAATTCTAACTAAAAGGAGAAGATGTTATCCACACAGAATAAAAGCATTTGCTCCATGCTTTTCCGAGGGCTTTATGCATACTGGAGGCTGTGAGAAACCAGAGGAGATAGGAGACCAGTGCCAAGCACCAGAGGAGGGGACAGAGGATGAAGTCCCATCAGGACAGACAGCTGTGAGAGGCCCTGGAGTGACAGAATGACGCGGTCAGGGTGTCACAAGGGCTTGCGGCTTCAGCCATTCTACTTCTGGCACACGCTGGAACCCGTCACTTACACCCTTCTGGACATGGCCTTAGAGGTTAAAGAAGGTGGCATGTCTCGGAGAGCCTATCCCTGTAGTGACGAGAACCCCTTTTGGGTTATTCCCTTTTGTTTGGCATCTCAAAAACCATACACGACGGACAAGGTTCTGAGAGGCCCACTGTGGAAGCCATCTCCCCTCCCCATTAGCACGGGGTTCAGCTGGGGTCCTCTGTTGAATCCAAGCTGGACCTAAGCCTTTACTGACTTACTTATTTAGTGTGCGTGCAGTCAGGGTCCAGGGTCGGCTCTCCCCTTCCGTCATGCGGTTCTCAGGCTTGTCGGCAAGTGCCTTTACCCGCTGAGCCATCTTGTCAGCAGGTGGACCACAGTCTTATTTGGATTATTCTTACGGCAGGTGTGGTGGTGCACACCTTGTAATCCCAGAACTCCTCTTGGGAGGGTTGAAGCAGGAGGGTTGTGAGTTAGAGAACAGCCTGGTCTACATAGAGAAATTCTGTAAAAAAAATAAAAAAAAAAAAAAATAAATAAATAAATAAATAAATAAATAGGCCCAGCAGCGGTGGTGCACACCGTCAACCCTAGCACTCAGGAGGCAGAGGAAGGTAGATCTGTAAGTTCGAGGCCAGCCTGGTCTACGGAGCGAATTCCAAGACAGCCAGGACTAAACAGAATAAACCCTGTCTCAAATAATAACAGATTAATAAACGGGGGCTTCTGAAGAGGCGGTTCAGCAGTTAAGAGTGCATACTGCTCTGTCAGGGGACTTGAGTCTGGTTCACAGCACCCTATCAGGCGCTCTGTAACCTCTCCTAACTCCAGCTCCACTCCAGGGGGTTTGACCCTTCCCCTGGAAGGAGAAATCTGATTGGCTCAGCTTCAGTCAGCTATTACCTTCTGGTCCAATCAGCTGTGACCGGGAAGTTCTGCTCACATGGGTCTCAGGAGAGCAAGACGTTGTGAGGGACACAGACCTTTCCAAGAAGATTCCTTAAG
Organism: Pachyuromys duprasi; assembly: GCA_028658305.1. NCBI lineage: Eukaryota > Metazoa > Chordata > Mammalia > Rodentia > Muridae > Pachyuromys > Pachyuromys duprasi. The sequence continues at coordinate 53,121,408 of CM053756.1, forward strand.
AGAGTTACTAATCCTCTGTAGTTGCTGGGGAAGCCGTCATCCGTCTTGGAGACCACCTTTCTCACGTGTACAGCGAGAGATTTGGTCCATGTCTGTCGAGCCATTACGTTGGCTGTGCCTGGCATACCATAGGTGCTTAATACGTGTGTGTTCCGTGACTGAGTGGTGAGAGTTCTGTTAGCCCCTGGGTCTGATAGTCTGGGTTACAGCCACTCACGTATGGTGTGGGAGCTGGGAACCTGCAGGAGGGGACAGCAGAGGGTGGGTAGACACTGGCGGAGGTGCCCGGGCACGCCAGCTTAAGCAGGCTTTTCTCTGGGCACCTTTCCAGAGCCCATCCTCCGTCTCCACCGAGCAGCCTTCGGAAAGGATTTGGCTTCTCTAATGGACTCTGAGTCCCCAGGGGCAGTGCCCTTGATAAGCTACTAAACTGGCTTCCTGACAGCAGCCGGCAATGCTGTCATTTGGGAAGTGCTCAAAGGAGACGGGCCTGGGTTCGATTCCAACAGTCTGGACTCTGCTTGCGCTGTCTCGTCTGGGTGGGGCCATCGCCCTTGCAGAACACCAGCTTTCTTTTGCCAGACACATATATTCTGTCTCCTTCATACTGATGTTTGAGGGAGAGGGAGAGAAAAATTTATGCAAAATAACTGAGCTGTATTTGTGGTGTGACAGTTACTGGAAATCAGGAGTATCTAACCTTTGACATCCTAACACAGTGATTTTTACAGACTTCTTCCTCAAGAGCCGTGCAGTTGAGGCTTTTTGTTTGGTTGGTAGGTAGGTAGGTTTTTTTCAAGACAGGGTTTCTCTGTGTAGCCCTGGCTGTCCTGGAACTCATTCTGTAGACCAGGCTGTCCTCGAACTCACAGAGATCCACCTGCCTCTGCCTCCCAAGTGCTGGGATTAAAGGTGTGCACCATCACTGCCCAGCATATATATTTTTCAAATTTATTTACCTTTTATTTTATGTGCATTGGTGTTTTGCCTGCACGTATGTCTGTGTGACAGTGTCAGATCTTGGAGTTACCGACAGTTGTGAGCTGCCTTGTGGGTGCTGAGATTTGAGCCCAGGTCCTCCGGAAGAGCAGTCAGTGCCCTTAACTGCTGAGCCGCCTCTCCGAATACTCCTGAATCTTAAGAGCCTTATTAAGGCCAAGCATGGTGATGTGTGCCAGTAATCCCGGCACTAGATTGGCTGAAGCAGAAGGATTACTGCAAGTCTGAGGGTAGCCCAAGCTCCAGAGGGAGACCCTGTCTCAAAGGGTCAAATAGAGAAGACTTGGGATGTCGCTCACTCAGTGTCACAGAATTTGCCTGATATGTCAAGTCCTGAGTCTTATCACAATGTCTCCTCTTGATGTCCCCCATTTCACAGATGAAGCAACTGAGGCTCAGGGGTTAAATGGCTTGCCCAGCATCACACAGCTGATGAACGGCAAGGTTGGGTGGCTCCCCCTGGCACCCCCCAATGCTGACTGGCAAAGTCCAAGCTACTGGAAAAATTGAATGAAGAGGGTCCGACTCATGGGTCTGGGAGACCAAAGCCTGGTCCCCAGGAAGCATCATTTCTTTCCTTAAATATTTGTTTATTCTTTCTAGATTATGAAAATCTGTGTAAATCTGCATGTGAGTGTGTCTAGGTGCCCTGGGAGACCAGAGGCATCTGATCCCCCGGAGCTAGACATTTGCAAGCTACCTGACATAGATGCTGAGAACCAAACGCCTGCCCTCTGGAAGTGCTCTTAATAGTTGAGCCTTCTCTCCAGCCTGAAAAGTATCATTTGGTGGGGGTGAGAGGAGTGCAGAGGAAGGAAGGAAACAAATGAACAGACAAGAACCTAAACAACAAGAAAACAGAACCGTCGGGCTGTGAAGGCACATGCCTTTAATTCCAGCATGTATAAAATAAAAATAAATTTTTAAAAAGATTTATTTGTTTTATGTGTATGAGTGCTCTATCTGCATGTACAGCTGCAGGCCAGAAGAGGGCACCAGATCTCATTATAGATGGTTGTGAGCCACCACGTGGTTGCTGGGAATTGAACTCAAGACCTCTGGAAGAGCAGTCAGTGCTCTTAACTGCTGAGCCATCTCTCCAGTTCCAAAAATAAGTAAATCTTAAAATTAAATTTTTAATTAACTTTTGTAAAAAGAAAGAAAGACATCTCTAGGCTATAAATGAAAGAAACCCAGCTCAAATTAGTCTACTCACAAGAGAGAATTGGAGCTAGTGAGATGGCTCAGCAGGTAAAGGTGTTTGCCCTGAGCTGGGTGACCTGACCTGGTTTCCCAGGCCCTCGTGGTTGTAGAAAAGAACTGACTCCAGCAAACTGTCCTCTGACTTACACACACACACACACACACACAGCAATTCAAGCACACAACACCACATAACCTGGTGAGGTGGCACACTCCTGAAGTCTATCCTCAGGAAGGGTCAGCAGGAGGGTCAGAAGTTCAGGATCATATTCAGCTACATAGTGAGTTCAAGGCCAGCCTGGGCTACACGAGAGAGACGCATCTCAAGAAATAAGAGCAGGGATTTATTGGTGTGCATTCTAGAAGATGCAAAGGTGCGGCACAGACATGCATATCCCATTACCACCACCAGGGTCTCTCTCCATCCCCCACGTCACTGCCGTACCGAATGCCGCCGGCCTCCTCAGAACCTTGTCTCTTTCCAATGACAAGAGCACACAGCTGCCAGCAGTTCCGGGAGCCCATTACAGTCACTTCCAGTGGGGAAGGGATTTCACTAGCAACAGATGGGTGGGAAATCTCAAAGAAGGGCTCTGACTGGCCCAGGTGAGGCTACCCGTGGTCTCCCTCGGAACTAATCACCATGACCAAGAACATGTGGCTCTGTGATTGACAGCCCAGTTGGTCAGCTCCCACCCATGTGATAGTATAGATGCTCTGCTAGGAGAAAGTCACAGCAGGAGATGTCAGCATTGGCCGGGGCTCTCGGCGAGTTTCTAGAGCCAGGTCACCCTAGTCTGGAGACTTTCTGCCAGGCAGCACCAACCTTACTATCTCCGTCCCCAAGCTCAACATCTGCCGAGAGTTTGCTGGGGTGGGTGAGGTGGCTCAGGGGGTAAAGGCACCCACTGCCAAGTCTGATGAGCTGAGTTCAATCCCAAGCACTCACTGGGCAGAGATTTGACTCCTGCGAGCTGGGCTGGCTTCTGACCTCCGCATGCATGCCTACACACATATACGAACACACACCAAATGAGCACATTTTAAATGTGTTTTAAAAGCCTCCTAATCGGCTATTAGCTTCATCCTCTTATCTTCTTCAAAGGGGGCCATCTGGTCCTCTCTGCAGGAGGGGCGGGTCTGCCCTTTTCTACAGGCCACTTTACTTACAGATGCACCCCATTCGTTTTTCTGCAAAACCAGGCTGACTCTGCGAGGATTACCTTCCTTTCCCACAGGACTAATGGACACAGAAACTGCTTTAGGAAGAACAAAGTGTCACATTTTCAAACAAAGGATGTATTTATTGATTTATTCATGTCCCTCTGTGTCCCTCACCCCCCCCCCAAAAAAAAGGATTCCAGGTATCTTAGAGAAATGTTCACTATACTGTGAGCTAAAAATAGATACTGTAGGGCTGGAGAGATGGCTCTGCAGTAAAGAGCACCTACTGCTCTTTCAGAGGACCAGGATTCAGTTCCCAGCACCCACGGTGCAGCTCTGTAACTCCAGTTCCAAGGGATCCAATGCCTTCTCCCGGCCTCCAAGGGTACCAGGCCCCCAAACAGGGCCCAGCCATTCATGCAGGCAAAACACCTGCACACATCAAATAAAAACAGACATCTTAAGTTCAAAGAAATAGATACCATGATAGAGCTAAGAGAAGTCAACAAGGAAGCAGAGATAGGGAGAACCTACAATATGGAAGCTCATGCTTATGATCCCCCAAACAGATTTGGGTCTGAGGAGAATGGGGATCAGGAACCATCACAAAAGGTGCAGGAGCCCCCAAGACAAGACCACAGGGTTCATCTTGTCACAGATGTCTTGATGACATTCCCAAAAGGCCAGTGAGGCACTGGGGGTTCAGCTCAGTAGGAAGATTGCTTGCCTGGTATGTGTGAAGCCTTGGGTTTGATTCATAAAACCCGGCGTAACTGTAATCCCAGCACTTGGAAGGTAGAGGCAGGAGGATCAGGAATTCAAGGTCATCCCCAGCTACCTAGAAAACCCGAGGCCGTCCTGGGCTACCTGAGACTGTGTCTTAGAAAACTTCAAAAAAGAATATCGTGGGATCGAATAATCTGGATTTCGGTGCCCTCAACAATCCCCTATTCTTTTGTTTCCATGATCTCCCCAAATTATCTACTTATTATTTGATGTAACCTGACTAGAAACTGGACACCAAGTAACAAGCATAAAAAAAACATATATACATTTTAACGTAGTCAAGATGAATCTGGATCTAAGCCATGGTATATATGAGGTTCCCCTAAGCAAAGTACAGTAGGCAAAAACAGTTCCAGCATCTTGGCTTAGCTGAAACATATAAAACCCACAAAGATGTGAAACCCATCCGAGCAGGCCATAAAGACACCGCTGCCTTTGCCTCGGAACTTGGACTATGATCTGCTGCCCCAGAACAAAATTCAAACATAAATCAGCTCCCACTGTATTTTTAAACCACCTAGGAAACTCTTCATTTCCTGCCTGAAGTGCTGCTGACAGTGAGTGATGCCCGCACTCGCTTGCCCCTGCTCTGCAAGGGCTCCCTCGGGGGCCCTGCTGGGGATGGCAGCCTGGGTCTCGCAGTTCAGGCAAGAGCAGAAGAGGAGGACAGAAGGAACCATCAGGAGCTTGGGCTGAGGCCAGCGTCTGTAGCGCTGTTACCCAAAGCTGGAGAGGGCTCTTCCTCCTGGCATTCCCTGCCAACCAGAATGCCCTCTCTCATCTGTGCCCTCTGACCTGGAGCCCCTGCCGAGCCACCCCAGATGCCTACACCATTGTCTTGTATCAGAGCTGCTACTGCAGCAACAGTAAGTACCAGGCAGCTGGCATTTAATTATACCATGTCTGGCATTCGGTATTTCACGTTGTCAGTCTGTCTCTCTAACCAGACGAAAAGTATCTTGAGGGTAATGATGAGTTCGTTCTTACGGCATATGTCTACCTTCCACGTGGCGCCTCATGTCTGAGCAAGGTCATGAAAACAGAATGGTGGGGCGTCCACGCTGGCGAGCTCCCTCCGCCCTTTCCGTTTTGTCGAGAAAGGAAATCAAAGCCAAAAGGGAGGCTAGACCAGCCCCAGGTTGGCCGTAAGAACCTTCTAGAAGGGTTCCAAATCTCCCGCCTGCCAGTGCGCACGCTCTATTTGCCTCAGCCACTCAAACCCTCAAAAAGACAGTTCAGGCCACGGCTCACTGGGGAAGAGAGACAACGGATGCTGCCTGCCGTCCCAGGACTCCATCTGCTCCTGGGCAGGACCGCCAGGCCAGGCTGCATCGTCAAGCTCAGGGAACAGCCCTCGTGGGGTTGGGGTGTGCAAAGACCCGAGTGGATTACCTGGGTCCCCTCACAGCCCAGGGTCACCATAGTTTGTGCAGCCCCTGCCTGAGGACAAGTGGTAAGAGGAGCGGGCGGGCCCCTCCGTGGAGAGCCGTCTGGCCGTGCCGGGCTGCCGTCTGCAGTGAGCTCTCCGCACGCCAGGTGTTTGCCTCAAACTTCAAACAACAGATGTTCCAGAAGAGCGGGAAGGCTGACAGCAGCCAGGCCCAAGACGAGGCAATGCATGGCAGCAACGCACAGAACCCAGGCACAGGCTGGTGGCTCCTCAGTGCTGGGGACTCTCCCTGGTCACTCACTCCGGAGCTGCGACTTCTCAGCAATCCTCACCAGGGCCTTCCACACCTGGCATGACGAACTCACTTAACAGGTGTGGAAACTGAGGAAAACGGAAGTCCTTTGCCCCACGTTGCCGTTCTGTACAGAGGTGGGGTTGGAGTAAAAGACAGCTTCAGCGTAAATGTCCCCCTTTGGCTATAATCCATGGAGACTCTGATTCCAGCCCATTTTAAGTGTTTGTTTTCCTTTTGAGACAGGGTTTCTCTGTGTAACTCTGGCTGTCCTGGTACTTGCTCTGTAGACCAGGCTGGCCTCGAACTCAGTGACCTGCCTGCCTCTGCCTCCCGAATGCTGGGATTAAAGGTGTGTGCCACCACATTTTAAGGTTTTTTTTTTTTTCTTTTTATTTATGTGCCTGGGAGTTTCGCCTGAACGTTCTGTCTGGGCACCCATGTGTGTGCAGTGTCCAAGGACGCCAGAAGAGGGTGTCGGATGTTATGAAGCTGGAGTCACTATGTGGCTGCCAGGAATGGAACCTTGGTCCTCTGCGAGAGCTAAAATGCTCCTAACTGTGGCGCCCTCTCTCCGGCCCCTCATCTTGAGTATTTTATCTCACCATCTGACCCAGGAGAGGAGGCCTGGTTGGAAAAGCACGAGGCTGTTCAGGGAGAAAGCTGAGAGCTTTCCCGACTCTGCATGGGGCTGGGAGGAGGAGATGAGACTGGCCTGTGAGGAGCACCCAGAGCTCTGTGGCTTTTTCTTGGTGCCAAAGAAACGCAGAAGGAGCCACTTGTAAAAGAACACAGTGTTTTCCTCTTCTCACCTCCCCTGGGCCCGCGCCTGTGATAATTGGGAAGAAGAGTCTGGTTTTTCTGGGACTGGAACCAATGCTGGAAGAGCTTTCTGACAATAAGGGTTGTTGATTGACAGTTGACAGACAATGTTCCCAAGGAAGAGTTTCCCATTGCCGGGTGGTAAGCTGAGAACCGCGCCAAACAACTCCTAACAGCCTCGGTCCCGTTCAGGTAGAATTTACTACACGTTCTCACTGTGGGTCGTAGTCAGGCGGCCAAGGGAGATGGTATCTCGGCCCCATCACTCAAGGACTCTATCAAGGAGCAAACACAGACCTGAAGACAGTTTTTTCCCCTCTGAACACTGAGGTGGAGTTATTACTCACACAGAGAAACGGCCTCCAGTGCAGAGATAACTGACTGGGAAACAAGGAGCTTCAGTTCTAGTCTCATCAGCTTTGACCTAGGAATTCCACCTGGGCAAATTTGTCTTTGGAAAGGACCACAGAAGGACAGAGCTGTGTCTGCAGAGACGTCTGCTCTGTGCCCTGTTTGCAGAGGTGTTCCACCCCATGAAATAAACTCTGGCACGCATATAAAATGTATTTACCTGGCAGAATCTATGACAGTTTTTAAAATTACCCCCCCTAACACACACACACACACACACACACACACTCCTTTAGACCACAGTTAGGTTTTTGCCACACACATTTTTAAAACTAATTGTTGTTGTTGAGGTTTTGCAAACCTGTGGGCTCTAAATGATGCTCCCACCTCTCTGTCTTCAGTGACTAAGACTACAGGTGAGCTCCATCACGCTCAGCTCTGTTTTTTTAAATGTAAAAACAAGCAACAACAAACACAGTACTTCCCAGATGCTAAAGATACTGGCCTGTAGAACTTTGGTTGCAGCTCTGTGTTCTGTGGTAGTGTCATAGTCAAAAAACCTCAAAGGCCACAGGTACACTGTACAATGCAAAGCATGAAGAAGCCGATAAAGAAATACACAGAAACTAAGGTAAGAGTCTCGGTTTGCACATCGAATGCCGCTTGCCTTCTGCATGTCTTCTGTGATGTCTGCAGGCTGTTCTCACCAGAAAACAAGCCAACGCCTAAGAACATAAGATGGAAAGGGTTAACAGCACAAGGCCATGTTAGAGCCCAAAGAGCAGGGGGTTCAAGTTGGGACCAAAGGAGCAGGGCTTGCATGCTGGGCCTGGAAGGATGGACTGAATTGAAAGAGGCTACTTAACCTAAAATACCATGCAGAGGCTGGGCACGGTGGCACATGCCTTTAATGCCAGCACTAAGGAGGTAGAGGCAGGAGGATCTCTGTGAGTTTGGGGACAGCCTGTCTACAGCCTGAGCTCCAGGACAGCCAGAGCTACACAGAGAAACCCTGGAGAGATGGTTCAGAGGTTAAGAGCACTGGTTGCCCTTCCACAGGTCCTGAGTTCAATTCCCAGCAACCACATGGTGGCTCACAACCGTCTGTAATGAGGTCTGGCGCCCACTTTTGGCCCGCAGGCAGAACACAATATACATAATAATAAAATAAAAATCTTAAAAAAATCAAAACGAAACCGACTGCACGGATACCCCTGACGGATGCAAAAAGGGAGATCATTAAAAAGAAAGAATGAAAGACAGGAAAAAGTTCTGAGTATGTAAAGAGGTCTTCACCCGTGGATGCACTAGTCTCTGCAGAGACCCGCTGAGACTGTCCCACTAGAGGCCGCCCCTCACAAACATGGCCGCTGCAGGGTGGACGCGCCCCTCAACAAGATGGCGATTGCAGGAGCTCCGCCTCCTTCCGCCGCGCCGGCCAATGAAGAGGACGCACGAGGACTTGCGCGTGCGCGGCGCGACTTAGTGGGCTGGCCCTGTACGGGAGACGCAGCAAGCAATATGACTAAAAAGAAGCGGGAGAATCTTGGTGTCGCGCAGGAGGTGAGGGGAGAAGCTGGGTTTGGGCCGCGTGGCTAGTCGCTGCGTTCCGCCGCAGGGGTGTCAGTCGGCCCGGCGGCTGCGAGGTCGAGGGGCCCGAGGGAGGAAGCGGGGGCGACGTGGCTTTGGGAGAGGCCGCGAGGGCAGAGAGCCCGGAGAGGCTCCTGACGTGAGGGGGGCATGACCCGGAGGTCAGGGGTCAGGGTGAGGAAGGCAGGGACCGGGGACCCAGAAGCCTAGGGACCCCCAGAGGAGGAGATACGGAAGGGAGGTAAGGCAGGCCATAGTGGGCGTTCTTAGCAGAGACACTCGGAAGTTGGGGAGTAGCCAGAAGGGACTAGTGGGTACCATAGGTGTTGGGTACCTGTAGAGGAGGGGGACCATCCAACGGTGAGTACACTTCTATTTATCCAGTATATTCCTAGTGGCTTGACCGTCCCCAGGGACGGGAAAGTTTTTCCTGTGTGCTACCAAAGCTTGTGGTTTGGAAATTACTTTGAGGATCTTTGGGAATCCGGAAAGAATTTGAGAACTGGTGTTAGGGCAGGCCATGAAAATAGTTGGTCCCACACGGAAAGAAAGACAGCTGATGCACGTTGAGGGCCATATGCTGCTTTCGCTTGCATTCTCAGTGAATCCTTGCCTGCCTGCCATGCTTGTGTAGACGAGGGAACTGAGATTCTAAGTAGAACCAGGGGGTTGGGCATGGTAGTGCATGCTTATAGTCCCAGGACTCGGAGAGCTGAGGCTGTGAGATTGTGAGTTCAAAACCAGCCTGGGATACAGAGCAAAGAGGGAAAGGAAATGAAAAGGTGAGTTTAATGCTCAAGTGGGCTTCTGGGAAGTGGGCTCAGTTCCTTTTCAGTTAGCACAGAAAGCATGTTCAGCCTGTGGCCCTCAGGCCGCAGGTGTCCCAGTACATCTAGGAACCTGGCCCAGAACGTGGCCCAACGTGTCTGTAGATGACAGCATCAGGTTTCGATGTCAAAAGCTCGGACACCCCTGGGGGCGGGGCATCCTCCCAGAGGCTTCCTCCCTACTCAGTTGATCCTCAAAGACTTCGTAGAGCTTGCAGAAGTGGAGCCATGACTGTTTCTCTCATCCCAGGTAACTCAGGAGGACCTGAGTGTGTGTTACGAAGGTGTCGTGTATGATGTATGTCGTGTAGGGGGCCAAACAACTAACAGTGGAGGGTTGGGGGAGGGTCACAAACCTTCACCTGAGCGTCCAGCCTCTCCCTGTATCACCTGTGGTATGTAACTCTGCTTTAGTTGCACATGGCCTCGGGGTGGGGCCACAGTAGATAAGCCAGGGAAGGGTAGAGGAGGGCCCTCCATCCCTGTGGCTACTGGGAAGCCTTCATAGTTGGGTAAAGAAAGGTCTTCCTTCCAAGTGTGGGGCTGTTGGGGGAGGAGTCCGCATACCCCTGGAAGTTGTCCCCACACCCATTCTCTAAGGAAGCCCAATAAACTCGCAGGAGTACCTCAGTTTGTCATTGGGACTTTTGGTGGAGGGGTAAACGTTGCTTATGTCTCCCCCTGGGAATGAACTCTACCACAGCAGATGATCATAGTAGCAACAGCCGGGTATTGGCCTGCTTTGTAGGTGGGGGGGAGGGGGATGTTGGACCTGTGAATGTCCTAAAAGACTGAAGCAGGCATGGTGAAATAAGCTGACAGTATGCAGTGCCAGGGCGTAGACCTGACAGCCTGCATGAGAGCACAGCAAGCTGCTGTGACAGAACCCGCAAACTCAAGCTTCAAGAATGGAAATGTCGCCATTATCTCTAAAGGCCCGGAGCAGAGATCAGAGGTCCGCAGACCTTGTGTACAAAGAGTTGAAAGGTTAGACTCTGTGGGTAGGATGCCCTGTTGCAGCCCTCTTCAGTCTGATTCACAGACTCCAAATTTGCCTCCCGGCTATGGTATATCTGTAGTCCTCAGATCAGTACCAGCATATTTCCAAAAGAAAGTGGCAGTGCGTTGGAGTCACCTGAGAGCCGAGTTTCCAGCTGAGCCTGAGCAAGTGCGCCTCTGCCCTATTTGAGCTGTCATGCCATAACAAATGTCCTTTTTATGGGCTTTCTAGTGCCATGATTTTTGCATTTTTGTGCTCTTTATTGGTGATTTTGCTACTTCAAGGGATCCCTAAGCACAGCGCTAAAGTACTGTGTAGTGTGTCAGGGCTGTGATGAAGCTTATAGGGACAATCGGTTTGTTAGATAAACTGTTTTTCAGGCTGAAACAACTTGACACTACATGACGCCCTGGGCAGTGAGCTCAGTGCTAATGAAAATCATCCATTTATTAAATAAGATCTCTTTAACAGAAACACACATCTGAGAACATTGTGCATGCAACAGTTGATGAAAACATTGACCAGAGCTTTGTGGAAGCCCAACCCACCTCAGTGTTAAAGTATAGAAGTACCAGGCCTGGAGAAATGGCTCAGTGGTTAAACGCACTGGCTGCTCTTGGAAAACAGAAGGGGAAGATCAGGAGCTCAAGACCATGTTACAGGTGATTCTGACTCAGATATAGCTACCATGTGATCAGTTAATACAGAAGTGGCTATGGACAGTGCGAGCGAGGCTGCCGCAGTAAGGCCCTGTTTAAGGCTAATTGTGGCTGAGGTAGGAAACAGCATGAGTTTAAAGTCACCAAATGCCCTTGTTTGTCAGAAACGAAGTGGTGGATGTCTGGTCCACAGGCCTTCCTTTGCCGGCCTCTGGTGTGCTGCACTTGGGGTTCTGCCGTCTTTTCCACAAGATCAGGGCACACCTCACTGGTATGTCAAGGAGAGAGTAGAGGAAGTACCCACTGCACTAAGGACCCTATTTGTAAGAGCCAAGGTGCAGAGCCCACTACCTCCTCATCAGCGAGGAGGCCACAGGCTCAGTGCAGCCTGATTACCAGGAGAAGGGGCTGGCATGTGGTAGGGACCGGGTCTCCCGCACATCACACCTTTCCTCACAGTGTGGCTGCCAGGTGCCCGGAGCATGCCTGGCGTAAGGTGGCCAGGGACAAATGGCTGCTCCTGCTTCTTCCTGACCTTTGCAGATCCAAGCCCATCCCCCTTCGTTCTGCTTTGGTTTCCCCATTAGTAACGTGGAAGAGTAAATTCCTTTTGTCTGTCTATCTATGCTGGGTCTACAGCCCAGGGCTGCCTGCCTGCTATAGGCAGGTGCTCTACCATTGAGCTACGCCCTCAGCCTCCAGCACAGAATTTAGAGTGTTTGAGTTCCACTCAGCATGTAATCTCTTAGTGCTTTGTGTGGGAGCAGCTCTACCCATTTTTGCAGCCTTACGCATGGTAGGGTGCTGGTTAGTTATTTTTGTCAAGTTGACACAAGCTAGGGTCATCTAGGAAGAAGAAACTTCAAGAAACTGCCTCCATCACATTGGCCTGTGGGCAAGTCTGTGGGGCGTTTTCTTGGTGAAGGGTTTGATGTGGGAAGGCCCAGCCCACTGTGAGCGGTGCCAGCCCTGGGCAGTTTGGTCCAGGGTTGTGTAAGAAAGCTGGCAGAGCAAGCCATGGGGAGCAAGGCCTTCAGCAGCTTCCTCCATCGCCTCTGCTTCAGTTCCTGCCTCCAGTTCCCTTCATGATGGATTAGAAACTGAATTAACCCTTTCCTCCTTGAGTTGCTTTTGGTCATGCTTGTCACAGTAAAAGAGGAGCCAATTAGAACAGACCTTGGTACCAGGTTCTTGGGTTATTGCTATGGCACACCTTGCCATGTTGTTTGGGGAGGGTTGTGGAGGTGTTTGGAACCCTGAGCTGAAAATACCACTAGTGAGAAAAGCTGATTGAGCTGTTCTGGGAGCTTGGAAAATAACCAAGAACAGCACAGATCTTGGAGGGCCTGGCTTGTGAAGTTTCAGAGCAAAGACAAGACTTGACCAGGATTGTGGCTCTAGGCAGCTGGGACTGAAGAGCCAGCTGTGGTTTAACGAGATAGCAGCACAGTAGGCAAGCCCTCTAGCACTAAACGATATCCCCAGCACATTGCACCCCCTCAGTCTCACTGCATTTTTGTAGATGTTTGCATGGATATTTAAAATATTGGTAAATATAGAGATGTGTAGAAATGTCTGGGCATGTAGCTATCTTCAGTTTTGTCTCTAAGGTTACTTTTGGCTGGGATATTCAAGGTTTTGAAACTGTAACCCTGGGCCTTCCTGGCATCCAGCTGTTTCTCCACTTCCTCTTCTGTTGCCCCCAGCGGGTCTGAGTATTGAATGTGCACTGATGCTCAGTAGCAGTAGATATTATCCTCTTATTAAAAGTCGTACGCTCCAAGCTAGTGAAGTGGTGATTTAATAAAAAATGTTTGTTAATCTGACAAGCGCAGTAAAAGCCCCACAAGTGAGGTCTCTGCACCTGCAAACAGCCTGGCTTGCTTGTCATAGTGAAACAGTTACCAGGAGGGTGGCCATGGGCCATCTGTGCCAGGTGGTCACCCACAGGGCAGTCAGGTCCCCTTTTAGCTCCCCAACTCTGCCTGTTTAGAGGCCCATGAGACTCAGTCAGAAGCAACTGACTGTGTGTTTAGGGTCTGAGAGTTTGTTCTGATCGACAAGAGCATAAGCCATTGTTCCCATGAAAAGTCACAGCCATGGACAGGGAGAGTTCCTGCTGATAGGAAACTTGCTTACATTTAGATTGTGACTGTAACTGAGCTGCCTCCTGCAGCCATTGGCTGCTTGGCCTGAAGTTACTAAGCATGGGTCTTAGCTGCGCCCACCATTTTGAGGCACTAGAGTTTGAAAGCAGCGCCTCCTGCATGCGTGGAAGGCACCCTGTTGCTGAGCCATGTCCCCTGCTGACATCTTGAAGGAGATAACTTGTCCTGACGTGGTCCCTTGTACACAAATCTTGCCCGACTGGAAAGCTTTTGTCTACCAAGTTTCCAAAGTCTGCCTCTGTGGCTTATGCACAGTGGGAATGCTGTTCTCCCCATAAGAGATGATGGACAAGTTCCTGCATTGGTTCAAAGCTGAGCACTGTTCAGTAGCTAGTACAGTGTTTCTGCATGGCCTTCTCTGTGTCCGTAGTCACAAGATAGCTGCCCAGCCCCAGTCATCGAGTGCAGCGGTACTCGAGACTCACATCTGGATCATCTCATTGCCCAAAGCTGAGCTGTGTGTGACCCTGGCTGTCACTAGACTGTTCTTGGACATCTGCAGTGGAGGTGAGCTGGACTGGCCAGCTGACAGTATCTTCAGGGTGGGATAAAAGTACCTGGGAAGAGGTTAGTGTCCCCTGGTTCTCGGCAGACAGACTGAAGGAGAGTCCGGACAGGTGAAGGCCTTGGGATGAGCTGCATCAACTGTGGCCACCGTTAGTCCAGGGGTCCAGGATGAGCTGTGCACAAGCCTAGGCGAAGGTCCCAATCTCCTGAGACAGGGATAGAGGCAGTGTCTTGGCTGGAAGGAAGTGCTTACCCAGTTGGCCTAAGTGGCAGGAGGAAGTGTTAGTTCCAGGCCGCTGTGTAGTTGGGGGTTGAGGTCGGGCACTAACATGGAGCTGCCTTGCTGGGGTCCCTTCAGGGCCTGCTGACCATTAAATGAGCCTCACCTGCACAGGTGGAAGCTACAGGTCGCCATTGGGCAGGTGATTCTCTTGGCAGTCCGCATCTGGCACCGCTCCACTTAACAGGGGTCAGGAGACTAAAACCTCATTACCTCACGCTGCTGGATGTCAGCATGTGTGGAGAGGCTGTTTGCCAGCGTCTTAATTAATGAATTCATAAGGCATGGGGCGGATGCCAGCTCTTGAAAAGGGCTTTGAGCCTTTCAGTGATGCAGTAGCTTTTGCCAGTTTATCAAAAAATAGATCCGGGGAGAAAGAAGAGAAACCAGACCCCAGACACCATTTTGGCCTGGGGCAGCCGAAGGCTTAGGGCAAGGTTTGGCCTGCAGGGTGACTTCCAGAGCTGCACAGCTTCTCTCTGCGGATTTTGGCAGCTCTCCTGGGCTACAGCAGCCTTCACCCTCAAGAGCTGGGGTGGGGTTAGTGTTCAGATGGGGTCCCTTTGGCTGTCACTGGTCACTGACAAGAACCTGGAAGGCTTGCTGTCTTCACTTGCTCTGCCTGGAAGAGAATTTGCACCAGGCCTATTGATTTGGGGGACCCCACAGATTCCTGGGAGCCTCCTCTGCAGAAAAAAAAAACGTCACCTAACCAGTGTCATGGGGATCAGCCATTTAGGTCTGGGGCTACCCTGGGACATGAGGCACATGGTCCCCTGTGACTTGGCTGGGTGGCTGGAGTCTCCAGATGGAAAGCCCCAGTGCCCTGCCAGGGACCATCTGGGCAGGCGGTCTAGCGCCTTCACCCATTACAGCAAACATCCCAGGCTCCTGATGTGTGAAAATGAGTGGCTTTCCTGGACCAGCTTCCCAGGCAGTGAATCAGAAGAGGAGGAAACTCTGATGTTCTTTGGGGAGGGGGCGGGAGAGGGCTTACCAGGCACAGCTAGCCCACACACTTCCTTCTCCAAACTGGATGTGTTTTGCATGCATTTGGGAGGGTACTGTGACAGTGTGGCAATGTGGGGGAGGGTGTTTGTGAAGGGACAGCTTAGTATGAAGACAGACATCGGCTCCTGGCGCCTGTATCTCCCAGCACACGGATTTCAGGCAGGTCCTTCCAGGCAGCGCATCTGTTGTGTGAAAAGAGACCAAGCACAGCCAGGCACAAGGTCATCAGAGTAGAGGATCCGTTAAAGCCAGACCAACAGGCTTCCACAGGCTCAGCCAGGCGGTGCTTGACTTTGTCTCTGAGTGTTAGCAGTCCTTGTGGGTTGTGGATATTTTCATGAAGGGTGCTGGTGTTAAGGAAGATACATGTACCAGGACCCAGCCCACTGTGACCTTCTAGTCCTGTAGCCTCTGCCAAGTTGCTAACCGTCTCTGCTGGGAATCTGCTCTCTACACAGTAGTGACAGCCCCTTTGCAAGGTGGATGCAAAGTCAGACTGCATGCCTGCAGCTGCCTATATGCTGCCCGTCCAGGGCATGGGTGTTTGGGGGTGGATGGGGGCAGAAGTTGCCTCCTGTGCCAAGAATCACAGCTTTCTACTCTGGGGTGGCAGGGTTAGGACACACACCTGGACAAGCTGCTTCCTTCCTTAAGTCTACCCGTCTGTAAGATGCAGACTCTGGTTGTCTGCCCTCCTCCTCTGTATGGAGTGTCTAGAACAGAGCCTGGCAGCTGGGCAATGCTGCAGATGTGTTCCAGCTGTTGCATCCACTTTGTGGGCTCTTGGTTCCCAATGCTGCTCCTGACATGCCCCCAATGCAGACACATGACACCATCTAAGTCCTTGATAACCTGCCACCAGAGAGGAGTGGGCCACTCCTGCCTGAGACTCCACCCCCCCACCCCTGCCCAAGGCAAGCTCTTTCCCAGCATCCTGTCATTTGCTGGCCAGAAGCTCCCAGGAACAAGGCCCTGGAGAAAAAGGAACCTCTTCCCAACCTAGAAACCAGCCTGTGCCGTGTGGCCCTGAACCAAGCCGCAGGGGAACCCCTGCCCTTTCCCAGGTAGAGGCCTGGTCCTCTGGTAGCTGCAGTGGCTGAGACCAGGCCGAGAGCTGCTGCCTCCCAGCTGTGTAGGTGCTCTGTGAACGCTTTGTTTAATTGTTTCACTCTCCTACAGAAGAGCCTGTGCTCCTGCTGGCTCTTGCCTGTCAGAGGAATAAAAGCTGCCCATGCTCCTTCAGTGGGCCTAGAGCTGGCACCCCGTGGGGCCTGACCTGTCTGTGCAGGGGCAGCTGTCTGTGCAAGTGGCACGAGTTCCCTGCCTCTGAGGAGCCTATTTGGGGCTTTGATTCCTGGAGGCTCCATCCTCTGAAAAGATGCCTCCTGGGGATTTCAGACGAATTTTACAGTTTCTCTTAACACAGTGGTTTTATGGTGCATAGGACCCCAGGGAGACTTGCCTAAAGCTCTGAGAGTAGGGCTATATTCCTGAGCCAGGGAGGGGCTGTCAGTCGCCCTGGGGCTGGGGCGCTACAGCCCTCACCTCTCAGCAGACAGCAGTGCTCAGAGCCATGGGCTGGGGTGGAAAGCCCTGAGGAGTCCCTGACTGCCACCTCCAGCTGTCCTGGCACACCCGGACTGCAGTGCAGGCCTCACAGGCGTCTCTAAGCACCAGCGCCTGGATGCCTGCACTGCTCCACCGTCTTCAGGGCTGTGCTTCCCTCTTCACACCTTACCTGCTGGTTTTCCCTCCTCTGCTTCTCCCCTACCTCCACAGACAGTTCAGCTACTGCCCAGTCACTGCTGGGTCCAGACTGCTCCACGGGGTTTACATGGTACCTCCTAGCCTCTCCGTGCAAGGTGCCAGAGGTTCACTATGTCAGAAACTCCAGCTCCACCCTCGTGTCTTGGGGTTCCTGGTCCTCCGAGAAGACTGGGAGCCCCCTTCAGCCACTGGCGCCTCTTCCCTAGATACCCCCTTGTTTCCTAGATTCATCTGGCTGTAAGTATAGTACATGGATGTTTCTTCTTCTTTCGGGGACACCCTTCTGCCACGTTGCCCCTTTAGCTCCAGGCAAGCGCCAGCACCTGACTTGTGGCCAGCTGCCGCTCTTCTGCCAGGCAGGTGACTCCGTAGTCTTCCCTTTCCCCTGGGCAAGTTCCCATCTCTTGGACTGAACCTCTTTCTGCCACCGTCTCCAGGATACCCAGGCCTATTCCTAGCCTTCCTGGTTGCCAGGCCTCTAGAGCTTTGCTTCAAAACACCTAACGCTGACTGCCTCCCTGTGCTGCCCTCATTTCTTCAGAGGACCGCTGCTTCCTCAGGCCTCAGTTTTGTTTTCTGTCTCGGGCTCTGTTAATCCCACCTTCTCACTTTTGGTTCCCCTACACCTGGCCTCTGCCACGTGAACCTACCCTATCACCACCCCCCAAAAGATTTCAGAGCTTACTGGCATGCCACGTTCTGTGCCAACTGGTGGGCTGACTCATGGTGGAGGCCCTGCTGACCCCACTGCTGCCTGCTGCCCTTAACCTCGCTGCTCACGCTGTCTCACGATGCTCAGAGACCCAGTGAGTACCATTCTCCTAACAGTAGCTGGTACTAAACATGTGAAGTGCTGTTTGGAGCACATCCTTACTGGCACCTACTGTCAACTGCTCTGAACTGTCCGTCATCTGAGGCCCAGGCAGGCTTAAGGATCCTGGCACTCATTCTCAAGTGACGGCTGACCAGTTACAGCTGGTTAAACTGCACTTCACATGGTACACCCCACACCCCACTTTTAAGCTTCCAGCTTTCAATCCAACTGCTTGCCCAGCCCTGACCCTGCTCTTCTAAAATCTTCCTGAGATTTGTCTCCTTGTTCGGATCCTAAAGCTCATAGCTGCTGGGCCTAGCTTCCTGCCATCCTGCCTTTGGCCTTAGGGCAGGGAGAGAGTGAATTGAAGACTTCAGATTTGAACCTAAGGCTTAATCCAACTCTGAGGGCTTTCTCTAGGGTCCGTTTTCCATTTTTTCCCTTTTGACCTGTCTTGGGTCAGCTCTGGTCTACAGCCATCTCTGTGGCCCCCAGTCACATCTAAAAACAGCATTATGACTGTCCTTGCCTCCTCCACAGCCTGGTTGTGGCGTGCCTGTCCCATTACTACCGTTTCTGACAGTGCCCACGGCAGTGCCCTCACGTGTTGCCGGTGTCTAGTTCCCTTCTAAGATGAGGCTGCGGCTTGCTGAAGAACCTCCTCCAGGCCCAGCCCCCACTCCCCACCCCCATCTCTGAGCCCACATCAGGCAGTTGTAAAGAGAACTTGCTGTTTAGAAGGGAATCAGAACTGTCAGCAGGACATAAATATTCATAGAGGGAGGTTAGAACTGAGTCCCTAAAACCTTGATTTGTGTTCGCCCATTTAAGTCTCATTAAAAAGTGGCAAATGAAAGTGGGGATATTCAGTGTAACTGCAAATAAATTGGGCTTGTTCAGATAAAGGCCCCTGACTGCCAGCCCCTCAGGCAGAGCCACTTGGCCACAGCCTCAGCTTTAAGACTGCTCAGCAAGAGTTCCTGGCCTTGCTCCGGGGCAATTACCACTTGTTTGGGCACCTGGTCACCTTCCAGAGGCATTCTGGGATGGAAATCCTTAACCTGATCCGTCCCCAGATGGCCTGCCGCCCAGGGCCCTGCCCAAAGCAGCAGGGAGAACTGAACCTGGACTGGACATCTGGAACAAGCTACACCCGCTGTGTACAAGCACAGCTGCTTTCCTGTTGTCGTGAGCCCAGGGGTTTCAGAAGTCAGTTGTACAGAGTCCTGCCTAGCTCTCCTGCATCCGCGCTCAGCTGCCACTCACTCTGGCCACAAAGAGGAAGGCCACAGACCAGGCCTTTTGGACACAGATGGCAGGAGCTGGAGACTCGGGCTTTCTTGGGGGCAGGCAGGTCACAGGCACAAGTAGAACTGGCCAGTCTATGAGCTTCTAGTCTGGGCAGATAAAATCTAACTGGAGGGATGTGTACAAAGGGCTCACTGCTGGGTGAAGCAGAATGGTACCCTCCAGCCAGGGCGGGAGGTTCAGCTACATGAGTTAGCTTTAGGCCCCATCACAGCCTCTGGCATTTGCGAAGGGCACACCACATGGTGGCCACAAGTACCCATAAGAGATTGTTGTCCCCAAGCCTGGCTCTCCAATGTTCACCTCCCTACAGGGCAGTTCCAACGAGGCTTGTGACTTCTCTGGGGACTGCCCAGCCTGCTGCCTGAGTCTGGTACCCACGGGCAGAGAAATGGTACCGTTAACCATGCAGTAACCTCGGGCTTTGTAGGGTATTCCCCCCTGTGGAGCCCTCCCGACTCAGCTGCAGGATTGGCCTTTTGTTTGGACTCGCCCAAGTGGCTGATCCAGGAATCTAGTCTGAGGTGGCTGTTGGCCAGAGGCTGAGGCCCAGGGACTTAATTTTCCTGATTCCCAGTCTGTTTAGTAGGCAAGGTTTTTCCAGGGTATCTACAGTAAGGACTGGAACTGAGGCTGACAGAAGGGGGTACACCTGTGACTCCTCGGAAAAACCATTCCATCTAAGGAGCCCTTTTCTTCCATTTGCTGTCTCTCCTGGGGATTTGGTAAGGGCAGATAACATCAGAGATGGAAAAAAGACTTTTACAGTATTCCAAGAAGCCCTCAATACAACTAACTAGCCACCAAAAGTGAGGCAGGAGCCAGCCAGCTTAGAAGCAGAGAGGTGGCCACTTAGACACCCAGAGAGCAAGGCAAGGCAAAACGGTGGTGTTCGATGCCAGATGCACGATATTGGCACACAGCCCTGCCCAGCATTTTACAAACCATTTCCCACAACGTGGGTCTTTTCTTTAAGATCACATCTCTGAAATGGCAGAGCAAATGGAAAAAGATATGTCTGGCAGCCTTCCTTTCAGGAGCTTAGCTACATTGCCATCCAGTTATGCTGAGCTTGGTGACAGGCAACATTTCTGCCTAAGAGCCACATCAGAAAGAAATAGAAGTGGTTTTAAGTTGCATTGTTTCGCCAATTTTTATTGATTCTCAGAAAAATGCTTATCATGACAACACAGGCTGCACCGAATCATACCTACTAGAAAAACCCCCTACTTTTTTAGCCCCCTGACATTGAACCCCTCCCCTCCCATGTGGAGTGCTTGGGACCTTGCACTGTCTCCACAGTGCTTATTTCCTTCTTGAGTCTGCCGTGGGGCAGGTCCTGTGGGGTGCCACGCTCTGGTGGAAACAGCTGGAGACCTTTCTTGTGAGACATAGCTAACCTGGAGTTCTGCCTTTTCATCTCCACCCCGTGCCTGGTTCAGAGGGTCAGAAGCAGGCAACACCCACTTCTTGTTTCCCAGGTCTTAGCCTGTCAACAGTGCAAATGTGGCGTGGGCCAGCAGGGTGGGACTTGGATGTGAGCCTCTCTGAGGCACCGGCGTTGAGAATGCTGTGAAGCTCTGAGCCTTTGTCTCTTTCAGATTGATGGGCTAGAGGAGAAGCTATCTCAGTGTCGGAAAGACCTGGAGGCTGTGACCTCGCAGCTCTACAGGGCGGAGCTGAGTCCTGAGGACAGGTAGTCTCTGTTCTTTCACACCCCTATAAAGCCAAGGCCAAAGGGTCCTTAACTTTGAGCTTCAACTCTCGTCCCTTAAGATTGTACTTTTGACCCCCTTATTCAGACAAGAATCTACTACTGCCCCTCTAAGTTAAGACAGGGGAAAGAGTCTAAGCTGTAAACTCCTTCCCCACAGGAGATCTCTGGAGAAGGAGAAAACCACCCTCATGAGCAAGGCCTCCAAGTATGGTAAGAAAGTTCCTTCTTGTTGCCAGCCTGATCCCTGGCACCTGGGAGCCACCTGCCTGGAGGAAAGCTTTTTGTTTGTCTTTGGTTTTTTGCCCAAAGGAGGAAGCAGTAGCAAGGGCTCTCTTGCTCTGGGGTCTGTCTGGGGCCATGTCCAGAAGAAAGGCTGTCACCCACAGACAATGGACTCTGCATCCCATGCCCTGCCCCAGAACCTCCACTGGGAGCGGGCTGGTCAGAGGACAGACCCTACTGGACAGGAAAGGGCTTTTGCAGGTGGAGCGATGCTGCCACCTTCTGGGTGCTGGAAGCGGAGCCAAGTAGAGCCCGGCACCCCCTTCTGTGCGGCTCCTCAGATGTGTCCCACTCCTTCTCTGCTCAGCTCAAGAGTTGGCTGGCAGTTCTCCTAGTCTGTTGCCTGGGTATGGGTGGTGGCCAGGACATCAGTTTGACCTTTGCAGAGTAGAAAGTCTGCACAAATGGTGACTGGATGTGAACGTAGCTTAAGAATGTCAGAAAGCCTTCCAGTGCACCTTTAGGCAGCAGGCCTTCAGGACCAGTGTGAGCCCGAGGCGGCCCCAGCTGGCCTGAAGGTAGGTGCTCCTGAAGAGTGCGCACTGCAGAGCCCACGCTGAGGCGGGTGGGAGCACAGGACTGGCGGCAGCCGTTTTGGTGGTCTCACACCCTACTGCACTCACAGAAATGTTTGAGCAAGTCAGGCCTGCTCTTAGGTCTACATGAGGGTCTCGGCAGAGAAGGACAGAGCCAGGTTTTGGTGTAAGAAAGTGGCTGGAAGGAGGAGCAGTTAGGTGGGCCTCAAGGTCTCGTTCCTATCTTTTTCTTCTCAGAGAAGGAGCTAAAGCTGCTTCGGCAAGAGAATCGGAAGAACATGCTTCTCTCAGTGGCCATCTTCCTGCTCCTGGCCCTGCTCTATGTCCACTGGACTATGTGAGTCAGCCATCCTCAGCCATGCGGGCTCCCTTCCACTCCCTATTCAGGGAACACGCGGCCTTTCAAGCTCAAGGTGGAGGTGGGGGCCTTTTCCCCTGTGGCTGTCCAGGAGCTGTAGCTGTAGAGGATACTGCCTCTTCCAACTGCTCAGTAGAGGGGCAATAAAGAGCCCCAGGCTCTGCTGTCTAGTAAGTAAACATCTGCTGACTGAGGGTTAGCAAGCGAAGCACTCTTGTATCAAAGATGGAGGGATGTTTCAAAATTCTTGTGCATAATTCAGGAAGGAGGGAAAAGTGCAACTGGAAAGGTACGCACTGCTCCCTGCGTCTCCAAACTCTGCCCTGGCAGGGAAATACAGTACGCATGGTAAAAGTTCACGTGGGCTTGAGGTGGAGAGTCCAGGGGCATGTGGAATAAACTCATCTTCCAGAGACAAGGGCTCAGGAGGCCTCCATGGTGGGCAGCAGGAGCTACGGTAATGGTCAGACTGACTTATGGTGGCAGCAGCCAGTAAATAAGTAGGGTGGACCTGTTAGCAAGAGCAGCTAACAGGTATCACTGCAACCCCACTCATAGTAGAGGGTCACAATGGGGGAAAGATGATTGCTGCATGTGCAGCGGGAAGCCGGTGCTGAGGCCCTGGGTATCGAGATGCTGTGACACATGAAGATGGGATCAGCTGGAGGCGGCCCTCCAAAGTATGTGACAGTCAGGTGAAGGAATTCTCACCCCGACTTTATGGAGACTCAGTGAGCAATCTCCTCAGCGCACAACACTGGCCTCTTGTGGAGGGAGGCTAGCCAGGGCCAGCAAAACACTGTTTTTCTTGTCCCTTGTCTAGTGACACTAATTGGTCTGACACCTCTGTTATTTTAGTCGCAGACTGATCCTGAATTGTCACAGTGCCACCATGGAGTGAGCTGTATGGTTTATGCAAAAGAGTGAAGGTGCTTTCCCCACCTTTCTAGGGTTGTGGGCTCATTCACTCTCCAATCCCTTGGTGCCTTTGGGCTCCCAGTCTATCAGGCAGCAGCCTCAGGAGCTGGAGGCTTGGGTTCTATAAACCCTCCCTTTCCTCTTACAGTCAGATCTAACCACACAGCACTGTGGACAACAGGAGTCAGCACAGAGCCACACGAGCAGTAAAAATATGTTTAATGATCAAGATTCTGCAAGACACACTGATAGACCCAGAACTGGGTGGAAATATGCCATCCTAGCACTGTGGGTGCTGGGCTAGGGGTGGGGGCTGGTACAAGGGACCTCCCATGGTGGAGTCAATTCCAACCTCACATGGAGCTTCAGTGCCCTAGCTCCATGGAAACCAGTCTGGCACAGCCTTGGGCCCTTGAGGAGTCTGCATGAACATCTCTTGAGTGGTACTTCCCATTAGAAACAACCACAGGCACCTTCCCCTCCCCAAAGCTGCTGTCCTTCCTCCCTCTTACAGAAATGGAGTGACCAAATACGGGCACACCAAAACAGAGTGTACGTACCTCCTAGTGGAGAGGAAGGGGCACCCGAGCTACCATTAGCTCAGGACTCTGCTAAGAGCTTCTGCCACAGGGCTGGTGCCACACCTACCCTGGGGTACCTTCCCTTAGCGATTAAGAGAGGGAGAGAAAAAGGCAGGTCCTCAAGGCTGCCCCTGCCCCCTTGAGCTGCCCAGTGTTTAGAACACAAGACATGGAAACTCAAGGGACAGTCACACCTGGTACCCAAGACGTTTGTGGGATGCTGGGCCTAAATCCTTCCGACTGCCGGGATGAACTCCAGGATGGGAGTGGGAAAAAGACCACATGAAACAAAACTTTGATTGGTACAATAGCTGCTCATGGCCTCTGCACTTGGCGGGCCTAGTGAAAGTGGGCAAAATGGGGACCTGACTGCTCTTTGGGGCAGTAAGTGGAACTCAGAAAACTGAGTCTACAAAATTCCAAAGCCTGCCACTCTGGCAAGCACTGACCCACCCCTAGCAACTGCTTTCAAGGCTGACTCCTGGTGGTGTCAGGTCTCCGGCAGCACAGTTCCTCAAGGATGTGTCCTCTAGAAGACCCAGATTGTGGTCCTTGGGAATGGAGAAGAGCCCATCTCCCCCATGACCAGGGAAAACATTCCCAGTCTCTTTCCAAGAGGCAGAACCCGACGCAGGGCTACCAGGACATCCATCAGGTGGAAATCCTAAGAGCCTCCAGGATTGTGAGTCTGGATGAAAGAAAGGACATCCTCCTTAAACAGCTTGTCTGGATCTTGGGGCTTCTGGGAGTCACGCATATGGAAGCCATCGCCCCATTCCCAGAAGAGACGGCCATAGTAGCAGGTGCTGTGAGGGGTGGGAGAGAGGCAGTCAGAGCTGGACCAAGAGACCACTACTCCATCTCTGGCAACTGTGACTTCAAGGATGGGTGCTTTTAATAAACTGGGTTCTGTCAAGGACTCAAGTTGAGAGTACCCCTTCTGATACCCGAAGAGTACCCACCCAGAAGGCCCCAGCTCTTCTCATCCCTTCAAGAATTGCCATCACAGCCCGCATCTAACTAGACTCTGTCCATAGTTCACCTGTCCCAGTGTTACAGAGACAAGTGGCAGCTGGTTTTCAGCCCCACTGGGCTGCTGCTGAAGCCCATGTCCAGCAGGAGTCTGACAACATGCTGTGTTTTGAGGAAGGACAAATGGGAGCTTGACTCAGAAGGGGGCAAGTTCCTCCAAACTGCTTGCAGGTTCCCCACCACCACCTAGCCAGTGAGCTCTCTGCCCAGGCTCTGGATGAACCAGGCCCATACCTGGGGCAGCTTCTGCATGGCAGTGAGGGGTTTCAGGCCAGTGGAGGGCTACTTACTGAAATGGGGCAATGGAATCTGTAGGGAGGTCAAAGGTGGATGTGTGGGTTTTCTTGTTGTAGAAAAACTTCTTCTTGGAGCTCTTGCTCAATCCCATGGTCCATGGCTCTGAGGGAGAAGGCAGCAGGCACTCAGGAAAGTACCCATGGGGATGGCCAACAAGGATGCCCTTCCTTTTTCCTGCTTGCTTCCAGTTTCCATGGCTAAGCCCAAATAGTTCAAGAGGATGGCAGAATGTAACTTTCCTAAGGCCTATCCTGGTCCCGGCCACCACCACAGTGACACTGCCAGCCTATGGGGGTACACAGTGGAGAGGCCATGCTTACCTGCTGAGGACACTACGTGGACATCTATGATTTCATCTCTCCCTGCCCCAAGCCAAAGACCAGAACAGGCCCTGTCTGGGGGTGTAGTGTTCCCTATAGGTTCCTCAGAAGTTGCCAGCTCACTGCTGTTCCCCCCCCCCCCAACAACAACAACAACAAAGTCTGGGCTAGTAGCCCTTCCTGGGGAAAGGGTCACTAGGCAGGGAATCTCGCACCTACCGGTCACAGTCCTGACGATGTAGAGGCCTGTGGGCACGAAGTGCCGGTCATCCCGCCCTGTGTAGCTGAGCTTCGGGGTGCCTCCAGAGCCCTTGATAAGCTTCATCTCTAACCTGGTCCCCAAGCATGACCATCCGGGAAGCACAGGCAGGGGGACAGAGTTGGGCGTGCTACTGTTAGTCTCTAGGTAATTCAAAGTGATACTAATCCCAGTATCCTCTCCTGGTTTGGCAGACGGACCAAAGCACAAATCCTTCAGCGCTGCTCCAAGCCATACCAGGCAGAAGCTAATGGCAGAGCCGAGTTAGGAGCACAGGCTCTGCACTTCCAACCAAGCAGTGGAGTGCAGAGATCTTGCTCAGACAGGGGGAGCTAGAAGCCAGGGATGCTGCTTGGTCTTCAGATGGCCACTGGAGCTCTCATGGTGGGACTCCTTTGCCGAGTGTGGCACACTGAGTGTGTAAACTGCAGGCTCAATCTCTGAGCTGGGATTTAGTGTTCCAAGCAGCCTGCTTTTCTGCTCCTTGCAAGGACAATCCTAACTGTGCCAACATCAATGATACCCGTATTTCTGCCTGATATAAAGTCACCCTGGGACCCCTCCTGACAGGTGCTGAGTTAGCTCACAGCTGGGACTCTGAACTGTAGCAGGGCAGGGGGGTGGGGGTGAGGTAGTGCCAGGACCCAGCTCTATAACCCACACTGCGGACAGAATGACTCTTGAATGAGCCATGCACCTCATCCACCAATCTGAAGCAAATGGGTGAGTTACTCACCTGACAAAAATCTTCTCCATCTCTTCCAGCCTGTATACCTCCTTCACCCTGTGAACAGAGCAGGTGACAGAGCTTCCTGGAATATACCTGTGAAGCGCATGACAGGGAGGCCCTAGACTGCCCTTATCCCCAGGCCCTCCCTGCAACCAGCAGCCCATAAAAACTGAGGCCGCTGACCCTGTGGCACTGCTTCCTGTAGCCTGTCCAGGTTTTGGAGCTATGACATAGCCCCTTGGGCCTGTAGCAGCAACTGGCATTTAGCTAAGGAGAGGGGAAAGAGGACAGATATAGCAGGCAAGTATCTAACAGCATCCTATCCCTCAGGTACTGACACTATAGGCCAGAAGTCCAAAGGGTCTTGCCTGGCTCTATACATAGACTTTAGATCTAACTAAAGCTAAATTATTCTAAATTACTCTGGTAGTTCTGTTATTCTTGAAGGCAGAGACCCTACCTATAAAGGGTGTAGGGCACTAGTTTGAGGCCCAGCACTCCACATCCGGAGGGACCAAACCTGCCTGTTGAAACCAGCAGGCAGGACATCATACAGCACAGGCAAAGCTCACTTTGACACTGCCATGCATCCTCAATGCTGGTTTTAATTCTAAGTTAATTAGGTGAACACCACCAATGACTGCTAATGTGTCAATAGGCACTCCATCCTCCGGTGCTGTCTGTAACAGCCTCTGACCTAGAGAAGGTAGTATGCTCTCCACCTAGCCCCTCTCCTGCCCCAAGCCTGGAACTTAAGTTCCAGCCCTACCTACTTACTGTTGACAAGGCCACTTTTTCCTCAAGCATGTTCCTCTCCCTTTACCATCCTCCTTTTACAATCAAATCCCCATTCCTTGTTATTTTCTTACCTGGAGGCCACAGTCAGCTCACGATGCTCAAGAGCGAATGAACAACTCACAGGACAGGCATGTGCATCTCAAACTAGGAAACTCACTCACTCTGCCAGGCAGGCAGGGGGCTACATCCCCAAGCCACTGACAAAGGGTCAGTTTAGCAACAGCCCCAACTTAGTCAGTCCCTTCCGCTGAACCCTCCCATCCCACACAGGATGGGAGAAGCAAGCAACAGAAAGCCACTACCCTAAGGGAGTCTGAAAGAATGCCATGCTCACCTGATAGGATTCATGTCTGGGCGACTGGGCTTGGAAACTGCTTTCACAAATTTTTCGGCAAGCAGAATTCTACAATCCAAACAGAGTCCTTAGAGGTAAGCCAGGGAACCTCACCTGAACCAAGGCATTTCCACCATGTAAGTGAAAGAACCCCGACCTACACAAACCTCCCAAACTGCAGCTTCCTGTCCCTGACAGCCAACCTGCCCTGGAGTCTGGCTTCTAATTTTACTAGCTGTAAGCTGGTTTTCCTAAAGTGTGCCTTCCCACACTAGGGGGAAGTTCAGTCATCTCCACTAGGACTTCAAGTGCTGTTATCGTACAACATATGCTGTCAGCCTAGCCATGATTTTTAGAAGAAACCTTCTTCAAACAAGATAACCCTTATTCAATCGACGCAAAAATGACCTCTACAATCTAAACAACTGTGCTAAGATGTAATGTGCTAAAATCTGACAAGCAAGGCCCACATCTCAGCAAATTTCAATGCCGACTGTCTTTCCTCCTGTCTCTGGGCCCAGCCTATGGTGGATGTGAGAAGTCCCACCCTCCCTGCCCTAGGGCCCGGACACACCGCTGGTTGAAGTGCTGTTCTCGAACATCGCTGCCATTCAGCACCAGAACATCAAGGATATGGATTGCACTGATCTTCCGCTGGGCCTTCCCCTACAATGACAAGCATGCTGTCTGTTGTGCAGGTGCTCACCTATTGTGTTTAGCATGCTAGCCTCCATCCACCTGCAGTTAAGCTCAGGAAAGGTGGCATTGCCTCCCTGCAAGCTGGTCTTGAGCAAAGACTAGCCTGGACTTAAGAGCAGGCTTTAGGCGCGGGAGCCCTCATGAGCCTCAAATCATTGAGACTGTCGCCATGCTTAGTCTAGCCAGGGCTGCCTTCCTACTGTGTGGCCTGTTCACACTGAGTGTTCAGAATGTCATCTCTATACTATAATAACTCAGAGCTCCCAGAATAAGGCAGGTCTCTTCCCTAAGGGGTTGCTGGTTACAAACTAAACTGGCTACTGAAAACACCTAGCAGGACCATCAGGAAAGTCTGCCACAGTGCATCAGGACCTTCCCCAGTGCAAGGCAACTGCTTTAGAGGGGATTATTCCATTATACCATGAAATCAAACTAAGGTGTAAGTCCAGTCTTCACAGGGCCCCCAGCCCCCTTACCCCAGAGCCATCTGTGAACAGAAAACCTTCTGACCTCTCCTTTAAGCTCATGCACAATTTCCACACAGAGCAGTGTGTCCCGGGGCAGCTCTGTCTTCAGGTCCAGCTTCACCCAGCGGTCAGACTGGCGGCCATCCCATGTGTAGATCTGGGACTTCTACAGGCAGGGAGAATGGTAGGCATGGAGACTGAGAAACGGGAGGCTCTGTACTCAAAAGACCTTTTTTACTTGGCAGCTACAAGCAGACAAAGGCTGGCCAACATCAATAGAAAATATCTCGGGGAAACAGATTTTGTGGCACTTTTCTCCTCAGCCTCTACAGAGGTAGTGATGGGCTCCATCTTTCTGGTAGGAAAGTGCAAAAGACCTTCATCTAGGTTTGATGTACATGCAAAGACTGGGATTACAGGAATAAGAGAAAACGAAAGAGAAAAATACAAAGTATGGACATAAAAGAAGTGATTAGGAAAGATCAACTACCTGGAAAGATACAGGTAGGAGAAAGCAAAGGCTGCTAGTAAGATGTAAAGCTAACAGGCCCACTCTCCCTCTGCCCAGAGGAGGAAGAGGAACGTCTTCCAAACAGGAATTTGCAGTTGGTGGGAGTGCACAGAAGTGGGTTCCCAGGATCAGGCATAAGAGCCACTGACTCTGGATCTCTAGAAAAGAGATCCTTCTCTTCAGCAAGGCAGAGTTAGGCAGTGGGGAAGAAACAAATACAAGAAGAAATGAAAGAATGAATGAATCACACTTAGCAAGCTTGAGGCAAGAAAATAAATAAGGTTTCAAGGAAGTCCTCTTTGGTGCCAACAGAAGGAACACATAGTGTGGCCAGAAGCTGTCACCAAGTAAATGGGAGGCCAGCTGCCGACTTACCCCCAGGCCCAGGAGGAATTTCTGCTCGCTGCCAGACACCATGCACCGGTATTCCAACACAGGACGGATCTTCTCCAGGGTTTTGGCAGTGAGCAGCGTGGGCTTGTAGCTGAAGATATTGATGTCAGTGTCCTGTCGCATGGATCAAAGAAAATGCTGCTAGCTTGGAGAAGAAACCAGCATTTGCTCTCAGAGAAGCCTACCTAACCAATCATTAAATAGATACTATTTCCAATCACTTGCAGTTTTCCTTACTATCTATCAGGAAAGTAAAGAATCCACAAAACAGATGAGTTTACCAGAGCTACAAGGAATGTCACCAGAATAGAGCAGTCAGTGACAGCAAAAGCAAGGATTCTCCAGCAATTGGCCTGAGAGCAAAGAAACAATCTCTCTATCCCATTCAGAAAAATGTGAATGTTTTGAACCTCATTCTTTAGTCTTTAGACCCTCATAAAACCAACACTGTGACCACAACTAGGCCAGACTAAAGTGACACCATGGGAAAGGCTGGAGACTGATGGCAGAAAAACTGAAGGCTAGCTTGTTAGAACAGAAGCTAGGTTCAGGCCAGACCCTCTGTGGCTCCTTTGCAGTTCCCCTGCCTGAGATCATCCCTCTCACCCCTGCAGACAAATCCCTTATGGCCAGGTGGCACAGCTGTATTCACTGGGAACAGTGAAAGCCGTGCAGCCAGCACAGTTGTCTGACAGTTCCCGCAAACCTTAGACAGACACTGCAGTGCCTATCATTTTGTCTCTCTCCTGTAGATTTTTGCTATCTGTGTGTTGCAATATTGGAGACTTTTAGCATTTTATGTCTTTTCCAGAGAAAATTCTGTCTGAGTTTTTTTTAGGAAAGTCCTAAACTTACTATCCTTACTTCTGCTTTTAGGGAAATAACCTTATCTGGCCCTATGTGGAAGTCTTCCTTAAATCACTAGAGCTTATGATAAGGAAAGATAAGCACTAAAATGCTAGGAATTTCCGTATGAGGCCTAAGCAAACTCAAACAGTGTAACTGGACCAGGGTAAAGCTACAGCAAGCTGACAAACTCTGAACGGCCGGGAGAACTGGTAACAGATTCAAGGCCTCTTTTTACAATATGCTAAGCTCTCTGAACATGTAGGTTAAAGACGGGGGACTGTCCAGGGTGTACCCCAGGAGGAGCAGAACTCATCAAATAAGGTGGAAGGACGGAAGCACAGATGGTGAGAGGGCACAGGAGAAGGCTCTGGGCAGCAGATCTGCCATCTGAGAAGACCGGTCCAGACCGTCTACTGGTCTGCAGCGCTTGAAAATGACAAACAGACTGTCATATAATAAATTCGTTTGCTTTGGCAGAGCCGTTCTTTAAATTCTTTGAACTGGAGTTATAGGGCTGAGAGTAAAAATAAAATACATTCTATTTGTATGTTCTAATTGTGACTAAGCTTGTAACCCTGGACACATAATGAAAAAAATCAAACACATGTCTGGAGACAAAATGATATAAGTCTGTACTTCCTGGGTAATCATTAGTCTGCCTTTGTTCGGTGAAACCTGTGTAAGTAAACAATCCGCCTGCTGGTCGGTCAGAGCTGCAAGGTTCTCCCCACCACTGTGCCTAACCCCTCATCTCCTCTTCAGGCCACCCTGTCAACCACTGCCCCCAGCAGCCAGCATAGTCTTTGCATGGCAGAATGCTGGCCCACGCCCATCTCAGGAAGAGATTCTTGCTGGCCTGAAGTGATCTTGGGAAACCCTATAAAATACAGCTCACTTGTGGAGACTAGTTCACTCCTTTAGGTTCACAGGTTGATGCCCTCTCAATCTTGCGGAAGCCAGGTTGACATCTTCTGCCCCTAGAAAAGGACCTCTATTATGTTGCCACAGAAGCCAGATTTACCTTGATTAGCTCAAAAAACTTGAATTTGGGGTCTGAAGAAGAAGGAGCCACTCGAGCCCGGTCTGGGATCTGAAAGTAGACAGCAAAGGTTTCTAAGGGTATGGGCATGCTGTGCATCTGCGTGTCTGTGTGCTACATGTGTGTGCTCCTGGAACTGGAGTTATAGGCATTTGAGAACTACCATGTGGATGCTGCAAACCAAACTTGGGTCCTGTGGAAGAGCAGCTGGTGTCTTCACTGCAGAACTCCAGCTCCGGCCTTGGTTTTTAAGTGCCCAGTTGACATACTATGTAAGGAGAGATGGCATGCAAGCAAACAGGCCAGCAAGGGAGCTGGAGGTGCAACATTCACTCCCTGTCAAATCACTTATGTTGATACAACCCAAAGCCAAATCCTTTCCCCTATGTGTATTACTATATAGAGCCATCTGGGGAAAATGCAGCCTACCCAGAACATGTGTGCTTTTAACCCAGCTGCAGGCCAAGTTGTCAGGGGGCCCAGAAGGTAACTTGCAACATGACAAGGAGCTGAGCACCCTTTCAGGTTGGTGGGGTGGGGAGTTAAAGTGACAATCCTGTTCTCAACTATGGCTTCCTGGCCTGGGGTGACAGTGGGCTGCTTACCTCCCACAGTCGGAGGCATTCTTTCCGGATCTCTGCCTGCCTAGGTTCACTCAGGGTCCTGAGGAAACAAAACGAGAACAAGATGAAACCTCCAGGGGCCTGTGTGACCTCCCTAGCTGCAACAACGACCATCAGAGTGCACATACAGGACTGCCTCTACGGACAGCTCAGCCTTTACACGTCCCTTCCCACCACCTGCAGCCACACCACCTGGATGCCAGCATTCCCAGTACATCCTCCCCTCCACCCACCAGCACATTCTGATATCTCTTCTGTTCTCAAAGGTGTCACTATGCTAATATCCCACTCTTATGAACCCGGAGGAGTGGCTTTTAAGTCACTGTTGAAGAAACAGAGTTGAATGCCACCAAGTAGTGATAACACACCTGAATCCCAAGTACTCAGGTGGCAGAGGCAGACAGGTCTCTGAGCATGAGGCTAGGCAGAGCCACACAGAGAAACTGTGTCTCAAAAAAACTTCAGAAAAGAGAAAACAAGTTGGTGGAAAGAACAAAGCCAGGGCTCCCTCTGAAACTGGTGGGAAAGGACAGCACTCACGTGTCTTGTACAAAGGCATGGATTTTGGCCAGAGCTTTGATCTGCAGACTGCAGTAGCTAGGAGAGAAGAAACACCACCATATTGGCATAGAAACGTAGCCAGAACAGAGGCCATCTGCATGTGAGGAAGCTACTGGTGAATTAAGTGCAGCTCCCCCAGCAGCTAAAGACTGAGAGCAGAGCGCAACTGAGCCAAACTCAGATCAGACACTCCAATCACAGGTCTTGCTGAAAAGGTTCTTATCCCACCCTCAAAGAGCCCACTAAGCAACAGCAAAGCCTACTCCCCGATCAACGGCAGACAGCACTGACAAGCCAGTTACACTGACAACTGTGCTTTCTTTAGCTTTTACACACAGTGTCTGGCACTTAATAAAAGACTATCAAGGGGCTAGGGAGATGGCTTGGCAAGCATTTGGGACCAGAGTTCAGATCCTCATTAACCAAATAATTGCTGGGCAAGCGCTGGCAACTCACCTGTAATCCCAAAACTTGGGAGGTGGAGACAGGGTCCCTAGAGCAAGCTGCTAGCTAGACTAGGTGAATTGGTGAGCTCTAGGTTCAAGTGAGCTCAATACCCTACCTCAATACATAAGGTAAAGAGCAACTAAGGAAGACACCCAATATCAACCGCTGACCTCTTGAAAACAACCAGAGGAAGACACATGATAAAACAAGAAAATAATGGCAAAGCTAATAATGGGAGCTGGAAGTGACTCAGTGGTTAAAATCATCCACACCAAATGGCTCACAACCACCTGTAACTCCAATGCCCCTGGCTTCTTGGGAAATGGCACTCATGTGCACAGACACAAAGAAACATAATCAGAAAGGAAAATATTTTAAAAACCTAATGGTGCTTCCCATTAGAAAAAAGGGAAGTGAGAAATGTGGAATAATGTCTTTAAAGTGGTAAAAGAATATATGCAATTAAAATATTCCTTAAAAAAAAAACATGCTTTTTTGTGTATTTGTATTATAGGTTGTTTTCTTGGGACAGGGCTTCATTATGTAGCCCTGCCTGTCCTACAAATCAGAACTCCTCCTGCCTCTACCTCCTGAGTGGAGGGATTAAAGGCGTATACCACTATGCCTGACTAAAAAATGTATTTTTAGACAAAAGCTGAAGAGATTGTCTAAAGTCTGTAGGCTGAAATGGAATGATTGCAAATAGGAACTTGGTTCTCACAGGAAGGAAGCAAGAAATTTGGAAGAGTGTGTCAGGAAATACCAAGGACAAGACACTGTGATCCTAGCACTTGAGATGACCACAGAGGCAGGAGCGTAACAAGTTCCACCCAGCCAAGCTATACAGAGCAGGCAAACTGAGACTTTTTGGAGAGAAAAACAAATCATTCATCAGAAAAGGAAGAAAAAAAGAAAAGCCTAATTGGATTTTATTATCAAAATTTAAAAATCTGAGATACCCAACCTGGAAAGGAAATAAAATGATCTCACTTCACAGATGACATGCCAATGGAACAAGATAGGAAGCCTAGAAATAAATACTCATTTACTACTGTTTATTAGCATTGCTAATGAAACAGCAAACGATTTTTGGAAAGTGTGCCAAGACCATTTAATAGAGAAAGGACAGTCTTAGAAAATCTGAAAGAAAAGAAAAAACAAAACAAAAAACAACGGAGCGGGACCATTAGTTATTGCCATATCCAAAAAATAATTTAAAACAGAGTACTTCAACACGTGGGCTAAACTTACGCTATCTGACAGGAAGCCTCACAAGACAGGTACAGTAAGAGAAACGATAACCCAGGCCGCACTGGTGTTAAAAACTTCTGTGCCAAGGACATAATACAGTGAAAATACAGAGCAGGAGACAGTCTCCACAGCCAAGCCCAGTAAGAGATTAACGTCTAAAATACACACAGTCCTTTAACTCAATAGTAAAAAACACTTTAAAAAGTCTGAAAAAGAGAAACGACCAGAGACATGGCTCATCAGTGAAGAATGCACACTTGGGGGCTCAGAGGTTAAGAGCACTGGCTGCTCTTCCAGATGACCTGAGTTCAATTCCCAGCACCCACATGGTGGCTCACAACCACCTATAATGAAATCTGATACCCTCGTCTGGCATGCGTACATGCAGACAGAACATTGTATACATAATAAATAAATTTAAAAAAAAATAGATCAGGGTAACCAAAAAGTAGCCTGAAGTCCTAGAATGTCCCAGAACCAAGAGAGCAAGCACAGATGACAAAATGTTCAAGAGCCAGGCGGTCACTGGTCCTTCATCCTCTAGTAACCCATTGGCACCAGCAGACACAGACAGTCAGTCAGCTTACCTCTCATTAGACCGTATCATGTAGTCATTAAATTCATGGTCTCCCTTGATCACCATCAGGGGAACTACCAGGTTGACATCAGACTCGGTGTTCCGAAGCTGGTTGAGTTTAATATTCACAGAGAAGAGGTAGTCCCGCACGTCCTCTATGCCCACCTTCAGACCTTTGCACACCACATACCTGCAGGAGACACCCTGTCACTCCAAGGAGCAGGAGCCTTTTCCCCACACACTCCTTCACCCCACTGTTGTAGAGCCACAAAGCCCAACAGCCATTCTATTCAACCTTTCGCCTGGGCTCAAAGGGCAACACATTATGTATGCCTTAAAAATTGCTACCTCATGCCCTTCCTTTTCATAGGCATTGGTAGCAAATGCTTTAATCCCACTTGGGAGGCACAGGCTGTCAGGTCGCTTGAGCTCAAGGCCAGCCTAGTCTATGTAGTAAATTCTGGGCCCATCAGGGCTAATACTGTAAAACCCTGTCTCAAAATCAAATATTTAATCTTTCCCTTATCTGAGACTGTTTCTACTTCTATGGGGTAGGGGTATTCCCAACTGCCCTGCACCAGTAAGACACACCTTGGGGAGGCTGTCAATTGCAGACTCTCCACAGAAACCTGCACTTTAACAGGCTACCTGACAACTCTGATTGGCCTTGTTTTCTCTGACCCCGTGTGTGGGCACCTGGATGCCTGCAGCACCTCTGTATGGAAGCCTCCCTGCTTATCCCCAGCCTATACTTCCCGAGTGTCTCTTAATAGGCACACTCTTCCTACTAACAGTAGAATCCCATAGAGAAATTTAGTAAAGCCAGCTGTGGAGGTGGTAGTCTGAACAACCTCAGGACGACCACTCAGACAAGGATCCCGGCTCTCACTGGAGAATCACATCTCCAAAGTCAAGGTTTTTAATACAGTTTGAGAATTCATGCCAGACAGAAGCACAGGGTTTATTGCTGACTTCTGACCAGCCAGCTGGCTAACAGAGAAGGCTTTACCGCTCTGAGTTGGCAGGCCTGCTGGTGATGGGCTTGAAGAGACACACACGCTCAAAGCAGCAGTACAGCAGGTAGATGAGCCCCACACTGAAGGGTGTGAAGAGGTCAAAGGTTTTGCAGACGAAGTGGCCCCCTGGATTGAAAAGAAAATGCTCAGGACAATCAGGGGCTACTCCAGGATGTGGGGGAGGTCACTTGAGCTAGAAAACATGACTGAAACTGGTCTGTACAAGTTCAAGGCAATTTATGAGGCAACCAGCTTCAGAAAGTGCTTTGGGGAACCTCTTGCCTTTTTTCCCCTGTATTCTTCATCTAGCCACCAGCCACCTAGTACAAGAGTTTCTTTCTCTTTCTTTCCTTCCATTTCTTAACCAACCCCTGTACATTCTCCTGTCAAATGGGGCCTCAGTGGGTCCTTGGGGAAGAGAGAACTGAGGAAGCATCACCTGTCCGGACAACAGACAGTGCCATGAGGAACTGGCAAAGCAGGAGCTGCTTGCTGAGGATCTCCTGCAGGTTTTCCTGCCCCTCCACAGAGAAACCCTGAAAGAAGAGCACAGGATGGGAGAGAGAAATGGTAAGGACGGAGAATCACACTCCTACCTCATTTTCACCAGGAGCTCTTGGTGCTGGCCAACAGCCACTTTCTGACTGACGAACATTTCAATTTCTTTGTCAAAGTAATGTCCTGAGTTACGACTGGACTTGAGCCACCTCCTGCTTTATCATTCCTAAACCACAGGACCAAGTCTGCTTTTCCAAAGAAATGGTCCGGAAAACTCTGAACTTCACACGCAAATCCAGGGACAAGGAAGGAAGGAAAGGCAAAGTACTGACTCATCACTGGTCCGACACAAGATAGACAACATTTAATTTCTAAGAACAGGAGTAAACATCAGGAGGATATTCTGCTGGGCTCTACCACTGCACTGCACTGACCTCTGAAGGCCCCAGGCCTGAGAAAGAGAATCCCAACAAGGATATACTTACAGTACCCACTACTTTGCCCTTAGCTATGGAGCCCCTTCCTTCCATGGCACATTCCGAGGAATGCATGCTCCAAGAATGCAAGCTGCAATTTCCAGAGCATCTCCCTTCATCAAGGAGCTGCCAAGTCATGAAGCATGCTTATACCCGAGTAAAGGAGGCAGGCAACGGGAGAAAAGGACTGGTCTTAATGGGTACCATTTTCAGCTTTACAAAGTGAAAAAGTTCTGGAATCCAGTTACACAGCAGAGTGAATAGACAAACGCTACTAAGCTGTACACAGAGCAGAAACTGCTGCACATTATGATTACACAGTAGAGGGCGAGAGCACCAGCTTCTGTTAAGCTGCCCACACAGGCCAGATCTCACTGGCGCAGTCCTATAAAAGTAATGTTTACCACTGTCTCCCAGACTTAAAGATGCTTCTCAAAATGCACGTTTGTTACAGAGCTAATTAGGAATTCAAAAACAGAGTCAGGCATGGTGGCACCTGGCAATAATTCCAGCACTTGAGAGGTAGAAGCTGGAGGGTCAGGAGTCAAGGCCGACTTGATCTTAGAGTAAGTCTGCGGCCAGCCTGAGCTATTTGAGACACTGCCTTAAAAAAAAAAAAAAATTATTAAAATAAGAGAAAGGAAAAGATAGAGATAGGGGAATGGGAACATGTATACTTGTATGAAAACATCCTGTGTTAACACATTCCCATAGACAATGAAACCTCAAAATAAGTAACAGAAATAAATCAAAAGGCCAGGCCAGCCCTCCTGCTACCAGAGCAGAAAATCCTTAAGCTTGCAACCCTGCTGTCCATCTGCAGGCAAAACTGGCAGACCCCACATATCTGCTCAACGGGAGCAGCCTCTTCCCCTTCGCCAGCTGCAACCCTGTCCATCTTCTATCCCTACTGTGCGCAAGGCTTCCAGGAGCCAGTGTAGCCTCAGGCTCCTCTGACACTCTGTCTTCCTTCCACACACAAAGAACTCACAAGGCCCAGCTATGTGATCCTGTAGCAAATGGCATACTGTCTGTCCTTTCTCCAAAGTCAGTGGTGGCTCGCATCAGAAACGATCACCTTTGTAATGTTCTCTCTGCATCCTGAGAGACTGCTCAGGGAGACCCTTGAAAACTCACTTCAGCCAGCCAAGGGCCTCCATGGATTCTGTGCTGCTGCTGCTGCTGCTGCTTAAGTATCTTTGTCAGTTCAGGAGAGACAGCCTCCAACAGCAACAACCAAGATGACAAGTGATGGCATGGCACCTCCCATTCACTTCTGCCTGGTTGATTTCAGCTGAAGCCATGAGCCATCAGTCCCTCAGCCTTTTTGTTAGCAAAGTAAGTTCAGCAGACAAGTCCACAATAGTATAATAGTTACAAAACTTGTAGAAAATTATATAAAATAAATAAAAATGTGCATCCTTACTATATGAAGTGAGTTACATTTACCGGGGCAGGTAAAGAACAAAACCAAAGCATTTCTCAAGGGCTAGGGGAGGAGATGTTCGGCAGCAGAGCACTTACTAAGCCCAAGGCCAAGAGTTTGAGCCCCAGCACGGCAAAGCATGCCTCTACATTCACAACACATCCTTAACATTTTTACAGAAACAGTCACCTACCCCATCTGCCATCAGAAAGTGGACACCCTTGCGATCTGTGTTGTCCAGAACAAAATTCCGAAATGCATTGATGTTCTCTGGTCGAGTGATATCTCCATCTCCATCAACCCCACCCTCACCTGATGGGATACAAGAACCCTGTGAGTTTACCTGCTTCAGCAGCTGGGTCAGGAGTGCTGAGATCCAGCACCCATCCTGCCTATGGTGATAGGCAAGAAACAAGCCTGGCTCCCAGAAGCCAGGGTGCAAAGGGAACTGACCAGCCAGAAGTCGTCAATTGAAAAGAGGATCTTTGATATTTAAAAACCAGTATTAGCCAGGCAAAGAGGCTCATGCCTATACAGACATCCAGGAGGCTGGAGCAGAAAGCCTGCCCATAAATTTCAGGACGACCTGGACTACACAGGGAGTTTTAGGTTGGCCTAGAATATAGAATACACAGTGAGACCCCCTTCTCAAAACATCAAATCCAGCACTGGGGAGGTCGAAGCAGGTGTATCTCTGTGAGTTGATGCCAGCCTGATCTACACAGTGAGTTCTAGACCAGCCAGTTATTCAGAAAGACCCTGTCTCAAAAAACACAGGAACAACAACAAACAGAACAAAACCATGTCAATAAATAGACAAACAAAACCCTAACATGAACCTTCACTAAGAACAGTGAGGAAAGAGTTTACAGTCAGAGCAGAGGGACTGCTGTAGCTCCTGAGCTGTTGGCTGGTCAGTGCAGTTCATAGCAGCTCACAGGGCTGCAGCTCGGCACATGATCTGTGCTTGCCAGTTCTCAGCAAGGAATCAGGCAGTTTCATTATCTATCGCCACAATCCTGTGAGGAGGAATTAGCATGGCTTTGATGAAAATTTGCCCAGAGGAGTGCAGGCCTGTGGTTAAAAATGACACTTCAGAGGGATCCAGGACCTTCACGCCAGAGACCGTGAGCCTGGCTGACAGAACAGGAAGGACACAGGTAGCGACATCCTTGAAGCCCCACAGAGAAGCTACCCTCACAGTTCCCATTCCACGCCCTGTTCTATGTCCCTACCATAGTAGGGCTCGAAGAGCTCACTGGAGGCTGAGTAGAAGTCCTCCAACTTGAAGTCATTAGGGCCCTTCAGTGTCATCCCAAAGCCTTTTGCATGCCACTTCTTCCTCCATAGCACGTACTCTGAGAAGCCACCGGGGCCTGCGCAGACATCAGCAAAGTACAGAAGGTCAATCCCCGAGTCCTTCAGCAGTGGCTTCTGAAAAGAGAAGTGGAAGACAAGGAGATAGGGAAAACAGATGGCTCAGTGAGGAAAAGAAAGAAGAACTCAAGGAAAGGAGGCAAAAAAAAAAAAAAAAAAAAAGGCCTATCAGCAAGTATAATCCAGAGCCCCCACCAGGCCCACAACACCCAGTCCATTTGTCCTCAGTCACCACTGCCCTCTGGAGCTTCCTCACCCCAAACACCTTTCCCGCAAACAGGCCAACTCAGACTCCTAATGAGAGTATCTCTGTAGCTGAGTGGTGTCCTCATGTCTCAGGACACTGTGTTTCTTGTACCCTGGCGAGCAGAACCATGCACACAGAGGAAGAAACACCAAGACACAAAGCAACCAGTCCACGCAGCTGGAACAAAGCTTGGTCAGAGTCCAGGAGGCCTGACAACAGACGACTGCTCCCTGAGCAGCCAAATCTGCGGCTGTAACATTAACCACCTCCCAGCCTCAAGGACCTGCCTCCTACACCACAGCCTCAATCTTCCCTCACTGGCTCTTTCTCCTCTTTGTCCTTCTATTACCTTTATTTTGCAATAAGTTTAAACTTAGATAAAGGTCACCAAGAGTGCAGAGTTCCTGTACTTTTTATCCGGCTGCCAGTTTTGTTAACAAATCATGGTATGTTTCTCAAAACTAAGACATCAGAATTAGTACAGTACTATTAAAAGTAAACTTCAGACTTTACATTTTACTAGCACCCTTTCGCTGTTCGAGCACATCTCGTTTACACACACACCCTAAAGACCTGATAGTGATTGCCAAGAACATCATGTAGTACTTTGCAGTCAGCATAGTGGCTATGAGGCAGGAGCCATAGTTTAAGCACTATCTACACTACACAGAAGGAAACAAATGCCCAGCGCCAGCCTCCCTGGCCAAAGGGAAGCAGAAAGCTTAAGGACTCAAAGTATCTCCATGAGGTCCCTAAATATGAGCTCGTCCTGTGACTTCAAAACGTCCTGTTTGTTGGTGGATGGTTGTGTCCATATACCATCCAGCACTTAGAGGCTGACGCAGGAGGATTGTTGAGAGTCCAAGCACAGTCTGGGTAACACAGCAAGAAGACCTTGTCATGGAACAAGGGACCTGCCCAGAAAGTCTGCTCACAGGAGGAGGAGGTGGTTCTTAGCTCTGCTACCTCCTCACTGCGCAGTCAAGGTCAAGCATATATCTAGTAAGCTCAGCTGTTCAACTATAAATTAGGACGAGGGTAGGTATTTCTCAAGGCTGCTATAGAATTAAAGAATGCAACCTGTGGCAAAGGTCTTTCTAAAACTCTAAAGTAGCCACAAATATAAGATGGCATTATATTCAAGCAGATCTCCGTATCTTTCTCCCCTATCTGCCGAGTGCAGCACTGACACACAGTGAGCACTGTGCTGCCTCCCACTCCCACTAACACGGAAGGTAATCTCCACGCTCACCGTATCCATCACATCACAGACAGGCTTCTCTTAGACATATCAAATCCTCAGCACAAAATCCCTCATGATGCAATTGATACCCCCAAAGATCTAAATCCCCTCCTTCCCTTGTTTCTTCCAGTTCTAGTTCACCATTTCTTTTTCTTCCCTTAGACCTTTTTTCCTTTTCCTATAAGCTGTAGCACCAGAGACCAATTATAAAACCTCAGAATTCCTCCTCTCTCCTTCTCTCCACCACACCAAGCTTCCAGTGTTCTAATGATTAGGCAGTAACTTGTCTGACCCAAACATCCCTAACCCTCTGGCCACTCCCACCTCTGCTGGCAGCTGCTCCCTGAAAACACAGCAGGCCTGCTAGGCTTGGCTG
The DNA here is from genome assembly GCA_028658305.1 of Pachyuromys duprasi. Taxonomy (NCBI): domain Eukaryota; kingdom Metazoa; phylum Chordata; class Mammalia; order Rodentia; family Muridae; genus Pachyuromys; species Pachyuromys duprasi. Next base: position 53,162,584 of record CM053756.1, read on the forward strand.
TCACTCAAGGTCCTCAGGGAAAATGAAGATGAAAAGGAAGAACACATTAGAGGCTAGAGAGAAACCACTTTTATCATGGAGTCCAAAGACACACCTCTGAGGGCAATTTTCCCTGGACACAGTCAATTCAGGTCAGAAGCTGCCTGAAGCTGCCCAACACGCTGCATTTCCCTATGTCACAAACATCCACCTCGACCTGAATGGTACAATTCTGGTGCCTACTTCATTCTCATAACAGCAAAGACAATAACCAGATACCAGCTGCTGAGGGCATGCAGTCAAAAGCCCAGACAATGCTGTGCCTTCTCATCAGCTTAATAGAGCTCCTCTGCTAGGCAGGAGCTTTAAAGAGAATCATTGGTAGCTCAGAAAATTAAAGCAACAGTGTATCAACCCAATTTTCTCAAGATGCTAATTCCAAGAGCCTTTACTCCTGCCTGCTGGCCCCTGAACATGGGGAGGAAGCCCTGGGAGAGAAAAGACAGAAGGCCGGAGGGCCTATACTCCAGTTTTTACCTGCGTGGAGCAAGTAGTTAGGCAGGTAGAGCTGAAATACCAAAGACCTTGGAAAGACATCTCCTCTAGCTGGTGGGTAATGAGGGGGGTGGATTCTAGGAGAATAAGGGTTCATGAAGCAGAAACAAGTTTGGGGGCAGCTGGCTCCTGGCCCTGTCACTGTAAAGGAAACCAACTTCCTAGGAGTGGGTAAAAATGCTTTGACCCCAAAGGGAATTCTAGAATGAAATTTCCCTTCTTACATTCTCTATCATTATGGACGGCCAATGTTCAGAAAAATGAGATGTAGCAGAGCAGAAAATCATTTTGCTCTACTGCATCTACAGAAAGGCCAAAGCCTCATAATTACGATCCCACACAGAGCTTGTTCAGAGTAGCAGAAAAAGAAAATGACCCTAGTGAAATCACAGATCTTTAGGCCTGGCACACTGGGCCACTCCTGAGACCAGGAAGCACTCAAGGACTCTATGTGAGGAATGCATAGCAAAATGCATTGCTACCTCACAGCAGGAACACACACTCGCCCTGAACAAACGGCAATCTCTGAGCTACCAAAGCTTAAATCCACTCGGCACCACAAAAATCTCACCCCATCAGAGTCCAGGGGATTTGTGAACATACGATCAAACACAAAATCCATGTTAGCCATCTTCATTGCTGCCCTGTAACAAAGCAAGATAGAAAAGCACGGATCAGCCCCAAGAGTATGGAAAACTGAGGCTCAAATGAATGGTGGGGTTGTACAAACCGAAGGGAAGGGAGCCCAGCAGACCTGTTGAGGAAGAAGACTCCTCGGATCATCTCGTAGGGGTTGGCTCTGGTTCGTGCTCGCCGCATCTCCTCTCCATCCAGGATGTCAAACACACTCTGCAATGAAAGGAGCACACTCTATGGCAAGTGCCATCCCAGGCCCTCTGGGGTAGGACCAGGGTCTTAAGACTGATTGCCCTCCAAGGAACTGGGTTCCTGCTGCATCTCAACGCTGACATATCCAGTTGTGGAACCCTGACAAGTTGCTAAATCCCTCTGACCCTCAATTACCTCTCCAATAAAGTGACAAAAATCCCAACGAAGCAGACACCTGGCTTGTGATCAAGTCGTTAAAAGCACCTCTGCTACACAAAAAGCCAACTCTGTGCACAGCTAATCCTCACAGCAAACTGTTTCCCCATGCCACCAAAACCTTCCAGGGGATTTAAGTACCAGCAGTTAGGTTCCCCTGACTAGAACTCTAAACTTAAAAACAAGTTGGGCACGCCTTTAATCCCAATGCTCGGGAAGGCAGAGGCAGGTGGATCTCAGTGACTCTGAGGCCAGCCTGGTCCACAGAGGGGGTTCCAGGACAGCCGCTGCTACACAGAAACCCTGTCTTGAAAACCCAAAATAAACAAAGAAACTTAAAAACAAATCAAGACCAGAGTTTCCTAAGGACATGGAGACACACACACACACACGACCAGCTTCTCTCTACCTCTCTTCTCCTCTCTAGGAAACAAGACATCCTCATTTCACTTGAGACATGGTCACCTTATGGATATATTTCCAACCTTCTGTCTGTCAAAAAAGGAGCTTTGTAAAGTAGCCTTCATTCTTTTCCAAACCACCTCCTCCTCAGAGTGTACCAGATGTGTGCTTCCTGACCTGCCAATCAGGCCACAAGATGTATGGGGAGGCCAACACCTACATACTCCAATTTCATTTATCACTCACAAGCACCCAGAGAAGTACTCTCTTCAGCTTTACAGAGAAGACAAAAGATATCCAAACTGGTCACACAGGAAAACTACTATAGAAATGAGGTTTAAATACTGACTTGATGTTAAAGGTGATCAAACTTTCACTTCACCAGGCCCCTTGGGTATGACCAGGGTCTGACACACTGAGATTACATGACTTTGCTGACTGCTGACCACATGGACAACACAACAGTCCCAGGCCGGTAAGTTGTCAGAAAGATACTACCCTGGACATAGGCATCATGTGTACTTCCATTCCCACCTCCAGGAAACACTTAACTGCTACACCTGACAAAAAACAAAGACAAAAACACTGGAAAAGCCCCTCACCTCACCCACAGGCTTCCCACCTGGCCAGACCAGCCTTACCTTACACTTGAGCATACTGTGAAGCAGCTCTTCCCCACAAAACTCGGTTTCATCTTCAATAATCATCTTTCTCTACAGGGAGAAGAAAATCATAAATACTGACCAAGTGTGACTATTTACTGGAGAATGGGGAGATTAGGATTCTGAGTGCTCCAAGCAAGAAGAGGGTTAGGTCCCTGCCAAGAAACTGCAATCCCCAACGGGCAGAAAGAGACAATCCCAAATCCCTGTGGCTGTGCTCCAGACGGCTGTGAGACGAAGCAGCGTGCTGGGAGCTCTGGGTAGAGTACCATATGGTCACAGCACGCCCAAATGCCGAGGCTGGAAACAGCACACAGGAAGGAGACACATAAGCTGTCTGCCCTGAGAGCAGAAAGGCAGGACAGGGCTCCCCCACGTGACGAGCTTGTCTTTCATCCAGTAAGCTGCCCACTCTAAGATAAGCAGAAATGCCTGATACTAGGCACTGACTTGGTGACTTTACAGAAAACAAAGGCCCAACTAGCCATCATGAGGTGACAGGTCCAGCCCAGCCCGTCCAAGTGTCACAACCTCAAAGACATCACCCAAAATTTTGTGGCCACAAAGGTTTTTAATTTTCTCCTCGTGGGGTTTGTGTGTATGCATGTGTATGTGCAGGCACATCCATGCCATGGCATTTATGTAGTGTTCAAAGGACAATCTCCGGAGTTGGTTCTTTGCAGCCAAACATGCTGGATCCAGGGATCAGACTCAATTCATCTGCATACAAGTGCTTCTACCTACCAAGCATCTCACTAGGCTGCTGAATATCTTCTATTTCTCAAAGTGGGAGCTGGGGGTGCTGATTCAGTTTAGAATGCTTGTCTAGTGCGAATAAATTCAGTCCCTAATACTTCAAAGAAATAAAAAACCTCCCCCCAGTTATTGTTTATATGAATGAGCCAGTACTCTATTAAAAGGTATCAGGCTGGGCAGTGGTGGCACACGCCTGTAATCCCAGCACTCGGGAGGCAGAGACAGGTGGATCTAGTTTGAGGCCAGCCTGGTCTACAGAGTAAGTCCAGAGAGCCAAGGCTACACAGAAAACCCTGTCTCAAAAAAACCCAAAAAATAAAATAATTCAAAATAAATAAATAAAATAACTTTATTTTCAAAACAAAGTTTTATTTCTGGAAATGTCTTCAATTTGTGGCGTGGTTAAAAAAAGAAAGAGGGAGCGCAGTCCCTGCCTTGGTTCTGCATCTTAATGAGCTGTTAGTACAGGCGCTGGCCTCTGGGAAACCCCATTAGATACAGGGATAAAATCAGACTGAAAAGAGCAAAACCATGGGGTCATGAAGGCAACTTCGACTTCGTGGAGCTCCTGAAGTGATCCTACTTCTAGAGCCCACCCTGGAGTGGTAATCACTCCTCACTTCCAGTTTTGTAGAGTGCGAGTAATTAAACACCTGTGCCGACAATGCCCTGTCACCTGAGCTGGGCCAAACAGTGGCCTGAGAACGTGCCACAGGTCACAAGCCTCCAAAGGTGTCCCCCGGGGCAGAGAGAACTGGACAGGTCACAAGCCTCCAAAGGTATCCCCCGGGGGCAGAGAGAACTTTTCTACTTCTCAGGATCCATGCTGCAGCTCTGGGCACACCCGAGACAGAGCTTCCACATGTCTCTAAACTGCAGCAGGCAGACACCAGACTCAAGGGAAAGACAAGGCAGAAATGGGCACATTTTGATGAAATCCTACCTTTCCCACAACCATCCAGTCACTCATTTCCCGAGAGTCAGGAATTTCAGTGGTACATTCTGGAAACCATGACACCTGCTCACAGGCACTGGGCTACAAACAAAAAAGGGGCGCAGAGGTCAGATGAAACAGGCCTTTAGGATTCTACCCAACCCACCAGGGTTTCCCCAAAAGAATGCAGAGGAACTGAGGCAAAAAGGCTCTAAACTGTGGTATGAAGTGCAAGTGGTCAGACATGAGAGCTAGAACGAAAGTTCAGCTTCTGAAGGACAGCTCCAACTCTGCTTTGAATCCCTTAGAAAACTCCTCAATCTTCAATGTTTCTTTCATTTGTCCCGGTACTATTTGATGATTACCTATTGTGTGGAAGCAGCCGAACTGCAGAATGAAGTAAGACAAGTCTTTGGCTTAAGGTGTTTTATTAATAAGAGAATGAAGACAGAGAAATAAGTAGGCAGTGTCACATAAATACAATTCTCCTAAACAGTAAGACTTAAAACAGCACTTAGCTCACCTCCTAATGCCTTTCAATATTGTTCACAAAATAACCCAGAGACTGTTCCCCAGCACTGACGATGGAAAAGCAGGAGTTCATCTCTTAGCTTTTCAAGAACTTTCCTGTCAGACCTTAGCACGGCTCCTACAGCGCTGCACACCAGCACCACGCGCAGAGCTTTCCAAGAGATGCCTTCAGAGCGCACGGCCGGGGCTGCTGTAGTCCCCGAATGACCACACAGTGACTCTAGGGCTGAGTGCCGCTGGACTAGGAAATGAGAATTCGAAGCCTGTCCAAGTGGCTAACCTGAGGCAGCTGAACAGACTGCTCCCAAGCAAGCAAGTCGCACTGACAGCTGAAGCAATAGCATCATATGCTCTGAAAAGCATAAAATGGTATCACAATGCAAGGTCTCAAGGACAAGGCAACCATCGTTAAGACAGAAGAGTTAAAAAGAAAGTGTGTTCAAGTCCTGCCCCAACGAAAGGGTCAGAGCCACTAAGTACTTGTTCCACACAAATGAGGGTTAGGAAAACAGTATTTTCTAAGGCCTCAGCCTACATGTAGCCACGTTATAAATCTTTACCCAGTTCCACACTGTCTCATCCACAGCTATGAGGCTGCAGGCAAGCCCACCATGAAGCTGTTAGATCAGAGCCCATCAGAATCGGAGAAAAGCTCAGTATATTTTTTCCATACACAGTTCACTAGCCTTTTTCCCCCTGAAACATCATAGAGGCAACCCCCCCCTCAGCAGTTTCCCAGCATTCAGAGCCACACCTAATCAACTACAGCCACAAGCAGACGGTCGGACAACTGTGCCGTTCCCCTGACCTCAGCTCTGTATGCTGATGTCTCACATGGTTGTTTTCAGGTGCTTTAATTATCCCTATTTCAAACCCTTTGAGGAATATAGGTAAAAATGACTAAAACTTCCTATGCATGCAAATGAAAAAAGCCTGTCTTCCACCTAGAGATACAGCTCAGTGATAACTGCTTTCCTGGTATGTGTAAGTTTGAGTCTCAACCTTGCAAAGAAGTTTGTCTTAGAACAAATTTAATGAAGAAAAAAACAATTCAGCATCACAGTAGGAGCGCTGCACACAAGCAAACACCCGCTCAGAACCTGGATGGCAAAACCTGTGACATGGGAAAATTTCAGAGCTCGTACTCTGTCCTGTGTTCAAGGGGGCGGTGGGTGCTCCTCTGCCTGCCGAACCCTCCTAGCAGAGAGAGAACTCCTAAGCCTGTGATGTTTACCAGTCCACCAGGAATACTAAAGTTCTTCTATCATATTCTATCATATTCTATCACATTCCATCTATTAGTGTTATTCCTAGAACACAGAATCAAACTGCTATCTCTGCATACTGCCTCCAGTGTTCTTTTCATTCATCTCAGTTGGTTCTACTGCTGTGATGAAACACCATGACCAAAAAGCAGTTTGAGAAGAAAAGGGTTTATTTGGCTTACACTTCCACATCACAGTCTATTACTGAAGGAAGTCAGGACAGGAACTCAAGCAGGGCAGAAACCTGGAGGAAGAAGCTGATGCAGAAGCCATGGACGGATACTGCTTACTCAGCCTGCTTTATTTCTATTTGTTTGTTTTTCCAAGAAAGGGTTTTTCTGTGTAGCTATCGCTATCCTGGAACTCACACTGTAGGCCAGGCTGGCCTTGAACTCAGAGATCTGCCTGCCTCTGCCTCCCAAGTGCTGGGATCAAAGGCGTGCGCCACCAACACCACCTGGGTTACAGCTTGTGTTTCATAGTACCCAGGACCACCAGCCCAGGGGTGGCACCCACACATATAGTGAGCTGTGCCCTTTCACATCAGTCATTTATCAAGATGATGCGCCATAGGCTTGCCTAATCTGGTGAGGGTAATTTCTCAACTGAGGCTCTCTCTCCTAAAATGACTCTAGCTTGTGTCAAGCTGACATAAATCTAACCAGCAAACCTTCCATTTAAGATGCTAATTTTGAACCCCTCTAACCACCCTGCTCAAATTGCCTCTCAAGGGTTCTAATTTTTAAATACAGTTTCAAGACCAGACATTCAAAAATACCAATAGCTTCCCTGTTTCCTCCACCCTCACCAGTTACCTCTGGCTCATCTCGCCAATCCACGTTCAGCTCCTGATCAAAGCCCTGCAGGGTCAGACCCAAACCACGCCGACCTTTCTGATTGGAGGCCTCCACGATGTCCTTTCGACCCTGGCTGTATTTACCCAATCCTTCACCTTCCTTGAAGCCCATCTTGGCCTGAAAAAAGAACGAAGCACAATTAATTCAGTCAACAGACATTTATTTAGTCCCTATCTCAGGCCATACATTGTGATAAACCCTGAGAAATATAGATGAGTGGGGTCTAAAGTTTGCCTTTTAGCTTAATGATGAAAAGAAGCATAAATAACTCACTGTGGGCCAGTAACTGTCTATTCTGCAGGTGAAAGTCTAGGGCAACCGGTAGTCAGATAAATGAGAGGGGACTGCAGAGCTGTAATTAAAAGCACCAAAAATACTTAATGAATCTCACTGGACATTTGCACAACTCCCCCTTGTAGCTACTTTGTGTGATTAAGTGAAAAGGAAAACCTAAATTAAAGAGAACCTCATTTAGGATACAGCAGCGTCAAGTAGCAGCTTCTATCTTGCCCCTGCCCAGGCATGTGGCGTTCATTACCAGGCCAGGACAAGAGGGCTTATAGGCTAACCTATTCAGTTAGGAGAGAAACTTGAAAGTTTGTTCCATATAAAACAGAGAGGGAGGACATGTTAAGGGCCTGGCACATCAATGCCTTTTTAAATGTCCTGTCTGTATGTGCACTCTAGACCCCAGGTTACTGGACAAAGGTAAGACCTTTAAGATCAGGTAACTGAATTCCAAATCCCACAGACTCTTAACAAATCAAAGACCTTCCATCTAGAGATCTAATTCCTCTGGGGTGGGGGTGTCTGCAACCTATTTGGAAGCTGCCATTGCAGCTTATGAAGTAGGTAGATTCTGTATTATAGGCACAAGATCTTGTCCTGGGTCAGAGGCTGTCATAAGCTTTCTATCTTCCAAGTACCCAAAGCTTATACACTTCAAACTAGAATCCTGACCTATGTCTTTAGCAGGAGCACATCTCATTCTTAAAGTAATCTAACATAATTATAGGAGCCAACCATGGCATTGGTGAAGCTGGACAGAAGGCAAACGTGGACTTCTCTAAATTTTATACAACCACTAAATTTTAATGAGGAAAGTGAGCAGGTTTCCATTTTCATCTTGCTACCTGTAAGTGGGTATGAGAGCTGACAAACACAGTTGAGCCTTTTATGCCAAGAGACCACACTACTTGCATTTATTTTCAGCATCTCAGAATCAACAGGCATTGAGTCCTTTCTTTTAGGAACATTGACTAGAGCAAAAGCAGCATGAAACCCCTTCAACTTCTGACATATACCCATGTCTAGGGAAGCATATACACACAAGCATATGATGGGCATGAGCTAGTGAGGATAGTGCGATCCAGTTTTGGGAAGAACAGCAGACAATGGCAATTTTCATGGATGATGCCAACATGACAAACATGTCTACTGAGGAGACTGTACTTTCTCTTCTAAATTTCAACAGCGATATATGGGCAGTGGTGGCACATGCCTTTAATCCCAGCACTTAGGAGGCAGACGCAGTTGGGTCTCTGTGAGTTCTAGGCCAGCCTGGTCTACAGAGTGAATTCCAAGACAGCCAGAATACACAGAAAAACTCTGTCTGGGAAGGGGGAAGGACGGGGTAGAGAGAAACAACTAGAAAGAGAAAAATGACTCCAGACCTAGCCTGTGCCAACTTGTGTCCCGCCCCAACACCGACACACTCTCGTCCTCACTCTCTCGCTCTCCTGGGGCAGCTTTAAAAAGCCGTTCTAGGTCATGACATACCATAAGCTTCTGGGAAACACTGTTATACATGGAATAGCGAGAAGATGTTCCCTCCACAAGGGAATCTGCTTTGAAGGCATCTTTGAACCCATCAGAGCAGGGCTGCTTCCCCTCAGTCTCACTGTCAGATCCACTAAGGCTTGTAGCAGATGCTGGAAAAGAAAGAGAAAAATGTTTATGTGAGGCTGCATCACAAAACTGCCTCCATACATTTACACTCCACTTAGTCAACATATGTTTAGCATATGTCCTGCCCTGAATGGAGGTCACACAGTGCCCAAGGTCAAATCTCTTCTCTACATTTACCAGTTGTATAATCTTGGCTGTCACCAACAGTACCAATGGCATGTAGTATAGCAAGAACGCAAAGGTTAAATTTTCTTACCTCACCTTCTCAGTTTTATCTCTTATCAAACTGAGATGATAAAACCTGCCTCACAGGCTGCTTAAAAACTAAAATAATATATAAGGAAGCACACTACATAATGTGTATAGTGTAGATGTTAATTTTTTCCTCTACTGTTCAGTATTTAACATCTATTTCTTTTTTTTAAATTATCTTTTCATTTTTATCCTATCTATTTATTTATTTTTTCGTGTAAGTTACTGGAGAGTGCGCATCTGTGGAGGTCACAGATAACTTGTAGGAGTTGGTTCTTTCTGTGAAGTGGGTTCTGGAGATTGAATTCAAGTCTTCAGACTTGACAGCAGGCACCTTTACCTACTGAGACATCTTTCCCGCCCAAATTTCTAAATTCTGATTGCTTAACTTCCCAATTAGTTCTCTTTGCATTCACAGTCCCTTCAAACTCAGAGGCAAGGAAGCAGGTCTTCACTGAAGCTACAGGAAGAGAAGAGGAGCAAAGAGAAAGGGGAAAAGGGAGAGACATGGAAAGGCAGAAAAAAAAGAGGAAAGGAAGATAGAAACACCAGCAGGAACACCAACTAAGCAGACAGAAGAGAGGAAACGCTACAGAAGGGACTGGAGCCTGGCCTGCTCTCCACAGTCCATCACCTTGTCAAACGGCTCCAAGTAAGATCTAAGCCAGCAGCAGCCAGAAAGGATGGGTACCTGCCCCTCCATCAAGGTGGATGCTCTTCAGTCTGGGCACTCACTTAGGTGCCCACATTCACTCTGTCATGTGCTTTTTACCTGAAGGCTACTTCATTCACAGCAGTTTCTATTCAGGAGTTCTACTGTGATAGACACTATGGCCAAAAACAACCTGGGAGGAAAGGGGTGGTTTCACCCTAAAGCTTACTGTTCTTCGGGGAGATCAGAGTAGGCACCTAGAGAGGAACTTGGTGGAAGAAACGGAAGCAGAGATCACAGGTGGGTTGTGTGTGTATGTGTGTGTGCGCGCGCTGCTTACTGGCCTGCCCTCCATGGCCCATGGCTTGCTCAGTTTGCTTTCTTATACACCCAAGACTACCCATGAATGGCACCCCCTACCCTGGGCTGGATTCTCCTATATTAACCATTAATCAAGAAAATGACCTGCAGGACAATGTAATGGAGGGGTTTTCTTCATTGAGGTTCTTCCTTCCCAGATGACTCTACCTTGTGTCAAACTGACAAAAACCTGGCCAGCACAACTGACCACTTGTCCTAAAATGTCATGTTAAAGGCTGGGCAGAGGCCTTTACTCCCAGCACTTGGGAGGCAGCAGCAGGCTGATGATCTCTACAAGTTTGAGGCCCGCCTGGTCTACACAGCAAGCTCCAGGACAGCCAAGGCTACACAGAAGAACCCTGTCTCAAAAAACCAAAAGTTTCACTTTAATATTAATATCACAATATAAAACACAATGTAACTTTAAAAGTTTCACAGTCTTAAAAAGAATTCTAACACTTTAAAAGTTCAGTCCCTTAAAATATCCAAGTCTCTTAACTGTGGGCTCCTGTAAAATCAAAATAAGTTACATTCTTTCTATTCCAAGAGGGAAGAACCAGGGCACAGTCAAAAGCAAACCAAAGTAAAACCAAAATTCAACAATGTAAAAAATCTAGTTTGGGCCAGCTGTTGTGGCCCTCACCTTTGATCCCAGCACTCAGGAGGCAGAGGCAGGCAGATCTCTGCGAGTTTAAGGCTAGCCTGGGCTACAGAATGAGTTCCAACAAAGCCAGGGCTACACAGAGAAACCCTGTCTCAAGAAAATAAAATAGGGGCTGGAGAGATGGAAGTTAAGAGTGCTGGCTGCTCTTCCAGAGGTCCTGAGTTCAATTCCCAGCAACCACATGGTGGCTCACAACCATCTGTAATGAAACCTGGTGCCCTCTTCTGGCATGCAGGTGTACATGCAAACACATTGTATACATAATAAATAAATAAATCTTAAAAAAAAAAGATAAAATTTTTAAAAGTTCAGTTTGATGCCTGGGACCCACTCATTACCCTCTGGGCTCCAAAAGGGCCTAGGCAGCTCTGTTTCTCCAGCTCTGCCATTCACAGGGCAGGCAGCTTGTCTCAGAGTCCCAGGACCACATTCCATGCCACAGCTGCTGCTGTCCTTGGTGGGCATCCAACTGTACTGGTGCCTCCAAAGGCCTCTGCTGGCCTCTCAAAAGTGCCAAGCCTCTGCTGCTCACTATGATCCCTTCACAAATAGGACCACATGGGAAAACCTCACTCATTATCAAAGCCAGAACGAACAGCCTTGGATACCTCCTGACCACAGTGCTGACTCTGAGGGAATAACTCCCAGAAGATTTCACCTCTGAGACCCTGGTCTCGTTAATTCCAGCTGATTCTCGGCTCTAGCTAATCAGCAGTAATCGTCCCAAACAAAGTAGTTTCACTTTCGTGGTGCTGACCCCTTCTTAATCGCAGCTGATTATTCGGTCACATATAACCACAACCAATTCCCCACAGTCTTTAAGAAACTCTCAAACTTAAGCCAGGTCTCCATCGTCTGCACTACTCTCCAAGCATTATCTTCCAAGCTCCCACAACAGCTCATTAAGCTCTAAACACTCAACCCTGTGGCCTGGTACCATGTTCTAGTCTAGTGTGCTTTCCTACTGCTGTAAGAAACACTGTGACCAAAAACAACTTGAGGAAGGTTTATTTCACCTTAGCACTTACTGTCCTTTAAGAAGGGAATCAGGGCAGGAACCGGAACAGACAGCACTGAAGAGCAAAGAGCAAGTGCTAGGAGGTGGTGGCACACACCTTTAATCCCAGCACTCAGGAGGCAGAGGCAGGCGAATCTCTGTGAATTCAAGGCCAGCCTCATCTACAAAGCAAGTTCCAGGACAGCCAAGACTACACACAGAGAAACCTTGTGTGGAAACAAAAAACAAAACAAATAAAATGCACTGAGGGAACAAGAGACATTAGAGCTCAGAGTGCTGATATTGTTCACTCTGTCAGGAGACAACTGGAGCTGTTGATATAACCCAGCGGAAGAGCATCACCTACCACACAAGACACAAAGATCCTGGGTTAGACCTTCAGTGCATGTTTTAAAAAAAACAACAAAACATTGCTTATCTAGATCAGACAACTCTTTTGGTTCAGAATCTGCACTATGAGAGGTCTGTACTAAGTCAAATAGGACACTTCCTGTGAAGAAATAACGGCTGAACTTCAAATTTTTAACAGGTAAGATACATGTGCATTTTTTAAAAAAAAAGAATGTAACAATTTGCAGAAGAAAAGGCCAGTAAATACATGGACAAAAAAAAATCAAAATATACTCAAAATTGTGTTTTCTATATTAATCACATAACAAGAAGTCTTACTTTAATAGCCATGAAATCTGCCCTTTCCTAACAGGGTGGCTGTCCAATTTAATAAGGAAGTATGTTCTTACATCCATCAATGTAGCACAAGTCACAGTGGCAGAGAGTGCTCCTCAGGAAGAAAGAGCCAGAACATTAACAATAAGTAACCATGGAAACTGAGAAGTGAGGTGACATTTATTTTCTGTTGTGTACTGTCCTGCAGAAAATAGGGGGGGGGATCCCCACAGAGCTATGAATAATTACCATTCCAGGCTTTGAAGAGAGACTAGTTCCTTTCCAAAGAAAACATCAGGCAGCAGCTGTGAGGCCTCCTAAGGGGTTCTAGATGCTCCCGAGGCTGCACTCTGCTAGCACTAGCCCACGCGCTAAGAATGGTGCTCCAAGTTGCAGATTCTCTTCTGAGATGCCTCCATTCCTGTAACCCTCACTGCCCAGCACTGAAGGGCAGGATGGGTAATGTGCCCACAGTGGCACTTCTGGGAAGTCTATAGTGATTCAGGGCTAGTTAGAAGCTGCGATTCTGTAACAGTTCTTACTCCTTTTACTAGCTTTGTGGATATGCACAGACCTACCCTGAAAACACTAGAAGCCCGTGTAAGATCCTAGGACCTTCTGAAAGGAGATTGTGTTCAATGCAGCTCAAGGGAGTTGCCGGCTGTTAGATATCCTTGATGATCCAACAGTGAGGGTAGTGTGGCACATCCCACTGCCAGACATGCAGGGCTCCTGCCTCCCTTAGGTCTCTCAGAGAAAGTCATGTTTTCTTTTTCTTCCATAACATCTTTGGGCAAAAAAAAAAAAAAGACAGGAAAAGTAAAATTTGGGTGGAAAACTTATCGGTCAAATCAGTGCTGGACCAGGCACAGAGCTGCAGCGGAAGACTCTGGACCAGGCACAGAGCTGCAGCGGAAGACTCTGGCACAAAGGTCTCTCCACTCCACCCTCCCACCAAGGCTCTAACTACCGCCCAGACGCTCTGACGAGTGAGACAACGGTGGCTCAAAGTACCATGATTCCTTGTGAGAAAAAGAAGTGGATATGAAAAAACTGCCAACCTTATTTCTCTCTTTTATTCATGCACATAAAGGCAATGTCCAAAGACTGCAGCAGCCACTCTTTATTTTTTCCCCCTGGCCTTTGGGCCACTCCCTTCATATAGAATGGAAAACTGTCATGGCTGCAGGAGAACTGAAGGGGAAGTTTTGCCTCCTAAGACCTGTAAGAGTTTAGTAAACACTGAGCAGAGAATTTAGTGATGACAACATACATTAACAGGACTAACAAGGCTAGTCTATTGAAAATCCTACATTTCATTGAGAATTCATCAAAGCTAGGTGACATTCCTGCTTACCTCCCAAGGAGCAGACCTTCTAAGACAATGCAGAAAGCCCAAAGCATTAGTTAGGATCTTCACTTAGATTTTAAAAAAGACTGACCTTATAAAAGAACAGGGTTCCCAGCCATTGGCAAAACTGTCCACATGACAACAGAGCAGTGGGACAAGCACCTAAAAATTAAAGTGGTAACACAAGGAGAGGCAGCTCTAGCCAATCCTAGCCAAGGTGGACAGCACACAGATACAGAATAAATTATAAATGTTAATAAACATCACATCCTACCTAACAATTGCTGGGGAAATACTCATCCTTGCTTAAAATGCCATCTCTCCTTCATGCCAAACAAACAGTAACTCATTAGAGCAACTGAAACAGATACAGAAGGAAGTTTTTGATTAAAGTCATGAATCTGGATTGACAGGGCAAAAGTCTACTTAGGGAAGAATTAATCCTGGTGGAGGGAAAGGTGCTTTAAATGAGGCGCTGCTGAAGGAGCTCTGCAGCTTCCAAACCAACCTGCACAAGAGGGTCATGAGCCCACACTACCACAAGCTGAAGAGAAACAGAAGCTTCCTTAGGATTTAGACCAGTTTTCCTGAAAGAAACAACTAAAAAGAACAAAATGCCCTCAGCTACCTCTTTTTACTTCAAAAAGGCTATTTGGCTATAAGTTCCCACGAGTTTATTTACACCTGAAAATGCTTTCAAACGCCTCTCTGCACACCTGGAAGATCAGATGCCAAAGTGTCCGTGATAACATCCCTTTCTTCTTTTCTGTGGCTAAGCTGACAATTTATCTACTCTGTGAATAATGTAAAACAAACAAACTCATCTAATACTTTTGCTAATGAATCATCACACCACACAAGGCCCAGACTGGAGTCACTACTTTTCTATTTTCTGATTACTCACAAAGTACGTTTCTCAGTCACCTAGCTGAACAGCATGTGCAGGCAGAGGTGGCTGGAGCAAATGGAAACACCCCTGCTATAACTCAACAGCCTGAAGAGGAAAGCTGCACATGCAAGCCAGGAGACAGAGACTCTGACAGGCAGCAAGCTTGTCAAAGCACACTGTTCAGGACATGCCTGAGAGGAGATGATGCAGAACACAGTGGACAAGGTGGAGGAGGGATGGGCCAAGTAAGGACATCAGGCATTTTAGAGTCTTACGAAGAATCAGAATTAGATCCTGAGGTCGATGACACTACAAGCTCTTCTCAAGTCTGGTCCAGGAATTATGGACTATGCCTCTGCTCTGTTGCCAGCCATGATGAGGAGCAGGAACCGCTGCAGAGTCCCTGCTTTGTGTCACTGTGAGGCTGCCCACTTCCTGCAGTAAATTAATTGGTTTGTCTCTGCCTCCTGCCTCGTTTTCCAGAACTGAAAGAAACTGGCCAGCCTCAATTCTCCACACACAGCAATAGTCAATCCGAACTGAGTAATGAAGTTACTTCCAGAGAAGGCGAAAGCTGTTTTGTAAAATTAAGGCACTTTATGCAGGCTGGTGAATTCAGTCACATTTTAAAGCTTAAAATGTCAGCTGGGCCATGATCCCAGCACCGTGAATTTGAGGCCAGTCTACAAAGTGAGTTCCAGCGCAGCCAGGGCTACACAGAGAAACAGTCTTGGAAAAAAACAAAACAAACAAAAAGCTTAAAATGTCAATCAGAAGAGTTCCCTTAAAGGAGGCTCAACTTTATGCACTCACCACCCCCACCTGGGAGCTGCCCTCTCATTTCTTTCAAAGACATTACTTGACAGGAAAGGTCCAAAGACCTGCTTAGCACTAAACACACACTCCCACACAGGCCTCTCCACACCCGAGGGGACTACACACCAGCAGTTTTCTTTTCTCTCCATTTAGTGACCCTGGTTACACGCAGACTTTCTCTTCTACACTGAAATCAACTCAGATTTTTTGTAATTTTTTTTGACAGGTCCACTACAGTGCTGAGACTGCTCTCAAGTTCATCAGCACAAATGATCCCTCTGTGGTCAGCCTCGCAGACGGCCACCAACCAGGCATTTGAGTGCTCAACATCAACAAGACTTTGATACCCATTCCTCCACATACAAGGTCATGAGTCTGTCTAACCCAGACCACACCTGTAGGGCTCTCTCTACAGCTTCCCTGGAACAGCTAATCCTTAGTGAACAAGCCAGTAAACAAATACTTCCTAACATCACCCAGGAAGGAAGCCTCACATCCTTGTCACCAATCTGTTACAAAGTTTCACTCCAGTTTACCAGGGATCTCACAAGGCATGCAAAATGCAGCCTGCTAGTGTACTGGGTTGAACATAGTTGCCTCCTCCAAAATTCCTGTCACCTATAAACTAGAGAGAAATTTTATTTGGAAATACGGTCTTTGCAGATATGATCAAGTTAAAACGAGGTAATACTAAAGCGGCATGAATCCTAAAACAATGACTGATATCCTCCCCCAATAGGGAAATGTGGACACAGATTCAGGAAGGCAGAGGCAGAAACTAGAGACACACTACCACCAGAGCCATACAGTACCAAGGATTCTCAGTGAGCCACTAGACATTACTGAAGTTAGGGGGTAGGGGGACCTTCCCAAGAGCCTTCATAGGGACCATGCAGTCCTGATGACAACCTGATTTAGAGTGCCGGTCTCCAGAAGTGGGAGAGAGTAGAGTCCTATGGTAAGTAGTGCAGCATGCAAGACCAGCTGCAGAAATGAATGGAAGCCGATATAGCAGCGTACATGTGTAATCCCAGCACTCAGGAGACCAAGGAAGGTGGAGCTCTGTGAGTTCGAGGCCAGCCTTGTCTATAGAGTGAGTTCCAGGACAGCTAGAGTTACACAGTGAGACCCATCTCAAAAAAAAAAAAAAAAAAAAGGCTAAGCATGGTGGCACCACGCCTTTAGTTTTCAGCACTTGGGAGGCAGAAGCAAGCTGATCTCTGGTTCAAGCCAGCCTGGTCTACAAAGCTCCAGACAGCCAGGACTACAGAGAAACCCTGTCTAAAAAAAACAAAAAATTCAAAAAGAAAAAAAATGAATAAAGCTGGCTTGTCAGAGTTAGTATGAACACAGTACTTTTTTTATTTGTTTGTTTTCGAGATAGGGTTTCTCTGTGTAGCCTTGGCTGTCCTAGACTAGCTTTGCAGTCCAGGCTGGCCTCGAACTCAAGAGAGATCCACCTGCCTCTGCCTCCTGGAGTGTACTGCCTGGCTTGAACACGGTATTTCTAATTGTCTGGCACATGGAGCAAATTCAGATATTGGGAACATCCACAATGTTAAGACAGGCAAAGCACAGTATTTTCAACTAGATCTTTGAGCTGGATATAAGCTGCAAGCAGAGGTGCTCCACCACAGCTGACTGTCTCTGACTACAACTGCTAAGGAGCTGAGGAGACTGTAACACAAGGACCCTAGTCAGGCCAGGCACCCCACCTCTAAAAGGGAACCCCCAAATTATTGACAGCTATTAAAAACACAGCACTCAATGCTTGACTTTAGGCAGTGAGCATCACCTACTGAAGGACCAAAACAGATCAAGGGCACCTCCTGTAACTCCCTCTGTAGACCAGGCTGGCCTTGAACTCAGAGATCCACCCGCCTCTGCCTACTGAGAGCTGGCATTAAAGGCCTGAGCCACCACCACCTGGCTCCATACTCTTAGCAGAATAGCGGCAGAATGGAAGAGTCTATACAGCCGCCATCTTTCTGTCAAATTTGCCAACAGTGAACTATATCCTGCTCAATCCAAGTACTAAGGATTCAAACAACCAGATGGCCAGTGGCCTCAGATCATACAAGCCAGTATACCTTTTGCTGCATGATTGACAGAGGAGAGAGGCTCATCATCAGATGTGGAGCTGAAGTGCCGGGCAAGCTCCCCAATTCGCTTCTGTTTCTTGAGGGGGGCAGTGCATTCTGGGTCAGTTCTCCTCTTCATTGTTACTGCAACCATAAATCCTGCCAGTCAGCTCTGAGGTTAGAACTACTGGGAGTGAAGCAGGGATCCCAAAGACAACCACCACCAGCTGGATGAGATTTGACCACTCAAGCATCTCCTCGTGCCAGCACTTGAGCGGCCTCTTCCTCCAGGAAGGTCTAGGAAGGCGGCTAGCCGAGCTCTGCTGTTCAGTACCAATGATTAGTTTTACTAGGAAACGCGGTAGTCTCAGGGGCCACTGGAGTCAGATACCAAAGTTAGATTTATTCAGTAAGACACAGGGAAAAAAGGGCCTTTGAGTACTTGTTATTCTATACTTTTGAGACAATACTGGAGATTCATGACTATGTATACTGTAACAAATTATGAGACCTACTAAGTAAAAGCCACCAGTATTTCCAAGGATCACCACAGGATGATTCTTTTCTTTCATCATTTTTGCCAGAGCAATTAAATTGTATATAACATATAACAAAAATGCTGGGATTTGGTTTGTGTTTTGAAATATGAAAAAAACTAGCGTAGGTATGAAAGTACTAGTTGGGTTACAAGCAAGAGTGAAAAAAAGACCCTGGGAAACAGCCATAGTACTGAGATACAAAGACATTAATATTTTTTTCTTTTTAATTATTTTTTTTATGTGCAAGGTCCTGGGTTCCAACTTAACTCTGCAAGGAAAAAATAAATAAAAGGACGGGAAGCTTGCAGTGTCCCATGATGGCCATGGGCAGGTATATGAGGAGGGGAAAAAAAAAAAAAAGATAGAGAGCTGGAGACATTTACAGGTCTTGAATTCAATTCCCAGCACCCACATTGGACAACTCACAACTGCCTGTAACTCCAGCTCTGGCCTATGCAGGCACTCACGTGCATGTACACAAAATTTAAAATAGTAAAAATACTTTTTAAAAAAATGAAGCAACGAAGCAATTTCGAGATCTTCAGGAAAAGGAATGCATTCATAATGAGAATTCAGAAAAGAGCCTTAAGTTAGAGGTGCAGACAGCTAAGGGGAATGGGATGCGGGGGTGCAAGAATGTACTTCTATGGTGTGTAAGTTACACACATGGTGATCTTAAGATCATGCTTTCACTGTGAGTTGACTACTCAGTATGGTGATATGAAAACTTCAGCCAGCTCTACGTATTTAAAAATATTAGTTGGGGGAGGGGAGCAAAAAAAGAATGAGCATCATCAGCCGAAGCAAAAAAGGAATGGAATTTGAATGGGATTTATGATCCTTCCCCTCTTCCTCAAGCAAAATCCTGAATCACGTGTCCATATTTCCAGCCCAAGGATGAACTGCTGGGCTCAACGTACAGTCATCCCATCCTCGGGAGGCAATGTCTTAAGTAGTACAGGCAGCGCCCATCAGAGGAAAGCAGGAAGACCAAGGGGACTGAGCACACTGAAAGCAAGGCCTCATGGAGCCACATTCCCTTGACATCACACAGCGCCCGAAAAGGCCCACAGGTGAGCTGTTCAAAAGCTGATCACTGAGCCTTCGACTGGCCACAGCAGGTAAAATGGGGCTCCTTCAACTCTTGAGCGGTCCCGGGGGCCCTGAGGGGAGGGGACTGCGAAAGGGGCAGGTGCGAGAAAAGGAAGCCGCTTTGTGGAAGGCCAGGCGGCTGATACAGAATGCCCCCTCCACCACAGCGCCTTCGATTGGGGCCTTGCAGGGAAGCCAGTTCTCCCATTCTCTCGGCAAGGGGGAAGGCCACAGAGCTCAGCAGTGACCTACAATGGCAGACGCGCCGTGACCAGGCACTTCTAAGCGCACGGAACGGAAGCCCCGCTTCTACCCGCTGCCCGGTTCACATGCGCTCTGCAGCCTCCGCGCCCGGGCCTGGGGTTCGCACTGGCACCCTTACGCAGAGGGGAGAGAAGGGAACGCCACGTCCCCAGCCGAGCTCCTCTTTTGGAAACGTGAGGGGTGAGCTGTGTGCGCAGAGATCGGCGGCAGCGGGAGCGGAGAGAAGCTACCAGAAGGCGGGCAGGCTGGCCGCCCCGGGGGGAGGATGCTGTGCCCGCGCGCCCGCCCGCTCGCACCACCCCCGGGCCGCGCGCCGGCACTCACGCTGAGGGGATGGGGCGAGCTGCCGGCGAGCGGAGACGAGGGGTCAGGCCTCCACGGTCGCCGCGGAGCCTGGCCCCGCAACCTCTTCCTCCCTCACTTTCGTTTCCTCGCAAGGCAGGCCAGCTGCGCGGTCGCGCTCGGATCCCGCCCGCAGGGCGGCGCCGCTTGATTGCGTCACGAGCCCGTCTGCCCCGCCCCCGCCGGGTTCAAGCTTGGCGCCTGGGTAATAATAACCAGGTCTTGAAAAGCCCTCAGAGCCCAAGACGCCTGCGCGGGAAAGGCGGCCAGGGGGGAGAAGAGGGGATGGGAGAAAGTAACCCGCTCTCTTCTCCTGCTCTAGGGCACAGAAGTCAATACTTCACCTCACTTCGTCCTCTTATGGGGAACCTTAAGAGAAAAACTCCCAAGATCCCTGAGTAAATATTATGACGTCTTTACTATTTACTACCACCAGATGGGCTGTCCCAAGCAGAGCTCCTAGTAACAATCTGAGACTTTATTGCAGTTGTGATGTATACAGAAAGGAGGCTCTGGGCATCTGCAACAGCAAGCGTTGTGTATATAGCAGAGAGAGAGCAATGAACTCGTCAGGCAATTAACCTTTAGGTCTGAGTCACGTTGTCTAGAATTGATGGCTGGTCCAGAGACCAGTTTACCACAGGAATTTATGGCTGGTCTAAGTGACCAGAAACCAGTTTTTAACGAAGATAGTTTTAGCAGCGAACATATTCTTGGGGGCTAGGTGGAGTTGCGGCACGCCTTTAATCCCAACACTCAGGAAGCAGAGGCAGGTGGCTCTCTGAGTTGGAGGCCAGCCTGGCTTAGCCTGGTTTACAGCGCTAGTCTCAGGCCAACCAGAGAGAGCTACATAGTGAGACCCTGTCTTGGAAACCAAAAGTATTCTTGGAAATGCTTTGAGTTGGTGGCATTGCTCTGTCTGAGTAGGTCACTACAGTCTCATCTTCATTATATAGATTCAAGAACACTGTAAACTGGCTGAGATTAGAGGCCACGGTTCACGTTACACAAGACACACTTAACAAAGACAGTGGACAGGGCATAATAGCTCAGTGTCAAGACTGCCTGGTACACACCAAGTCCTAGGTTCTATTCCTAATGCCTCAGACAAAAAGAAGGAATGCCATCTGTGGCATTTGGCCATATGGACAGTGATGGACTGTCATTTCAAACCCCCTTTCCCATCTTCACACTAATATAACTTTGTTGGGCATTCTCAGCTGTGTCTGTCTCTGAAAGCCCAAGAACTCAAATGTCAGCATATGTTCTCCCATAATGCTGCTTTTTAGAAAGATTTAATTTTACGTGTATGAGTGTCCTGCATGCATGAACCAATGTGCACCACGTGTGATTAGTGCCTGTGTAGCCAGAAGAGCGCATCAAATCCCCTGGGACTGGAGTTACAGATAGTTGTGGGTGCTGGAACTGAACCCAGTGAAGAGTGGAAGAGCAGTGAGTGCTTTTGACCCTTGAGCCATCGCTCCAGCCCTTTTCCCAAGTGACTGGCACTAGATTATTCAACCAGAGAGCTAACTAGTTTCCCTTTTCTTCATTTCCCTGAAGCCAACAATACACTTGAGTTCAGGTTCACCTTCTACTTCTCTGGTAAACATCTCCTGCCCTATCACACACACCTCTCACCCACACACACATCTCCCCTTCCTCCCTTCCTCTCTCTCCTCTTTCTAAGGCTTTTGAAGTAATCTCCAAATTATGATGCCTGTCTCCAATCAAGATGATTCGAATTCATTTCCCTCAAAACTAAAGTGCTGTGGAGTTTTTCGTTTTGTTCTGTATCTTTATGTGTGATCATCAGTGATTAAAACCTGCCAGTGACTTTCCACTGCTATTAGGATAACACTAATGTCCTGGAAGACCCCAACCTTGTTCAACTACTGTCCTCACTTCTCCTCCTCCTGATCCTGTCTCTCTCGAGTACAATGTGTCTCCAAGGGTTCCTCTCCCTGCTCTCTCTCATTGGACCATTCTTCCTGTCAATGATGAGAAGGTTCACTTACCCCTCATTACCCTCATGTCTGGGTGTAATGATCAAAGTAAAAAATGCCTTTTAGTCATGCAAAACTTGTCAGGACACCAAAGGCTGATAACCAGAGCCCAGTGACGTCACTCACTCGAGGTAACCAGGCACAGTCCTAGAACCCCATGATGCCCACTGCACAGCATGGGAGCAGAGAACAGGAGCAATGCTCTGCTCTGCACTGGGGAGATGCTATCTTGATCTGCCCTGTGCTGGTGAGTCTCCCCCAGAACCCTGACCCTCAAATCTGTTAGAGCCTGGCCCTGACCTTCAGCTGAGATACGTTGTACAGGTGCACAGCCTTGGGAAGTTAAGCTTAGGATGGTAGTTAGAAATTTAAAGTGTGGACCTTGTGTGGTGAACCTCAGCATAATAAAATATAACTTTTGTTATACTACCTACCTGTATCTACTAAATGTGTCTGCCTTCTTGCTGGAGACACTGGGTTTAGCACTATCCTCTCTGAAAACCTTTCCTGACTTCACAAGAGTAATTAGCAAGACCGTTGTCTAGGAAAACTCGAAGGCAATGGCTCCCCTCCCACCCAGTGGCCCTCAGAAGATTCCTAGCTTATTAGACTCCGCAGTAAGGCCATTAAGATTCTCAGCTTATTAGACTCGGCAGTAAGGCCATTATACTCTGAGCTATCTCACTGACCCCCGAAGAACCTTAAAATGAGTAGAAACAGAAGATATAAAAATTAAGTGGATTGAGAAGTTAATTGTTGGAAAACACAGTTAACGGCTGAGTGTGGTGACACACTCCTTTAGTCCAATATTTGGGAGGCAGAGACAAGGTGATTTTTTTTTTCCTTTTTTGAAATAAGGTCTCACTATGTAGCTCTGGCTGTCCTGAAGCTCACTCTGTAGACCATGCTGGCTTCAAACTCACAGAGGTACATCTGCTTCTGCCTCTTGAGTGGGGGAATAAAGGAGTGCGCCACCACTTTAATTTAAAAACATTTCATCTTTATTTGTATGAGTGTGTTTCCATCTGGGTATGTGCACATGTGGGACCAGGTACTCGTGAGGGCTGGAGGGGATGTCACACCCACCAGAACTGAAGTTACAGGCAGTTGTGAGCAATTCAACACGGTTGCTATTCAGCAAGAGCAGCAAATGTCCTTAACTCCTGGACCATCTCTCTAACCTTGACATTTAATTTTTAATGTTTCAGTGGTCACAAATGGGGACATTTTCATTGGTAAACTCAAAAATAACATTGTACAGGTAGAATTAGAACTTGCAGGGTTTTTCATTTTTTAAATCAAAGCAAGAATAAGCCTTTCTGAAGAAGCACCATAGTTCTCCAGGATCTTTGTAGGTAGGCCACTTGTACTTCTTTTCTCTGAAGATTAAGAACTCATCATCAGTTAAGTCAATATCTTCAAGAACTCTGAATCATTTTAAGTAAGAAATGGATTGTGTAACTATGATTCAGCTTAGAAGCCATAGAGGTAGAAACAGCTTTGAAAGACTTCTGAAGTATTCCAGATAGTCCAAGAATTTTCTTTGCAAAGAAAATGCCAGAATTGTACATTAAAAAGGTGTGTCCTCCAAGGCCTTCCTCAACGACCACTTGGCTGAGAATGTTTTAACATTTTTCAGTAGCATCCGTAATCGTAACTTCATAACATTGAATTGAAAGGTTAGACTCATTTTTGTGGTTAAAAGACTCTTCCAGACAAGCCAACACATCAATATAAAATTTCTTTTCTGATAATGTCTGTGGAGTGAATTTTCTTTTTTTTTTTTATCTCCTTTTTTATTTCAGTTAAAGTAAATATTTCTGCCTTTGGCCTGGAAAAATGCTTCAGGACATATTTTCATGATGGCCTGCTGCAAACTTCTGCGTGGTATAAAAGCAATTTGTATTTCTCTAGTATCTTTCAAAAATGGTTTAAATGTGTTTACCTGACTCAGGAACCTGCTTTGTTGATGACATTGAAGGTTGTTGACAAAACTTCTTTTACAGGCTTATAAAAAGAATCTTTGTTGGTGGTGACATGTATGGAAAAATTATATATATATATATATGTGAATAAATTATATACAATGATGAATGACTTTCTCATTAAAACAGCTCAGTAGATACCTTACCAGGCATGGAGGCAGTCCCATCTGTGTACGGTGGCAAGGGTTTCTTTCCAAATTTTATTTGGCAGGAAAAAAAAATCCTTTTTACTACTTCCAAACTGTTCAAAGCTTTTGTAGTTTACAAAGGGATGCACAAAATAGGAATTCTTTGATGGCTTTGGTGTGCGCACAAGAAAGGCGAGAGCTGACTACATAAAGAGATGTCTGTTCTGTCAGAACACACTTCTTACTGAGATGCGCTTCCAAGGTGAGGAGATGTGACACGTACATTTACTTTTGCTGGTGTCCAACTTCAATTAAAATTAACTTACACACACACCACCCATGTCTGTGTCTGTCTGTCTCTCTCTGTTTTTCGAGACAGGGTTTCTCTGTGTAGCCCTGGTGTCCTGGAACTTGCTATGTAGACCAGGTTGGCCTTGAACTTGGAAATCTGCCCACCTCTGCCTCCATTGTGCTGGGATAAAGGCCTATGTCACCACACCTGGATGGGGAGGAGCTTTTCTCTCTTGAATACTCAATGATACAAATAAAACAATATAATACATGATTTTTATCATTCCTCTTTTCACTGATATCATCTTTAAAATCAGGGTTATAAAAAAAACAAAACAAACAAACAAGCAAAAACAAAAAGAAAAAAAACAAAAAACATCCACACCAGACTTAGATGCACAGGCCTCAGATCCCAGGATTCAGGAAATAGAAGAAGGTTGACCTCCGTGAGTTTGAGGCCAGCCAGATCTACATAGAGAACTCAAGATCAGGGCTTGAGACCTTGTCTCAAAAAAACAAAACAAATTAAAACCATACAGAAGTATACACCTTTAATGGGGACAGAGGACACAGCCACAACACACAACAGAGGCAGAGAGTTCCAGGCCAGCCAGAGAGCTCCTTTCAATAAATAGACAGACAGATAGATAAACAAATAATATATACAAGAAGGCAAAATACATTTGATTTAACTCACTTAAAACTTTTCATTTTGGCACTTGGGAGGCAGAGGTAGATGGATCTCTGTGCGTTCAACACTAGCCTGACCTACAAATCAAGTTCCAGGACAGGCAGGGGTATACACACCCTGTCTCAAAACAAAACAAAAACCAATAAATACATAAATAAATATTCACTTTAAAATTATTTCAGTTAAGAGAAAAGGCAAAGAAGAATACAAGTAATTTCCACATATACTCTTCTATTGTTTTCTGTTTATTTATTTGTGTGATAAGGTCTCTTTATGTAGCCCTGGTGGCTTGGAACTCAGTATATCGACCAGGCTGGCCTTGAACTCGCAGAGGTCTACCTGCTTCTGCTTCCCAAGTGCTGAGATGAAAGGGATGTGCCATCATGCCTGGCTACCTTTTTTTCTACATATCAATCTTATAGTTATATATATGTTCATTTTTCTATATAAGCATATATTGTTTTTATAAATAATTTGAGATTGTGGGCCAAATGCCTTTTTATGCTGAATCATGAAAGTGTTTGTTTCATAAAGACAAGGATGGTCTTAGTTATCCCTAACTATCAAAACAAGCAAATTGACAATATTAATAAGAGCCAGTAATCCATAAACTTTTATTTATGCCTTACCAGTTGTCTCATAATTCCTTTGTAAAAACTAATCTTTTTTCCCCCTGAATCCTGAGACCAATCCACATATGCCAGCTGTACAAACAGATCTTAGATACAAACTAAAAGAAAATGGTTGTGGAGGGCAGCCTAGTGCAAGGACCTGAGACGAGACTGGACCAGGCTCTGTATGTACGGGAAATGGACTTTGAGCATATTAAGCAGAATGAGACTATATCATCAAAAGGAGTAAACTGAAGTGTCAAGAGAGAGAAAAGAAAAGAAAAGGAAAGGGCTTGGCAGCTATGCAGGCAGGAATAATTCTCCAAACCAAATAGATCTGAAGTCACTGTCTCTGGCACCAGGCCTTCTGCGTCAAAGATTGAATGGCAAATATCCTCGACCGGGGGCAATACTATGAGTGTCATGGCTATGGATGTCTCTAGAAACTGTCAGGCCCCATCCTCACGGAACCTGAGCCTGCTCTTTCCTCTAATATAAAACTGTATACAGTTGTAAGGAAGCTTGCTAAGAATCAAGCTGTAGGGGAGGAGCGATGGGGCTACAACTAGGATATAAAGTGAATTAAAAAAAAAGAATCAGGCTGTTCTAAGGGGAGGTTGAGGCAGCCCATCCTCATGGAAGCCCCTTAAGCACAGGAAGTTAACAACTCAAAGTCCAGAGGAAGTCCCTAAAACCGATCAGATTAGATAACTCCTATCTTCCTCAACTATTAAGCAGTAAGGCCTGCTCACAGATACTTAGACAAGCCCAACTGCCCAAGAGGCTCAGACCAACTGAGAAACCTGGAAAGGACACTCTACCTCCAAGGTCTAAAGTTTGCTTCAGGTTTCCAGCTTTCATGATCTGCTGCCATGCCAGGGTGGGCTTTGATGGTGCAGCTGTCTTTGACTCATTTCTGCTCCTGTAAGTGACCCCTCACCCATACTCCTCTAAGTAAATCCTAATACAATCATTGATTCACCATGTTGGACATCGGTCTCTTGAGTAAGTAGACATCTGTTCACATCTCCCCAGGAACTGTCACACAACAGCTCGTCCTTGCTTCTCTGCCTCACCGATTTCCATTCCCAGCTGGAGTGGGACTCAACCATGGATGGTTATCAGGTACAGCTCTAGCTGCAAGGCATGCTGGGAAAACAGCTGGCTTTGTAGTGTAATGTTGAGGGATAAGGGTAGCCGTTGCTCCACAAAGGACCTGCCAAACATAACAAGGACCTAGGATTTCCAAAAAGAATAAACACATGTGGGCAGTCTCTAGACCTAGTCTTCACGTAGAGGGCCCAAACACACCACAGCAAGGCCTCTCAAGCTTTGCTGGCTACATTCTCCATTGTAAGCGAGCTCTGAAGGAAGCCTGTAGTACGAGCAAGCCTTTGCGACTTGCCTTTAACCTATGAGCCACATGCTAGAATGCCTTACCATCAACTTACCATAATGAATCAAGAGGTCTGTGCACTGACGTGTTTTAAGATTCTAGTAATTAGCCTGGGTGGTGGTATTCAAGTACACGCCTTTAATCCCAGCTCTAAGGGGGCAGCAGCAGACTTATCTCTTATGAGTTTGAGGTCAGCCTGGTCTACAGAGAAACTGTGTCAAAAAACAAACAAACAAACAAGCCAGAAACAAAGGGGCTGGAGAGAGATGGCTCAGTGGTTAAGAGCACTGACTGTTCTTTCAGAGGACTGGAGTTCAAATCCCAGCACCCACATGGCAGCTCACAACTCTCCATAACTCCAGAATCTGACGCCCTCGCACAGATATACTTTTAGGCAAACCATCAATGCATATAAAATAAAAATAAATAATTAAAAATAAAAACAAAACAAAGAATTCAGTACCTATGGGGGAACGGCTTACCACTCTTACAGAAGACTCAGGCTCAGTTCCCAGCACCAGCAGCTACAACTGTCTGTAACTCCAGTTCCAGGGGACCTGACTCTCTACTCTCTTCTGGCCTTCTTAGGCTCATACAAGCAGGGTATATACATAAATTTACAAAGTCATGTGATTACACACACACACAACTTAAAATAAGTATTCAGGGGGTTGGAGAGATGGATCAGAGGTTAAGAACACTGGCTGCTCTTCCAAAGGTCCTGAGTTCAATTTCCAGCAACCACACGGTGGCTCATAACCTTCTATAGTGAGATCTGGTGCCTTCTTCTGGTGCACAGGCACATATGAAGGCAAAATGCTACATAAATAATAAATAAATACATTTAAAAAAAGAATTCAGTAACTATGACTGAATTACATTTATTGGAAGACAAAAAAGAAAGAAAGAAAAGACCAGTTTCAGGTATTCACAGCACTCAAAGTAAATTAGGCAGGAGGGACTGTGGGATGAAAATTGGATCTGAAATAATTTGCTCAAATTTGGTGGAGCAACAAGCAGGAAGCACTTTGTGCAGACTCCCTGAGCTCAGGTAACGCGTCATGGGAGAAGTGAGCCTGCAGGGGCTGTCAGCAGTAAGACTACAGCCTGACTGTTGGCCGGGCATCTCTCACAAGCCCAGCCTGCCACGGTGATGACGAGCAGGCTCTCCTGAACTAAAGAACTGGCTCAACAAGACAAATAGTCAAAATGACTATTTTTTCACCCACAAGGCCTTATCTTCTTCAGGAAAGCCACCTGCTTCTACTGCAACTCCCACTTGCAAAAATAAATACAAAGAAAATGCAGCAAAATAAGATTTTTTTCTCTGAATGAAGCTCAGCGGTGTTCAGAACTGGGCCTCGATGTGTCATGGCACCATCCCACTCAGGGCCCACCTCTCCTCTCACGAGACTGCAACTCGAGGCCAGGGACTCCTGGTCTCCTCATCCCCTTAGATCCTTCTTAGATGAAGACCACAACAGATGTTAAGAGACCCTCTTAACTTCTGTATCAAATGCTAATCTTGGCACTCATCAGAGGCTAGACGGTCATCTAAGCATCCCTGGGGTGCCCTCTCTTCCAGGTCATCCTCAGATGAGGCATGGACAAGGCTGCTTGCAGAGTAAGGCTACGAAGAACCGACGAGCAGCTGGAGAGGGCTGCCCAGTGTAAGCCCTCCTGAAGTTATGGCGACTCCCGTGTCGTGGTGGTGACTGCAACTACGTGACTGAGGGAATCTGAGGGTTCCTTTTCTTTAATAACATCAGTGACTTCCAATCAGGAAGTCATCCAGCTATCCAGCCCCACTAAGGGAAAACGCTCCTGCCTTCATGGTCGGTCTGCTGGGATGAGGCAAGGGTAGGGCTAACCTTTTCTAGAGTCATGCAAGCAGGTGGATACAGGACACCCGCCTCTCACCACAAAGCACCTCACACAGCTGGCTGCAGCTGTCAGCTTACTAAAGCCATGAAGGTGAATGATCCCCCCTCACCTAGTTTCTGCTTTAACTAGAGGAAAACTGGGAGCTGGCTCCACCATGCCACTCACCATTTGTGCCACATGGCCTAAGAGGTAACGCGTCTTTTTCTGGGCAAGCAAAATGTAGGTGATGTTTAGTATCAGCCATCTCTCCAGGCAAAAATATGCTGACCCTCAGAGGGAAAAAAATGGATGTTTGGGTTAATTTTTGTGTCTTCTAAAAATAGAACATTCTGCTGGGCATAAGTGGTGCACACCTTTAATCCCAGCACTCAGGAGGAAGAGGCAGCTGGACCTCCTTGAATTTGGAGCTCGCCTGGTCTATACAGTTCCAGGGTATTTAGAGCTACAAGTGAGACACTGTTTCAAAAACAAAACAACAACAAAATAAAAAAGCAAAAAGCAAAAAACAAAGCCCACAAAACCAAAACTGAAAGAACATTTTGACTTGTGAGTGGTGCAGCAATACTTTAGACATAATTTAGGCCTAACATTGCATTAGAGGTGGGACACACTTAAAGCCAAAGTAGCCAAGGCTCACGGAGATGGAATAACATGTCCAAGGCCACACAGTTATAATCAGCAGGACTGGGATTCCACCTACAGTTTACCCTAAGGTTTGTTTTCATTGACTGCTGCATCCTGCTTTGCTTGCTCCTAGAAATCAAACAGGGGAGAAGCCGGCATTGCGGAAATGAAGACAGCCCCACTCCACGCCTACAGAAAAGCTGAGATCAGGTGGGCTGTGCTCTTTGATGGAGATTTCACCTACTATGAAACCAGAAACTCGACCGTGTATTATCTACAGCACAAGGGAGAGGGCCTAGCTAACCTGCTCAACCCCCAAAGGAGGTTGGAAGATCTGTCTGAGGTTGTAAACATCTGGAGGGAGAAGGAAGCTGATATTCCCAGAGCTCCCTAGGAGGTGGTGGTGCCATTTTTGCATGGCTGTACTCACGTCAACAGCACACATTCACTAGGGTCTTCCTCTGCTTACAACTGTAGCGTGCTCAAGGGATGTGGTGTTCAGAAAGGAGAAAGCATAACTGTGAATGGTCAGGGTACAATGCTGGTCTCTTCTAGATGGAATTCCAGCGCCACTAGGTGTTCAAGAGTCTTTCCTCTGGTGATAACCTGCACGGAGGTGTTGACTGGTTTAAGAGTAAGAAGTTTGGGGCTGGAGAGATAGCTCAGTGGTTAGGACCAGGACATCATAAACCATGCATGGCAGTTCACAACCACCAATGAACTTCATGATTACATATATACACTAAGGTACACGTACATACTCATAAAGGAGCTTTGGGGCACCTGGATTTCTCTCAGCAGCAGACAGAGGCCAGGACTGGTGGTGTGCCCCATACAATACGTGTCTGTTCTGTTTTAAAATTCAATTTACATCTCAGTTAAGGTCCCTCCTGTATTCTTAAAAGTGAATCATCATGTGTGAACTTTAAGACGACAGACTACAGGGGCTGGAGATAGCTCTGCAGTTGGGAGCCATCTTTCCTCTGCTGCTTTGGCAGAGGATCTGGGTTCAGTTCTCAGCACCCAAATGCTGGTTCCCAACTGTCTCTAACCCCAGAGAATCTACAGGCTCCTGTGAGCATCTGATACACACACAGACAAGCAGGAACACACAACCACATAAATATTTTAAGACAGGCTACATGCAGACATACATCCCCATGTCCTATGGCACTAACAGTTTCTCTCTCCATTTTCCCAGAATTTTTACAATAAAGCCTTTTCAGGTCCACCTTCCTCTTGACTCTCCCAGTCTGCTTCTCCTGGTGCTGGACACTGAACTCGGGGCCACACACCGCTCGTGCTATGCAAGTCTCGCACCACTACCGTTCTTCTAAAAACTTGCCCGAAGTTCCCAACTATTAACAGCACATACAAAATTCAAAGGAAACGGGTTGAGATGAGAACTCAGTAGTCTGATCCCCAGACATAATTCGGGAGTGGTGGTGCATACCCATAATCCTAGCACTGGGAGGCAGAGGCAGGAGGTTCTCTGGGACTCACTGGCCAGTCTGACCTATGCGGTAAGCTCCAGGCTAAAAAACAATGGAGGCCCGTGGTGGGGGGTTGGGGGTTGATACACACCTTTAATCCCAGCACTCAGAGGCTGGGAGGCTGAGGCAGTCCGATCTCTGAGTTCAAGGCCAGCCTGGTCTATATAGTTCCAGGACATCCAGGGTTCTGTAGAGAAACCTTGACTCAAAACAAATGAAACCAAACCAAACCAGATGGACACCTGGGAAACAACTCCTATGAAGAATGTTAACACGGTGGTTCTCTGGACAGAAGGCAGAGGGAATCAAGCCACTATGTGATGTAGTAATTTTTTTCATCCCCGGTACAGGAACAGGGTTCCCCTCATTCTCATCAAGGGTACCACTGGTGACACAAACTAGCACACAGCTGTGACCCCAGCACTCAGGAGGCAGTGGTGGGAGGAGACAAAGAGTAAGGTCTCTCTCAGTCAGCCGAAGCCAGCCTGGGCTACATGAAATGGTCAAGGGTGTAATGGAAGTTTTGGTTTCTTTAAAAATGCAGTTTTCATTATGGAAATATATTTTTGTTTTAATCCAAAGTGTAGGATTTTAGTTTGTCCACAGCTGATAATTGGCTCCTGTTGGGTGTGGTCTTTATCAGCTGGTAATGCCTGCCTGGTGTGGCCTGGAGAGGGGTGTAGTCTAGGACTCAGAGGGATATAAATGAAAGCCCAGAAAGAGAAAGAGTAGCACTTTGGAGAGACTAGAGTCAGACTGTGGGTCAGCTTGGAGGAGAGTGCTTGCTGTGTCCGGCGCTGATGGAGACTGGAATAGCCCCAAAGAACCCATCAACCCTACACAGCTGGAGGAGTAAAGGGGTCTGCACCTGCTCCCTGCACTAACCTTCTCTCTCTTACTTAGGGTTAAAGGGTTGGTGGGAGGGAGGTGGAGGCTTAAATACCCCAAATAGAAGAGTTTAAAAACAAGTGCAACACAAGGAGGCTTCAAAGATGTGTAGAGAAGAATGGCAGGCAAAAAAGGAGGCAGCTTTTAAATAGAGAGGCGCATCAAGCGCTCATTAAATCACTGCTTGTTCATACAACCGAGAAAGAGAGAGCGGGAAACATCCTCTGAATGACAGATAAAGAAAAGAAATCCCCAAACAAGGAAAGCAGTTCCACCCCCTCCAATGAAGAGAGAATACCAAAAGCTGGTGTGGCCATGAACGGAGCTCTTGGGCTGGCGCTGGCTGGCAGGCTATCACGGAGAGCTGTCTTCCCGGCCGTAGGCTATGAGCTGCCAGCGTTTACCTGGGAGACTGTCTGGGAGCTGGAAGCAAAGGCAGGTAAATACACCGAAGGCCAGCTGAGCAACTGGCGGCTTTTGTGTTTTATTTCCAAAAAATGACATCTTGTTTTCATAAAAAGGAAAACCAGACTCTCAAAATGCAGGCCACCTTCAAGGTAGCCACCGGGTATAGCCCACTGTCCAAGGCAATGTCAACAGGGGAGCATGAGGTATCCAAAACAATCAACAAATTAAGGAACAACAGAACTCGAGTCATATAGCACATAGTGAAACAGCCTGAGCAGGAGCACCAGTGGTGGTCCCCACGGTGCCAGCAGGGCCAGCACGACTGACAGCCAGCGATACAGGCTTCCTAACTTGGTCTCCGCAGCCATGGCTTCTCAGCCGACGTCCAGAGCAGCCTGAGGGATCCAGAAAGCCCTCCACACCACTCCAAGCTGCCATCCCCTCTAGTCTCTCACGTGTCCCTGGTGCATGACCTTCATGACAGTCTCTGCTTTGGAGAGAAAGACAAATGAGTATGTGAAGGGGGAGCCTGTGTTTCACCCCCTCTCACCCCCTTCCATCGCTGCCATCTTCGCCTGTTCTCCACAGCCACCAGAGTAAGGAGAGACCGAAGGCGCTCATGTCACTGCCTGAAGCTTGGTCCCGGTGGAAGCTGGGCTGTGGCCTGATGGTCTTGCCCAAGCAGCCTCCATCAGCAGGAGGATCCCACTTGGGCTAGCAAGCAAGTCTTCACCTAAGACATGAAAGGCTCAGGAGAGTCACTGACAAAGCATGCACTGTATTCAAATGTGAGGTGGGCAGGTAGTCAAGGGCATCCCAGGGCCTCTGCTTAAACACAACCTGGTTCTCCCAAACGCAACTGTCTACGTGGTAGGAGAATTGACAGCACTTGGGAAGACCGTTCTTCTCATCTGGGAAAGCTTTCCTGGGTGCTTACAAACAGATGACAGTTTCTGGTGACATGGCAAAAGACATCTCACTACAGACCACTAAGTCAGAAAACAGCTTTTGTACCTGCAAGCAGAAGGGAGCCTCTGCAATCACAAGGACTACAGACTCAGAAGAAGTGTGAGGGACTTCCTGAGTCACTAGTTCATACAGTCCACTCAGCCCCAGAACTAACCACCACCAAAAGGACAGTCCTGTCTCCAAGGTCCCTGTCCCTGTATGCACACTCTCCCATGGGGGTGCATGCATACAGGGGAGCACAAATGGCTGCACGTGAGTGTGGAGGCCAGTCAACCTTGGGTGTCCCTCCTCAGCTGTGCACCTAATTAGTTCTTTGAGACGGTCTTTCACTATGCCCCGAGGCCCACTGAGGAAGCTTCCAGCAAGCCTCAAGGACATGACTGTTGCCACTATGCCAAAGCAGGGATTTTAAGTGCCACCAGATCCAGTGTTTTTAAGTGGCTCTGGGAACCAAACTTGGTTCCTCACGCTCGTAAGCACTTTACCATCTCCCCACCCTTCTTGTCATTTCAATTGTATCCCGAGTCATCGATTAACAATAAAAAGGGAAACAAACTAAACAGATGAAATCTCTTATTCTGATAATGAGAAAAAGAAAAGAAGACAAAGAAATGTCCTTCCATCTCTCCTCTCTTTGTTCCTGGAGGGGACAGGAACCTCTCAAGAAGACTAACAGAGACAACTAACCCAGGCACTTGGGGGCTCTCAGAGACCGAGACATCAACTAAGGAGCATGCATGGTCTGGACTTGCCCTCCCCACACATGTGGCTGACAGGCAGCTTGGTCTTCATATGGGTACCTGGTGAGTGGAGGGAGTGCTGTTTCTAACGTGGACTGGGTATTGCCTGCTTTGGATCACTGCCCCTGGCAGTGCTGTCTTGCCTGGCCTCAGGGACTGAATATAAGAGCAGTCCTGATGTGACTTGATGTGCTGGGGGAGGTGAATCTGGTGGTGGGGGGGACTCTCCTTTTCGGGGGGGAAGGGAGAAAAGAAAAAGTAAGGGGGGGCAGTTGGGAGGGGGAACTCTCAGGATATAAACTAAAAAAAAAGACAGGGCTGGAGAGATGGCTCAGAGGTTAAGAATACTCACTGTTCTTCCAAAGGTCCTGAGTTCAATTTCCAGCAACCACATGGTGGCTCATAACCATCTATAGTAAGATCTGGTGTGCAGGCAGAATGTTGTATAAATAATAAATAAATCTTAAAAAAAAGCTTTCTTTAAAAAAAAGACAAAGAAAAAAGGGGGAAGGGTCAAGGGGAGCAGTAAAAAACTGAGTTAGCCCAGGAAGAACTTAAAAAGGGGGTGCAAAGTAATGTCTATCAATTCTCATCCTGTAATAATTTTGCAAAGCGTACATTTTTAAAAACAAAAGCTTATAGCTGGACATGGTGGCACCAGGGAGGCAGAGGAAGATAGAGCTTTTGAGTTTGAGGTTAGCTTGGTCTACAGAGCAGACCCTACCTCAACAAACAAATCATTTGAATGTGATGCTACACATTATTTGAGTGCAACCTTGCTGAGCCATTTTCCCTTAGGCAAACAGAGTCTTACTGACAAATACTACATGCTGACTTCATGTAAACAGTCTCTGTGGACAGGCTGCGTGGGTTATTTACTAGATCCACCTGACTGCTACCACCCCCACCAACTACTCCTTTCAAGGCTGTCTTCCAGGAAAGGAGCCGGTAACATTAGAGGGACTTCCAGAGGAGCAGTGGGCGTCTCAGAGTCCCGAACCCTGTCCGTTTCTCTGGACCAACTTCCTCTTATTTAAACCGAAGCTTCGGAAGTCACAGGCCAGGTGGATCTTCAACTCTGGAACAGCTCCTGTTCACAGATTCACAGCAGTAACTGCTGGGGAAATCCAAGTGTGAACATCCTGGAGGGTCCTCCCCTTGTAGCTCCCCTGTGGGGAACTTCACATCTCCCTTCAGGAGGAGCCCGTGTCACAGTTACACAGCCATGAGCCCCAGTGCAGATGCCTGACTTGAAGGCATGCTTCCTAATACCAACTCTTCTCCTCAGGCTTCAGAATCTGCAAAGTCAGCAGCTGATCAGTCAGGAGGTGCTATTCCTACTGGTACTCCAAACTTGGAGACACCAACAGGCAGGGAGGCTGAGGAAGGCACTGCTCTTGGAGAGCTTAGGATATCTGCATGGGAAACAACCAGATGCTTGCCAGGTCCCAGGGCCTATGTTTGTTTCTTATCTCTTTTGTTCTTGCTTTATTTGTGTATGGTGTTTTGTCTACATGTATGTGTGCACACCATGTGCATGCCTGGTACCCGAGGCAGCCAAAACGATGGGTCAGATCCCTTTGGAATTGCAGTTACAGACAGTTGTGAGCCACCACGTGGGTGCTGGGAATTGAACACAGGTCCCCTGTGAGAGCAGAAAGTGCTCTTGACTACTGAACCATTTCTCCAGCCTCAGATCCTAAGTTCTTTTTAAAAATTCCCATGCACTAAGGAACTACAGAGCTTTCAAATGTCAAATGTCAGAACATTCAGAAGCTGGCATTTCATTTGGAATTCTCTTCGAGACCCAGCAAAGCTGCTGATGGCTCTGGCCCATCTTTCCCTAGATCAAGTCTTGTCTAGAGAAAATCTCAGAGATATGTTGGTTGTGGTAACTGCACAATGTGGGAACCAGCTGCCCCGGTGCTCTGACCAGCATATGCCACAGGGAGCTGCTTCCTTTACAGTCGCTACTGTTCCAGAGAGACCCCGAGAGAGGCCACTTTGCCTCTGCAGAGAAGGGGAGTGGGATTGGATATGTAGTCTATACAAGTGACCCTACATAAGAGGAGACAGTCGTCAGCTGTGACTGGACTGATGAGAAGAGCAGAGGCATGTGCTGGAAACTCAACTCTCAGAGGCACCTCACCCCAACACGGACAACACATTCCAGACCAAAGGTCAGACCTGATCCTGAGCCAATCTGGTTCCCAGGCCAACAAGAGCAAGCCTTCTCACCCGCCAGCAGACCCCTCCCAGTCCTGGTTGTTCTGCAAGTCCTGTGCCTTGACCTCTTTCAAAAAACAAGCTTACAGGAAGACAAAAGGCTTGGCCAAAACATCACTTTCTCTACAGGATCCTCTCTCATCTCCACCTGCCCAGAGCAGCTTGAGTGGTCCTTGCTCTGAAGCTGCACAGAACCCTGCTGTGGAGAGCTCGGTCTCCTTGCCTTCCTGTCCCTCCAGCAGGCAAGCACCAGATGATGCATCTGGGCCCATCCTGTAATGTTTCTGGGAATGACAAGGCAGAAATGAAGGGCAACAGGGCTTCGGCCAGAAACAAGGCAGAATCTGTGAAGGCTCTAAACTGGGCACAAAATACTCTAGCACATACCAGGAGAGCCACACACACTTCCTTCCAAGGTTCTGATCATATCCCTAGACAGTAACTGGCTAAGACACACTTCCTGCTCAGCATCAAGGCCACCCAGTTATGACGAGCACATTGCCCGCCCAGTTTCACACCATGGCTGCATATAAATCAGCAACAGATTCCTGTCCCTACTTGAAATAGTTGGAGAGAAGAAAGCAATGAACAGAACACCCAATTCCTGCTAAGAGAACTTGGCCTCTACGGCTACCCAGCATCTCTGAACTTAGGAATATGGCTGAGCCACACACACTGTGGTCAGGTGACACCATTATGGACTGCAGCTCCTGGTTCATTTCCAGTTCCCAGAAGGTAGTGACAGAACACAGCAGCCAAACCCACTGTGCCTTTTGCACAATGGGTCTCTACACAATAACTGAAACTTCCTACCCAGTAGCTTCCTTGTTCTGCTCTTGGAGTTGCCTGCCTCAACAGTATCAAGAGGAACAGGTCTCTGCAGCCCTTAACATCAAGCCCCAAGAATGGCGCAGTCTCTTAAATCAGTGGTTCTCAACCTTTGCCACAACCCCAAAAGACCTTCAGAAAACAGGTATTTACACTACGATTCCTAACAGTAGCAAAATTATAGTTATGAGGTAGTAACAAAATAATTTTATGGTTGGGGTCACCACAACATAAGGAACTGTATTAAAGGGTCAGAACATTAGGAAGGCTGAAAACTAGTGACTTAAATGAACAGACTTTCACTACAAAGGGACAGTTCAGGGACACTTGCCATCTACTCCCCAATTTCTTCATCTAAAGCCATGACTGGGAGACGTGTTATTAAACCAGAACCCAAAGACAGAACAGCAGGGCTAACTTACAGTTCCTTAGACTTAATTGTGCGTGCATGTGTGTGTGTAAGGGGGGGCAGATAGTCCTGGGGTCTGAACCTGGGCGTCCTAGGCAAGTACCACTGAGCTACCCCAGGCCTGAGCATAGCTCTTACAGAGCTTGTATATTTGTTTCCCCAGGTATTCTCCAAGTCTTGAATCTCACTTGCACAAATCCTATTATAACTCAAGTGGTGGAACCAAGCTGCTTTTGGCAACAGCACCATCTGGTGGTCCATATGGCAAACCATCTGACTGTTTTCTAGTCACAGCTTTCTTTTACTGCCCTCCAAGGAGTAGAGCATACACATTTAAGTTTCCCACCTCTTGGATGCTCAAATAACGGAGGCGAACTCTGATTCAGTCCTTCCCTGTGTGGTTAACTGAACCCCCTTTACACTCTCATTTCTCCTACCTCAAAAATCATTTACCAAACTATTCCCCAGCTTTACTCCTAAAAAGACCTGCAGCAGTTCAGACAGGATTACATCTTTGTTAAGGAGTAGGAGTTCTCAGACCCACTCACCTTTTCGTTCCCTAATAAGGATACATCTTCGTTCCCTCACTTCTGAGCTTAGACTGTCCACCATCTTGTTAATGCAATTGTCCAGAACCAGGGAGTGGGTCGTGGACTCAATGTCCTTTCGACAAATGGGACACTCTACTTTCCGTTTCATCCATTCGCTGATACAGAAGGAGCAGAAACTGTGGGCACAATTCAGGGTGACAGCCTACAATGTGGAAAGGAACACAAAAATGACAGTGGCCACTCTTACTTTCGCAAAGCAGAATTGAAGCAAATGGTTCTCCAGTCGACCTCACAAAGCTGCTCTGGCACCACCCCTCTCTACTGTCTCCCACAGTCCTGAGCAACGCTAAGTTTCTCCACAGCAGAGAAGCATCAGACTAAAAGTGTGCAGAAAGCAGGGACCAGTAGCCAGAGTGAGTGCACAGGCAAAGTCACTGACCTCCAAGTGCCCCCAGAAGGCTGGCACGCCCACCTCCCCGGGGAGCGCCTCCACAGGAGTCCCTCTTCTGATATGCAGTTTCCTTTCCAAAGGTACTTAAAACCCTGCCATCTGACTGCATGAGCTTAACACTTTTAGTATAAAATGAACTGGTTTCAAATGACAGGAATTAATGAAAACTAAAAGAGCTGGTGCAATGCTATGGCAAAGTAACAAATGGTAGCCAAGGAGAGAGTGCTTTAAAAAAAAATTTTTTTTGAGACATTGTTTCTTTATGTAACTTTGGCTGTCCTAGAACTCCATCTGTAGATCAGGCTGGCCTTGGAATCACAGACATCTGCCTCTGCCTCCCTAGTGCTGGGATTAAAGGCGTGCACTACCACCTGGCTGAGGACCCCCCAAAGCCCTGAAATCTATTCCCCCTGGCCACTGAATACCCATAGTGACCACACTGCCAATGGCATCCACTACCTGCTTCAAAGGCCTCACCACAAGCCCCCCTGAGCGCCATGCCCAGCTACAGTAAAGAAAGGATAACACTAGTGGGCAGCTTTAGTCCAATACTTGAAAATTCCGATGCTATGTGGCCCTGAAAGGCTTTCATTGCAGTTAAAATGGTAATTCTGTTAGGTGAATATGCAAGATGGAAGATGTACAGTGAAAACTGCATGAGGGAAGAGGGTGCTGTCTTCAGAGCTCACCTCAATGAAGTACTCCGAGCAGATGACACACTGGAGCTCGTTCTCCAGCACATCGTTCATGTGGTTCAGAACCTCCTCCTTCTGCGCTTGGACTTTGTCCTTTTCTTCCTGCAAAGAGATAATACCACCTGTCACCTGGGGACACCAGGCAGAATGCAGGACAGGACCACAGCAAGGTTAGCTGAGGGGAGCAGGATCCAGTGTAACATTCTGCAGCTAGCTGAGAATCAAGCTCTCCCCATGGGCTGCGCTTTCCCCAGAGCTGCCACCTAACACAGAGCACTAGCCCCTGCCTGCTGTCAGCTAGCCTGCACTGTGATAGCACTAGCGGTGAGGCCCTTAGGTCGCTGGGAGGATGGGCAGGACAGGATGAGTGGTCACCTTCAACAAAGGCTGCAGGAGAAAGGTGAAAAGTACCACCTGTGAATTAAACCATCTGCCAGCACCGTTCAGGTCTTCCCAGCCTACAGAACTTTGAAAAATAAATTTCCATTGTTTATTACCCAGTTTACGGCATTTTAACTACAGCAGCCTGGATGAACTAAAACCCACTTTCTCATCATCTTCACTATGTAGTTTTTGTTCCTTTCCCCCAAAACAGCCAGGGTAGAGGCTGAAGGGGCAGGGCAGACAACAGCAAGTTGCAACTTGAGTAATAAAAACTTTCCCCCAAACTAAAAATTCACAGGACAAGATCTACAGTTGTTAGCAGCTGTTTGATGACAGAAAGATAATACCTATATTCCTCAGAGGCATAGCTAGAAAGAAGTATGTTTAGACTCTAAACTCTCCAATGCTTGCCCCCTCCTGTGTCTGTCCCCGTGCTTCCAGAAGGCCAGCGCGCCTGTGGACTTATTTTTAGGAAGGACCTAGTCCTGCCCCTTTGAAGCTGTGAGTGTTTATATTGCCATCCCTCCCCTCCCCCAACAGGAAGCAACAGCAGCACAAGACAGGGAGGAAATACACTCAAAATATATCTGAGCAGTTGGTTCATTTTGTCTTTTCAGATTTATTTTATGTATGTGGGTGTTTCGTCTGTACCAAGACTGTGTACCGTGTATGTACGTTGGTAGAGGGGTTGCATCCCCAGCCTCCCCCCAAACTGGAGGACCCCAAAATCCCTGAAATCTATT
The DNA here is from genome assembly GCA_028658305.1 of Pachyuromys duprasi. Taxonomy (NCBI): domain Eukaryota; kingdom Metazoa; phylum Chordata; class Mammalia; order Rodentia; family Muridae; genus Pachyuromys; species Pachyuromys duprasi. The sequence goes on from CM053756.1 coordinate 53,202,864, forward strand.
CCCCCTGGCAACTGAATACCCATAGTGACCACACTGCCAATGGCATCCACTACCTGCTTCCAAGGCCTCACCACAAGCCCCCCCTGAGCGCCATGCCCAGCCACAGTAAAGACAGCACCAGTGTCACGGACGACTGTGAGCCACCAAATGGGGTGCCAGAACTTGGACCTCAGTCCTCTGGAAAAACACGTGTTCTTAACCACTGAGCCAGATCTTCAGCCAACTGTGAAAAAATTAAGTTCCTGAGTTTTAAAATATGTTGAAAAGCAAAGTGATGGCAACTTAGAGTTGGAAACAGGAGGATTAAGAGCTTAAAGTACAGGAGAACCAGGGCCACACATAGGAAACCTTGTCTCAACAACCCCATCCCCAGAAAAAAGCTTAAAGTAGAGGTGGAGAAGTGTGGTTAGCAGCACTGGCTGCTCTTCCCGAGGGCCCAAGTTCGATTCTTAGAACCCACACAGAAGCGTACAACTGTTATGCTAGTTCCAGGCTATTCAACATCATCTTCTGGCCCCTTCAGTACACGTACATGCACTACACACATGTACATATGCAGGCAACATACATGTATATGTAAAACAAAATTTAAAAAAAAAACATTGAGAGAAAATGAGTCCAAGGTTCTTTTTGGCTACATAGTAAGTGTGTTTGAGGCCAGCCTGGACTATGAGATCCTGTTTCAGAAAGAGAGAGAGACAGGAAAAAGGCTGCTGGAGCTAGGTGTGGGTGGTGTGTGACAGCAATCCTGGCATTTGCTAGGTAGCAGTAGATGACTGGCCAGCCATGGCTATACAGTAAAATCCTGTCTCAGAAAACAATGCAATGTACTTAGAGGTTGTAGCTCTGTAACAGAGAGCTCACCCAGAACGCCAAAAGCCCTGGTCCATCCCAAGCACCACCACCCTAAAAAAGGTACTGATTTAAACAAAGGACAGGGACCTCAAATCTGCTGGGAAGAACATCTCCTCCTCGTACTCAGCTCCAGTTCTGAGCCTGGAGGAGGGTGAGATGCAGTCTGACATAGTCACTTCAGGTTAGAAACTGACCTGTGGACCTGAAGGTGCACATATATTAAAACATCACCATTCCTCATGAATATGCACTCTATGATTACACAAGCTTAAAGAAAAACTTGTTGACAATATTTGAAAATTGGGGCATTTCATTTAAAGATCTGATTTCTGCCTACTGTGAAAAAAGCTGGATCTGACAAGACTGAACTTGCATTTCTGGTGGTGGCTACTGCCTGAGGAGAGAAGAGCTGCCTTCTGGAGGAGCTAGGAAGCAGCATGGCCCGCACAGCTCCTCTGGTATTCTATGCCCAGGCCTCTTCACTCACTTTTATTATTGCTCTGGCCTAGGGAGGCATTTGTGTGCACAACTTATAACTAAGAGTTCTACCAATCTCATGGGGAGACAGATCCCAAAAGAGAACACCCACAGACAAAGTCAGAACGCAGGGTACATGCCTCCTTCCCAGGGTTTAGCTTCTAAACAAGGAAGGAAATAGGTGCTGTCTCACAGGTGAGTATCTATAGGATGAATGACTTGGTAGATCATCTCCCTGAGGTAACAAGTAGCCATCTTTATTCACTACAGCAACCATGCACTAACTACTAAGTCTCTGTCCTCTGTCCAGTACCTTGGTCTGCTCCAATTCTTTGTTCTTGGCTTGAATGATTTTCTCAAAGTCCTTCTTGCTTCGACTTAGTTCTTCCATTAGAGCCCGATGCTGTAGGAACGGCAGGAAAGCCATGAGGATGGCTGCGTAACAACCCTGTTAGCCACAGCCCTCTGCTTCCTCCTGCTGGTCAGTGACTTTGGTTTAGGGACCAGAGATGACAATTTCAGAAACAGCCTTTTCTCATTCAGGATGGAGGGATCACAGCAAAGGGGGAAAAGTGGCCCAGCAAGTAAAGGCATTTGCAGTACAAGCCTGACAACCCGAGTTTGATTCCTGCAATCCACAGGAGGACGGAACCAACACCCGAAAACTCCTTCACTCACACTGTGGTACATGAGCATCCACACTCACACAATTAGAAAAATTAAGCTTTATTTATTTATTTATTTATTTATTTATTTATTTATTTATTTATTTATTTATGTGGCCTCAAACTCACAGAGATCCACCTGCCTCTTCCTTCCAGAGTGCTGGGATTATAGACATGTGCCACCGTGGGCACCCAGCTCTGTTTTTATTTTTATTTAGTGTGTTTGTATGAGTAGAAGCCACATGTGTATGGGTCCCTGGGAGGCCAGAAGATGGTATCCAGTCTCCTGGAGCTAGAGTTACAAGGGGCTGTAGGCGGTCTAATGAGCGCTGGCACCAAACTCAAGCTATGTCTCCAGCCCCACATGAATGCGTGTAAACACACACACACATTAAATAAAGTTAAAATGTATTAAAATACTCTAATAGGAACAATGCCTACCCTTTCAACCTACATAGTAGATAAGCTCAAAAAATAAAACCCAAAGATAAAATTTTCACCTAATATTTTCTGAAGCTATTTGTGCACCTCCCCACGAGAAAATCGAGGCAGGCTTCCTCTCACCTAACTGTTAGTACTGATAAGGCTGAGGCATAGGTATGTAAGAAAGACAACCCTGAACAAACTTGTACACAAACTGCTCACTGTGCTCAAGGTTTTAACCATCTCACAACCTTTTGACTGAACTTGCATCAAATTACTGATTATAACCAAAGCTCAAAGATGAAGCAAGTTCTTGTTGTTTTTTTGAGACAGGTCTCACTCTGTAGACCAGACTGGCCTTAAACTCGGAGATCTACCTGCCTCTGCCTCCAGAGTGCTGAGAGTAAAGGTTGCACCACTACTTTCAGCTGAAGCGAGTTTTAAAGATATAAAAAAACACATAAAAGATAGCCAGGTAAAAGCAGCCCTGGGTTCAATGACGTGAATTCTTTTATGTGATCTGATGCTGAAAGCTGCACTATTTTGTAAAATGGATGGTTTTGCTTTAGATTGTTCATTCTCAAACTGACCTAAAATACTTGACCAGAACATTGGCCATCACAGGCCCTAAGGCCCAAGGCATAGCTAACATGTTCCCTCTGCTGTCCTTGCTATTCTGGAAGTAGAGTCCCTATTCCAGAGAGAGTTCTGAATTTCTACAGGCTGTTCCAATATCACCAGGGCATCTTCTGCTTGATGAAGACATTAAGTCTCCATGCTGAGAGCTGGTGTTCATCTGTGAGGCTCCAAATCTCCGGCCTGATGGTGTGAGCATCTGGCACCTGTTCTTTTTGCAGACTGGAGATAACACAGCAGTGGGTTAAGAGGCAGAGGCGCCAGTGGCCATGTGATGCTGGCTGCTCCCCGCTCTCAACTACCACAGCCTCTGGAAGCGGGAGATTAAGTTACCTCCTGCAGAGCCTGGACCAGCTGTTGCTTCAGGTCCTCTTCTCCTTGCTCTTTCTCCAAACCCTGTAAAGCCAAAACAAAATGGAAGGTTTCCCTGCAGTCAAGGGGGAAAGAGAACAAAATCCTGAAACAAGCGGTCATAAGAAGGAACAACACGGGCGGAGAGCAAGGCATAGAACCCCTCATTTCACTTCCGATTGTTATCGGCAAAGGATTCGAGCAGTGCTGCTGGCTTAGCTACCGACCCTCAGGACCGCCAGCGTCAAGCCTGAGCGGCTCTGAAAACAGCGGGGCGACAATCTAAGCTTCTTTTATTAGCAATACCACGATACTCAAGTAGATGACACCTAAGAACTGGACCACAAACATCTAAACTCAGATACAACCCCCAGACTGGCACCCACAAAACTTCCATGCTTTGTCCCTCCACAGCAACCACCTCTGCAAGCCACTCTCGGCCCTTGCCCAAGCCTCTGCTGCCTCTCCTCCACAGCTAAGCCCTCACTCGCCTATGGCCAGCTTCTTCCACACAGCCTTAGGAATGACCTGTAGGGTAGGGGATTTCAACTCGTTCATAATTTAATGCACCACCCTGAAAATCATTCTTCCAATGTGTTAATGGAGAGCATATCTTGTTTCAACAAGGTAAATTACTTAATGATTAAAAAAACATTAAGCACTTTAATACCAAATGGAATTCCAACTACAATGTCAGGCAACACGGGTACTCCAAACATAAAGCATGAGCAGGGGCTTAACAACGCCGCAGACAGAGGGAGACAGACGCAGCTAACACAAAGCACTGGATCTGCTTTTCAAGGCAAGACAGATGACCTGAAGATATCCAAACCAGTCTCATCTGTCTTTAACCCTCTGCCCCAGAAAAAGACTTTGCAGCTATATCTTTAGCACAGAGTAGCCATGACTATGAATCACAGACACCACCTCATTTCTGAGCACACCATCCTTTAAAGAGACCCGTGCTTAGTGAAGCTGTGATACACTCAACAGCAAATTCCCATGCTCTGCGAACTTAAGCAGTCTGGGCTGGGCAAAGGAAGCAGGAGCTATGCATACCACCATGCATGGCCCGAAGTGCCCGTGTAATCCACGGCTAATCCTACCAGCTCAAGAAGATAGCACAGATTAAAATGAAAAGTATGAATTCTTCAGAAATAAGCCAATATCACTACTGGCTGTTCCTTGCCCAGAGAGACCTAAAGAAGATAAAAATACCCTTGAACTTCAGCTGTGACTGGTCCTTTTTGGTTTTAAGACAACAGGGAATTCTTGACATTCGCCATTACCTGAACAACTGGGGTGGGAACGACACAGCGCCTACCACACGGGAACTGACATTTTACGCAGGAACAGGATCAGCTCCAGCCTGAAGCTTTATGCAAGAGCTTGTCATCTAAGCAAATGATTTGAAGATGAGAACACACTTGGTCCACCTCCACACCACTCATATTTCTTTTACCTTCTAGTAAAGGGTGGTGGCTTATCACCCAGCCCATTGTGTGCCTTTCCATGGCATTCTGGCTGATCAAGACAGCGACAAACCATTTTCTGCAGCACCGCCACGCCTGCCCAGGCTAGCCGGAGCTCGCACAGCCCGCAGCCGCCATGCACAAGGACGGAGCAACTAGCTGACCTGCACCTGCCCTGGGCTGTGACGTGGTTTTGACAACAAAGAGCACAGAAGTTCCGAGGACATAATGGCTTTGTGGCATCCTAATGTTCATCCAACTTCTCCCTGAATTTACCTTGGGTCTGAAACATCTCACTTTTCACAGATCAGCTGTGTCCAGACTGGTTCTGTAGTCCCCTTACTTATCTTGGCTCCCTAACTGGCTCCTGATCTCATCAGTATGCTGAAAACTCCATCTTAGTTTTCTGCTCATGTTCTGTCTCCTATGCTCAGCATTCAGTCCCTGCTTCAGACACAACTCTAGCAGAAGTTCACAAAGTGCCTGCCCACCTGAGGCCACCTCTGCTACTACTCTGTGGTACCTGGAGGTGGTGCTCCTCTTCCTGGAAAGTCTTCTCCAGCTGCTCTAGTTTTGCCTGCTGCTGAGCCTGCTCTGCGTACAGCTGAGACTGTAAATCTTTCAGTTCTTTCTCCATTCTCACGATTTTCTTTGAGCTCCCCTTTCGGGTTTGCCTCTTCACATTCAGAACAGCTATCTGCTTTTCATGCATCTGTGTTTTCAGCTTCAGAATCCTAGACATGGTCACCTTAAACAGTTCTAAGCTGCTCTGGGATGCTGAAAGGCTGGAGGCCTTCTGCTTCTTAGGATAAAGTTCGATGGCCTTCGGAAGAGTAGAGCAAGCGTGAGGCTCCGTGGTCTTCTCACTTGCCTCAAGAGAAGTCAACTTAGGACACAAATATCCCGAGGGCCGCCTGGCTGCTTCACCTGTTACCTGTAACTGTACTGGCTTACAAGAGGCTTTAGTTGTTGCTTTGCATCTGAGATCTGAGGGGCCTTCAGCTGTGAGACTCTCTGATCCATCCCAACTGAATTTCCTCTTAGTTCTCAAGCCTTTATTTTTTCCCACTGTCTGGTCATTCTTGGGGGCCAGGCAGAGAGACAGACTCTCCCAGTCTTCTTCAACAACTTCGTATTCATACTCCGCATTCTCCTTATTTTCCAGCGGCACTCCAAGCTGAAGATGGTCTCCCTTATGGATGCAGTAAGCCTGTAATGGTGCCAGGCGCTCTCTGTTCAGCCAAACACCGTTCAGACTCTGGGGAAAAAGAAAGAAAAACAAAATAAGCTCATGATTTTCCTCCTCTTAATGGAATTTCTCTCTTGCTGCTACAAAACCTTCTGTCTTTTCAGAAAGAAAACCCTTGAGAACAAGTAGAAGGGAAAGGTTCATAAACCACCATCTTTAGAAAGAGCATTGTACACACACAGTGCTTTAGCTTTCTACCTATATTTCACATTCATACCTCCACAGAGAACTGCCTGTATAACAGGCAAGAATCACCTTACTCAAAACACACACAACACACAAAAGAACACTGAAGCTCAATCACTCCTATTGACCTGAACTGCAGGCAATGATTCAAGAACGGAGAAATGCTACTATAGAAGGAAGCATCCCTCACAATGAACCACAAGGCAGGCTCAGCCAGGAGTCACCCACATTCCGGACGTGGACCCATAACACACTGAGCAAGCAAAGCACTTTCCAGTGTACAAAATTAAAAAGACAGTACCAATACTTTGTAGTAGGTGGGACCTGACCCAAGTAATACCAGCAGCCATGTGCACATACTAACAGTGTAGCAAATAGAGACAGAACTCTAGACTTGAGCTCACAGGGCAAATTCAACACCTTGGGGGTAATTAGCTGCTTGCCTTTAGCAACTTCACTACCCTGTGTCTTAGCGTTGTCTATAAAATGAGAAAGTATCTATCCCACAATGAAAAATACACAAAACACTCAAGTATCATAAATCTTTGCTTCCTAACTTCTTGTTTTAATGAAATTACATTGTTGAGAACATGGATAGGGAGGGGGTCGAGCTCTGAGGTAGAAGCACACGAAGACCTGGTTCAATCCCCCAATACTGGGACTTTAAAAGAATATGGGACTTGGATCAGACTACCTGGGTTTGCAATGTGTCTATCATCTAATAGCTCAGTGACACTGGAAGGGCTTCCTGTTTGCTTTTTGGGTTGGTTCCTGTGCTTATATAGATGGTGACCTTTTTGGTGCTCCTTGTGCGAATTTCACATGTATAATGCACCCGACCAGCACCTGGCACAACTGACGCGTCACTGCGCTTGTATGCTCAACATCTTCTGCTGTGGTGTTTGAGCAGGAGCAGCCCTCATAGACTCATGTGTTTGAACGCTTGGCCCATAGGAAGTGGCAATATTAGCTGGTGTGGCTGTTGGAGGAAGCACGTCACTGTGGGGACGGGCTTTGAGGTCTTCTATGCTCAGGCTCACCCAGTGTCACACAGTCTCCTGCTGCTGCTGCAGATCAAGATGGACTAAACCCCTGAAACTGTAAGCCTGCCCCAATTAAGTGTTTCCCTTTATAAGTGTTGCCGTGGTCATGGTGTCTCTTCACAGCAATAGAACCCTAAGTAAAACACCAGGTAAATACACCAAAGACAAAACAAGATATAAGAATGGCTTTTAGCAGCTCTTTGTAGGGAAAATGCAAGGACACAAGCATGGAATTCTGTGGCATGGCCCATGGCACAGCAATGGGTGCCACGAGGAGGTGGGTTAGCTAAATGGAGAGGACGAGTCCTACAACAGGCTTTAGAGTTAACAAGATACTGGCAGGGCTTTTACAAACCTAACTTTGGGGATCAGCCAGAGAATGAATTTACTGTTGAGCAGAGGCTAAGAACTGCATTTACACTGTAGCTTTTAGTTTAGCAATCTATTAAACCTGTCTCTCCTTCCCTTGTAAGTGGACTAGCATCCTGACGTGACAGCTTCACCTAGTTCTAAACATCATGTAAATCTCCCTCTTTTCTGCTGTCAGGTGTGTGCACGTGTGTATTTTCCTCAGGGGCTCTCCACCTTACTTGATATGTGAATAATCTGACTATATATGTGTCTGAGTACACCTGGTACCCATGGAAGTCAGAGGATCAGACCCCCAGGACCAGAGCGGTAGACAGTTGTTAAGACACCGTGTACATGCTGGGAACTGAACCTGGATCCTCTGCAAGAGAAGTATTCTTAACCACCCAGTCAGCTCTCCAGCACCACTCTGCCTTTTTATTTGTCTTTTTGTTTTTTGTTGTTTTTTGAGACAGGGTTTCTCTGTGAAGCCCTGGCTGTCGCGGACCTCACTCTGTAGCCCAGCTGTGCACCTCTATCACCTGGCTTCATTTAGATTTTTTGAGACAGGGCTCATTGTGACGCTCTGGCTGGCCTGGAACTTGCTTTGTAGACCAGGCCTGAAATTCATAAATATCTGCCTGTTTTTGCCTCCCCAGTGCTAAGATTAGTATGCACCACCACATCTAGCTACCTCATTTTATACGATTTTATTTTTTTAAGTTATGTGGGGGCGGGCTGGAGAGATGGCTCAGAGGTTAAGAGCACACTGGCTGTTCTTCCTAAAGTCCTCAGTTCAAGTCCCAGCAACCACACGGTGGCTCCCAACCATCTACAATAAGATCTGGTGCCCTCTTCTGGTCTGCAGGCACATATTAGGGAGAACATATATTATTTATACATAATAAATAAACAATTCTTAAAAAAAAATTTTGTGTGTGCACATGCGCCCACAAAGGTCAGAAGATCTCTAGAGCTGGAGTTACAGGTAGCTTGCAGCACCTGATGTGGGTGTTGGGAACTGAACTAAGGCCTTCTAAGCTCAAGAGCAGGGTCTCTCACTGCTTGGGGCTCAGCAATCAGGTTAGACTGACTGGACAGTGAGCTCCAGGAACTTTTCTACCCAGCTCCCCAGCTCCAGAAATTACACAATCAAAAAGCTTCCTACCTCCCCTCAGTTTTTCAAGACAGGGTTTCTCTGTGCAAAAGCCCTGGCTGTCCCAGAACTCACTCTATAGACCAAACTAGTTTCAGACTCACAGAGATCTGTATGCCCCTGCCTCCTGAGTGCTGGGCTTAAAGACATGCACCACCACGCCCAGCTTCCAGCTTTGAAGTCAGATCCTCATGCCTTTCCTGGTAATCTCCCTAGCCCCTACACTGTTTCTTTACGACAGGCTATATAGCCCAGGTTAGGCACGGAAGCCACCGAGTTCTGGAACTACAGGCATATATTAGCATTTAGCAACTTCTTATGGAGCCTTTTCACTCAATATAATGATCCTAAGACTTATCCATGTTCAGCACAGTAGCATTCATTGTAGAGATAATAATTTATACCTTCTGCTGTAAGTAGGCATTACAAGTGTTTCCTAGTTGAGTCAATTTACCTCCCTCTAAGGGAGAAAGACAACTGTGCCCGTCCTTACAGCCCCTCTCGCTCCAGACAGCACCAAGCATCGGTCTTTATATTAGCCACTTGAGAGTGTGTGCTGGTCTTCTCTTGTGGTTTTGATTTGAACTTCGCTGAGCACTGAGTTTAAACAACTTCTTATGGATACTGAGTAGGAATTTGGTACACTCTTTTGTGATATGCCTATTTCTTAATTCATCTTAGAAACTGGGTTATAGCTATGTTTCTGAATATCCAATTTGGAGTGCAAGTACACACGTGAGCACATGTTACCAACTAATTGCATAGCAAACACTTCCACTTTGACTTGTCTTTTTCTTAATGGTGTCTTTTGAAGAACAGAAATCCTTAATTTTATTATACCACCATCAAATATTTTAAGCCCCCTGCCCCTGGTGTCCAAGATGGTCTCACAGCTCTGTTCTGAGGATTCTCCTGTCTCTCCTCCCATCTTGCTGTGGGAACACAGGGTATAATGTGACAGCTTCTTCATGGCTTTACATGGCTTCTGAGGAGCTAACGGTCTTTATGCTTTACCTACTGAGCCATGTCCTCGGCCTGTCATCAGAATTCTTAAAAAGTCAGTCATGGCTGGAGATGGCTCAGTGGTTAGGAGCACTGGCTGCTCTGGCAGAGACCTAGGTTCAGATCCCAGCACCCACATGGTGTTCCCAACCACCTGCACCTCCAATTCCAGGTACTCCGTTTCCCTCTTCTGGTTTCCATTGGCACTGCATGCATGTAGTACACAGACATACATGCAGAAACACATAAAATAAAACAAAAACAAAGTAAAATGTTTCTGAGAACACAATAGTTCAGCAAGTTTACTTTAAAGGTGCGTGTGTTCAAGGGGTGTTCTGAAAGGAAGGCGTGGGGAAGGTGAGGAGCTCAGGACAGTCAACTCTGGTTTTCTACCCCAGAAGCCTCACTCCCAGGACCTCTGACTGGCACCTGTCAAAGGGGTCACTTTCCCTAGAAATGTGGTCCAGGTTTTGGAAAAGGTGCTGCAGCCCCACTTCAGACATTCCCTCTGTGCTATGTCACGCGAGGCCATCAGAAATCATCTTGTACAGCCTAACTTCCTGCAGCATACAGAACTGCCGCACCTTGGAAAGAGACGGTGGATGTGGCTATACTTCTGAATATTTCACCTGAACAACAGGTGTTAAAAGAGGAAATTTTACCAGGCAGTGGTGGTGCTCTGGAGCGCTTTTAGAACTCTGCTTTATTTGGGGTCAACCCCAAATAAAGGCCTCAACCCCACTTCCCAACCTTATGTAGGAGAGGTGAGTGGGGAGAGAGGGCCCCTTTTCCTTTCCCGCTGGTTAGGGTCAGCGGGTCCTTTTAGGGCTCCATAACAATCTCTGTCAACAGCAGATGCAACTAGCAGTCTTCTTTATACTGCTGCACCCCGTTTCTCTCCCTCTGTCTGCTCTAAGTCGCCACACCGTCTGTCTGTGGACTCTTCAAACTGCCACAGGCCACCACCACAAACCACAAACTCTTTTCTGCTCTCATACTCATACTCAGAGTCGACCACACCCTCTCCCTGCCACTCGTGGAGACTGTTATCAGCTGGCAAAAGCCATACCCCCTCGGGACAATTAACAGGTGTGGACAAACTCACCCAAATCCCACACTTGGGATTAAAACAAAAGCACATTTACATAACGTTGTGTTTACAAGGAAACCATGTTTCTAAAAACCAAAAATAAAGAGACTGCGGAACAGGGCTGGTGAGATGGCAGTGGTCCCTGTCACATGTACACGGCTCAGCTCCCAGCTCCCACCCAGCTCCCAACTACCTCAAGTTCCAGAGGGATCTGGCAACGCTGGCCTATGCGGGCACCTGCATTCAGTCACATAACTCCCTACACACACGCAATTTTTTTAAAGATTTATTTATTATTTATACAGTATTCTGCCTGCATGCCAGAAGGGCACCATTATAGATGGTTGTGAGCCACCATGTGGTTGCTGGGAATTGAACTCAGGACCTTTTAGGAACAACAGCCAGTACTCCTAACCACTGAGAAATCTCTCTAGCCCCCAAATAATACAATTTTTAAGAATGCATAAAACCCAATAGAACTCATTAAGTTGTGTGAACTCTTGTACCTTGTTGTCCATAATTGTCCACTGTCCCTCAGGATTCTGCTTCAAAACACAGTGGTTTCGAGAAATCATCAGAGGGCATACCTTTGATATCAGTTGGTATGTGACACCAAATCCCCGTCCTATAGTCACCTGAAAGACAGAGGCCATGTAAGAGACACAATCAGTCATTATGCTATAAAGGGAGGCTTTTCACAATCTTACCAACCAGAGTCATACAGGGTCTTGACTTAGGAAAGGAGACACTTGTGGAACCTCAACTGTTTATCTGCTGTCTTCCTCCTCCACAGTTGCCACACTAAGCACCACACAGAAAAAGGCAAGAAGTTGTGATAAGAGAATAGTTAAACATTAACTATAATGGGGGAGGGGGCAGACACACAAAGCCAGGCAATGGTGCTGCACATTTTTAGTCCCAGCACTAGGGACGCAGAGGCAGTGGATCTAAGTTCAAGGATAATCTGGTCTACAGGGCTACACAGAGAAACCCTGACTTACAAAGAAACCACCAAACAACAACAAACAAACAACAGCTATCCAGGGAGGGTGGGAGAGACAGCTCAGTAGTTAAGAGCACTGGCTGTTCTTCCAGAAGGCCAGCTTTGTTTTCCCAATAGCCACATGATGGCTCATAACCAGAATTCTAGTTGCAGGCAATCTGACGCCCTCTTCTGGTACAATATTATTATTTTGCCCATACCCCCATGCTGGGCACCAGACATACATGCAGCCAAAACAATCATACACATAAAACAGTAATTTAAAAAAAAAGAGCTAACATAAACTCTCAGGTAGCACAGCCCTGAAAGTGAGGTGGGGGCTTCTCCCCACACATCCCCATCAGCTCATCCTGGGCACTGCCTTCATACCATGACAGGCCTGGAGTTTTAAATGGCCACCGCAGCATCTTTTTCTCTGTAAAGTCCTCTAGTTGGCCCTGGTTTTGCCCTAGGTACATCAGGGAATCTGCAATCCCCTTTGACCCATGGCTGTGAAGTATCTCCCAAGTCACCATTCCTGCCCAGGATTCTACCTTAACTCCCAGGGCCTGAGTTTGAGTTTGTCATCTCAACAAGTCTGAGAGGATCCTGGTTTATCGTTACAGCCGTTATGTTAAGGAAAACAAATTTATATTCTTCTACAACATCAAGATGTATCGCCGTCCCCGTTTTCGGCATGGTTACTGGTGTATGTGCAGCACCAGCTGCCGCAGCACTCCAGCACATTGCCAAGGCATCCTTGCGCTGGAAGGTGACTGTGTCTGTGTGTGCGTGTGTGTGTATATATATATATATATATATGTGTGTGTGTGTGTGTGTGTGTGTGTGTATGTGTATATATGTGTGTATATATATGTGTATATATATATATATATATATATTTTTTTTTTTTTTTTGGTTGTTTTGAGACAGCGCTTCTCTCTGTAGCCTTGAGTGTCCTGGACTCACTTTGTAGACCACTTTGTGGCCTGGAACTCAGGAAGATCCTCCTGCCTCTGTCTCCCTACGTGCTGAGATTAAAGGCATGCACCACCATGCCCGGCTATAACTACTTTTTTTTTGGAGGGGGACAGGGTTTTTCTGCATAGCCTTGGCTGTCCTGGACTCACTTTGCAGATCAGGCTAGCCTTGATAAAGGCGTGTGCCACCACACCCGGCTATGACTGCATTTCTTGATACTCCCCTCCCCAAGATTACTGTGCTGTGTCTTTTTCTATAGTTGACAAAATGTGGGATCTCTGTCAATTTTTATCTTGTTAGTTCAGCCTGTATTGCTGTCCTTAGACTTTCATAAACTTTTAAATCTGCCATCAGCTAGACATAACTTTCCTTCTAGCTTTAGCCTCCCATAAAACTGATTTGGCAGCTGATGTTGTATCTTCAGTCAAGATATACAAAAGACAAATTAAACACAATGGGGACTGGACAGATGCTCAGTGGCTAAGAGTTCATAACTCCAATCTAGATTCAATGACCCCTTCCTTCAGGCACCTGTACACACAGGGGTATACACTCTGCAAAGTCCAGTAATTCCTCTACCAACTAAATTCCTTGAGTCCTAGGTTCGAGGTTACCCACAAGAAAAGGCCAAGTTTCTGTAGAAGACAGAAACAAAGCTCAGACTCCATCTATCACATTTCCCGGCACACCTGTCTCATCATAACCATGTGAGGGAAGGAAATGCTGTTCTGAGACAGGGGTCTTAGTCTCTTGATTATTTTCTGCGCATGATGGTTTGACTGACTTAGCACGAAACATCCAAGGTTATGGTTTTCTTTTTTCCTGTTTGTTTGAGGCAGGGTCTCACTAAGTCACCTTCGCTGGCCTGGAGCTCACCATGTAGACCAGGCTGGCCTGGACAGTGCTGGGATTAAAGGCGTGCAGTCTGTAGTTTTCTAAAGCCTGCCCTTCTTTCTTTCCTCCTCTGGAAATGTTCAGAAGCTATCGCCACAATCCTTAAAAGACCACCACGTTGCTCTAGCCCAACTTAATTGCTTATAAACTTTAGTAATGGACACACCACTGAGCTAAATGCTCAGCCTAGAACACAGAAGACACCTTTGATTTGTGTATCCTTCATCCCCACATCGAAACTGTGAATAATTCTAGCAGCTGCAGTCATTTCTGCTCTAGGTCTCTTCATTCATCTTAGGCCAAACTTCCTAGCTCGGTGCTTTCAGCTCCTCTCAGTCATTCTTCCCACAGCTGCTGAAGAGATACTACAAAATGTTACATCAGATCACCTCTCTTCTCAAACACTCGCCATGACCTAGAGTGATCCACACTCTAGCCTACCTGAGGACCTTTTCATGTGACTCTCTGTCTAAACCATTTTCTTGGACTTCTGCTGGTAAACATCTTTCTAGCCTCACCTCCTCAGGTGCCTACACTAACTAACCCACATTTCTTCATGTCAGCACATCCTTACCACAGCCCTCTATCCCACCTCACACTTCCTAGAGTATGAGTTTCACTGGCCACTGCATTTCCGACATGCTGCACAGCAGATACCTGGGAACACGTGGCCTTGCCTGAACCACGTGTGGGGAGACACACTTGCAATCCTAGAGCTCAGGACGTGGAGACAGTGGGAGAGGGAGGTGTGCGTGCCTATAGGACAGGCCCAGGTTCCAGTATTTTCAGTCTTGTTTGATGTCAGAAGTTGGGAATTGGGAGCCAGCGCCAAGATAGCTCAGTGGGCATGGGCACGTGCTCCCTGTCTTGGCCCACTTGGTAAGAGAGTGGACTCCCTGAAGTTGCCCTCTACACACACCACAGCACGTATGTGTGTACACAACTACACTCACACATTTGTACACATTTTTTTTTTCAAATGGAGGATGTCTGGGTGTGAGAACTAGCATGATGAGGAGGACATGGAATTTAGGGATCATCTACTGTCCATATTCACAATTTCCATCTTTGGTAGCTGTTTTAGAGGAAGTACTCCATATTCCATTTGACACTTGAGAGGAAACAGCCCGACATCAGGGAAAACAGTACTGGAAAGGAGGAGAGCAACTCGATCTGAAACTGTCCCTGACTTAGAATTCAGAGAAAGAAAACTTCCTTTGTCATCCTCCCCTTCACTGTCCAGTCCTAGAATTCACACTGGCTCTGTTTCAGGGGCAGTGATGACCTAGGAACTCCCCATGGGAACTGCTCCACTTACAACCCTTCAGCAAGCTGACACTGATCAGGAGGACTCTGTTTCTGAAATAACTAGTAAATACCCTAGGACCGTTCCTTCCTCTTTCCAACCCACTTACAGCATGGAAACCAAACACAAGAGAAGAAAACAAGCAACCAAAAGATAGCTTTTCTCTGCACTAAATCTCTACTCATTTGTGCTTACACCAAACTCTCTAGATTGGGTTACCAAGTTTAAAGACACCCACACACAGTTTACTAAAGGATTCCCTTTGATGCAATATGAGGGCCCATGCAGGTTTTAAGATTTTATCTGCAGGGCTAGAGAGATGGCTCAGCAGTTAAGAGCACTGCTTGTTCTTCCAGAGGTCCTGAATTCAATTCCTGACAACCACACGGTGGCTCACAACCTCTATACTGGGATTGATGTACTCTTCTGGCGTGCAGGTGTACCTGCAGATAGAGCACTCATATACATAAAATACATAAATCCTAAAAGAAAAAGGGGGGGGAAGCTTTGCAGGGAACTGGAAAGGCAGGGAACTAACCTGCCTTAGCTGTTATGATTAGATGACACCAGCACAGCTCCCAAAACCTTAGGCAAACAACAACTCCAGCACCTGTACTAGTATCCAAAACCACTGTAGTCAGACCTCATGCTGGCTTGGATTCAAACTCTTTATACACCCTGTAGGCTATGCGCCAAATACTGCCAACAAGCTGACTCTGCCAGTCCCCAGGCAGGTCAATCCTCACACTGTCCTCGCCATTCTCTTGGTTTCTGTGGGTCTCTCCCTACATAAACACGGTTCCACACAGATCTAAGGAACACTGCAGAACATGCTGATGAGTGCTGAACAGCCCTCTTGCCCTTGATGCTCCAGGGCTGGCAAGCTGGTCAGAAATAACAGATTCCACAGAACTGAGTAAGTCAACACTTCATTAAGTTTTCCTACAGGGCTGTGAGAGATCAGGGATCAGATTAAGTAATGCAGATGAAAAAAACCTTAGCCAGGCATGGTGGCACATGTCTTTAATTCCAGTGCTCAAGGAGGCAGAGGCAGGTGGATCGCTGTGATTTTGAGGCCAGCCATGTCAACAAAGCGAGTCCAGGACATTCAAGACTACACAGGGAAACCCCGTCTCAAAAAACCAAACCAACCAAACAAAAACCCTTATATGTAAAAAAAATAAGCAGCCCTCTTATGCCTGTTAATTTAAAGCTGGACTTGGTTTAGAACACTGCTAAATAAGCTACACCTTGGCATGTTCTTGTTCCCAGGATCCTTCATTGTGCAAATTCTTTTCTCCTGATTCAAGCCACAAACTCCTTTGTTCACCCCCAATTGAGAATATACTGCTTATCAGAAAATCTAACCTTATCAATTCAATGAATTTAACTCCCACAATATCTATGTTGGGATTACTACTGTTGCAATGAAACACCAAAAAGGAAGCTGGGAGGAAAGGGTTTATTCATCTTACACTTCCATACATAGTGCATCATCAAAGGAAGTCAGGACTGGAACTCAAACAGGCAGGAACTCAAACCGGCAGGAACCGACACAGAGGCCAGGGAGTGCCGCTTACCGGCCTTTCTGATAGAACCCAGGACCACTGAGCCAGGGCTAACAGCAGCCACAACGGTCACCAACCACTAAGACAGCTGGAGGCAGGTTCTCAACTACAATTCCCTCCTCTCAGCTGACTCTAGTTTGTGTGTCAGGCTGACGTAAGACCAGCCAGCATACATGACCAACATTCAGTATTGCACAGACTTTCCAAAACCCAAAGGGCTCTGTACTACAAGCTCATCCCCGACTCAGCGCCCCTTCCAGAGCGGGCTGCAAGGATCCTCTCCCTATCCCCTCACTCACAACTGTGCCTCCCCTTTCTTCTGTTTTTTTGTAGGGTTTTTTTCCCCCTTAATTTTGCACTTATGGAGCCGAAGACACAGCTCTGCTCACCTGGCAGAGTGCGTGCCTTCCAGGTATGAGGCCATGGGTCCGATGCCCTTTAAGCCTGCACTATCAAACAACCGTGAGCGGTTTCTGTTGAGAATGCTGACCGCCTCTGACCCTCTTCTGGGATGCAACCGTAGCCCACCCCCGCGCACCAGTTCTCCTCGGGGATGGAAGACTTTATTGTTTACATTGAAGTTGGAGGGTTTTTAGGCAGGCTACCCTTAAACACGTGATCAAAATCAACTCCGGACACCCTCCGCAGCCATCCGGGCGTCCATCTTCAGGCTCCCGGGGCGGGTTCGCCATTCTTGGGGTCAGTAGGGGACGCCTCTACCTCAGTTTCCACGTCTGAGTTGGGTCACCGCAAGGCTCTGAGAGACCTAACGGGGACCATGCCTACTCTCCGGCCCATACTCTTCCTCACCGGGAAGCCCGTGTCCGTTAGGGCGGCTCTGGCTCGGGCCTCGCTCCCGCGCAGAAGCCTCCCAGCCCGGGCCTCAAGCCGCGGCCTCGCCTGGCCTCGCGGCCCGGTCCAACCAGTCCCTGAGCCGGCCGGCCCCGCTGCCGCCTCGGCGCCTCCCCCGTGGGCCGGGGCGGCCTGGCGCCGCTCCCCAGCCTCCCCGCTCCCGCAGCCCGCCGAGCCGCTCGCCCTCACCTCGCTGCCGGCCTCCAGCAGCAGCCACTCGCCGTCCATGCCCAGGCGCCGCAAGCACCACGTCCGGCCGGCCGCGAGCTGCCCCGAGACCAAGGGGTCGGGCTCGCCCATGGCCCACTCAGCACCGGGACAGAGCTCAGCAACCAGCGAAACTCCGGCCGGGGTTCCCGCCGCCTCCGGGCCGCCTCTCCCCCACCATACCTGAGGACCAGACAGAAGCAATCGCCCGGGGATCGGCGACGCTGCGAGCGCGGGCCCGCCCCTGGGCTGGGGCGGAGCGCAGCGCGCGTGCGCAGCCGGAAGGGCGCAGGCGTGGAGCAGAGGGGCGAGCGCAACGCCCGCCGCGGACCCGGGCGCACCGTGGAGGGCTCCGGCCAGCCAGGGCCACCGGCCGAGGTTCTGTCTCCAAAAAGACTTGAAAAGTATAGGCCTCGGAGGGTGGCGACAAGAGTTCGATCCTCACGCTTCACCCACGTGGTGGCTGGAGACAACCGACGCTTCAGATTGGCCTCTGACCTCCACCTGCGCCCCGGGGCGGGTTTGGGTGTACACACGAGTAAACACTTCAGCTGAAGTTTATAATAAATAATTTAACAAGCCGGGCGCGGTGGCGCACGCCTGTAATCCCAGCACTCAGGGAGGCAGAGGCGTCTGTGAGTTCGGAGTCCAGCCTGGTGTACAATCCAGGACGGCCAGGATTACCAAGAGAAACACTGTCTCGAAAAAAACTAAGTAAATAGTAATAATAAGAAACACTGTTTCTCTCTCCTTGGGCTCATGAATATAATGTGACTCTCCCAATGCGTTGTCCCCCGCCATCCCCAAAGCCACTACCCCAGGCCACCTCGCCCCTTTTTCTTTAGCAGGGTATGGTCTTGCCATGAGTTAGAGGCCAGCCTGGGATGAGACCCTGTCTACAAAATAAGCAAACAAAAGTTGCTTTATAACTACATTCTGATGGTGACCGTAGCCATGTTAGGCTACTTTGGGTTGGGGGCGGGAGGTACTTCAGCCTGAATACAGCCAAGAAAATGCCGAGGACCGTACTCCGAAGCTCAGTTATACCTCCACTCCATTAAAGCCCACTTTTCAGTAACTTTTACAACTCCCATCATTTTTAAAGTTGGTTTTGGCTGTTTCTGCTTAGCGTCTGTTTCCTGCATGACCTCATTTTCTTACTGAATATTTAAAGATTCTACCAGGCAAATCTGAAGACACAGATCATATTACCCGGGGCAACATGTGGGAGGACAGATTGAATGCCAATGGGCTTGAAGGCGCTGAAGAGAGGATGGTATTTCACATGTTCTAAAAGTGGCTTGTATAGTCAGATAGCTGCACAAATGTAGGAATTTATGAAAAGCCATTGACATGTCCGTGTCAGTCCAATGACTTCAGCAGTATGGAAATTATCCTCCAAAGGATTGACAGTTAAGTGTGCTTGCTGCTCTCCCAGGGGAGCAGAGTTACAGTCCCAGCATGCACTTGTGCTCACAACCACCACCTGTAACTCCAGCTTCAGGGAATCTGATACCTTCTTCAGGCCTCCAAGGGCACCTGCACTGGTGCATAAAGACGTCAAACCTTTAAAATCTCATTGCTTCTTCAAAGTAGTGATTTTTAAACTCCAGCTTTTTCCAACTGCATTCCCTGATCCCTTGCTGGGACGCTGGAATACTGAATTGAAGCTACGAATGACAGTGTATTACCATGGCCGTCAGGGGTATGTGGCCCTGGGGAGCAGGGATTGTGAACCACAGCCATTTGTGATCTCGGTATCTGCAAAGCTGGTTCAGGATGCCCTTCAGATATATACCAAGATCCATGAACTCTGGAGGTTTTGCTTGTTTGTTTGTTTTAATGTGCATTGGTGTTTTGCCTGTATATGTGTCTGTGTGAGGGTGTCAGATCCCTGGAACCGGAGTTACAGACAGTTGTGAGCTGCCGTATGGGTGCTGGGAATTGAACCCCGGTCCTCTAGGAGAACAGCCCACGTTCTTAACCACTGAGCCATCTCTCTAGCCCCAAATATTCTTATTTAAGATAGCAGAACTGGTGGCTTAGAAACAGCTCAGTGGGTAAGTCGTGTGCCACAAAAGCACCCAAGTCTGAACCTCTAGAGCCCACATAAAGTAAAAGCCAGCAGTGTGAGTGTGCATCTGTAACTTTCGTGTTCCTGCGGCAAGATGGGAGAGGGAGAACCCCTGGAGGCTTGAGAAGGGCAACAATAAAGGTTTCAAGGTAAAAGGGTAGAGAGTGAAGCCTGAGGTTGCCTTCTATTGCGCACACACACACATTAACGACTATAATCCCAGCATTTGGGAAGAGGCGGCAGCTTGGGATGCAATGCAACTCTCTCTTAAAAAAAAAAAAAAATCAATAAAACAGGGCCTGCCAGATGACTCCGAAGGTGGAGGGTTTTGCCACCTGGTGTGACCACCTCAGTTTGATTCCCAAGACCAACATAAGAACTCCTGCAAATTGTCCTTTGGCCACCACAGTATGACAGATAAATTAGTGTAAAGTGTAATGAATAGAACAAAATGTGGTCTATTTACACACACTCTGCCGCATTCCCTCCTATCCTCTAATTGCATGTGCCTGTTACTTCTGCGTGGGAAGTACACGTAGGACGACTTGCAGGAGTCAGCACGAGCGTTCTGGGGACTGAACCAGGCTGCCAGCTGTGGTAGAAGGTGCCTTTCCCCACCTCGCCACCTCGCCAGCCTTCTCATAGACTCTAGACCAGCGGTTCTCAGCCTTCCTAACGCTGCAACCCTTTAATACAGTTCCTCACCACCAAAAACAAACAAACAAACAAAAAAACACCATCAAATTACTGTATTTGCCATTTCCTAACTGTCATTTCACTACTGCTATGAATCGTGACGTAAGTGTTTTCTAATGGTCTCAGGCGACCCCTGTGAAAGGGTTCAGAACTGCGCTAAACCGCCCAAGTTGCTCCTCTACAGTTGAGGCAATGACTAGGGGAAAAAATGTCTGACCCGTTCAACATAAGCACAAATTTTCAGTCGGGCCGTTGGCTAGACCGACAGGTAGAGGGACCCACAAGGAAGGCCGGCTCCCTTCGGTTGAGGCAGGACTCCCGGTAGGCGGACAACCTTCTGTTAGGCCACGCCCTAAACCCCACCCACTTCCTGCTGGGATCCCCGGAAGAGCTTGGTGGAGTCCTCTGTGTGCAGAATGTAAACAAGGAAAGAGAGGTGGGAGGAGATAGACCGGCTTGAGTGTCGGTCCCCCAGTTGACATGCATTCCTGCAGCTCATATTTTTTAAGATCTATTTTATCATTCAAATGTGTGCCCTTGTGTGCAGGCACCTACCGAGGCCAGAAGAAGGTGTCAAGTCCCGTAGAGCTGGAGTTACAGTTGTGAGCCACCCCAATATGCACGCTGGGAAGGGAAGTCGGCTTCTCTTCAACAGCAATACATGCCCTTAACCACCATTTCTCCAGCCCCCTCTACTGGTATTTTATTGGCGGGAACTGGCCATGACCCCACCTAGGGAAGCTGGGAGTTGCTCTCTCTGGCTAACCAACCGGCGCCACCTTGCTGGACTCCAGAACTGAGACAGAGATTGTGACAAAACTTTGCGAAGATGAGTTTTTAACGTTTATTTCTTGCACGTGTGCGCAAACATTCGTGCCACAGGATGCACTCGGAAGTCAAAGGAGTCTCTTCTCCTCGGCCATATTAGTTTCTAGGGATCAGGATTGGCAGAACCTCATCTGTCCAGCCTGAAGTTCTTTGGTTGTTTGCTGTTTATGTGCATGGGTGTGTTGCCTCTATGTCTGTGTTCCAATGGCATGCCTGATGCCCACTGAGGCCAGGAGAGTTGGTTGGAGCCCCTGGAACTGGAGTTCCGGGATTGTGAGTCACCCTGTGGCTGTTGGGAACCAAACCCACGCCCTCTGGAAGAGCAGCTCATCAATTGACGTGCCCGTGTCTCCAGCACGCTAAAGTGGTTTTTATTTTGTTTAGTCTCTGCGGAGGCAGGGAGGGGGCTTGTGTGTCACCAGCTCCTTGACAGTACGCTGAGCAGCAGAGGCAAGTGCAGCAGAGTGAGGTACACGGGCCGCAGAACCAGGCTGCATGAAGCCTAACCCTACTCTTTACTATCGGAGCTGAGGAAGCTATTTGACTGCTCCAAGCCTCAGTTTCCCCACTTGTAAGAGAGCAATCCTAATGGCAGCACTAGCTTGTGGAACTGTCTGGAGCATAAATTCTTGTCAGACAAATGTTGCTGTCCTTGCTGAGTACCTGACCACTGTTGAATACCACTGCGGGAGACTGGAGGCGCCCCTTCTAGGCTGGCCCCCTCCTGTCCCCTACGCTGTATCTCCACTTTCATTTTATTTATAGTATTGGTGCTGAGTATGAAACCAGAACCTTGTGCATTCTAGGCAAGACTTAGCCACTGATCTACATGCAAACCCCTCTCCTATGCTATTTCTACTGTCCGTCATCCAAGAGACACAAAAATACAGTGTTTTCCTCTCCTTAGGTTGGTAAAGTTATAAAGAGATTCCTTCAGCTTTAGATTTTTATCTGTAAGCCACATCCAAGCAAGACTCGCCTTTGAAAACCTAAACCAAACAGTTCCCTCTGTGAGCAGGGGTGGCGTCAGGTTGGGCTGCAGCTCCGCTAATGATGTGAACCCCGGTTTCCCTGCATGGGGTTCAGGCAGGGTGACACGAGGCTCTTTCATCACCTCTTGAAAGACTGAGCTGGGCAAAAAGGAGTCTTGATGTAGTATGTCAAGGCGAGTCCTGCCTTCCTCCCCGCTCTCTCATCTGCTCTCACAGGCCAGCCTTGAGAGGCAAGCCTGGATTTCTCTCTCCTGGAGCTACAGTGAGGGAGGATGCAGGCGGACACCTGGGGTTTGTGGATACTGGAGGGTGACTGCAGGGTGAGGTCCCAGCCCCTCCCCTACGATGAGCCAACCTTCTGTGTGTCTGGTGGGAGCAGGGAGCTGGGATGGAAGCCCTACATTCTAGTTGGTTCTATCTTTTATCTAGCTCCTTTATTCTCCTACTCCTCTGCACACTACCCCCAAAGGTAAGACTGAAGCTGAAATATAAGAAATATAATCTGATGGTTCCTTTCAAAGGCACCCCATACCAGCCTAGGGCCAGCTACAATCGAACAGACAACACCAGACCCCTGCTAATGCCTGCTGGTCCTAGCTATTCCTCTGCCCAAACTCTGCTAAACTACACCCCCCTCCCCCACTCCACCCAAACTGGAAGTGTGCAACCGGAAAATTACTAACAGCCAAGCTCACTTGCAAGGTCATGTTTCCGACAAGCTTGAAAATGAACGGGGTGAAACAAAGATGAACCCACTCACAACTACTGTGGAGGAAAAGACAGGTAAGCAGCAAAAGTAAAGGAAGGACCTGGATGACAGGAGAGATTGTCCCTTCCGATCCCTCGGCTCTCCGCTCTCCTCCTCCACACCCACCAACATGCCTCCAGTCCTATGCCAACAGAGTCACAAACCATCTCGCTTTGTCTGCTCTCACTGTACTAGCTCTCGTTCTGAAGCGAGGGTCAGTGCTTCTCAGGTAACGCCATCAGGAAGGGATGCCTTGGGCTTCACGAGGGAACTGTTTTAGTAATTTACTTACTTGAGACCAAGATGGGAGTCGCCTGTAGCTCAAGCTCACCTTCCCTAGGTAGCTGAGGATGGCCTTGAACTTCTGACCCCGCAGCCTCCTCCTCTAAGTGCTAGGACTGCAGCCACCATCTCTGGTCTATACTGGACTGGGCCTCAACAACCAGGGCTTTGCTCATGGCAGGTCGGCAGACCAGCTGAGCCTTGGGAGGAAAATGTCTGAGAAAACCAGAGGCTGGGGGTGGGGCTCTGTTTCATGTAAACAGAGCTGTATCGTATTTCTGACTCCTTTTAATCAAGCTCACTTTGTAAGTACTTGGCAGTCATCAGGTATCTTATCTTCTGGAGGTATCGTAATCAGTAATTCAGGTGGATATTTTGGAAGTACTCAAAAAACAAAACAACAAAAAAAGGATGCCTGATCCTGGGGCTAGAATTGCAAGCAGTTGTGAGCCACCTTGTGGGCGTTGGGAACTGAACCCAGGTCCTCTGCAAGAGCAGTAAGTGCTCTTAACCACTGAGCCATCTCTCCAGCCCCTGGTTTCAACAATTTTCAAGTCGGAGTCAAAATACTTCAGGAGACACTCAATTCTCTCCACAAATGAACACCCGAGCTTTTGAACACACACTCCATTCAGCCTGGGGCAGCAAGACACAGCAAGTGTGCTTCTATTTCTCCTCTTTAACACATTCTGTTGCTGGAAAAATAAAGTGTTAGCTAGGCCAGGTGGGGGTGGCGGTCAGCACGCTTTTAATCCTAGCACTTGGGAGGCAGAGGCAGTGGATCTCTGTGAGTTCCAGGCCAGCCTGATCTACAGAGAGAGTTCCAGGACAGCCAAGGCTACACAGAGAAACCCTGTCTCAACTGTCCAATAAACAAACAAACAAAGAATAAAATGTTAGCTACCATTTTTCTCTGTTGTACACCGTGTGTCTGTGTGTGTGTGCTTGCATACCCAGTGCCTTCAGTGATTGACCGGAAGCAAGGGGTAGACCCCCTAGAGAGGGAATTTGAGGCAGTTACAAGCTACACGATGTGGGTGCTGGTCTCCCAGATGAACAAGCACTTTGATGAACAAGCTCAGTCCCAACTCTCTGCCCTCTGGAGTATGAAGACACAGAGAAGAACTTCTTCCTATGAACTTCAAAACAGTGCCCCTGAGCTGCCTGCCTGGGCACACTCTGTGAAGGAGCAGGAAATGTTTATTTTGTATAAGCTACTCATTTTGGTTCCTTTCACACACAAATTTATTCATAACACACAGCTCCTAATGACAGCAAGCAGTAAGAGACACTTTTTTTGGGGGGGGGTGTTCCATTGGCGTTCTGCCTCCATGTATGTCTGTGTGAAGGTTCAGATGCCCTGGAACTGGAATTACAGACAGTTCTGAGCTGCCATGTGGGTGTTAGGTCCTTTGGAAAGCTAGCCGGTGTTCTTAACTACTGAGCCATCTCTCCAGCCCTCAAGAAAAAGTCTTTTTTGTTTGTTTGTTTTTTGAGACAGGGTTTCCCTTGCTGTCCTGGGCTTACTTTGTAGAAACAGGCTGGCCTTGAACTGAGATCTGCCTGTCTCTGCCTCTCAAAACCTAGCATTAACTTTGTGTCACTGCTGCCCGGCTCCAAGAAACACTCTTAAGTGAAGTGTAGGCAATCATTTGGAGTAGAGACATAATTCCAGTCTGTCCTTTGTAGAGGAAAATACAGGTCAAGAAACTCTCCTGAGACATTTCGCAGCGAAGTTCTCAAGAACAAAGCAGCCCTGAGCTGGAGAGGAGGCTCAGGGGTGAAGAGTGCTCCCAACTGCTCCGTGCTCACTGCCCCTCCTCCACCAGACCCCCTCACTTCCCAGCACACACAGCGCCTGTCATCTCTGCTCCGGGGGATCTGATGCCCTCAGCTGGCACTTACACACACGTGTGGCACATTACAGAGACACAAACATAAAAACGAATAAAAATGTAAAGAGTGAATCCAAGGCCAACGACCAGCAAGTCCTAATGAAGACAGGCCGTCGGTGGCCAGCAAGGGACAGGGTCAGTCCCCCCCACACCTTCTCTATGGTGTGGCTGGAGACACAAGCCAGGCAAACCAGGTAGAAGCCTGCATGCTGCCCCGCCCCCTCTGCTGTCCTTGGCTCTGGGCTGGAGCCCAGCAATGGTGGAAGCTGGGCACAGACACATGCCCGGAATCGCAGCAAATTGGGAGGCTTCAGACTGGAGGGTTAGGAGTTCAGGGCCACCCTCAGTTATTTAGTAGGTCTGAGGCCAGGCTGGGTTACAAAAGCGTTGTCTTGTTCAAACCCAAGCCACGAAGGGATTAAGCCAGCTCTTTCCTGACCAAGTCCTAACCAGGTCAGATGATTGGGCTGGGGAGCTCAGGAGGTAGAGCCGCAGACCCCGCTGGCTCGGAAGTCCACGGTCATCCTTACCTCCTTTATGGCATGGACTCCTTTGGACATGTGAAATAATCCACATAAAGGCTTTGTCAGAGTGCTGGCACATGACCCATGACACCAGGAGCTCTGCCAGATGCCAGCTGAACAAACAGGTAACTTTGCGGCCTCCTGCCCAGAGGAGGGACTGAGCCTGGCCGATGTCCCCTGGAAATGCGCTTGTCCTATACATGGCTCGACCCCGTTTCTTTTTGAAGATTTTCTTTGCATGTGTCTGCCTGCCTGCCTGCCTGTCTGGGTGAGTATATGCTACATGCATACAGAGCTTGCAGAGGACAGAAGAGGCTGACAGGTCCCCTGGGGCTGGAGTTACAGGCGGTTGTGAGTCGCCTGAAGGGGGTGCCGGGATGCACAGCAGGCACTCCTAACCACTGAACCATTTCTGCAGCCCCTGATCCCCTCCATACCAGCCAGAAAACCCAGGGGAAAAAGATCATTCCAGGTTACGTGAACTCATAAGACAAAGCTCATGATGGAGGAGAAAACACCGTTTATTTACAGTCCGTTCACTTTATCCACAATTTCCCATACAAACTTAAAACTAAAAAAATAAAACCACCACTTGGGAACACAAGTGTCTTTCTTTAATCAGTCTGTGTGAGGGAGGGTCCCGAGTTCTCTCCTCTGTGAAGGAGGCTACTGAGGCACACCGAGGGGTGGTGGGGAACGGGAAGAACGCCTGAGAAACTTCTTGGCTGAGGGGTCTAACTCACCCGGTGAGGCGTGGCCGGGTGGGGCGTGGCCTGTGGTGGAGTGACTGACGTGAGCAAGTGAACTCAAGGTGGCGCCCTTGGAACACTGCCTGGCTTCCCAAGAGGGCGTGGCTAAGGCCTCCACCCTCCTCTCCTTATTATCAAACACCAGACAGCTCAGGAGCTGTGGGGAATGAGGTGGTGACAGCAGGGGACACCCAGTGCCCCTTTCTGGAAAGGGCCTCCAATCTTGGGGACACAGGGGACCCCCTGTTGGAGCTGACTGTCAGCCAGCTCTGTCCTGACCGCAGTGCTGACTTCCACCGGGGAAGACGGAGGCTGGGGCCGCAAAACCTGAGGAGGCCTTCGGCCCTGCAGTCCTTCCTGGGAGGCAGCAGGGGTGAGGACAGAGGAGGGAAGGACAGGCATGCGCCCGGGGGAGCTTTGAGAGGAGAGCGGGGTCAGGAGGGCTGAGACACTCTCCTCTGCGGCCACCGCCTCCAGATGGCTCCCAGGTCCCTCCCTGAAGCTACACGCCCAGCAACTTCATCCTGTGCTAATGACTAGATTGCTTTCACATGTCAATGCACACTATAAATATAAAATCATATCTGCTACAAAGAAGACATAGATTTGTACACCTTTACCATATACATAATAACACAATTTATACATAATATCTTGGAGTGGTTCACCCTGGAAAAAGGGTTTGAAGAGGTTTTAAAAAAACAAAACGGAACAACCCTCTTTCTCCCTCCCCTGCCCTGGTCTCTCTCAAGCGACCGTCAAATGCTTGGTCCCTGGGGTCCTTCCTAACTGGTTCTGATGGGTTAGTCTGGACACAAATTCAGACATGTGACAAAATGCTGATGGGCTTGTACACATACGTATGTACACACTCACACACACACTTGCACTTGAGCACTCGTGCGTGCAGGCACGCGCGCGCGTGCGCGCGCGCACACACACACACACACACACACACACACACATCCCCCAGACGGGGACAGATAACACAGGAGGAAAGGGAAAATGCAGTTCCTAGCCCTGGAGTGCAGGCCTCTCCTCAGGGTTGTGAGCATGGCGTGTCCTCCACCTGAGCGGGAAGGGCTCACTCACTGTGTCACTGGCTCAGCTGGGGCAGGAGGAAAGGAGGGGAAGAAAGGGGGGCCGGGAGCCTGCTGAAAACAGGATGTCTCTGACCTGTGACCAGATCAAACCGAGTCACAAAAAGCAACAGCATTAGAGCCTAATATTCCCTGCCTTGGGCGTATTAGAAAATTTGTGGTTCTCTTGTTTGAAAAAGGAAAGCCAAAGAAAAGAGCACCAGCTGGTTCC
Organism: Pachyuromys duprasi; assembly: GCA_028658305.1. Classification (NCBI taxonomy): domain Eukaryota; kingdom Metazoa; phylum Chordata; class Mammalia; order Rodentia; family Muridae; genus Pachyuromys; species Pachyuromys duprasi. Next base: position 53,230,706 of record CM053756.1, read on the forward strand.
GGCACAGCCAGCAGGTGCGAGTAGGGACGGGGTGGGGGAGCCCAGAGCCTCCCCTTCTTCTGTCCAGTGTCTCCCGGAGGGAAAGACGAAGGTCCCCTCCTCGGCCCCCTCCCCGAGCCCGGCGCCCACACACAGCACAGAATACTGACAGTGGTCCCAGACACACATCCCGAGACACAAGTGGCGGACGCTGTGAAGTTAAGACCTGGGTGGCGGAGGCGGCGGGAGAGCTTTGTACAGCAGGAGTGGTTCCTGGCCAGGGTCCACGGCTTGCACGGTGGCCACAGTGATGAAATCGCCATCAGAGATGGGGGCGGTCCGGGTCCCCAGGAGAGACAGCACCTATCGGCGGTAGTGGTTGGGGGCGTCGGCAAACATGTACTTGAGTCTGTAGGCCTCGGCCAGCAGCAGCCCGATCTCCTCGTTGCCCCAGTGGATGGTAGGCAGGTTCTGCAGCAGCATGAGGAGGCCCTGCAAGACAAGGACGGCCCTTCATGTCTGCAGTCTGGGGCTGGGCCACACTGGCCCTCAGGCCCAGCCTTCTGCTCCTGAACACCGTGCAGCCCTGGGCCTTGTTCAGTGCACAGAGTCTGAAACCCCCTCCAGAGTCTCAGCACACTAACACCTGCCTCTTCACATACTGTGAGCAGAGAATACAGAGAAAAGAGACAGCAAAAGGATCACTGGCTTCCGATTGCACACGTCGCTCCTGCAGTATTCGCTCAGCCTTTTCCATGCATCTGTTTCTCAGATGCCCTTGCTTGTTTTGCTCTGTTTTGGGGTTTTGTTTTTTTTTTTCTCTCCCAGATTTTACTTGCTTATTTTTTTTATTTTTGTTTTTGTTTTTTGAGACAGGGTTCCTCTGTGTAGCCCTGGCTGTCCTGGAACTGTCCTGGAACTCCTGGTCTGTAGATCAGGCTGTCCTGGAACTCACAGAGGTCCACCTGCCTCTGCTTCCTGAGTGCTGGGATTAAAGATGCGCACCACCACCACCCAGCAGGACTTCATTTATTTATTTATTTTTGGTTATTCAGAACTGCAGTATTCATTCTCGTCCTTCTGATTATAGGAAGAATAGTCCTGGGCTGGGGAGAGGTCGGTTGGTAAAGTGCTCCCTCAGAAGCAGGAGCCCTGGAGTGTGATCCCAGCACTGGGGAAGCTGTTCCTGGTGGCTAGTGCTCATGCTCCCAGCACTGGGGAAGGAAGACACAGCATGATCCCTGGAGCTTGCTGGCCAACCAGGCCAAATGACGAGCCCCAGTTCTCAGGGAGAGAGCCTGCCTCAAGAAACAAGATGAGCTGGAGACACAGAGGCACTTGCTATTCTCCCAGAAGATCTGGGTTCGATTCCCAGCACCCCCAGTAACCACATGGGGCTTAAAACCATATAACTCCAGTTACAGGGGATCCAACACCCTCTTCTGGCCCCAGCAGGCCCCAGGCACACACGTGGTGCACAGACAGATGTATAAAATAATAAATTTAAAAACCAGAAGTTAAGCCAAGTGTGGTAGTGCATGCCTTTAGTCCCCCAGCAGATCTCTGTGAGTTCCAGGCCAGCCTGCTCTACACAGCAAGTTCCACAGCGAGCTCCGGGACAACCCCAGCTATAAAAAGAGACTCGGTTTGAAAATCTTTAGGCTTATTTACACTCTGTGGGATGCACTGTGGGTAGAGCATGGGGGCCAGAGGGCAACCTGAGGAGTTCTCCTTCTGCCAAGTGCGTTCCAGAGTGTGAACTGGGAGTCAGCCTTGGCAGCAAGCCCCTTTATCCACTGAGCATCTCACCGGCCTCTTCCACACCCCCCTTACAGAAAATGCCAGTATTTCCAGAACGATTCCATGATTCTGCGAGACTTATAAACAAAAACACCAACAAGAGTGGCCCTACTGGGGAGAAGGGCACCACTTCTGACTTCTAATCCTAGCTTTAGTAGACACTTTCCAGAAGCTTCCGAATAAATTCTGTCCCTGGTCAAGTTCTCTCCTCCCTCACAGGAAGAGGATTAGCTGTGAGGAGCCGCTCTGCCACCTGGTGCCAGAGACTGGAACTGCAACTTTCCACCTCTCCCTGCTCCCCATCCCACCATAGCTTAGCACAACGCTGCAAAAATTAGAAAGCAGTCTTCAGATAAAGATGGAGAAACCAAATAACCACAGCCAAGGGGCAGAGGTGCTGGTCACAAGTCAGGTGTACTTAGCAGGGGGACAGAAGAAATGCTGCTAGCAAGGGACTAAAGATTTCTACAAAGCAGTTCCTCAGGAGTAAGCGGGGTACCTACTCAGGTGAAAGAGTTGTCTGTAGGGCAAGCACTAGAGGGAAGGCCACAGCTGCCTTTCAGAGAACATTTGGAGGGCCAAGGCTGCAGAACAGGGCCTGGCTCTAGCGCCTGCTGGAACCCAGGCATCTCCAAGTTAAGGGAACAGCGCAGAAGAGGAACTGTCGCCACAAATGAGGACTGCAGGCCAAAGGAGGGGGCACTGGCTGCTCCTGCGGTGGACGCTGATGTGGGTCCCAGCACCCACATGGTGGCTGGCCATCTGCAAGTCCAGCTCCAGGGGCTCTGATGCTCTCCTTTGGACACGACAGGCACCAGGTACACGTTGTATATACATACATACATGCCGGCAACACACACAATAAAGAAACCAAAAAAAAAAAATTGAAAATAATAAAATCTTGCCGCCGGGCAGTGGTGGAACACACCTTTAATCCCAGCACTCAGGAGGCAGAGGCAGGCAGGTCTCTGAGTTCAAGGCCAGCCTGGTCTTCAAAGAGAGTTCCAGGACAGCCAGGGCTGCACAGAGAACCTCTGACTTGCAAAACGGAAATTGTCACCAGCACCATCATCACCAGCATCTTTTCCCTTTCCTTTGTTGTTGTTATTGTTTGTTTGTTTGTTTGTTGTTTTTAGAGACAGGGTTTCTCTGTGTAACCTTGGCTGTCCTGGACTTGCTTTGTAGACCAGGCTGGCCTCAAACTCACAGCGATCCACCTGCCTCTGCCTACCTTAGCGCTGGGATTACAGGCATGCTCCCAGCCACCGCCATCTTTTTAAAAAAGGAATTCATGGCAAACGGACTAAAAAGCTGGCAGAACTGTGTGTGGTTAAAGAAGACACCATGTGTAGACTCACTCTGCAATGTCCACATGTTCTCTGCAGATGTCCAGGGGGCTCAGCTGTGTTGCAGCCTCCTGATCAGGTAAACCCACAGTAACGTGCGTCTACCCGACAGAGTAACCTTCCAAAGCTCCGTCCTTGATGCAAACTTCCTGAGAGCCAAACAAGTCTCAGGTTCTACCTGGTGTGGGTGTGAATCTCCTGGGGGCTTCGGGGTTTTCCTTACTGGCTGTTCCTTGCTGATATGTCTATGAGCTTTGGCCTTTCTCGCAATCCTCTGATCCCAGGGTTCCCTCACCCTTCTGGAAGGATTCAAACTGGCACTTCACCAAATGTCTGAGTATGACTGTGCTTAGGCAACAGTCTGCAACTGTTCCTTTGAGTCAAGGATGGATTTACATACATGCAACCCATAGCTGAAGCCTACGACATCCCACCACCTTGTACTACTGCACTTAAGAATTCTGACCAGCTGTAGGTATGGTGGCATACCTACAGTTCTGCACTCTGGGCATTGGGGGTGGGGGTGGAGGTGGGGTAGAAGGAGGAGGATAAGAAGTCAAGGGTCATCTACAGCTACTTAGTTTGAGGTTAGCCTGGGCAACATGAGATCCTATAAACAAACAAATAAGTAGCAAAACCTCAATTCTTTGTTAAGAGCACTGTCTGCTCTTCCAGAAGCCCTGAGTTCAATTCCCAGCAACTACATAGTGGCTCACAACCATCTATAATGGGAACTGATGCCCTCTTCTGGAATGCAGGTGTACATGCAGATAGGGCACTGACACACTAAATAAACGAACTCTTAAAAACAAAACACTCAACTCTGTCTTCTCTAAGAGGCACACCATGGAGTGGGCATCTCCAAAGCTCTTGCACAGGAGAGAATCCAAGCCCCTGAGACTGCGACGCAGCAGGCCCTGCCGCCAATGCTGATTCTCTTTTCCATGCACTTAAAGGGACTCTGACTCCTACGCCTTGGGCCCTGGGCTCCTGCTTCTCCATATCAGCTTTCAGCATCTGAGGCTCTGACGCATCCTAGGGTTTACAAGATGGCTTCTTATACCACAGAGTGCACAGCCCCTGCCGGGGTGCAGGAGAGGTTAGAGCTCAGTGCTCATCAGCGAGCTCCTGGTTCTCTGTTTGGGAGAGCTATTTGCCAGCGTGCCCACAGTCTGGAGCTGTGCCCTTCTGCCCCAGTAGCTGGCCCACGTCCAGCTGCACTAAGGTATGGCGGCTCGGCCCCAGGAAACCTGTCAGTTTCCCAGGGTACAGAGCCCAGAGCTTCCCGTCCAGGGTTAATATCAGTTACTTTTAGACTCTTCCCCAACTCTACAACCTGCCTTGATGGTGTATTTTGCCACAGGTTCAGGAACAGAAACAATGGGCTGCAGAGAGCTATTCCCTTGGCCCTCCCAACCTCGTGTACTGATCCAGGGTTAGCCTCGGCTCAGGAGAACTGAAATCCACCCTAACCCTGTGGGATTGGGTCCTAACAGTGGAGTCTGACTCCCTGATGGGTTAGGACCAAAAGTTGCCCTCCTTCCATCCCCCAAAAGTGAGCAGAGCAGGTCAGGCCTGAGACAGGTGAGGGAAGGGGTAAAAATTCACCTGTCTCCCCACAACATAGCACCTAGGGTAGGGCACTTGTCTAGTGAGTGAGGCCTACGTTTAATTCTCAACACTGCGTAAGCAAATTTCCACAACACGTAAGCGGCTTCCTTCTCTCCTCTTCCCCTGACACCTTCACCTCTCACTGGAACATTGCCTTCCCTCCCCTACGTTCTCAGCCAGGACACAGTGCCTTCCCACCGCCGGTGTCCTGCTGATGTCTGTGTGGCTGGCTGGGGCTGTACCGACCACTCCTCTGTTTGGCAGACACCCGGCCAGTTCGGTCTGGGGCGAGTTCAGGGCAGGGCTCGCTGTCAGGAGGCCTTCCGTCAGTAGGGAGTGGACATTTCCGCCCTCAGGCTCCTGCGCAGTTCCTCCCCCTAGGGTCCCCTTGCTCAGCTGCTTCCTCTAGGGCCTGCAGAGGGCTTCCCGGGCCGCCAACTGCCAGCCTGAGCACCCTGGTCAGGCCTGGCACGCCAGGCTCCCCCTGCTATGACATCTTAACTGCTGAGCCACCTCCCCCCTCCTCCTAACCAAAGGCTTCTAAAGTGCCCTGTCCTCTCCACTGCTTCCCAGAATGCTGTACTACAGCGCGTACCATCACACCCAGCCTGACATTTCAAAGTCAACATTCTCACCACCAAAGCCCTGCTCTCCCTACACACAACCCCTGCAGCCGCCACACAGGAGTCATTCCAGTCTGTCTCTGTCACAGTCTACACCCAGCCCTTCAGAGAATCCCAAGCTCTTCTTACACAGTCTACAGCCAGACCCAAACGCCTGGGCCCTACTTACAAACCCTCAGAAATACAGCCACGTACACCTCCCCTGTCACCACCCATGACCACATGCTCCCTGGAGAACTACAGCAGTGTCCCGGTGGCCGCTGTGTCCACACCCCCCGCATCGGGAAGCTACAGAGAAGCCGGTCTTTAAGATCACACCCAGTCCGTGCCTAAGGCCCTCCGGGAACAGCCAGGGTGCTCACAGCCAAGTCCTTCCTGGTGTCTCTGACTCAGCTTGTCCTGCTCTTCCACTGGGACCCTGCTTCAGCCCTCACTTCACAATCCCTTAACCAGCCAGGCGCGCAGCTGATTTAAAGCCTCTACACTGCCCATCGCCTCCTCCCTGGCGGCGACATGATTTGCTCACTTACCCTCCTCGGGCCTTTGCTTAAATGTCGCCCTCTTGGTGAACTTATTCTGATCGCCTTGTTTGGAAGTGCAGTCTGGCCTCCCTGGCTGCCAAGGACCCACTCGCCTTGCTGGGCCCTGCAGCGGTGTGCACTGGTCTACCCCTGCATCTCTGCAAGCTCCCTGCGCTCTGTCTACTGCCTGTCTTCCTTCAGCGCTGTGCGCAGTGAGGACAGCCCTCTGCCAGCTTCACTTCCCGGGATGTCCTGTACCTCCACAGTGACTCACGGGGCACACCTGTCGTCAACACCTGTCAATTAACGTGAGTGTGCAGGCACCCTACAGCACTTTCAGCACAAAGATCATTCGCACTGAGAAGATCCCGGGGCCCCAGTGACATCTTGTCAACAGAAGAGCAGGCTCTCCTGCGAACCCTCTCCCTTCCACCCACTCCCGGCCAAGCATGCGCAGCAAGGACTCCCTCTGGCGGCTCACCTGAAAGTCTTCCTCATCCAGAATCTCCTTCCTCCACTTGATCAAGAAGGCTGCGCACACGTAGAGGTGGAAGTGTGAGAACCCTTCTGGCTCAGACTGGGGAAGGAAACCAGAGTCAGGCAGGCCTTTGAGGCCCAGCTGCGGGCCCCTTACCTTCAGCCACCTGGAAGGTGGAAAACCCAGGCCAGCACCTTGTACGTGATGCGGCCAACGAGCAGAGATTTCTGAAGGCCAGGGCAGACCCAGGAAGGACAGCCGTGCAGTAAAGGGAGAGCTGGGAGAGGCGGGGTCCCTGTACCTGGTACGTGTCCCACAGGCGGATGGTGCAGCGCAGCGGAAGCTCCCGCATCAGAAGGTTGTTCATCCACCGGAAGGCGAACTGTAGGTACTCCACCTCGTACCTCCTGAAGTGACTGTGTACCTGCTCTGAAAGGGACGTGAGGTCAGGAGCCACCGAGAGGCCTCCGGGCCGGGGGCAGGTTCTGCTTCTTTCCAGCCCCGGCCCCTGTGGGCTGACCTTCCAAACCCTTGTCTCAGTGCCACTCACGGCTGACGTCAGCACACAGCATGACCACCACTCCACCAGGCCATTCCTGGGTGCCCTCTCCCATCCTGGGGCTGCTCTGGCCATGAAGCAAGAGAGTATGGTAAACTTGGCTACGGGACCTAATTACTCTCCAGGGCAGGGCCAGAATGGAAGGGAACCCTGGAGGTCACTTTGTCGGATCTCCCTTCAACAGAGCTGGCTTCTTCCATGTGGGAGGAGACTCAGCAGCACATTCCTCTGCATATTCAGTAGAAACTAGCTGACCCCTGCCACTTCTGCCCTCAAGCCTAGGCAGTATCCCGAGCGACTTAAAGCCTGTTCCTCTACCCTACACGGTGGCTTTGAGAAGAGCGCCTGACAGGTGGAGATTTTGTTACTGATGTTTTAGGATTTGTATCGTTTTTAATTATGTGTAGGTGCGTGCGTCTGCGTGTGGCTGTGTACACGTGAGCACGTCAGATTCCCAGGAGGTACTGTGAGCCACCTCAAGTGGATCCCCTGGAAGAACAGGGAGTGCTTGTGACCAATGAGCCATCTCTCCAGCCCCACTGATGGAACAGTTTTAAATCACTGTCTTCTCATTTATGAAAGGGGATAATCAGAGACCAGCAAGACGACTCATGATCTGCCATTAAGCCCTGTGACCTGGTCCCTGAACCCACGCTATGGAAAGAGATACTCCTGGCTTGTCCTCTGACTCCCCCTTCCATGTGCTGGCACATTTTAAAGCCCTCAAGTTTCAGAGGGCTTTGGGAGGAAAAAATGAGAAGGCTCGGGCAGTCTGCATGATAGCGCCTGATGTCAAGAGGAGCTGGCAACAGTCACTTAGAGGACCAGAATTTGGGGCGGGGGGTGGGGGGGAGCGTAAGAACAGCTCCTGGGGTTAGTACTGTTGCAGTCTTAAGTTTCTGTAATGAGAAAATATATAAAAAAACAAGAATGTGGCACACACTTATTTATCGTGTGGGGGTGTGTGTGTGTGTGTCTGTGTGTGTCTGTGTGTGTGAGTGTGTGGGGGTGTCTTGTGGAGGTCAGAGAACAACTTGCTACAGTCTGTTCTCTCCATCTTCCATGAGGATCAGGTTGTTAGGCTTGGCGGCAAGCACTCTTAGCCCAGCGAACCAGTTCCCTGGCCCAGTATGCACATTTGTTAAAATCTCACTATTTTTAATCTCCAGGCCTTTATTTACCTGAGCCAGGAAGAAGAAGAAGAA
>CM053756.1:53239327-53321862 GCA_028658305.1 Pachyuromys duprasi
GAAGAAGAAGAAGAAGAAGAAGAGGAAGAAGAAAAAGGTAGACAGTGGCAGAAACCACTGACTGTAGCCTCTGGAATCCAACTGATGAACAGCCCTGGAAGCCATTTAGTTCCTCCAAAGAGGACGGCATGCACCCCATACACGCTCAGGGGAGTGAGACCCAGACAGGAAGCGCTCCATTTACCCCTCACAGAGCATGGCTGTGAGTGGCACACAGAGGTGAGCACTGACATCCTAGGTCGTGGGAAGATGGAGGGAGGAAGACAAACCAAGGACGTTTCCATGAGCGAGAGAACCTGGGGAAGGAGTGAGAAAGACACATGACTGTGCAGGGGATGGAGGGATGGGGAAGGAAGTCCACAGCAGAGACGGAGGCGACTCTGGTAGAGCCACTGGCAGTCTCTAAGAAGCCACCGCAAGCTCACTGCCTACAGCATCTCAGGTCACAGTGGACTCCTGCTAGCTGCATGCTGCAGGGACAACAGCCTCCCATGCCCTCTGTCTGTCTCTCTGGCCACAGCATCCTTGTCACTGGGACCTCCTAAGGTGCCTCCCTGGCCAGAGCCAGGAAGACCTGCTCCTGCAAGCACCTGCTCTCACAGGGAGCTGTGCTGAGGTTCTCCAGGCCATTTGAGTCCGGCCGGATCTGGGAGGTGCTGCTGGGTGCCAGCCAGACTTGGGGAGCCTGCATCAAGCCCAGGAGGCCCTTATGTTAACATATGACAGACAGCCCACAACCTGGATGCCAGAGGCAGTTGGAAGCCACTGGTGGCTGCAGAAAGGAAGGGGGCCACAGACGCAACACTGCTTAGAAAAACTATCACATGATGACGGTTTGAGAGGAACAGGCGAGAGCATGCGAGTCCTTCCAGGAGGAGAGAGTAGAGAGCAAACGGCAGGACCAGGCAGCGGGCCGGGAGGGGGAGGGAGGTGACTAGGGCAGAGCTGTGGGGCCACTGAGACCTTGGTGACAGGGCACGGTGCAGGCACCCTGCGACAGCAGCAGGCCTTCAGCCTTCCTGCTGAGCCGGGAAGACAGTGCTGCCTAGGACAGGCTGGGAAGGGACGGATGGATGGATGGAGGGAAGGGTAGGACCAATTGTCACAGTGTGGATGGGGACCACGCTGGGCTGCCGCTAGAGAAGTCTTGTCCCCTCAACCTACCATCGATCCGGCTGACAAGCTCTTCCAGGGCCTTGACCTTCTTCTGGATCCCCGGTTGTGCGAAGGTGTAGTTATCCTGCAAAGGACACAGAGCCTGGGGTGAGCAGTGTCAAACCAGCTGCCTGCCACACCTAGAGCTCAGGGAGGCACGGGCCTCGCTGTTGTCATTGCTGATTGTGTGTGTGCGCGCACATGTGTGCGTGCGGGCCTGCTGCAGGGCCAGGGAGGGCTCAGGTATCCTTCCTCAGACACAGTCCATCTTGGTTTTCTGAGAGAAGGTCTCATTGAGACTGGAGCTCAAGGGTTAGATGAGGCACCTCCCCAGCAATAGGGATCAGACTCAGGTTTGCTTTATTAACTGAGCCATCTCCGCGGCCCCTGAAGCACGAGGGACACTGGACCGCTGTTAGTGCCGCCCACAGAACAGGCAGGGAGCCCCGGCAGGGGTGTGTGTGTGTGTGTGTCTTGCCTGACACAGACAGCAGTAAGGAGGGAACAGCCCGGGGAGCCCGGCCCGGCGCACCTGGATCCCGTCCAGCAGCTTGCTCATGCACCAGAAGCTGTCGGCTTCAATGCTTCGCAGCATGTCCTGAGACAAGTTGGTCACGTCAAAGTTCTCCACATCCTCCTCTGTAAAACAAAAGGTGGACACAATCCAGAGGCCTGATCTAAAAACGGACAGAAAGACAGAGTCTCCCGACTTCCATGGGGCTCTTCAGGCCAGGGAGAAGCAAGCGACCTGACTCTCACTCTAATGCTGATCGCACCATTTTTCACTCCAGCCCAGCACACCTTGCTCTCCCTTGGCACTCATCACTTAAGTCTGTCTGTCTATCTATTTAATGACCACTCAGGACTTCTGCCCAGCTCAACTCCAAGAACAAGCTGGTAGAACCGTTTGATTCCAGAGGCTCAGTGCGCTGTCTACCACACTCCCAGCACACTGGTGTCAGTGCCCTGCTCAGCGGAGTGAAGGATTCCCTGAAAGCGACTGAGGGAAGAAAAGCACAGCCTGTGGGTGCCTCCAGGATTTAATTCTGTTATACTGGTATCTCCCACTGCTATAGGATATTCTCTCTCTCACACACACACACACACACACACACTCGCACACACAGGAACTCTGTAGACAAATGCCCTTGTGAAACACTGTATTTTTATATCAGCATCTTGGAGACTCAGCAAGACCATATATACCCACAACACACAGAAGGATACCAGGATACAAATAAGTGTCCATTAAGCCTGAGCACAGGCCCTCTTTCAGAGAGGAACGCTAACTCGAGTGTGTGCGTGTGCGTGTTTGTATGCCATGCGGGTGTGGGGAGGCCTGCAGGGTCCAGAAGAAGCTGTCAGATCCCCTGGTGGAGTTACAGGCAGTTGTAGTTGTGGGTCCTGGGAACTGAACTCAGGACCTCTGGAAGAGCAGGAAGATGCCTTAACCACTGAGCCATCCCGCCAGCCCAGCTGTCTACTAACTCCTCATGGAAATTGCAGGCTGTAGCTGGGGTGAGAGCCTGTCCGGTCTGAGGACCAAGCAGAGGAGACAAGAAAGCCGAAGGAGAAGGCCTGCCACAGAGCGGCTGTAGTAAGATGGGCTCTCCTGCTCGCTAGCTGGGTACCTGCATGCCTGTCAGAGGTCGTGTGGCAGAGCCAAGGCCCTCCAGCTCTGCACAAAAGCCAGCTTTTCTCCTTAGACCCATCAGCGCTGTTTAAAAACAAAAGTGTTCACTGCACTCAGCCCCTTGTGCCAGGGACACAGTCAGCTGACAAAATCCACTCAGAATCTCACCCTTGCAGTCATGGGCATGACTATGGAGCCCTCTGCCCACACGGCTTCACACTGTTGAACGGTTCCTGGGTCCCCATTCTTCTTGAAGAATGGAAAAATTTAAATTATATTGTGTGTGTGTGCGCGTGCGTGTGCGGAGGTCAGAGGACAACTTGTGGAAGCCTGTTCTCTCCTAACTGTGTAGATGCAGCAGACTGAACTCAGAGCCTCACACTTGGCAGCAGCACCTTTACCCACTGTGCCATTTGCCCTGCCCAAGCACTATTTTCTTGTAGCTTTTATGAACATCAGAGGCAGAGACACAGGGAAGGGGGGGGCGCTGTTGGAGACAATGAAGCACTTTTTCAGAAAAGCCAGGACAGCCAGAGCTAACACGTGTGAAGTAATAACCGCCACACCTCACACAGAGTAGGTGCACAGATTATTTTAGCTGACTTTATCAGGAATGATGAACTGTATCTATAATGCAGAAGGCATGTTCAACTGTAACGGAGAACAGCGAGGAAGAAGGAGTAGGGTTACTCGGGGCAGACTCTCAATTGCTGCCCAAGCAGTGTCCATGTGTGCTCACACACCAGGGGCAGGACGAGACATCTCGGCTCACTGTGCCTTTAGTAGAGGGAGAAGGAGGATTTGCGTCTCTTTAAGTTTGTTGGATTTTTAAAAATTGTCAGAATAAGTACAATTTTTATAGTTGTCCAAAACTGTTTTTGAAGAGGAGCCACACTGACCACAGTTGCCTTTTATCGCCAAAAATGAATAAAGATTTTGTAAAACAATATTAACCTTGCAGAAATGAAGAATTCAGATAACACATAATGATCTAATTGGGAGATCACATTAAAACAACAACAACAAAACTTCCAGCCAGGTACTCAGGGAGTCAGAGACAGGTGGATCTCTGTGAGTTCAAGTCCAGCCTAATCTACAAAGTGAGTCCAGGACAGCGAAGGCTACACAGAGAAACCCTGTCTTGAAAAACCAAAACCAACCAACCAAACAAACAGAACAAACTTCCAAGAAATATCATGTCTCTGACTTCAGAATTATTCCGCAGTGTTTTGGGGGTGGTTGTGGCGTTATTTAAATTTAACTGGGCCCTAAGACTCCACTCAGAGGTCTTCATGTGTGTTCCAGTCCCAGGCTGCTCCCCAGATGCCCACTACTCCGACTCCTCAGGGGCGTGGGCCCGCCTTGCCTCCAGAGCTCACAAGGGCAGACAAGGCCTGTGGAGGCACTCAGGGCCCTTGGAGAGCACCTTCCTCAGCAGCAGGCACGTGGTTCTACTCACCCGCCCTGGGCAACAGCCCCCTGAGCTGAGACAGGGGTGTCCCCACAAGACCACCCCACCTCCTCATGAGTCTCCAAAGGAACACGCAGAGCTCCATATTTACTTCTGGTTTTCTAACTTTTACTTTTTATTTTAAATTTCTTTCTTTTCTTTTTTTTTTTTAAAGATTTTATTTTGTATCTGTGTCTCGCTTGCATGCATACATGTGCACCATGTGCATGCCTGGGGCCCACTGCGGCCAAAAGGGGGCACAGAATCCTCTAAAACGTGAATTATGGAGGACTGCTGAGTCACCGGGGTTAGGAACCGAACCTGGGTCCTCTGCAAGAGCAACAAGGCCAAGCAAAGATGCTCCAAAGGGCTGAGCCATCTCTCAGCCCTAATTGACCTTTATTTGATGCGCACTTTGCCTTTGTGTGTATGTCTGCCCCTCATGGAATCCCTGGAGCTGTAGGCCACCCTGTGGGGCTGAGAATTGATCCAGGGTCCTCTGGAGGAGCAGCCAGTGCAGCTGCTGCGCAGACCCTGCGGCCCTGCTCTCTTCTTCAGGCGGGCGCGTACACGTGTGTGTGTGTGTGTGTGTGTGTGTGTGTGTAGGGGGCGGGCACGACGTGGGTGTGGCAGGCAGAGAACAACCTTCAGGAGTTGGTCCTCCCCTTCCACCCAGCTGAATGGGAGGTGGGGTCTCCTTCCAGGCCAGCGAGCTGTCTGCCCTGCCCTCCCACTGCAGGCCTGTTGGGATTATTCACCACCTTTTACGGGGCTCTGGATTTTAAGGCTACACAGCACACACTTGGCTGTGTCACTCTGCAGGGCCCAGTCCTGGCTGTTTCTCACATGGACGTGAGAGGACACTTGTGGGAATTGGTTCTCTCCTTCCATCATTTAGGTCTCGGGGATTGAACTCGGGTCATAAGGCTTGGTAGCAAGCTCCTTCACCTGAGGAGCTACCTCACCAGCTCTAATTTCCAGTTTTCTGCCCCTACCTTTTGGCTGTAAGTAGGAAAAAAAATCACACTTAGCTATGAGGAGTCACGAGCTGGCAAGGTGCTACACTTGGTAACTGTGCCATCTCCAGACCTGCAGCTATACCAGGAGCAAAGGGACTACAGATAAACTGAACCCTATTCAGGGGCCTTGAGTTGGTGGGCATGGTCAGCCATGTGCCCTTGGCATTCACTGATGGTGGATAGCCCAGTGTACTTCCTGGGGGTGAAGAATGGGGTAGCTCAGGGCACTTCCTGGGGATGGAAATGGGAAGCTCAGTACACTTCCTGGGGTGAAGAATGGGGTAGCTCAGTGCACTTCCTGAGGATGGAAAGTGGGGTGGGGTGGGGTACGCAGAGCTCTTTCTCTGCTTGCTGGGAAACATACTCAACAACTGAGCTGAGCTGAGCACAGCAGCAAAAAGCAGCAGGGAGGGAGGAGTGCGCTCTGAAGGGCTTCATCCAGCATAAACAATCTGCTCAGGAGGATCATTAACCGTCCACTTGAGGGAACTCCTCACAGAACTGAAGCGCAGCAGGAAAGTGCGCCAGCCTCTCGGCCCCACACTAGGGCCTCTCTGCCCCAGAGCAGTCAGTGGAGGCTCGGAGAGGAGAGGAGAGGAGAGGAGAGGAGAGCTGGCTCTGCTCACCACCCCAGGCACTTCCCAGGAGCCCAGTGGGGACCCCGGGTCTCAGCTTCTGTGATCCTGCCAGACATAGAAGCTATCAGTGGCAGAGGGCTGAGGAGAATAGTCATTCTCCACAACCCCAGGACTAGAGTCCCTTTCATAAACTGAGTGTGGTAGCACACGCCTTTAAGCCCAGCACTGAGAAGGCAGAGGAAGGTGGCTCTCTCTGAGTTCGAGGCCAGCCTGGTCTACACTTTTAGTTCCAGAACAGCCAGGGCTCCATCGTGACGTGCTGTCTTAAAAACTAAAGAATCTCTTGCACGGTGCGTTCTGATCAGAGACGCACGTGGACTGGGAGACGGTGCAGAGGGTAGAGCCTCCACACATGAGGGCTTGCGTTAGCTCCAGCAGCCAGAGAAAAGCTAGGCCCTGAGAACACAGACCTTCGGTGCATACAGAAACAAACGGTGCAGGGACCACACGGCTCAAGCCGGAGAGCCGGAGCCCGACAGGGAGACTCTGAAAGGCAGGAGAGGAAAGCCATTCCCAGGCTCTCCTGGAGAAGAGACCTGCAGGGAGGTGACTCTGTTCCACGAGGTTCTGCTTGTTGCAGAAATGCCATTTTGGGTGCGCAGAGGGGCTGCTGGCCACAGAGGCCCCACCACCCTGGGTCTTCAATGGGGTGCTGACTCAGCTCAGAATGACAGACACACAGGGTCTGGCTACACAGTATGGGACAGCTTAGGCAGATGAGTGTAACAACACCCTCATCACAATTAATTTTAAAAACCAATACTTGGGTTAGAAAGACGACTCAGCAGCTGAGAGCACTTGCTGCTCTTGTACAGAACCTGGGTTTGGTTCCCAGCGTCCACATGGAATGGCTTACAACTGCTTGCAACCCCAGCTCTAGGAGATCAAATGCCATTTTCTTGCTTCCACAGGCACCTACATGCACATGGCATTCGCACACAAGTCCGAGACTGCGCGTGCGCGCGTGCGCGCACACACACACACACCCCAATACTGGAGCAATGACTCATGGCTAAGGGTGCATGCTGTTTTTGCAGGGCTTGGTTCCCAGTATCCACATCAGGCAGCTCCCGACTGCCTGTAACTCCAGCTCTAGGGCATCGAACCCTCTAGGATCCACAGGTACCTGTAGTCATATGCACATACAAACACCACACACAAATACAAGTAAAAATAAATGTAAAAAACACTGCCAATATTCCTCTGGGTTTTCTCTACTATTCTGAGGTTCTATTTAGCAAAGATCAGTAGCTGGTATTTTTTTTTTTTTCAGTAGCTGGTATTAAGTCAGCCTTGGACACTGGATGGAGGACCCTTAGTCATGTGAATCCAAATAACACGGGAGTCAGGATAAGTGGGCAGAGAAAGAGCTGGCACACACACATAACCTTCTCAAGCTTTCTTATCTTTTGTTGCCTTTTTTGGGGGGAGGGAGGTTTGAAGGTTTCTCTGTGTAGCCCTAGCTGTCCCAGAACTTGCTATGTAGAGCAGGCTGGCCTTGAAGCTCCGCCTGCCTCTGCCTCCTGAGTGAAAGGCATGCACCATCCCTATCTGGCTCTCTAAAGATCACCACGGAGATGAGTGGAGCGTCCTACTGGAGAAAATGCTGGGTCTGACACACACTGACCACTGGAACACCCACCTCCGTAGTGACAGGAAACCCAGCGGAGGACTCTCCAAGGAGCACTCACATACATGATAGCACTCCAGCAGGTGACAGGAAGACCTCGTGCTCCCTGCCTGCCTGTCACCTGAGGCTGCTTCTTCCAAGCTTGGGTCCCAATCTTCTTGTCAGAAGATTCGGTGTCACTCCCACTCAGCGGTCCTTTTACTGACAGGGAATTACAGTTCTTGACTGTGTGATTCAACTGAGATGAAGTTTAGCAGTGGGTGGATGGATCAAGTGTTAGAAGTCAGTGTGGAGCAGGGCCTGGAGGTCCCAGGAACTGTCGCTTCCACCGTGTTTAGACAGAAGTCCTGGGATTCCTTTGTTGGCTTCCAGCCGCCTTACGGTCTCTCCAGCCACAGCCTCAGGACCATCTGCTCCTAGCACCAGCCAGCACAGTCTCTTTGTGGTTAGCTCCGTATTAGAATTATTGCACTGAAGAAGAAGCCACCAAAGCTGCAATGAGCAGCCTGGACACATGCACACCTCTCTCTGGGCTATCTGACCCAGTGGACATGTCTCAGGGGATGTGGGACACGCTTCGGAATGTTGGCTGAAGGGCAGCCTGAGGGTACCAAGCACCTCGAGCTGCAATCACAGGGGCTGAGCATTCTTCCAGGACGTGCAGAACCATCTCAACATGACTGGGGTAGAATCCAGGAGACCATGGATGCTGTCTTGACACTGGAGAAGAACCTCAGGCAGGCCCTCTCAGATCTTCATTTGCTGGGCTCTGCCCAAACGAACCTTTATCTCTTCTTTGAAAACCACTTCCTGGATGAGGTGAAGCTAGTCAAGATGGGCAACCACATGACCAACCGCCACAGCCTGCCCAGGCCACGGCCAGCAAACGCAGACTGGCATGTCTAACCGTCTCTGGGGGAGTATCTCTTCCAGGGACTCAAGCCCAAGCCTGACCGGGAGGTCTCCTGGACTCCTTTGCTCTGCACCGGCTGGCGTCAGGACCCCAACCTGAACCGCAGCTTTGTAACCACCCTGGAGCCCCTTCCAAGTCATGGACCAAGTAAAAAGAAAAAAAGCCAACCAAAGAAGGAGTCAGTGTAGATGGGGAAGGAGGAGAGCAGGGAGGAGAGCAGGGAGGAGGAAAGAGGGAGGAGGAGAGCAGGGAAGAGGGAAGAGGAAGGAGGGAGGAGGGAGGAGGAAGCAGGAAGGAGGAGAGCAGGGAGGAGGAGAGCAGGGAGGAGGAGAGCAGGGAGGAGGGAGGAGGAGAGCAGGGAGGAGGGAAGAGGAAGGAGGGAGGAGAGTGGGGACTTCTGGAGGCTAGAGATGCTCTGAGTCCTCTGTGGGTGCTGGGTGTTTACGTGTCTACATAAGTTCACATTTAGAGAAGCAGACAAAAGGACCAGAGACATGGCTCAGCCTGTAAAGACACTTATTGTGTGTGTAAGTCTGGGGTGCTGAGCTTAATCTCTCTCTCTCTCTCTCTCTCTCTCTCTCTCTCTCTCTCTCTCTCTCTCTCTCTCTCTCTCGTGCACACTACAACAAATGAAATGAGAATATTTTTAAAATGTCAACCAAAAAAAAAAAAATGACCTCTTGAGGCAACAGTGACCCTGTCTCTGCTGGGGCTTCTCCTCCAGTTTCATCTTTGGTCTCAACACCAGCCAGCCGGGGTGTGGCAGGATGCACAGACGGAGTCAGAGAGAAAATGGAGGTGGCCCTGTCGCAGGAGGTGTGGCCACCGCCCACACTGGCAGGGCGGGGTGGGGGTGGTGAGGAGAGCAGCCCCCGTGGCCCCCCGAGAGGATGCTCAGCGACTCCCCTTCCTCAGGACTCTGCTCAGTATCTCCTCACTGCTCGACTGAAAACTTACTTCTTGCCAGGCACGGTGACCCATGCCTTAGTCCCAGCACTTGGCTGGAGGATCTCTGTGAGTTCAAGGCCAGCCTAGTCTACAAAGTGAGTTCCAGGACAGTCAGGGCTACACAGAGAAAGTCTGTCTTGAAAACAAACAAAAACAACATAAAGCCCTGCTCCCTGGACCAGTGAGAGAGCTCTGCGGGTCAAAGTGTGTGATGCTGAGCCTGATGACCTGAGTTCGGTCCCTGGAATACGGAAGGATGAAACCCAAATCTCAGAAGCTGTCCTCTGCCTTCTACAAATGCACAAGCTCCGCCCCCCCCATCGAAATAAATTTGTGTTAAAAAGCAAAACATCCTGCTTCTTGTCTCCAGCCCAGCCAGCACAGCCTGGCCACGGCAGTTGCTTTCTGACTTGTCTTCAGCACTTGCTGTGCTTTGGAAGGCAGAGCGCATGGGCTGGAGCCCAGGGCTGCAGCTCAGGGTGGCAATGCTTTTTCTCAAGGGGGTGCGTGCTCTCCGAAGGGCAAGCATATTGCTATCAAGTAAGGCCGTCCAGGCTTGGCTTCCCCTGCAGACCACTCCCCTTCTGCCTTGGTCCCACAGGGGCCTTCACTGAGACAACGCTGTCATGCTGCCTACACTCGGGAGCCACCAGGAACAAGACAGCACCACCAAATACGCAGCCATCGGTCTCGGTCTCTAAGTGTACCCAGCGTGGGTACTTTGTCATTATAGCGAAAAACCAGCTAAGACAACACTTCACAAAATCTAACAAGTGCTCTCGACCTTTTGAAATTTAGCATCTGTTTCTCCCAACCATATATACATAAACACATGTTTCTTTGCTCTAGGACAGTTTTGTTAGCAGGAAAAACAAGAGAGGCAAACTGCAAGTCCTGGTAGCTTCCAGGAGAAAGGAGATGAGGAGGCGGAGGGGAGCCATGCTGTTTGCAGTGGCGTCTGACAAGCAGCCACACAGCAAAGGGTGAGGGGGCTTCAGAGGACTGAACAGGCCCACCCACAGGCTTTCAGAGGCGATGAGGAAGCTTTTCTTAGGGTCTAATGTCTGCACAGCAAACTGTAGACAGCAGTCCTGACACATCCCCACATCTGTAGGTAACGACAGTAAAACTGTGATGGGGGGGTGTAGAGTGTAGTTTTCATGAGGCAGGAGAGCCCCCTTCCTGTCTGCGCCCAGGCGGACACGTGGAGGCACCCTGGGTGCTGCAGACTGCCTTTGTGCACTCTGGGCTCCGGATGAATGCAATCATACAACAGGTGTATTTCCCAGTAGCTGGCACATGGCTGCATACATCAGCAGCATGTCCTTCTGACAGCTGAGTACTACTCCACAGTACGAACAGCTATGAATGGCTAGTGCAGTTATTCCAGCTTTTGCCTATGAATAAGTAGCTGTGAATATTCCTGCTGTCTTGTTAGGGTTGTACGCTTTCATTCTCCTTGAACAAGTATCTAGGGGTGGAAGGCAGGGTGTTTTGCCTGCTTTGCTCACGGTCCCTTCCCCAGTCCCTAAGGGCACACCTCCAGACTTCAGAGGCCCACTTGACACTGGCGCAGCATCAGAAGTGTGATGCACTGCCCCCTAGTGGCCACGCCTGGCACAGCTCCGCTAGCTTCCCAGCATCCTGTGCCCAAACCATGGGCTATGGGAGTCTCCTATGTATGTGTGGCCGCCACAGTGAAGGCATGGGAGGAAGGGAGGATCTTCGATGGTCTCTGGCCTCTAAACATGAGATCTGCTGATGGAGGGCATGGGAAGTGCAGCTGGGAAGGTGACTGGGCTATGGGACACTACTAAGTTCCAGGAGGGCGTGATGGGACCATATGACTGGGGTCTTGGGGAGGACTTCCGGACAGAAGGCTTCTTAGGAGGGAGTCACTCAGGGGTTAAGGAGATAGAGCACAATAAGGCTTCAGGTTTAAAATGTCGTTCTAGGAGCCTGCAAGATGGCTCAGAAGGAAGGGAGCTTGCCACCAAGCCTGAATTTGATTCTGGGAACACCACATGGTACAAAGAGATAACTGACTCCTTCAACTTGTCCTCTGCCCTCCCACCCCCCCCACACACCAGAAAATTAAAGCTGCTGAACTGAAGGAGTGAGGCAAGGAGCAGGACTCCCTGAGCCTTGCCCACCAAGCTGCAGAAACTGGGCCTGTTAGCGGCTTGTAACAGATGCCACAGAAAGGGTCTCAGGACAGGAACTGCGTGCCCAAGACCTCGTGTCAATGGCTGGAATGGAAGATGAGGTGAACTGGATAAAGTGAGATGGAAAGGCCAGCCCTGGCAGCTCAGCAGTCCAGGCTTGTCCAAGTCAGTCGGGGGAATGGCAGGGAAGAAGGAGGTTCAGGAAACAGCTATGGGGCTGGAGATAGGGCTCAGGGACAGAGGTCTGCTCAGCACATACACGGCCCTGGAGTCACCAGAGCCTTGTAATTGCTTGGACATGGGAAAGTGACAAAGTGAATTCTGAGTTCAGTGACAGACACTATTAGTAGAAATGTGTTTGGAGCCAGGCTAGCTGTGGACAATTTCTCTATCAACTCCAAGTGGACACAGCACTGAGTTTGCTGTTTTTGACTCTTAATAAATGTGACAGGGCAAACTCAGGAGCTAAGTGACTAATCATAAAAGCTGGAGAGGGCCAGCAAGATGGCCCGGTAAGTGAAAGTAGCTGCCACCAAGCCAGAGGATCTGAGTTCAAGCCCTGAGTCACACATAGTAGAAGTGAAGACCAAGTCCCACTAGTGTCTTGTGATCTCCACAGGCACGTGTTCGTGTACATACATACAGACACACACACACACACACATTTTAAAAATGTAGTAGAGAGAAATAAAGTAAAAAAAGGCATGCAGTTTATATGGTGTTGAAACAATTTGCCATTTAACTGGAATAATAATTTTAAATCTCAATTCCTGACATACAGGGAAACGAATTATTAATGAATTTCTGTTTGTGTGTAAGTATGTGTGTTCTTTCAGGGGACCCAGGTTCAATTCTCAGTACCTGCATCATGGCTCACAACCATCTCTAACTGCAGTTCCATGAGATCCAACACTCTCTTCTGGGCTCCGCAGGTACCAGGTTCGCACCCATTGTATTGTTATACATGCAGGCAAGGCAAAGACTTATATAAACAACTAGGTAGAGAGATGGCTCAGTGGCTAAGAACACTTACTGCTTTTACAGAAGGCCAGGGCACACTGGGCAGCACCGTAATTCCAGTGCCAAGGGGTCTGCTGCCCTCTTCCGGACCTTGAGGGCACCTGTATCCATGTGCACATGCAGAGTCAATTTTAAAATGTTTAAGGAAGGATAATCAAGGGCAACAGACTGTGCTGCCCGCTTTGACGCAGAGGACTCTCAGGCATGAGACAGCCAAGAACAGGGCCCTAGGCTCAGCCAAGGTCAAGCCTCAGAACAAGCAAAGGCACTGAGGTCAGAGGTTCTGCCTGAATTTGGAAAACTCAGTAAGCCACCCCTTCCTTAGCACTGTTGGCCTGTAGAGTACGTTGGGGCCCCTGAGATCAGCATGCCATAGCACTTGGCAGATAGTAAAGAGCTTGATTCGGGTGTGGGTGGAACATTCCTTCCAATGTTCTTTTTTGGCTGGTTTGGGCTTTGTGCTTGCTTGCTATTTGTTTGATCTTCTGAGACAGGTTTCATTGTGCAGTTCAGGCTAGAACTCGAAATCCTCTGGCCTCATGCAGAGATTATAACTGTGTGCCACCTGACTGCTGGTTCCTTCACATATTTGGGTTCCTACACATGCCTCTGTGTAGTTGACAAGGAAACTGCACTGGCCACAGGGAAGGGGTGAACCTCTAAGCACAGCAACCGAGGAAACCCAGGGGGGAAAACAGTCCTCGGCTCCTTTAAGATTCGGACTGACTGGGCTGCTGGAAGAGGCTGGACTGTGGGACAGTGGCAGCGACCTCTCAAAATTAACTCTCCACAATGACAAGAGCCCAGCAGGGTCAGGACAGAGGAGTGGGGAGAGGCCGGGCCCACGCCATCCTCTGCATGTTCACACCCACTTCTGAGATCCAGCGTGGGTGTGGTACTTAACCTCAAATGCCAGTGCCACACATGGGCACCGTATCTGAGACACGTTTGGAGAATCTTAAGATAATCCAATTAAGCCACCACGCTACCTGTTCCTGGCGGGACAGAAGTGTGCCCGTGGGACTGTTCTTGTGAGGAAGCAGGTCTGTGTAGGTGAGATGTCTGAACATCTCAAGTGATACCCTTCAAGCTGCCCCAGCTGCCCAGACAGCTCTGGGCGTAGCAACGGGGCCACCTGTCTCACTTCGGGCGAGACCGGGCCAGCAGCGGCACACCTGCAGAAATGCGTACGCACGCACGCACACACGCACGGAGACGGCAAGCCCCAGCACACTCAGCGCGGCCCTCTCGCTTCTTACCCACATATTCCGAGAGGAAGACGACAAAGAACGGAGTGACCAGGTCATTAATTCCCTGGACGTACCCACTGGCGGGGTGCCGGATGGCCCAGATAAAAAGAATTCTTTCAAAGATCTAGGAAGAGGAGAAGGAAAGGGGACGTGAGTGTTGACTTCTTCCTCCGCTTACCCACTTCACCATTCATCTTGGATTAGTGAAAAGTTTTAAGAAAATTTCAAAATGCTATGGGGCGAAGGAGGAGACTCAGAGAGCTCAGAACAGGTGAGCTCTTCTGCCCAGTGCTTCTTGCCCTCTCTCTTGTCTGATAATCATGACATAAAAACAGAACACAGATCCTGAACTGACGGGATCCTGAACTCGGCCCCTCCCTGTGTCAGGGAGCGAGGTGTTGCACACGACAGCTCTGGGGTGCTTTTCCACACCTCCCTTGGTCACCACAGGACTTAGAGAGGAAGTGCCACGCTCCCTCGGAGAAGGAAAGAGTTCAAGGTTCCATTCTGGGGCCTGGAGAGATGGCTCCGTGGCTAAGACCCTGGCACCCACGCAGTGGTCCACAACTATCAGTAACTCCAGGGGATCCAACGCCCCCTCTGGCCTCCATGGGCACTGCAGGCACATGATGCCCATAAGTGCATGCAAGCAAACACTCAGACACATAAAATAATAATAATAATAATAATAATAATAATAATAATGTTTTCTGGTTCAGCCTGACTAGGGTTGGTGACAATCTCTTCTTGTGTTAAGTCCCTTTGTGCACCAGGATGCAACCACATATATGCTAGGGAAGGGCTGGTGAGACGGATCAGCAGCCAAAGACATTCACCACTACGCCTGACAACCTGAGCTCGATCCCCAAGACCCGCAGGGTGACAGAGGAAAGTCCTGACAACCTTTCCTTGGATCTCCACATGCACACGACCCCCCCCCAATAAACAAATACGACAATACAAAAGTAAAACCATACAGGTCCTGCAGGCTTCTGCATTCAGGGGTGGAGACAGAGGGAGCCCATGGGAGTGCCTTTGGGGGTTACACATCTCAATTGAAATAAGTCAGAAGCCTTGCGGGGGACAGAAAGGGATCTTCATGGTCCCTTAACAGAGTCCTGCCCCATCCCATGTGCAGTTGCCCGCTCTGCCGCCACTGGCTTTCTGAGCTCTCCCTCCATCTTCTCTCAGTGCAGTGACACATGGTCACTGGCTCTGTTCTGGTGGCCATGACCCCCAGGCCTGGCACTTCTGGAGAATGGTTTTGTGCTAGCCCGGATCTTTATGACACACACAGGAGGGACAGCGGAGGTGATGATGAAGACAGGCTGACATGGCCTCCATAGCACACCACACCGCAGCCAGCCCTCAAGACAAGGACTTCCAAAGAGAATACAAAGAGGGCAGTGTCAGACAGCTTTTGCAGGTGGTCAGCTAGGGTAGGGATGATGTAAGGACCCTAGAGACACACTGAAGGCTGTCAGCCCTTCTCAGAGAGTCTGGTGGGGAGAGCTGAGAAGTACCCCCAAAGTGAGCTGGCCTCGCTGCTTCCCACACCGTTACCCTGTGCCCCCACGGCTGGAGGAGATGTGGTACCTTGTTTTATTACACTCTCTGAAGGGAGTCCTCTTGCACTCGGCCCTCTATTGCTAAATGACCCCTTTCTGCCTCAAAAATGTAGTCCAGATTACCCATTGTGTTCTAGAAAAAAAAATCACGTTTCCCTTCATCTTTGTTACCTGTCTCCATCTCGTGCAGAACACTTGCCCAGCATGCATGGGGCCCTGAATTTGATCCCCAGTGTCACAAAACCAAACAATTGTCTCCAGATTGGTCTTCTGGAAGGATTCACAGAGTCTGCTACTCCAGAGTTTCAGTCTCTGTCAGTCTGCAACCCTTTCAGTATGGTGGTGGGCTAGTCCTGTGCCTCCATTTGCTTAAAATGACAACATCCAGTACAAATGGGTGATGCAAGCAAAAGTGAAGAGAATAAAGTGTGAGCTTCCATCTTTGCATTTCGTTCCACTAGTCGGAGACACCTGTTAAGCTGCTGGTCACAACCCTAAGATGAGAGCTGGCACACAGGAGCGAAAGGCAGACATGAGCATGGCAGGGTGGAAGGAGGAGGAAGCAGGGCCAGCCCTCAGAAACCGGATGGGATGAGGAAGGAATGCATTTTCAACTTTGCGCTGCACCTTATAGGGGAGAGAATGGTGTCCCCACAACCTTCCCTTTGGTATTGAAAGTTACGGTCTATACGCAAATGGAATTACGAATATTATCCACAGCCACAGAAGAATTCTTCCCACGGTCCCTCTCTATTGCGGGAAGAACTGAAAGCCTGTTCCAAAAGCGCTGACACTCCACGTCCTGACTGCAGCAGCAAAGGAAGCTGATGATGCCAGCAGCGATTGTCCCCGCTTGAGTCAGGACAAAGGTCCTTCTGGAACTTCCATGAGCGGAACGTCATTGACTTGAGGTCTTGAAATATCCCTACCAATGTCACTTCTGGATTTAGTTCCAAAAGAATCTAAAACAGGGTCTACCACATATTTGCACAGCCATGCTCTTCACAGCATTAGTCACCACAGGCAAGCCTCATGTCCATAATGTGTCTTACATTCATGTGGTGGAGTATTAGCAATGATGATGAAGATTTAAAAAGGGGGCAGGACCGGATGGCTCAGTGGGTGAAGTACCTGCCGACAAGACTGAGGACCAGGACCACCACAGTGGAAAGAGAGAACCAGCCCGTCAGTGTCCTCCCACCTCCACACACACACACGCTGTGCCCTCCGTACATACACATGTAATCAAACCATCTTGATGCAAGGATTCCTGACACTAAATTAAACCACACACAAAACGACAGATTCTGTGTAATTCTATTTACCTGATGTACTTAGAGTGGCCGCAGCCATAGACAAAAAGCAGAATGGTGGTCCCAGGGCAAGGAGGTCACTATTTAACGCGCACGGAATTTAAGTGTGAGGAAAAGGAAGAATGTCTGGAGACAGATGACGGGGGTGATCAATGGAACTCAAATGCATGTAATGCCACTGAGCTAGAAAACTATTAACTACCCAGTGCTCATTTAAAAAGGGAACAATATGGCAAATTCATGCTATGTATATTTTATCACAATTAGAAAAAGAGTCACCATTCCAGCTTCAAAAAGAACAAACCTAGCAACAGGAATTTTCTGATAAGATTCTTACTGCCTCAAGCCTTGGGGCAGAGCACGACTTGGCACCCAGGCTTACTACAAAGGATGAGGATGTGTAAGAAGTACTCTGGTCCCAAAGTGCCACCCGTGGACATGGGCACCTTGGCAGAAGGACCAGACAGTAAGGAATCCTCTCACCTCCTGGACGAGTGGCTGCTGGAACAATGGAATGAGAGGGTTCGTCCTTGGAATGTCAATGTGAATCTGAAAAACAGAAGCCACAGTCCACACATGAACACCAGTGTGTAAGGCGTCAGTCACAGGAGCACTCAGAGCTCAGCTTTAAAAGGACAGACAGACGGAGCCCAGCCACAGCCACTTAGGAGGACTGTGCTCCCGTGTTAGCCACAGCTCAGGAGGAAACACCCCACATACGCCAGCACAGGCATCGCCCCTGAGGTATCTCAGGCTCTCCTCTGGCTCTCTGAAGCCGGATTACCTCTGGGAAGGCATCTGTTTACCAGATACAATCAGTGTGCTCCCCTCTTTCAGGATCTTACTCATGCACAATTCCTAACAGTCTGCTGTGGTGGTGCAGGCCTGTATTCCCAGCACCCAGGAGGCTAAGGCCAGACTGGACTACGCTGCAAGTTCAAGGCCAGCCTAGGCAACATAATGAAACTCTCTCAAAAAAACAGCTAGGAGTGCTTAATAGTAATTACAGCATTCCTGTAATCCCAGTACTGGGAGACAGAGGCAGGCTAGCCTGGTCTATGGCCTGAGCTAAAGGCCAGGCAATGAGATACAGTGAGACACTGTCTATATAGCAAACAAACCCCACAACTATTGCTAAGAATAAAAGGAGCTTCTGCTGCTGTTAAAAATGTGCTAGTGCTGGGAACCAGGACAGGAAGTGCTCGTGATGTCAGGGAGTGAAGAAGAGTCGGGGTAGCTAGCCTGCAGTAACCAGAGCTGCGGCTCTCACTTCTGCTACAAGAGGTCACTGTAGTTAGCACTGGCTCTGAGGCCTCTCCAAAGCCCAGGCTAACTTCCTAAAGCCAGCGTCCCCACCAGAAGAGGCCTCTGCATTCTGGGGCCGTCACAGCAGCTGTCCACTGCCCACCTTAGCAGCCCCGCCTCCCCCGTGAGGCTCCCAGCAGACAGTCCTGCAGGCCTGAGGCTCTCTGCAGGCAATGGGCGTGCAGTTGCAGGCACACACTGATGTCACAGGGGACTAACCACTGCCGAGCTTTCTGCCTTTGCTGTGGGTCCCGCGGCCCTTAATCCTCACAGGATGGCCTGTGGCCAACAGCACTTCTGTTAACACGGAGCGTGTTAGAAGTACAGGCCTCACCTCATCCTGCACCTACTGGTAATCCGAGGTGTGTATGTGTGTGTGTGCGTGTACATGTGTACTTGAGTACATATATATGGGTACATGTATGTATACAGTGTGTGCAGTGTATACATGTGTCTGCTGAGTGTGTGTACATGTGGGTACATGTGTACATGTGTGTGTACACTTGTATACATGTGTGTGGTGATTTATACACACATGAAAGATGAGAAGCAATACCACTGACCGGTGCTAAAAACCATCCCTTCCTAAGGATACAGGTAGCACAGACCTATAATCCCAGCAGTTGGGAAACTGAGGCAAGTTCAAAGTCAGCGTGAGTTACAGGGTAAGACTCTCAGAAATAAACAACAAACAAACAAATAAATAAAATCAGGCTGGCTCAGCAGCGGAGAGCGCTACATGGGAGATACAAAGTAAATAAAATGTAATCAATAAAAAATTAAGAAAGAAAAAGAGTGCAGCTGCTCTTCCTGAAGACCTGAGCTTGGTTTTCAGACTCACATCACATAGCTGAGAACCGTCTCTAACTCCAACTCCAAAGATACAGCAGCCTCTTCCACAGGCACCTGAACTCACAGGCACTTACCTGACCCCCAGACACACACACACCTAGGGTGGCTTCTATTTATTTAGATGCTGAGTGAGACAGCGGGGTCTCAACAGGATCCCTAACTGTGCCCGGGGGCTCCAGGAGCCCTGTGGATGCTCCGAGCACACACCTGCCGGTAGGTGTCCTGGTGGTGCTCCTCGGTGCGGGAGTCATAGTACTGCTGGATGAAGCCGAAGTACTCCTCCCGCTTCCGCTGCAGAGTCAGCTTCCGCCGCTCGGTGTTCGCAGGGAGGTAGCCCTACAGGCAACAGTGGCTGTCAGGGGGCGCAGCGTCCCAGGAACTGAAGAGCATGCTGAGGACAGGCCCTTTCGGTTCGGGCCACCCAACAAGTGCCCTCTTCAAGACGGTGGACCTCGGACAGGCAGAAGTTACAGGCGGCCTTCCCTGCTTGCTTCTGCGTTGTCCCACACCCCGCACACCCTGCTGTGGGGCTCCCCGAGCTGGCACCAGTGAGCAGTGAGTGGAGGTCAGCAGGAGGGTCCCCAGCCACAGCCTCTAAGGGAATGACAAGGACCTGGCAGTGTCCATGACTCTGGATTACACACTCTTCTCCAGTGTGGCATGGGAACCTCAGCTCCCAGGCTGAACAGGGTCTGTGATTTAGCAGCCTGTAACCAGGCTGGTGGCCTGGATGCCACTCTTGTTCCTAAATCTCCTATTTCCTTTCCGCTTGCCAAATTCATTCCAAGTGGCCTCTGACCTCACCAGGAGAGGCAGGGCCACTGACCACACCACTGTAAGAGCAGAGGCAAGGGCAGTGACAAGAGACCCTTCCCGCCCTTCCTCTCCAAGGCATTTTTATGGAGGCCTTTCACGTGGGTGCCTGAGGACAGGCTGGGGGGATGGAGGCGTTGTGTGAGCTGGGGTGTGCACAGGACACCTGGCCCTGTTCGGGCAAACAGGCCTTTGAGAAGCCTGACTAAGCAACTGAACAGACTTCAGACTCCAAAACCAACCATTCCAAAGCAGGAGCTGGTGGAACCTGCTGTGGGGGCAGGGAGGCCAGCCTGGCTTCCGGGAGGCCTCAGACTGACTCTTCACAGCTGGGGAGGAGTCTGATGCTTGCTCAGAGCCAGTGCTAGGACCCTCGGTCCTGCTAGAGCCCTGTCAGAGTTACCAAAGTGACAGTGACCACAGGGGACAGCTCCAGAGCTTCTCCACATAGGGCTGTGGGCACACACTCTCAAGGACGTGTCTCTTTGCACACATCCCCACAGCTGTGCCAGGCCACAGGACTAGAGAAGTCTATGGCACAAGACCAACATGCCCAGACCAACCTTGGCAGGCAGAGGGCTGTGTGAAGCCCACGTCTTTCTGCATGGCGAGGGGGGGGGGGGGAAGCACTCACCGACAGGAGTCTCCAGGTCACTGGTCGGACTTCCCTGGGTACGCCTGGCCAGCTCCACTTCCTCAGCTCATCTACACACAGAAAACAGCCTCACTCAGTCAGTCTTCCCACAAACGCCCCAAGCCAATCTTGGCCGGGCGCCTCCTGCCACCAAATAAGATCACAGTGCCATTACTTGCTGAGCCAAGCCGGGAAAGGCTCCGAACCACAGCCCCGAGCGACAGGGTGCCAATGGCACCTGCAGCAGCCATCGGCTCAGAGAAGGCGTGTGTGTGTATGTGTGTGTGTGTGTGTATGTGTGTGTGTGTGTGTGTGTGTGTGTGTATGATCATGGTCTAGCTGTCTTGAGAGGCAGGTTAGAGTCCATAGCTCCTGAGGCACTGTGTGTTTCCCAGCTCTTGAGAGACTGGGACACTCCCTCAGGCAGTGAAGCCATCAGGCCGCCTGTGTTTCTCTGCATTCCCTGGAAGTCAGCTAAGCATATAAAACTTGACAGGACAATTGGTCTTAGACATTAATCTTGCATACCTTGTACAGCTTGCAAATGTCACTGTAACCTGACCACTACCCCTGTATTCTTCCTGTCAGCCACCATTGTACTGTTTCTACTAAGCGAAAACAAGTGTGACTGCCTGCCATAAGCTTGCCGCAGCATCGGTCTCGCTGTGTCCCCTTCAACCTGAACTGGCCAAGATTCATTTCTCACGGGCCACATCAGGTCACCTTGGCCCGGTAAGTAAGCACCGGCGAGTACAGGTGCGGACTTCTGTCAGAACCCCTGGAGGAGGCAGAGACAGTGCATGATCTGGAGGCCCCCATGCCAGCCCCAGCACAGGAGCTGCTGGAGTAAAGGAAGGAAGCGCAGCCGCTTCCCGTCGCCACAGCGCCTACCCTGCCCAGGGCTCCGGGGGACTCACCTAAGTCGGTGTTGTGGCTGGAGAGCAGCTGGCGGAACTTTTCTAGGCGGGTTTTCTCCCGGACTGTCATTGGAGGGGCCCCAGAAGCATTCTGGTCTGAGATCCGAGCGACAAGGGGGATGACGGGCCGGAGAGGGAGAGATTGCTGTTTGTGGAGGGGGTTCCTCAGGCACGTGTCACCTGGAGGGATGTGAAAGAGAGGGAGAGCTGCGTGGGAAGAGCATGGACCTGACATGTGAGGTCTGCTCAGGCTGGGTGGCGTGGTGCCTTCTCCAGAGCTGGGCCTGTGGCTCCCGAGGGCTCCAGCTGACGGGAGTGAGAGCAGGCGGCCCACGAGGGCTCTGCTCCCACGCATGGACGACAGAGGACAACTGTGGCCAACTGACTGTTCAGATGCTCCCATGACATCTAAGAACGTGTGTGTGATGCCAGGGAAGAGGAAACTTCCTGACTTAACAGGCATCTCCTCAGCACCTCTTGCTGAGTGTGGTGACCACACGGCCTAAAGCAGAGAGTGTGAAGGGCTAAAGTGCTGACCCTGCAGAGGTCACGGTGGCCTCACACCCAGGCACACTGTGGCCTGTACTTGGCCCACCGGGAGCCCTTTGAGGCAGGCAGGAAGCTCTGGCTTCAGACAACCCAGTGCTGAGCAGCTGGTTCCTCTGGGCCCCACATCCACATTCCCCACTCAAATGAGCGGGCTTTAAATTCTGCCAGGCCACCATGGAGACAACAGGAGCTGAACTCTGCATTCTGCTATAGATGGTCTAAATCAGCTGGGGTGGGGTGGGGTGGTCCCAACACAGGACAAGTACTTGCTACATAGACCGGCCATTTCAGCAGTATCTCTCTCGGGATCCTTTACGACCCCTGCTAAGAATGTAGGACTACTTTGCAGAAGGACAAACAGCCTGTGGAAGCGGAGGGGATGCCTCAGGGCTGTCTGACTCCTACACTCTTCATAATTAATTGCCACAAAGAAAACTGTTTCAAAAACTGCCCTCTTAGGGCAGGGTCACATTCTCCAAAACTGGGTCTTGAAATGAAAGTATTCAACAACAAACAGGGATGAGCCAGCAGTGCAGAAGCTTCAGACAGCTGCCACAAGGCACCTGGTTGGCATGCCCACGGCGACACCGGGGCCGAACGTGCTCAGACAGGCTCGGCTGTCTACAGGCAGATGTACACAGAGGGACCCTCCACAGGAGAACATGCAGGGGTGAGGGGGCTGCACGGGGCAGTCTGCAGGGCTCAAGGCAGGGGCCTTCCTGTTACTCAGCCATAGCCACCTGGCCCACCAATGCTGAATGCCTGTCTCAGAATGGCACTGTGGGTTCAAGCTGGGCCCTGTCTCAGCAAAGGCAAATGACAGAAGTTCCATAAGGACCCTACAGCCAAACTGAGGTCTGAGGCTGTGAAAGGAACTCTCAGAGCCAGAGGTTGGACACGCTCTGGGGCTCTAACATCTTCTGTCCCATGCCGCCTTTTTAACCGTAATAGGATGAGAGCCCTTCCCTGCCCAGCTCAGAGGAGCCGACTAACTTACATGAAGCCCTGTGGAGCAACTAAGCACAGCAGTGGGACCTTAGGAATGTGCGCAGAAAATCCCCAGACACCTAAAGCCGCCACCATCCCCAACAGTGACTGAGGCCAATTCCCAAACCAAACAGGTCTCTCCTTACAGCCTACTCGACCTGATGGGCAGGCTGGGCTCGGGGGACTATGACCTGGCCTTTTGGCACATGCTGTTTGCATCACAGAAACAGGAAAAAGGCCTCCTTAGGTGGCCAGCCAGATGAACCATTTGTGAATTCATTCATTGACACCTTTAGAAACATTCAGTCAGTATCTGTAAACCTTCCCCGGGCCTAGAGCAATGTGAAAAAACCAAAACAGGAAAGCTGTGGATGGTACTGCGGGGACACGGAGAGGCGGGGAAGTGGGCTGGGAAGGTCTGTGTGGCAGGAAGTGGGGGCCCAGCCAGAAGCCTTGCTGGTGGCAGACCTCTAGCTTGAGCTTCTTTGATTTTCTTTTTTTTTTTAATCGAGCCATGGAAGATGTGAGCAAGAGTTAAGGGAACTCTTCTCTAGCTGCTCTCCACTGAGAGGCTGGGGTCATGGAGGGGCAGGATGGACTCACTGGAGTTTCGGGACAGCTGGGCGTCACTGCTGGACTTTATGACCTTGTAGCTGGCAGGGACGTCTGACGTTGTGGACTGGGACCGCTCTGGTTTTACCCTCAGCTTGCTGTGGTTTTCCAGGACCTGGGCTGCGGTTGCCAGAGCCACTTTGGAGTTCAGAGTTTGGAAAGGAGGGGAGGAAAAGTCCTCTTCCTCATCGTCGCCAATGTCCCAAGCGTCACTGGTATTCCGGGCAAACTCATGGAAACTAGAGGCCTTCTTGTTCTTCAGAGGAACTGCGTTGACTTTTGACCGTTCTTTGATGAAGCTTCAAGAAAGAAGACGGCTTTACCAAGCAGAGTGACACACCTGACCCCCTTCGTTAGCAACTGTCATATGATAACTTAACTCCCCCAACACGCTAGGACATTTCAGAGAAAACCACCCACGGCCCCTGCTCACTCACCAGTGGCATGCCAGACAGATGGGCGGTCAGCTGTGCTCCAAGTGCTCTTTATCCCCCAGCACACACCCAGGAAACCACCTGCCTTGTCTGAGCTAAGAGAAGTGAGGCGCTTGTGCCACGCTGGGCGCTGCCCATGGCCCCGCTGGCCACTGTGACCTGCAAGGTTCCGGGTGGCAGGGTCTCCCTCTGTTTGAGTCACTGAGTAACTAGGTGGACGACTGCCCCCACCACTGCCCACCCGACTTGGGACAAACATAAGAACTGTAGGATCCACTGAGGCCAAGGTTGAGTCCTTAGGCCAACATAAGAGCAGGGTGCAAGCTGCTGGCGGCCGGGCTGACGTTAACTGTCCGCACATGTGGCAGTAAGTCTCAAAATGAAAAGGCTCTTCTTTTCACTCTGCCACCTAGAGAAAAATGCCTGAGCTTGGGGCTACTCTGGGCTCTCCCCCCCCCCCCCTTAAAACACAGTTAACCTCAGACTTCACAGAGGGAAGCAGCCATGTGAACGTCTACAGTCCATGGAAACTGGACCATGGCAGGGTAAAAACCTCACTAAAACCCTTCATCAGCCACATAGCAACAAGGCAGGCTCCTCTAGACAGCAGGGACAGCTGGGCCAGAAGAGCTGGGGTCCCCATTTCTCTCTCTCTCTCAAGACAGATTTTCTATGTGTAGTCTTGGCTGTCCTAGAACTCACTCTGAAGACCAGGTTGGCCTTTAACTCAGAAATCCACCTGTCTCTGCCTTTTGAGAGCACCACTACCCGATTAGAGACCCCATTTCTTTTTCTTTCTTTCTTTGTTTTGTTTTTTTGATACAGGGTTTCTCTGTGTAGGCTTGGCTGTCCTAGAGCTAGCTCTGTATACCAGGCTGGCCTTGAACTCACAGTGATCTACCTGCCTCTGCCTTCCTGAATGCTAGAATTAAAGGTGTGTGCTACTAAGCCCAGCTTAGAACCCTCATTTCTAAGGTATTCTTCCCAGGGTATCTAATACCTCTGACTTCCTCAGGCACCTGTACTCATGGGCACACACCACTACATACATGCATACATACATACAGACAGACACACGATTTTGGAAATAAGTAATAAATCGTTGGGGCTGGATAGATGGCTCACTGCGTAAGAGCACTTGGTGCCCTAGCAGTCCCCAGCGCCCACGTGTGGGTTATGACCATCTGCAACTCCAGTTGCAGGGACTCTGTCGCCCTCCTCTGGCCTCCTCAGCCACCAGGCACAAAACATTCACAAATGTTCATGGAGGCCAACACTTAAGACACGTAAGAAAACAAGTATTTAGACAATTAATAAATTAAACAAAGAAAGTAACTAAGTCCAGGTGGCACTAAAAATTCTCAAAAACACAACAAATGATACATTTGAGTGAAACTTGGTGAAGGACATTTTGAAAAAGCATGGCCATGGGCTATACTGTTCAGAACCCAAAAGAGCCCTCATCTTACAATCTGACAACACTGCCCCTCATCACGCAACAGCTGCTCTACACAGAACTCTTGACATAAGGTCCATACATAAAATTACATTAGGGAAATGTCTGGCAATGGCTAATGTAAAGCTAGTAGGAAATCCAGGACCTCTACATAAACGCAGCCCCTGGAGCCTGCTGCTGTAACTTGGGGTGGGACCTGCCACATGGTGTCAGGTTAGGAAACAGTCCACTTAGAAGCCCACCATGCCAGCACTGGCTGAGGGGGCTGCTCAGCAACAACTCTGGTTCTGTTTGAGCTATAGAAATTATTGCAGGTAATATTGCCACTAATAGTAATAATTTAGCAAATTGGAGTCACTATCTGTGGACAGGAGATGACTTAGTGTGCTCATGAAATTTAGATAATTAAAGACCGATGTAGAAGCTCCTGTTATGATGAAGAGCAACCACGTGGTAATTAATGATGGTCTGGAGCTGAGCAGAGACAGCAACCAGAACATCCAAACAAAGGCACTAAGACAAGGGCGATAAATATTTTACGGCAACAATGTGGGACTGTAAAACCGTCTGGTGCTGCCCTCCTGGTGCCCCGTGTTCAAGACCGTTAACACCGAGGCAGCACATGTGTGAGAAAGAAAAGCTATCAATCCGAGCCCAATCATTCTGATTTGTGAAGCCGACTAACAGCGTGACTCTGTGGCTTGACCAGGGAAAACGTCCTCAGTGAAAGAACGAAGCTATTAAAGTTTGCTGTGCAGTCTGGGACATGGCCATATTCCTGAAGCTCTGCCCTCCAGACAGAACAAGGAGTTGATGACGGGCAGAGTAAAGAGAACGGGCAGGATCTGAGGAACATAAGCGTGTAAGCCCCGCCTACGGAACGTGTGGACCGTGGATCTGCGTGTTAGCTACATGGTTCTCAGGCAATTATAAACCTGCCGGATGGGCTCTCCCAGCAGCTAGCTCTGGGCGATTGGATGCTTTTCTACAGTAACACTCAGTTGCGATGAAACAGCAAGATGTGCTGTCTGCCCATCGGGTGGACACCTCTAGTCTCTGGCCTTCCCTGGGGGCCACAGTCATTGGCCACAGTCCAGCTTCTCACCTCTCTACCAAGTTCAAAAGGAAGCCGCAGGCAGGTGGGAGCTGCCAAAAGTACCTCCTTTCTAGGATTCACTCACTTCATTCATACCAGCTGTTTGCCTGTGTGTCTGTCCCATTGAAAAAGAACTTCCGTGGGGCTGCAGAGATGGCTCGGCTAAGAGTGATTACTGCTCTTGCAGACGGCCTGAGTTCACCCACATCGGGTAGCTTAGCACTGCCTATAACTTCACAGGTCCCGGGGATCTAACACCCTCTTCTGGCCTATGTGGGCGTGCACACACACACACACACACAATTAAAAATAAGATTAAAAAAAAAAAGTGTCGCGCATGGCACCTGTAATCCCAGCACTGGGAGGCAGAGGCAGGTGGATCTCTGTGAGTTTGAGGCCAGCCTGGTCTACAGAGCGAGTCCAGACAGCCGAGGCTACACAGAGAAACCCTGTCTCAAAAAAAAAAAAAAAAAAAAAAAAAAAGCAGCTGGGGAGGCCCTGAGAGGGCCTGTATTGGCTTCCGCTCCTCCTGCTGCTTCTGGGTCCTGGTGCCACACTTGTTATGGCTGGACTGCAGGATATTCTGACCAGGACTGGACTTGCCCCTAGGAACCTGATGCCTCTAATCAGCAGGAAGCAGTCTAAGGAGGCCTATGCCCTTTCCCCTCCAACCTTCTTTCTCACCTACCTAGTGTTGGGAGGTCAGAAGGAATTGGGGTAGAGAAGGGTGGTAAATATAGGAACCAAATAAAGTAGCCAGAAACTATGGCTGTAGACCTGACTTTAGCTCCGAGCACCCACGTGGTGGCTCACAATTGCCTGCAACTCCAGTTCCAGGAGTTCAAGGCTCTGTGATGCACCACATAGTACATACACATACACTTAGGCAAACACACATTCATACAAAATTAAAAACAAAAAAGTGTTGCATGCCTTTAAAATTCCAGCACTCAGGAGGCAGAGGGAGGTAGGTCTCTGTGAGTTCAAAGCCAGCCTGGTCTATACAATGAGAATCTTCATCGTGAGAAAATGGTTCCTGGTCCACCCAGGGCAGAAAAGCAGCTGGGAAGGCCAGCCGCTCAGCAGAGCAGAGGAGACAGGTGGCCGTGGCCACAGCTGTAAGGGACAGGTCGTGACTTACTTTTTGGTGAGCCGAGGGTCCAGAGGGGGATGCTGGGCTCCATACACGGGCTGAATGCTAGAAGCAGGGAGACACAGGGTTAGCGAGGAAGCTAAGCGCGCCCCGAGAGCATGGTGTGACGGGGAGAAGCCCGCTGCCAGGAGTGACACCTGACCAGTCTAAAGACAGCGGCCTGCCACGGCAAACATGGCGGCGCGCGACACCACGGGCTTCAGAGCACTAGTGTCGTTGCTATGTACCAATGTGAACATGCAGCAGTTACTGGACTCCTTTGAGGCTACCTCTTCACTGTAAACTGAGGATGCTGAACACAGCAAAGCAACAGTATACATGAAGGGAAGCATGGATTACTTCCCTGAGCACTTCCTGGGAAGATGTGAATGAACATCTCTCCTCCTCAGACGGGACACCAACAATGAGCCAGGGAAACCGTCCCTCCCAAGTCCAGCTTGGAGAACCAGTGAGTTGGCTGGCGTTATTCCTAGAAG
Source organism: Pachyuromys duprasi (assembly GCA_028658305.1). Classification (NCBI taxonomy): domain Eukaryota; kingdom Metazoa; phylum Chordata; class Mammalia; order Rodentia; family Muridae; genus Pachyuromys; species Pachyuromys duprasi. The sequence goes on from CM053756.1 coordinate 53,267,314, forward strand.
CATGGCGACTCAAAAACCGCTGCATCACTGAAAGCCACGCCAACACAGACCACTCATGAAAGCTGCCTTCCTGCAGCTCTCTGCAGCTCCACTGGAGAGAGTGCCCTTTCTCTGGGGACAGCTTACCTTTTTTATAAGAATGGGAGGGACTAGTGACTCCTGCGACTTTCTAACCTTTGGAGAGTTTGTAAGTTGGGCACCTCCAGCGTTTAGATCTGCAGGAAGCCTACACAGCAGGTTCTATAAAAATCTACTTAAATCTATGTTTAAAACCTCCTTTTCATGAACTCCAGTTTCACTAAAAATTATTTTTAAAAATTAAAAAAATAAACCAAGCAAGGCGCAGTGGTGCACACCTGTGATCCCAGTACTCAGCAGGCAGAGGCAGGCAGACTGCTGTGAGTTCGAGGCCAGCCTGGTCTACAAATCGCATCCAGGACGGCCAAGGGCTACTCAGAGAAACCCTGTCTCGAAAACAAACAAACAAACCAATGTGGCCTCCAGGAAGAATGAGCTATGTATAACCAAAGACCCAGTATATTCGCTCCAAAATACCTATCTTTGAAAATAAAGCTGTTGACCAGGTGTGGTGGCGCACACCATTAATCCCAGCATTCAGGAAGCAGAGGCAGGTGGATCTCTGTGAGTTCACAGTCAGCCTGGTCTACATAGAGTTCCAGGCCATAGAGACATGGAGAGTCCCTGTTTCTTTTTATGTGCACGGGTGTTTCACCTGCGTCTATGTCTGTACCACTTGTGTGCCCGGTGCCCGAGGCAGCCAGATTTGAGCACTAGGTTATCCGGAACTGCACTTCCTCAGCTGTGCCTGCCACGTGCCACATAGCTGCTGGGAACTGCTGAGCCATCTCTCCAGCAAATACCTGCCTTAAGGAAAATACAAAGGCATGTGGATCAGGAGGCACACCTAAAACTATCACCACGGTTCCTCTGGACCTCAGGAGAAACTCCTCATGTTCCTCTACAAGGGCCAGTGAGATATAGTGAGATAGCCTGTAACGTGTAACAGAACATGACAGACCAGTGACACTGGGAAACGAGCCTGTGAGCAGCCATGTGAGTCCATCTCTAAGCATCCAAGCAAAAGCTAAGTGTACAGAGTGAACACTCCATCTTTCTGTTTGCATCTCATATACAGCGTTAATCCCAGCACTTGGGAGGTGGAGGCGGAGGCAGGTGGATCTCTGCGAATCTGAGCCCAGCCAGTCTACACAGTGAGTTCCAGGCTAGTCAGGACACACAGTGAGACCCTGTCTAGAAAAGAAGAGGAATGGCTAGCAGGAAAGGGTGTAGCTCTCTGCGGAGGGGAAGGGGCGGGGAACAAACAAGGAACATAGGGGCATCTGGGAATGATTATCCATCAAGCCATTACACCACACATTTGTGGCTTGTGTGTTTTTCTGTAATATGTAACAATAAAAATGACCTGAGGTTGTCAAGATGGCTCAGAGGGGAAGATCTAAGTTCAGTCCCAGGACCCACAGGAAGAAAGGGAAACCAAGCCCTGTAAGTTGTCCTCTGACCTCTACATGTGTATCATGATATGCACACGCTCACACATACACATACATACAATAAATAAATAACCCTAATTTAAAAAGGAGTCACAAGTACAATCACTAGAATACATAAAATTTTCAAACTAGGGCTGGAGAGATGGCTCACAGGTTAAGAGCACTGTCTGCTCTTCTAGAGGTCCTGAGTTCAATTCCCAGCAACCATATGGTGGCTCACAACCATCTATAATGAGATCTGCTGCCCTCTTCTGGCATGAAGGCACACAGGCAGACAGTATACATAATAAATAAATCTTTAAATTTTTCCTAATTATCAGATTACATAAATGTAGGCACAGTATATATAGTGTGAATTTTTATTTTATTTATTTATTTTTGTTTTTTGAGACAGGGTGTCTCTGTGTAGCCTTGGCTGTCCTGGAACTCACTCTGTAGACCACACTGGTCTCACACTCACAGAGATCCACCTGCCTCTGCCTCCCAAATGCTAAGTGAAAGTGCCACCACAGTCCAGGGGAAAAATTATTTCATAAAATTGAAGAGCAACCAAAGGCCAAATGGTAATTGTTCCAATAAATACAAATAACCTGAATTGACTTTAAAACAAAACAAAAACCAAAAACAAATGCCAGGCGTGGTGCCTCTGGGAGGCAGAGGCAGGCAGATTGCTGTGAATTTGAAGCCAGCCTGGTCTACAAAGAGTTGAGGGCAGCCAAGGCTATGCAGAGTAACTGTGTCTCAAAAAAGAAAATTCTCTATCAGCTGGAAGCTAGTTAAATAAATTACATGCATCTTAAAGGAAAGACAGTGTTCTGTCCCCACTGACATGAAACAAATGCCAACTTAACTGCACAGGATGCTGTATTAGTCGGTGTTCTCTAGAGGAACAAAACTTAGAGAATGAATCTACATATAAAGAAAGAGGATTTATTAGAATGGCATACAGGCTGTGGTCCAGTTAACCCAACAATGGCCATCTACCTATAGAAGTCCAAGAATCCAGTAGGTTTTCAGTCCAGGAGTCTGGATGTCTCTGTGGTCCTTAGTACGCACCAGAATCACAAAGAAGTAGTCTCTAAGGCCAGTGAAGGGATGGACTGGCCAGAAACAGCAAAAGCAAGCAGGCAAAGACAGCAAGCTTCCCTATCCTTTATTTAGGCTTCCAGAAAGTGTGGCCCAGAGCAGAGGGGGATTAGATTCCCAGATTAGAAGTGGGTCTTCCCTAATTCTCCACAAAGAAATCTCAAATGGCTAAGAAACACTCAGAGAAATGTTCAGCAGCCTTAGCCACCGGGGAAATTCAAATCAAAACAACTTTGAGATTCCATCTTATACCTGTCAGAATGGCTAAGATGAATAACACAAGTGATGGCGAGGATGCGGAGCAAGAGGAACACTCCTCCATTGCTAGTGGGAGTGCAAACTTGTATAGTCACTATGGAAATCAATATGGAGGTTCCTCAGAAAATTGGGAATAGATCTACCTCAAGACCTAGCTATACCACTCTTGGGCATATACCCAAAGGGCAGTCCACCCTACTACAAGGACACTTGTTCAACTAAGTTCATAGCTGCTTTATTCATAACAGTCAGAAACTGAAAACAAACCAGAAGTCCCTCAACCGATTAACGGGTAAAGAAACACAATGGAGTATTATACAGCTGTTAGGAAAAAATGACATCATGCAATCTGCAGGTAAGTGGATGAAACTACAAAAAATTTATCCTGAGCAAGGCAACCCAGACCCAGAAAGACAAACACGGTATGTGCTCACTTCTAAGTGGATATCGGCTGTTAAAGACCATCACAGTACGATCCACAGACCCGGGAGGATGGGCAACAAGAAGGGCTTCAAGGGAAACAGATTTTGCGGACTGACTGTAGTTGGGTGGGGATCGGGATGGATCCGGCGGGGAAGGAAGAGATGGAGGGTGAGAGGACAGGGACAGACGAGTGGAACAGGGAGACATCTCGGGGATGACATGGAAACTACCCGGAGCCTCTGACGGGAACCGCAGCGAGACTCCTGGTAACGGAGGGTACAGAGCCTGACCCCACTCACCTGCCCTGCCTGAAAGCTGTGCTGGGGCAATGGTGGCTCAGAGCTAGAGAGTGACCAACCAATGACTGGGCTAACATCAGCCCAAGCCAGGAGACACAGCACATGCCTGACGCTGCCTGGATGGCAGGGCTGAGAAGCTGGACGGTCCAGAGACCTAGGGTGGAACCAAACACGATTGACCACAGAATCAAATGAGCAGGGCTCACAGAGACGGAAGTGGCAATCACGGGTCCTTGATAGGTTCGCTGCATACATGCTGTGGTTGTTTGTGGGGCTCCTAACATGTGTGGTTGTTTGTGTGTGTGTTGGGGGGGGGTTATCTCTGACTCTTTTGCCTGCTCTTGGGACCCTTTTTCTCCTAGTGGGTTACCTCATCCAGCCTTGATATGGGGGCTTGTGACTGGTCTTATTGCATCTTGTTATGCTGTGTTCAGTTGATATCACTGGGAGCCTGCTTATTTCTAAAAGGAAGTGGAGAAGCAATGGATGGGGGGCTGGGAAGAGTGGAAGAAGGGGAGGCTACACAGGGGCTGCATTGTATGGGAGAAGAATGAATTTTAAAAGAGGAGAGCCTTCCCGCTTCAAATGACTTAATTTAGGAAAAAAAAAAAATCAGCCAGGCAGTGGTGGCGGCACACTCCTTTAGTACTGGCACTCAGGAGGCAGAGGCAGGTCATCTCTGAGTTTGAGGGCAGCCTGGACTCTACAGAGTGAGCTCCAGCACAGCCAGGGCTACACAGAGAAACTTTTTTTCTTAAAAGAGAGAGACAGAGACAGGGAGAGAGAGACACACAGAGAGAAGAATGAGCGCGCGAATGAAGAAATGAAAGAAAGAGAAAGAAAGAAAGAAAGAAAGAAAGAAAGAAAGAAAGAAAGAAAGAAAGAAAGAAAGAAAGAAAGAGGAAGGACACTCCTCACAGGTGTACCCAGCCATCTGGGTTTTAGCTGACTGCAGATGTTGACAACCAAGAACAGCATCACAGATACAGCCCTGTAAGCATAATGACTCCATATATTTTGCAAAAAAAAAAAAAAAAAAAGTATTAAAACTGAAATGTGTTCACATTTGTATCTTATGACTGGAGTGCACCAGGTGCAGAACTTCGGTAGAGAGTGGGACAGGCCTCAGGGAGCGAGCTTGCTCTCCCTTCAAACGGCATGCCTTTTGGACTTAGCAGGGTCTGCAGGCCTCACCTCTAGACAATACAAGCTACACAATCCTGAGAGGGCTGGGAGGGCCAGCACAGCTCCTGGTGGGCAGAGAGCAGGCCGGAGCGAGGCTGCACGCTCAAGAACTCAGCCCAGCACACACTGCCAAGTGACCCTGGCTGGCTGGCTTCCTCCCTCCCCTGTTTACAGTTTAACCTTCACCCAGTGTTTAGAAAACAGACTGGGGAAGCTGGGTGTGGTGGTGCACACCTGTGATCCCAGCACTGGGGGTTGGGGGGGAGGTAGGGGGTTTGCTGTGAGTTGGAGGTTGAGTCCAGGACAGCCAGGGCTACACAGAGAAACCCTATCTCGAAAACAACAAAACAAATGAACAAACAAAAAACCAGAATAGGTTTACCAAGTTTTCTCTTCAGACTTGCTTTTATTCATGTATCTGCATGTGTGCCTGTGTGAGCATATATGCGCCTCCCACACACAGTGCCCTCAGAGGCCGGGTGAGGGCATGAGATCCTCCGGGCCTGGAGTTAGCGTGGATGCTGGGAACTGAGCCCAGGTGCTCCTTAAGAGCTGTGAGCACTTGTAATCACTGAGCTATCTTTCCAGCCATCTTTCCAGTCCCGGAGTTCACCCAGCATTTTTGTTTCTTATGGCAGAAAATCCCTAAAATACTTTCAAGTAAGAATGTAGGCCAGCCAATCATTTTCACATATCACTTTTAGTTTTTACAGTAGCCTATCAGATGTTGGATATCATTATGACATTTTCAAACAAAGTGTCCACACTTGTTCCTTCCTGGAGTTTAGAGGGAATCTTCTCCCGTGTGAGCCTGAGTTCTGGACATTTTGGGCCTTGAAAAGGCTGAAAGCTGTAAGGATGACAACTCCCTAAAGCTCTCCGGAAGATTACTGACTGATTCATTCCACACACAGACGCGCTATCCCTGACACGCCATGCCGCTGTGTTCCTAGCTTTTTCTAGGCAGAGGAAAAGGTCAGGGAAAAGCCAAGAGGTACCAGAGAGAACAGGGAGAGTCGGGCTCACAGAGAGGGAGGAGGCGTGCACAAAAACAAAAATTCAAACAACCACAGAGACCCAGGGGGCACAGGTTTGCATTTAGCATTTTCAGATCCACTCAGATTCAAGGGTTTGAAGTCTCAAGTCCAAAGCCTTCTGTAGTCAACGATCAAATGCTACAAGGCAGGAGTATCCTACCAAGCCAGTTAGGTTAGCTGGCTGGATAAAAAAGTAAGACCCTCAAATCCTCTCTGAGAAAAGGCAGGCCTAATCATATGGACCTGCAGGCCAGGGGCCTGAGGAAGAGGCTCTCCCACTCCCAGGAGACTGTTTTTCACGTTGGCTGATGTGCTGGCGCAGCCAGAAAGGCTGAGATAAACGATGGACCTCAGCAGCAGAGGCATCGGAGCCCAAGCTGAATTTATTAGCATGTTCTTGAACTAGACCATGACGTATTTGAACCAGGGACACTTTGTATATTAAATCAGTTTGCTGAACCTCAATAAAGACAAGTAGGGAGTTATAAAAGGAGAAGAAACCAAGATTATCACAGGGGCTGGACGAAGAGAGACTACAAAAGCCAGAGAGCAAAGGTGCCCATTTTCTGACTTTATAATTTACCGGTGAGAAGCTGGAGGGATGGCTCAATGCTTACAAGTCCTGGCTGCTCTTCCAGGGGGCATGAGTTCAATTCCTAGCACCCACACAGTAGCTCAAAACTCCATTTCCAGAAGATGTGACATCCTTTCTGCCCCAGACATAATATGAAATAACTCAATATTTTTTAGAATAATTCACTTACAAGCCTGTGCCAACCAGGCCCCTCGAGACCCCCACACTCAATGCTAGAAAAAGCCAGTTCATTCCATCCTTAAACAGGCATTTGCCATGTCCAGAGGTAGGGGGCGGTGGGGTGGGAGGGGGGAGAAGCCATGAGAACAAATCTGTAACTCTGGAACTTAGGAAGCTGAGGCTAGCCTTGGCTACAGAGAGTACACCAGATCAGCCTAGACTACAGTATGAGATTCTACAAAAAAAGTAAAAGCATTTTGTCACCATTTTTGGGCAACAAGGAAAGTGCCCAAGACAAAATAACAAACATCCATGAGGCAACGGGTGTGGTCTCACAGTAGCACCACATTTCCAGCCCCCACCCCGGAACACAGATCAGTAGGGAGACCATTGATGTCTGTCACAGTTCTTCCCTACCACTCCCTCCCTCCACGGCAGCCATGCCTGGGGCGCTGGCACCCTTCTGTCTATGTCCACTCTTCTTTCCTTCGTTACTTTTGTGCATTGGTGCACAGTGTGTGCCTGTAAGTGCAGGTGCTGTGGCACATGGGTGGAGGTCAAAGGACAGCTTTTGGGAGTCACTCCTTCCACCACAGGTTCTAGGAACCAAACCCAGGTCTGTGAGAGCATGCTCAGTAGCCCTAATTAATGTCTATCTGTCTTCCCTCCTCCTCTTCTTTTTCTTGTGATGCTGAGGAGATTAGGCGCTTCAGCTCCCAGAGGCAAGCACCCTGACACTGAGCTCAGGCCCAACCCAGAGGATCCCTCCACACCTGGCTGTTCCCACCCAGCTCCACGCCCACTTCATCTGATTCCAAATGTGACATATGCTCAGTGGAAAAACCGGAAAGCCGGTCATCTGTTGTCTTCATCAGGGGAAGCAGCAGTGCTGAGCAGATTCCCAGCTTCTAGAGAGCTGTGCTTGCTGTCTGTGCTCCCTCACGGCACAGCAGGTCCAGGTCAAAAAGCAGCACACCACCAGCAGGCAATTCCCACCCCGTGGGTTGGTCGGAACTCCAGAGGCCTGGGCTCTGCTTCCGCTGACTCTTTGCTGGTATGCTTGAAAGCCACCGACTAACAAGCTGCGGCCCAGAGAGCACCACACGTTTGCTGAGCAGGCAGCATGCTGCCTAGGGGCTAGCCTTTGCCACGGCTGAGAAAGCGTTGCTAGCAACAGTGGGAAAGCCTCGGTGGGAAAAGCCAGCAGGTAGCTGGTGCTGCCGTGAAGCTGAGCAAACACCGGAACAGGAGTGTCCTGCTTTAAATGCCAAGAACTCTGGCAACAGGACTCTGTCCACACTGGTGCTCGGTGCAAGTCTTCCAGAACCCCCCTCCCCGGGGCTCGCTGCTTCAGCAATAATTCAGTACCTCCGAGCCACTTAATTTATCAGCAAAACCATTTCTAAGCCAAAAATGAGATGTAATACACCTGGCCAGGCAAACTGCAACCATCATGCTGGTCTACTATCAGATTCCTAAGACCCATGGAAAGTGACCACAAGACAGGGAGAGATTATAGTTAAGATACACGGGTGACCTGTACTTCAAGACTGGCCATTTTTCTCAACTTTTTTTTTTCAGTGTAGGCAACAGAGCCCAGTGCTGGCCAGACTACTCCATCCCAAGCTTCTCAATAACAACTTATCTCACACAGTACAGACTGTCCTCCTGCCTCCACTGCACAGGATCTAAGATCCCAGACAGGGGGCCAGCACCGAAGCTTCTTTTAATACTGGTACCTCAACTTGTGCATGAATAATGCCTCCCGTGACTTTTTCTCTGAGACACTGGCACAGGGTTATCTCCCATTCCACATGTAGTGAAGGATAGTCTTGAACTGCTGACCATCCTACCTCACCTGCCCAGGCTGTGATTACAAGCCTGTACCACCACGAACGCACATGGTTTTATACGGTGCTGGGAACTGAACTCAGGGCTTCTTCATGGATACACCCCAAGAACTCCACCAACTGAGCCCTATCCCCAGCCTTCCTTGACTTAATAGGCTTTGGGGGCTGGAGAGACGGTGTGGTTCGTTAGAGCACTGGCTGCGCTTCTAGAGGACCTGGCACCACACCCCCACAGCAGCTCACAACTGTCTGGAGCTCCACTTCCAGAGGACCTAGGGCCCTCTTCTGGCCTCCAAGGCACTGCATGCACATGGCACACAGACATGTGTGCAGGAGAAACACCCACACACAGAAAATAAAAATTAGTACGATCTCAAAGACATTCCTAACAAGCTTTTTGCTTAAAAGAAAGAGAAGCTCTTGCAGTAGGCCTGGAAATAAAGAGTGTGGGGAGGGGAGGGCCCGCACTTGTCCCTCTGATATCTTCCTGGACACATGTCCACACTCCTTGGACTGCAGAGCTGCTCCGACAACAACCAGGACTCGGGGAACAGGGAGCATGGGCAGGAAGAGCACTGGAGCAAGGAGTCTGCTCTGCGGCCTAGGGAAAGTGGCCTCCTCATCTGGCCTCACTTTTCTAAGGGGGTCTTAGCCTGGAGTTCTTGCCACATGCAGGTGCTCACCTGGGTCAGTGATTTACTACTTTCAAAAGGATAACACAGAAGAGTCCACCTTCCACACCAGCCCTCAAATCTGCCTGGTGAGTCGGAGCTGAAGTGTGAATGTAATACTCAGCTTCAGAATTGGTCCAGACCTCAAGGCTCACTCAAGCCAAGCCTCTTAATCCACAGATAAGGAAATCAAGTGTGGCAGAGTTCAGTATTTTGTTGTATAACATGGCACATTTTTTATAACTGTGTGTGTTCATGTGTAGGCCAGAGGACAACTTGGGGAGTCAGTTTTCTCCTTCTACCATGTAGGTCCTGGGGACTGGGCTCAGGTCCTCAGGCTTGGTGGTAGGCACCTTTACCCACTAGCCTGTTCACTGGCTTCTCTGAAGATCAGTACTTGGGAGTGACCGTCCCCCCCCCCCCTTATGCTCAATGATCTGCAACATCTAGAGCGTCTCAGCTCAACTGTCCTTTCCCACTCTCTGCCCTGGCTCAACCCTTACCACCTTGCTCACTGTGAACACAGTGGCCACCTAACTTGCCCTGCACACCTGTCCTCACAGGGTTTGGGGGTGGTGCCGCAAGGCTTGGCAGTGTGTGGTATATGTGAGAAAAGTGTTTGTCCCAATATCTGGTCACCTTCCTGGATAAAAGCGGTGGTATTGGGGGTGGGGTGTAAATGCCTACAGCCACTGAAGACACAGGACCAAGTCACCTACTTTCTTGGGTGGGCTAGAATGGGTTTCCCTGGTGCTGGGACTGACCTTTGACCTCAAGGTCTCAGACAAGTGTTCTACCACTGAGCCACATCCACAGCCCTCTTTCTAGTTTTTTGTTTTGTTCTCTGAGACGGGTCACCTAGCTGCAAAGTGCCAGAACTGGGGTTTTAGCCCGGGCAATCGGGTCACAAAGCCTGCTTTCTGTAGCAGGTCTGTTCTGTAACGATGATGCAAGCAGCTCTACCTACAGACACGTCAGCACAGTGACCTAAACTGGGCATGATGGCACAGGCCCTAAACCCAGCACTCAGGGGCAAAAGATCCCTGTGATTTTTTTTTGTTCTGTTTTATTTGGTTTCTCGAGACAGAGTTTCTCTGTGTAGCCTCGGCTGTCTCGGAATTAGCTCCATAGACCAGGCTGGCCTCAAACTCACAGAGATCCGCCTACCTCTGCCTCCCGAGAACCAGGATTAACCAGGGCTTCTTCATGGATACGCCCCAAGAACTCCACCAACTGAGCCCTATCCCCAGCCTTCCTTGACTTAACAAGCTTTGGATGGTCGTGAGCCACCAAAAGGTATGTGCCACCTTTTTGGATCTCAGTGAATTAAGGCCACCCTGGTCTACACAGTGAGTTCCAGGCCAAACACTGCTATATAATAAGACACTGTCTAAAATTAAATAAATGTCTTAAATCAGGGTCTGGAGAGGAGGCTCAGTGGTTGAGAGCACTGGCTGTTCCTGCAGAGGACCTGGGCTCAGTTCTCAGCAGCTGCATGGTAGCTCTCAATCATCTAAGGGATCTGCCGACCCCCTTCTGACTCCTACAAACACAGGGTTCACTAACATGCATACAAAACACTCACAAATATAAAGTAAAAACAAGGAAACCTTTTAAAAAATGTTCTGAAATTAGTGCTGATGGAAAAACAGAAACCATCTACCTTCGGGTGGATTCAGTACACACTACAGTGCCATGTGTTTAAGAGTGACTTTGGGGCTGGAATGACGGCCCCACAGTTAAGAGCATACATCTTGCAGAATACCCGAGTTTGGGTCCCAGCACCCACGTGACAGCTCACAACCTTTCAGAATTCCAGGGGTGTCCACATCGCTCTTATGACTTCTGCCTCCAGCACCAGGTGTGCATGCGGTATACAGGAATACACACAGGCAAAACACTCGAACACTTAAAAATAAGCCAGGCATGGTGGCGCACACCTTCGATCCCAGGCTTTAGGAGGCAGAAGTAGATGGATCTTTATGAGTTTGAGACCAGCCTGGTCTACTTACTGAGTTCCAGACCAACGAAGGGTACTTAGTGAGACCCCCAGCTCAAGAAACAAACTGCAGGACAGTGGTGGTACCCGACAGTGATCCTAGCACCTGGGAGGCAGAGGCAGGCAGATCTCTGTGAGTTCGAGGCCAGCCTGGTCTACAGAGCTAGCTCTGGGGCAGCCAGTGCTACACAGAGAAACCCTGCCTCAAAACAAACAAACAAATATTTTTTAAAAACTAAATTATTAATTAAATCTAGAAAAATTGCAGAGTGAATTTTATATCTCAATAACTTAAAAAAAAAAAAAGAAAAGGATGTTTGGGGCTAGAGAAAGGCTCAGCAATTAAGAGCACTGGCTGTTCTCTTAGATGATCTGGGATCTGTTTCCTGCCACATGGTCACAAGGTATCTAACTCCAGTCCCAGAGGATCTGATGACCTCTTCTGGCTTCAATGGACACCAAGTACAAAAGCGATGCACAGACTTCCATACAGAGCAAACACTTATATGCAGCAAAATTAATTTTAAAAAATATTTAAAGAGCCAGGCATAGTGAGAGGCCTGGGGAGGCGGGCGCAGGCAGATCTCTGTGAGGTCAAGGTCAGCCCTGGTCTACATAGTAAGTTCCTGGACAGCCAGGACTACTCAGTGAGACAGACAAACAAACAAAATTTAAAGAGTGCCTTGGTTTTTATTCCTTTTTCATATTTATTTATTTATGTAACTGTATGTATATGAATGCTCTACCCCCATGTATACCTGCACAACAGAAGAGGACACCAGATCTCATTGTGATGGTCGTGAGCCGCCACCTGGTTGCTGGGAATTTCTCTCAGGACCTCTGAAAGAGCAGTCAGTGCTCTTAACTGGCTGAGCCATCTCTCCAGCCCCCTTTGTTTGTTTATATAATTTATTTTTATTTTATTGCATTGGTGTTCTGTCTGCATGTATGTCTGTGTGAGGGTGTCAGATCTTGGAGTTACAACCAGTTGTGAGCCGCCATGTGGGTGCTGGGAATTGAACCAGGGTCCTCTGGAAGAACAGCCAGTGCTCTTAACTGGCTGAGCCATCTCTTCAGCCCCCTTGGGTTCTTTTGTTTGTTTGTTTTTTAGCTTGGGCTGGTGTAACAAAATTCTTATCTATCACTAAAATCACTCCATCATGATCAAAGAAACCGAAACAATCCACCACTGCTTGGGCTTTTCTCACCTTTCAAACCACAAAGAAGAGCAAAGAAGCTTTCCTTCTACCCTGCTGAGGATCTACCCACCCACCCCCAAAACATGCTCATTCTTCTGCAGGCCCAGAAAACCTGTCTTCTCCAGACACAAAAGAATTCAGATGTAAAAGTTCTGTTCTGGAACCAAAGCACCTTCTATGGGCTCTGGGGCTCTCTGCCAAGTGTGCACAGAGGACAATACTTCCCTCACCGGGCAAGGTATGGCCCCTGGTTTATGGATCATGGCAGCATTTTTATGCCTTGATAATAAACAAGACAAACAACTAGTACTGGGGAGCTGAGAAACAGCCTTTTAAACACCTGCCTGCTAGAATAATAACCACATACAATTAATAGTGACTATTTATGGAGCAATGTACTAAATAAACACTGGCCTAGGTTCTTCACAAATAGGGCATTTCTGCCAGCCACATGGCTCATGACTGTAATCCCAATACTCGGGAGGCAGAGGCAGGCAGATCTCTGTGAGTTTGAGGCCAACCTGGTCTAGAAAGTGAGTCCAGGACAGCCAAGGCTACACAGAAAAACCCTGTCTCAAAACACAAAAATAAATAACAGACAGGGTATTTCATTTAGCCTACACAGTAACATGGAGGGAAGTGGGTTTTTTATTCCTCATTTCATAGATTAGGAAACTGAAGCTTAGATAGTCAATCACACAAGTAAGATAATCTAAATAACAATCGTCAGTCATCATCATCTGGACTCCAAAATTCTTGCCTCTACCACTCTGCTTCAATATGAAAAAGGAAGCCAGGAATCTGAAGAAACAGAAGATTCTTCCTACCTAGCAAAAGTAATGCTTTTGGGCCATCAAGATGGCCCAGTAGGTGAAGGAGCTTGCTGCCAAGCTAGATGACCTGAGCTTGATGACTGAGACCCACGGGGTGGAAGCAGAGAATGGGCTTCCACAAACTTTCCTCTGACCTCCCCATGAGCACTGTGGCAGGCACACGCACGTACACACAAACATACAATAAATAATAGATTCCTGTAATTATCTGAAGTAGCATTTTTTAAGAGTTGACTTCCTTTAGTCCAGTAGAAGAAATAAGAAAGACAAAAGGGCATTAACGCGCCACCTCTGGCAGACCAATGGCACAAAGACCATCCGTCTCCCACTGTCCTCTTCACTGCTTCCCGATGGGAACATTCTCCCACTGATTATTATCTCAGGGTATCCGAATGGAATGATCGCTCCACGGCAAATCTCCCAGCGCAGAGCAGTCCACACAGCTGGAGAGCTCACTCAAGCAGGAAGGAAAAGAAATCCGTGGCAGGAAACGAAGCCTATCTAAAACCACAGAGTGTCACTGTACAACGTGCGAGCACCACAACCCCATAGCATTTTAGTCCAAAGCTCTCTTCGCCTCCCCTGGTATCACATTAACACGCATTGCTGAAATCTGGTTCCTAAATTCTCTCCACGTGTCTAACAGCACCTTCGGAAAGGTACCCAGCCAATACTGCCTCTCATTTCTCTTTGCTTGATGAAGGGGGGAGGGGGGGTGGCTTAGTGGTAGAGTATTTGCCGTGAGAGGAAGAGAGGGAGAGAGAGGAAAGAGGAACAAAAGGAGGGGAGAGAGAGAAGAGGGAAAGGGAGGGAGGAAGGGAAACGAGGAGACTGAGAGAGAGAGAGGTCATGGGTCAAAGGATTACATATGGACAAAAAAATTTACAAGCAAATCAATAAGGAAAGACACAAATTCTAACACAAAGTAGCCTGTGGCTGGCAGAAATCTTAAATTCAGTCATGAACACATACTCCTTTCACTTTTCAGGACGACTCAAAACAAACTGAACCAGTAAACCAAAGGGAGACTGACGGACAATTGTTCAGTGTGTCAACACACACCAAGAGGAGAAAGAAAAACTAAGAATAAGTTGCTTGGGAGGCCTGCTCGCCGACGAAACTGAGGAATAAACGAATTTAATGCATCTACACAAAAAGAACATTACTTCTCGGGGAGAAGAGGTTAAATTGGCTTGCACAAACAATTAGCAAAGGCTGTGGTCAGCCTGTAATAATTTCTAATGAGAAAGGGCCAACTCAAGACAAAGTAAGGGGCAGGCTTGAGAATTCCCCTCACTTTCCCTGCTCAAAACCCTGCCCCAGGCTCTCCCACCAGAACCCCCAGGGAGTCCAAAAGGAAACCGGCAACCTGCCGGGCTGGAGCCCAAGGCCAAGGGCCACCCCCGTGCAATCAGATGCCCGTGCTGTTAGGGACCCCTAAGGAGTTCCGTAGAAAGTGGAAAGCGGTCTGCAGGTGGTCCTCCAAGGCCAGGCTGACAGCGGCAACTCGCCCAACTCCACTGCCCCTCACACCGGGTCCCCGGACACCTCCCAGCCTAGGCTCCCCGCCCCCAGACCCAAGCTGCACCCCACACCCAAGCTGGCCAGGCTCGTCTGATTGACAGCTGCCCCAGTATGGGCCACCCCGACACCAACTCCCCGGCCTCCGGGACGCCCCCGGCCCGCTCGGGGCCCGCGGGATTCAGGGATCAGGATCTGGAAGGCTTTGGGTCCAATCCCCCACTCCCTTCAGCGTCCTGGGCTCACCTCCCCGGCAGCTTGGCGCTCCTCTTCCAGAACTGTTTGCTGTTCTCGGCGGCCATCGCTCCGGCCCGGGGGAAGGCCTGGTCGGTGGGTCACGGGGGCGCCCCGCGACAGGCCCCCGGGACCCCGCAATCTGAGGGCCAGCCCAGGCCGCTTCCCCGCCGCCGGTCACCCGCTCCCAGCTCCTGGGGGCGCCATCTTGGATGTGGGCACTCCCCCCGCCCAGCGCCGTTGCCATTGGTGGGCCGCGCAGGCCGGTGGACGGACGGACCAATGAGGACCCGGGATCCTGCGGGCCGCTGAAGCCCCGCGGCAACGTCAGGGGCTGGGCACACAGGTGGGCCGGGGAGGCGGGGCTTAGATGGGCAGGAAGGCGGGGCTGAAAGTTCCCACTCAGTGAAGACAGAACCAGGTTTGAAAGAGAAAAAAGAGAAAGAGAAGAAAGAGAGCTACTGGGAAGAAGGAGATGAGACCGTGCCTTTGATGGGCTGAGGTTCTGGGTCTCATCTGCGGGGGAGGGGGTTTAAAGAGAAACCATGACATTTACATGCGGAAATCCTGAACCTACAAGTAAGGCTGCATGTGGTAACTGTAGACCATTTTCGACTCCCGCTTCGTTGGTACACAGGGTTTTACTCCTGCCACGCTTCCTTAGGATCCCAATTTCTTAGAAGACAGGTCCGAGAAGCAGTTGGTTTATCAGAACCTCCCTTTCTTCTGGCAACCCCCTCCGTGATGGTGAATCCCTCCTTCGGGCCTTATTCTTTCTGTTTATGAGGATCCAGATACTGAGAAACCGTGCTTAGGAAATATTATTTTATCCTGCCAGTTCAGACTTCCAAGCACCGTTTCCTCCGAGGACTACGGGACATCTCCATGGCAACAACCAGGAAGATGAAGAATGTACCCCCTTTACCTTAACTCCCTTATTAACTGATCATAAATCTTCCACCTTTGGATTCATTTTTCAATCTAATTTTGACTCAAAATGAGGTCCAGTTTTAGCATGTTGTCTCCTTTGGGGGTCATGTTAGTGACTTCTGTTTTTGAGTGTTTGTATCCTAGAAAGATTTGGGAAAAGATGGAGGGTACTTCCTACTCCAAAGAAGTTTTTGTTTAGACAAGAGATTGTGGACGTTCCCCAATCCATCCTTCTGCGTGCGTGGGTGCGTGCGTGCGTGCGTGCGTGCGTGCGTGCGTGCGTGCGTGAAGCATGGAAGTCAGAGGACACCTTGCAGAATTCAGTACTTTCATTTTACCATTTAGGTCCAGGGGATCAAACTCAAGGCCTCAGACTTGGCAGCAAGCACCTTTACCCACTGAGCCATCTCGCAGGCCCAACATATTGGAGAATTCCTAAGTCTCCTTTCCCCACCTAGAGAAAGACTTTTTATATGTCCTCCAGTGATATCTTTCTACATAGACATTACTCCCGGTTTTCAAGCTTCTTTTGCTTCTAATTTTCAAATAGGAGGACTGTGGGTCTTGAAAGATAGCCCAGGGGCTAAAAGCATGTGCTGCTCTTGCAGAGGACCTGAGTTCAGCTCCCAAGGACCCACAAGAGGTGACTCATAATGGCCTGGAATTCCAGGCCCAAGGGATCTTAAGACACCGCTTTTGGCTTCTGTGGACATCACATGCATGTGGTGAACACTCAGACACACACACACACAGAATGATAAGGTTATATGAAAAGGACCATATCTACTGAACCATCTTCTTTTCGAAACTGGTATCTTATCTTTTTGATGGGCATTTAACCAATCAAACCAAAGTCCCTCTATCCTTTCCGTCATCTTACCTGCCTTCCTCTGCTTTTTTTTTTCTTAGCACTTCACACCAACGCCTAAAGAAAATGTGGAGAGAACTTTCTCAGGGGAGGGCACTAACACTCCATCCCTCTCCTTCTGAGGTAACAAACGTTTGCTCCCACCAACGTTCACCTTGGGAAACTAATGAGCTTGTTACGCTTACCTACAGAGCGTGTGAGGGGTTAGGGTTAGAAGTGTGGCTGACCCTGAAGCATCCATGCTGGAAAGTCCACAAGGAGCAGGGATGCTTGTTTCCCCATCACCACAGATAGAGCCCCTTCCCTGGCCCATGTACCCTAGCCCCTCCCCACGACCCAAAAGTCATGTTTAGTTAGGACAAAACTTTATACAAGTGACAGGAAGGAGGAACTGGACCCTCAGGTGAGGGTCCCATGGCCTTCACCACCCCCTCCTCCCTTCTATAAGGGAATGTGAGCCACCAACAAGCCTGTCTGTGGCAATCTTTTGCAAGCAGGTGGCTGAGGTCCTGAAGGTGGCAGCTATTTGGCTCTGATAATACTGTACAACAGAAAACAAACAAACAAAACCAATGAAGCCTGTTGCAGCTGATGATATTGTCTTTATTCTTTCATTTTAATGTTTACTTTTTAAACTTTTTTGTTTGTTTGGTCGGTCGGTTGGTTTTTCAAGACAGGGTTTCTCTGTGTAGCCTTGGCTGTCTTAGACCAGCTTTGTAAACCAGGCTGGCCTCGAACTCACAGCGATCCTCCTGCCTCTGCCTCTCCTGAGTGCTGGGATTAAAGGCGTGTGCCACCACAGCTGGCTCACCTTTATTTGTTTTTGTTTTACATGTATGAGTGTTTTATTTGTATGAATGTCTGTCACCGTGTGAATGTCTAATTTCCACAGAGGTCAGGAGTGGGCATCAGATCTCCTGGAACTGGGATGATAGACAGCTGTGAGCCACCATGTGGGTGCTGGGGATTGAACCTGGGTCCTCTGTATTTTGAGACACGGTCTCTCCCCGAATCTAGAGCTCACAGATTGCCAAGACAGGCTGGCCGGTGAACTCCAGACATCCCCCTGTCTCCATCACCCCCAGCACTGGAACTATAGACAGATGGCAGGGCCCTAACTCAGGTCCTCATGCTTACATGGCAGGCACCTTAATGACTGAGCCATCGCTCCAGCCCCCTTGATATCTTGAAGGATACTTTTCTTTGAATACCACGTTCCTTTCCTTGGTGCCAGCTGGCATTTCAGAGTGCATTCTCTGAAAGGTGGCGTCTACATTGTCCTCTCTCCCATGTAAGCTGCCTTATATGGTGGGGGGGGGGGGCTGTGTAGGAAGACAACTTCTGCTTTGCAGCTTGCTTGCTTACATCGTTTCAGAAGTGTTCTGGAGCATGCTCCCTGCCCTGGCTGCTTTTCCTGTTGCCGTAATGAAATACTTGACAAAAGCAACTTACGGGAGAAAGGGCTTGTTTTTTGGCTCGCAGCTCCAGGTCTCCGTCCTCACAGAGGGGTCAGGCACAAGGAGTAGGAGCTTGAGGCAGCTGGTCATGTGGCAACCACAGGAAGCAGAAGCAGAAGGGGGAGAATACTTGCTTCTCAGCTCACGTCCTTTCTTCGTACAATGCAGGATCCCAACCCCAGGGAACGGCTTCAGCCACCATCAGACTGGCTCTTCCCACCTTAGTTCACCCCAAACAGAAGCCTGTCTCCCAGGGGGTCCTGAATCTCATCATTTGACATTAGCCACCACTGGCCTGAGGCAGGATGTCAAGTATCCTAGGCTGCCCTTGAACCCCTGATCCTACTGCCCCACCCCTAAGTGCTGGGGTGACAGGCTATCACGACCACTACAGTTTCCGGCTCCCTGTGGACTTGACATTTTACTACCTGGAAACGAAAGGACAATCTGTGTACCTTGAAGTATCTCAAAGACTCCCTTCTTAAAAATCATTTGTGAAATGTTAAATAGCACTGACTCCCAGGGGGTGTGTTTAACATCGCTCTCTTCTTCCCTGCTCTTTGCTCTCTGCACTTAATCCAGTTTTCCACCCAAGATTCCTTCCAAAAGAGAAGCCTCGCCAACCAGTGGTAATATTTTTAAATAATATGTGATAGAGGAGCCAAGAACATTAAACCCTTTCTCTCACTACAGCCACCCTGACCTAAACCAATTGCACCTCTTCTTTCATTTATTTATTTGGAGATGGAGTTTCCACTGTGTAGTCCTGGCCAGCCTGAATCCCACCACACAGCCCAGACTGGCCTCAGACTCGCAGAGAGCTACCTGTCACTGTTTCACAAGGGCTAGCATAAAAGCCATGTGCCACTGTGCCTGGCCAGTGATTTCTGCTGGGCCTTGTGTTGAGCAGTAAAGCGCTTTCCCAGCATCATAATGGTACCCTATGGCAGACTGTCATTCTGCCGTGCTCCGGGACCACGTCTGCCTGCGCGCCACGCTTCCAGTCATGATGATAATGGACTAAACGTCTGAAACTGTAAGCCGGCCCCAGTTAAATGTGCTCCTTTCTAAGAGCTGCCATGGTCAGGGTGTCCCACCAGAGGAACAGAACACTAAGACATGTCTCACTTTTTAAAAGTATATTATTTGTGTATATGCACACGGGAAAGCACAAGGGGATGACACAAGCAAAGAGTCGGTTATCTGCCTCCGCCGTGTGGGCCCTGAGACTCAAACTCCGGACCTCAGAGGTGGCAGCACATGTCCTTCCCCAGTGTGGCCTGCCTGCACTTAACTTCAGACAGGAGAGCCCATTGGAGGATATCAGCAGAGAGGGAAAGCCTTTGGACTTCCAGAGAGAGAGAGAAGAGGGAGCCATCAGAGGTGAACTTTAACCTCAAGGGAAGAGCAGCACAGAGAGAAGACAGAGTGACTAGAGAGTGGACAGGAAGCTCAGTGCTCTGAGAAGGAGGAGGAACAGGGAAGCTAGAGTCTTGAAGTACAGAGGGTGAGTGAGTGCGGGGCGGGAGGGGAGGGAGGAGAGGGAGGACTTGGCACTTCGTTGCTGGGAATTTATTTTAAGACAGTACTCAGAGGCTTTTAAGGTCTCCATTGAGAAATAGGTTGTAGAGCTGGGCCATGCCTTTAATCCCAGCACTCCAGAGGCAGGCATATCTTTGTGAGTTCAAGGACAGCTTGGTCTACAGAGTGAGTTCCAAGATGGCCAGAGAAACCCTGACTTGAAAAACCAAAAACCAAAAAAGAAAGGAAGTTGGAAGAAAGGAGTGAGAGGCTGTGTGAACAATATTATTCGCTTAGTAACCGTTAAAAACAGAGACGCAGGTGTGGCGGTGCACGCCTGTACACCGAGCATTTGAGAGGTGGAGGAAGGAGAATCAGGAGCTCAGGGTCATCTTTGGCTACACAGAGGCTCAAGGTCAGCCTGGGCTACCCAAGACCCTAAAGGAGGAAATAAATCATAAAGGCACTTGCTGCCAAGCCAAATGAAGTCCCCAGAACCCACGTGGTAGAAGAAAAGCAACTCCTGAAAGTTGTCCTGTGCGCGCGCACACACACACTAATCTTTTTTTTCATTTTATGACTATTCATGTTTTTCCTACATGTATGTCCGCGCAACACTTGCGTGCCTGGTGCCTGAGGAGGCCAGAAGAAGCGATTGGAGATGAAACCCACCCCCCACACTGGGTTCAGTTCCCAGCAGCTACAGGGCATCCCCAATCTTCTGTCGTTCCGGGTGATCCGACGTCCTCTTATGGCCCTAGGAAGGGTTGGAAATGTTTTCTATGAAGGACCAGGAAAGGTGCAGGGAGATGACCCAGTCTGGAGAGCTCGTACCTAGAAAGCTCGAGAGCCTGCGTTTGATGCCCAGAACCCGTGTAAACTGCTTGGTCGGGCATACTTGTTCTCCCAGCATTCCAGAGGAAGAGACAAGAGAATCCCTGGGGCTTGCTGGCCCAGTCAGTCTAAGCCAACTGATGAGTTCCAGATCAGTGAAAGAGCCTGTCAAAGAAGAAAAGTAGGTGGATAGTGGTCGCAGGGATGGACCGCAAGGAGGACTGCAGGCTGTTCTCCAACCACCTGTGCTCAGGAGCAAACAGTAGCTCTTTTGAACGGACAGATTTGGCTCCGTGGGTAAAGGTACTTCCTGCCATTCGTGGTAACTGGAGTTCCAATCCTTCAGGTGGTGGAAGGAGAGAACCCATTCCTGAGAGCACTCATACACAAAGAAGTAACTAATATTTGGGGGTGAGGGAGTTGAGACAGGGCTTCTCTGCGTAGCTGTCTTGGAACTTGCTCTGTAGACCAGGCTGGCCTTGAATTCCACCTGCCTCTGCCTCCTGAATGCTGCAATAAAAGGCAGGCACCACCACAGTCCTGCAATAATTAGGTCTTTTCCTTTTTTTTAGGTTTATTTATTTACTATATATACAGTGTGTGTTCTGCCTGTATGTATGTCTGCACACCAGAAGACCACACCGGATCTCATTGTAGATGGTTGTGAGCCACCTTGTGGTTGCTGGGAACTTATCTCAGGACCTCTGGAAGAGCAGCCAGTGCCCTTAACCTCTGAGCCATCTCTCCAGCCCATAATTTGGTCTTTTAAAGAGCCAAATTATAAATGTCTTAGCCCTGCCCTACCCCCGGTCTCTGCTGGACTGCCCCATGGCCTGAAAGCCGTTTAGCTCATTTGTAGGTAGACTAGCAGTGAAGAATTACTTCTCCCAAACACCAAAACTGGAGCTTTGTGACATCCTCACACATCACAGAATGTTCTCTCAGTTTCCCTAACAATCTCAAAATGTAAAAGCCATGTTTGGCTCCCAGGCCTTCCACAGCAGATCCGTCCCACAGCGGATGGCTGGCTGCCCCAGGCAGTAAGTAGGCACACAGCATATGACGAAGAGACTGCGATGCAGCTCGGGCAGCAAGTCCCACTCACACTCTCTGATCTTGCTCTCCGCCCTCCCCACTTCTGCACAGGAAGCCGCCGTCCCCAGCGACAGTCTCTACACATGCTGCAGACTACTACATATGTGTGTACGCAAAAACAACACGTCTCTTATGTTTTGAGACTTTATAAATAGCTGCACACTGCACATATGCTCCAGCACCTGGCGTCTCTCCCTCAACATTCTGCTAGTACACGGAGTTCACCATAATGGCACCTACGGCTGTGTGTAAATATGCCTCCCTTTCCATTACTAATAGTTTTCCCCTCTGAGTAGCACTCTGTCGGCAAGTTTTGTTTTGTTTCTGTTTTTTGGGACAGGGTTTCTCTGTGTAGCCTTGGCTGTCTTGGACTCGCTCTGTAGATCAGGCTGGTCTCAAAGAGATCTACCTGCCTCTGCCTCCCGAATGCTGGGATTAAAGGTGTGTACCACCACACCTGCCTGGCAGCTGTATGTGTGTATGTTTGTATGTGTGTGTGTGTGTGTGCATGTGTGTGTGCATGTGCACTGGTGCTCACAGAGCCCAGAGAAGGATACCAGATCCCTAGAGTTGGATTGACAGGCAACCTTGAGCTACCAATTTGGGATTCTTTGGAAAAGCAGCAATGCTATCAGTGACCTGACAGCCAGGGACTTGTTTGTTGGGAAGCCTCGTGGCCAGAATCAGATCCCCAGGACCGCACATGGCAGAGGCGAGACCCGATCCACGTATGCTGTCCTCTGACCACCGCTTGCACACATACCCCCTTCCCACACACACACAAATAAATAACATATGGTTCTTAAATCTTGGGCTATTAAGGCATTTCTTAATCTTTTAAATAAATTTTTTAAAAAATGAGGGAACGAGGAAATGAAAAGCTAGGCGGCTAGAGGGTCTCCCGCCCCCTTGCCCCTCCCCCTTTGTCTTCCTCCTCCTCTTCCTCCTTCCCTTGCGGTTGTTCTGTTCCGGTCTTTCAGTGACAAGCCCTTTCCCCACACATAGGGAATTTCCCAGGCTCTGACACTGAGGGCCACACAGCCTACCCCTGCTATTGCAGCTACACATGCGAGCTTCTCGTTGCTCCCCAGTGCAAGAGACTGAAGCTGCCCGCGTGTGTGCCCTAGGCTAGCACTCACAGATGGGGTCCATGCCCAGCTCTAGTGGTTCCCTCCTCGTTCTTCTCGGGAACTAAGCCAGGGGCAAGTGTCTAGGCACTGCTAAGATGTTCCTGCCCTAGATTTTGAGTCAGGAGTATGCAGAACAGATGAAAGAAAGGAAGAAAGAGAGAGAGAGAAAGAAAGAGAAAGAGGCTGTTCTAGTAAGGGGGGTTGGGAGAGCCCCCAGGATCTGCTGCCAAAAGACTCCCGGTGTAACTGCAGAGCCACATGCCCCTCATCAGCTTAGGCGTGTCCTTGGTGGCCCAGTCCATGGCTTGCCACTGACTAGCACCTTGGTTGCCTGCCTGCAAGCATGAATGGCTGGCCTCAGTTCCTCCCTTGGAGACCCAGGCTCACCCTCACACTTGCTAGCGTCGGAAGGAATTTTGTGAAGGTTACACGAGCATTACATAAACAGGCGCTTGTGTAATTGGGCTTGCTCTCACCCAGGGCCATGAGAGCCTGCCCAGGCTAGCCTTGCTACTGCGATAAAGAGGATGTGGAACAGGGCCAAGCCCCTCTAAGCGAGCCCAGACGAGGCCACACTAGGTCAGCCAACAGACAAGCTGCGCTTCAGATGGATGAATGAGCTCAACGGAAATCAACAGAGCTTCCTGGCCAGCTCACTACCCACCCCCAGACACTCTAGTGAGTCCAGCTGAGAGCAGCCCAGCCCAGGCAGCCTCAAGATAAGCTGAACTCCACAGATAGGTGAATTAAAGACACCATCATCATCATAACTGCCAAGGTTTACTCTTGATCATATGACATTGTGCCGGACCTTTTTTTTAAATATATAGATTTATGTTATTTGATTTATTTATTTTTGCCTTTCTAAAAAAGCAAACTGCTAACATCATATTTTCCCTTTTATTAAAACTATTTTTTTCTCACATAATATATCTAGATTGTGATTTTCTCTCTCCATTCCTCCTGGTTCCTCCCCACTTTGCCTCCCATCTGGATCCACTCCCTTTCTCTCTTTATAAAACAAACAGGCTTCTAAGGGACAATAATAAAATAAGATATAGTAAGATAAAAACAAAAACTAATACATTGGAATTGAACAAAACAAACAGAAGGAAAAGAGCCCAAGAGAAGGCACAAGAAACAGACCCCTCTTTCACACACTCAGGACTCCCACAAAAACATGGGGAAACAAAGGACCTGCTGCAGACCCTCAGTCTCTGTGAGCTTTGATCATGCTGGTTTAGAGAGCTCTGGTTTTCTTACTGTTCCCCATCCCTCTGGCTCTTCTACAGGGTTCCCTGAGCCCCAACCGGCGGGATCTGATACAGACAGCCAGTTTGGGGCTGAGTGTTCCAAGCTCTCTTCACCTTCTGCATAATATGTAACTGTGGGTTCTCTGTATTTGTTTCCGTCTGCTTTAGGAGGAAGCTTCTCAGATGGCCGATCAAGAGATCGTGCCATTGGGAGTTCTGTCACTGCGACTTTTCTTCCGACCAGCAATGTTTGCTTTCGCCCTAGGTCCCTAGGCTATCTAGCCTCGTGTTCTTGGTCACTGAGGAGTGCTGAGTGTGAGTTCCATTTCACAGTTATTGAGTAGGAGTATTATTATGAGTTAATTGAGGGCTGAGTATGAGTCCCACTTCACGGAGTGGGTCTTAAGTCAAATCAGATACTGGGGGTGACTCCCACAAGCTTCGTGCCACCATTGCAGGCAGGACACCACTGTCAGTCCAGGGGTGTGTGTTGAGGGGAGGGGACAGTTTCCAAACGAAGCTGGAAATTGTCCTTTCAGGCTCTGTGAAGAATTGTGTTGAAATTTTGATGGGGGTTGCTCTGAATCTGTAAATTGCTTTTGGAAGGATGGCCATTTTTACTTTCTATTCTCTGATTTCTTTCTTCAACCTGATAAAGTTTTCCTCATTCAAGTCTTTCACTTGCTTTGTTAGAGTTAGCCCACGATATTTTATGCTTTTTGAGGCTATTGTGAAAGGTGTTGTTTCCCTAATTTCTTTCTCAGTCCACTGGGCATAGGAAGGCTACTGATTTTTGTGTTAATCTTGTACCCAGCTACTTTACTCAAAGTGTTTGTCAACCGTAGGAATTTCCTGGTGGGATTCTTAGAGTCACTTATGTATATCACCATATCATCTACAAATAAATGTACTTTCACTTCTTCCTTTCTGATGTATTTCCCCTCCATCTCATTCCGCTGTCTTTTTGCTCTGAGACTCCAAATACTGTATTGAATGGGTATGGAGGGAGTGGGAAATCTTGCCGTTACTGATTTTAGTGGGGTTTGAATTTTTCTCCATTTAAGTTGATGTTGGCTGTAGGCTTGCTGTAAACTGCCTTTATTGTTCAGGTGTGTCCCTTGTATCCCTAATCTCTTCAGGACTTTTGTCACAAAGGGGTGTTGGGGTTTTGTCATAGGCTTTTCTAATGAGACGATTGTATGTGTGTTTTCCCCCCTGCAGTTTATTATATGATAGATTACATTTACCAATTTACTTATGTTAGACCATCCCTGTGTCTCCGGGGTGAAGCCTATTTGATCATGGTGGATGATCTTTTTGTTGTGTTCTTGGATTCTCTTTGCAAGTGTTTTATGGAGAATTTTTGCATCTATGTTCATAGGGGAAAATGTTCTGTAATTCTCTTTATGTGTTGGGTTTTTATGTGGTTTGGACATCAGATTAACTGTATAACTCATAACGAATTGGGTAGTGTTCCTTCTGTGTCTATTTTGTGAGGCAGCTTGGGGAGCGTGGGCATTAACTCTTCTCTGAAAGCCTGGTAGAATTCTGAGCTACATCTAGCCCTGGTTGGTGTGTGTTTTGTTTTTGTTTTGGGCAGGGAGACTTTTAATGACTGTTTCTATTTCACTATATCTCATTGGGGGTCATAGGTCTCTTGAATTGCTCATCTGATATTGATTTAATTTTGGTAAGTGGTATCTATTGAGAAAAATATCCATGTCTTTTAGATTCTCCAATTTGGTAGAGTACAGGTTTTAAAAATATGTCCTTATGATTCTCTAGATGTCCTTGGCAACTGTTATGTCCCCCTTCTCATTTCTAATTTTGTTAATTTGTATATTCCTCTCCACCTTCTAGTTAATTTGGATAAGAGTTTGTCAATCTTACTGATTCTCTCAAAGAACCAACTCTTTGTTTCATTGATTCTTTGTATTGTTTTCTTTGTTTCTATTTTATTAATATCAGCCTTGAGTTTGATTTTTTTCTTGCCACCTACCCCTTTGGGGTGTGATTTCTTTTTGTTCCAGAGCCTTCAGGTGTGCTGTTAAGTTACTGATGTGAGAACTCTCCCATTTATTTATGTAGGCGCTTAGTGCTGTGAAGTCGCCTTCTAGAACAACCTTCATTATATCCCACAAGTTTGGGTATGCTGTGTATTCATTTTCATTCACTTCCAGAAAGTCCTTAATTTCTGTCTTGGTCCATTTTTCATTCAGCAGTGGGTTGTTCAGTCTCCATGAGTTTGTAAGTGCTCTGTTATTTCTATTGTTGCTGATATCCAGCTTTAACACGGGGTGCTCAAGTAGATGCAGGGTATTCTTTCAATTTTTTTGTATCTGCTGAGATTTGCTTTGTGTCTGAGTATGTGGCCAATTTTGGAGAAAGCACCATGAGTTGCTGAGAGGAAGGCAGATTCTTTTGCATTTGGCTGAAATGTTCCGTATGTATGTGTTATATCTATTTGGTTTATAACGTCACTTAGCTCCGGCCTTTCTCTGTTTGGTTTTTTCTCTGGATGACCTATCTATTGGCAAGAGTGGGTTACTGAAGTACCCTACTATCAGGGTGCAAGGGACATTTTGTGATTTAAGATGTCGTAATGTTTCTCTTATGAGCTCGGGTGCCCTCATGTTTGGTGCATAGATGTTGAGAATTGCAATGTCTTCTTGGTAGATTTTTTTTTTCTTTGATGAGAATGTAGTATCCTTCCCTACCTCTCTCGCTCTCTTTTTCTTTTCTTCCCTTCCTTCTGTTTTGTTTGTTGTTTTGTTCCAGACAGGGTTTCTCTATGTAGCCTTGGCTGTCCTGGACTCCCTTTATAGACCAGGCTGGCCTCAAACTCACAGCTATCTGCCTGCCTCTGCCTCCCTGAGTGCTGGGATCATAGGTGTGTCTCACCGGGACTGGCTGAAAATATTTTCTGTGCCTTTGTCCTGGGTTCCTTCTCTTTCCTTTGTTATATTCTTGGATTTGGTTGTTTCATAGTGTCCCAGATTTCCCAGATGTTTTGTGACTGGATTTTCTTTATTTTAAGATTAAACATTTTCCTTGACTGATGTATCAATTTCTTCTATTATATCCTTGATGCCTGTAAGTCCCTCTTCCATCTCGTGTATTCTGTTGGTGAGGCTTGCCTTGGAGGTTCCTGTTTGAATTCCTAAATTTCTTTTTTCCAGATTTCCCTCAGTTTGGATTTTCTTTATTGGTTTTATTTTCACTTTCAGCTCTTGATCTGTTTGATCCATTTCCTTCCACTGTTTGTGTTTTCATAGATTTCTTTAAGTAGTTTAAGCATCTCTACCGTGTTCATAAAGACTATTTTAAGGTCTTTTTCTCCTGCTTCGGTTACATCGCACTCCTTGGGGCCTCTTGTGGTAGGGCTGCTGGGCTCTGGTGGAGAACTGACCTGGCTGTTCTTGTGTTTTCATCATGACATCTAGGTTTGGGAAGACTGTAATTCTGGTGCTGATATCCAGTCTTGTCTTTATTGGGCAACAGTTCTGTTGCTTGGTTTCTGCTGCCCTCTCTGGTTCTTTGCAGAGTGTAGTGGCTGACACTTAGGAATGGGGACTGGCTGGTGGGGGTGCTGACGGGGTCTACAGGAGGAAGGAAAGCAGGGTGTTCCACCAGGATCTGCTTAGTCCCCTGGGGATGCAGCTAGAGAGTGAGGAGGGGCCTACAGAGCCGAGGACTGGATGGGGGTGGTGGTGGTTAGGTTTGGAAGAGAGGAGGGAGAGGTGAAGAACTGTAGTTGGTCTACCTGCTTTCCTTCCTGGAGTGGCCAGATTTATTTTATTTATAACTGTGTGTATATGTGTGTGGATACGTGCACATGTGCGCACGTTCCTGCAAAGTCCAGAAGAGGGCGCTGGATCTCCCAGGGCTGGAGTTACAGTTACAAGTGGTTGTGAGCTGCCTTCATGAACTCTGAGAAATGAGCTGGAATTGGGGTTCTCTGCAAGAACTATGAGCCCTCCACAGGACCGTCTCTCCAGCCCGTTATGGTAGACTTTAGAATGCACACAGGCAGAGAGCTGGAGGCAGTTTTATCCTTTCTGTTGTGAGGGTGGCTACAAAAGAGTATGATGTGAACATGACAGGAAACGTCATGTAATCCTCTTTGGGGGTTTAAAATATAGTGGACATCTGCTCTGTGAAACCCTCAGGAGTCTCCATCCCTTCTGTCTGTTGTTCTATCTATAGAAACAGGGGTCTGTGTTGAAGGATGATGACAGGAGTCTGTTTTGTTTTGTTTTGTTTTTTGGTTTGGTTTTTTGAGACAGGGTTTCTCTGTGTAGCCCTGGTTGTCCTGGGTACTTTGTAGACCAGGCTGGCTTTGAACTTAACAGAGATCTACCTGCTTCTGCCTCCCCAAGTGGTGTCAGGAGTCTGATCTTTAATACTGATGGCTGCCTTGCTTTCGTCCCTTTTCAGTCCTTTCTTACAAATTGATAGCATCGAGCCAGGCACAGTGACTCATGCCTGTGACCCTGGCACTGGGGGAGGAGGCAGAAGGTTTGAGAGTTCAAAGTCATAACGGATTCGTGGCAGGCCCAGGCAATGTGACATATCAAAAACCGAGCAAGGTGGCTGAAGGTCTAAGTTTGATTCCTGGAACCCTCATAAAGGTGGAAGGAGAGAGCCTCCTCCTAAAAGCTGTCCTCTGACCTCACACCCACACACATAACACTCACATGCTCTCAAAAACGAATAAAATATCATTTAAAAAACTTTGGCAGCAGCTGGACTACCAGTTTCTAAGCTGGGCGGTGGTAGTGCCTGCCTTTAGGGAGGCAGAGGCAGGTGAAAATTTGAGTTCGAGGCCAGCCTGGACAGCAACCTGAAACACACACACACACACATACACACACACACCGCTGGCAAAAACAAAACCTTTGGTAGCATAACCATCAGTTGTAAGTGAGACCTGGAAACGTAAGCTTTATTCTGGCTGGCTGTTTGAATATGTAAATACTATGTCTGTGGAAGGAGCAGTCTTTAAGTTCGTGAAGGTCCTACCTGCCATGGTAGACTTCTACACTGAATGAAAATGGGTCGTAAAGGGAGCAGAGGGCTCCTTGCTGGTGGAAATAAAGTGCCTCGGTTCTTAGTCCTGGCATAAACATTTGCCTGTGGCAGTTAAAGCGATCCTGAGGCTGGGGTGCCCACCTGACCCAGGCTCTAAGCATTGATGGGGATGTGAAGGACCAGTGATGGGGAAGAGGCTGGAAGGCTCTAGGAGATGTTTAACTTCCGGCGGAAGACATGAACAGGAAAGAGAGCTTCCGGGGCACTTCTGATTGGCCGGCTGACTAGGGGCAAGTTGGCAGTCAGCCGGTGACGGTGACGGCGGAAAGGAGGCTAACCCAGGGGCCTTGACAGGTTGTCGGAGATCCGAAAGACCCAGAGGAAAGAGCCAAGTGGGGAAAGGACATCTGAAAAAGGAAGATTCCACAGGTAGGAAGGAGCGTGTAGAGCCACCCCAGGGGTGATGAGTGGAGGCTGGTGAGGACCGGTACGCAGCGGTGCCGTTTACTGTCTGTGTTCGCTCATTCCCAGTGGGGACTGGTTTTCCCGCTCCGAGCTCGGAAGGACTTTCAGGAGATCTGGTCTCTTGGAAGGGAGAGATTGAGAACGCCGGGTGAGCGAGAGCGTTGCCTGGAGGAGCAAAGGGAGGAGGGACAGCCCGGCTTCCCTACAGCAGTTGGGATTTCTCTCTTGCTGGGAAAAATGGAGAAGTGGCGGCAAGTTGTATCCCCGATGGAGTTCACACGCATGTCCGCGCACACACACACACACACACACACACACACACGCACACCAGAAGCAGCTGGGTTGGATGCTGGCCGCTTGGCTGAGAAATAAGCTCAAAGCCTCAGCCTTCAGTCAGTTTATAAGAAGTGGGACCACTGGGCTGGAGAGATGGCTCGGTGGTAAGAGCACTTGTTGCTCACAACTGCCTGTAACTTCAGTTCTTCGGGATCCAACCGACACCCTCTCCTGGCTCCCATGGGCACTGCAGGCACCTGGAGCACATGCACACAGACAAACACACATACACATAGAACTTTCAGAAAAAGAGAAAGAAAGGAAGGAAGGAAAGAGGTTGGGCCGTGGTGTTCACACCTTTAACCCCAGCACTCGGGAAACAGAGGCAGGTGGATCTTTGTGCATTTGAGGCCATCCTGGTCTACAGAGTCCAGGACAGCCAGGGCTGTTACACAGAGAAACCCTGTCTTGAAAAACCAAAAGAAAGAAAGAAAAAGTGTTGTTTACTAATAGTTATTATTTATTTCTCTTTAGTTGAGCAGCAGTTATTCCTAAACCAGTTGCATACCCAAATCACCACACAGAGACTAGGATTTATTTAATTAACCTAGAGCACACTGCTGGGCAATAGTTACTCCATCCTAAACCTCCAAGCCTGCATAGTTTCCTCCCATTCAGATTTCTCACATTATGCTTGCTTTTAGTTCATCTCTCCTCATGCTTCCAAGTCCTATCCTGCCGATTTCTTCTCTCTTATTCCCACTCACTTTTTTCTCTTAGGATGTCCCACCCTATTCTCTCCATTGCACAGCAATGGCTGGTTGTTTTATTGAAAATACAGAGAACAAATGGTGGTATGTTTACACAAACTTGAGACAGGTGATGCCTAGAATAAACATCACAATGCAATGTCCAGATTGAAACCAGATAGTGGGGTAGAGAAATAAGCATTTGAATGAACAAGGGTAAATTGTATACATTCCGCAAGAACATACCAACATTTCCCCCTTAAGTCCAATAATAGGCTCCTTTTTAATACAATAGTAAAAAGAAAAGTTATGAAAACTATTAGGTAAGATTTCTATGTGCAATGTCTAGTTCACATGCATTTGGCAACTTAGGAGAAAGTATTTGGTTATCTATCCTATCTCGACAAGTTTAGAGTTCTATACCTAAATTAACTTTTATCCTTATTGGTATTACCTATATGAAAATATTTTCTTAAACAACTTAAGCTTAATGGTGGAAATATATCTATTTTGTCTTCAACCCCACCAGAGACTTGAGAAGCAATAAAATTAGTTACTGGAGTAAATAGGAAATGCATGTTAGCAGCTTCCAAAAACTAAAAAGTTGACAGACAGTTGCTGCCTGAACAGTCACCCATAACTCTCTATAATGCTGGAGCATCATCTTCAGCCTTCTGGCTCAGAATATTTGACAGACATACATGTGAAGCAGGAACTATTTAGGACTTGCTTACACTGTCTTGGCAGAATTTAGCAGTCAACTTGTCCTGCATTTAAGCTTGCCCGTTTTTGGCAGAATTCTGTCTGTTGTGAAACAAGGGCATTTTCTTTTTGCCTGGGTGGCTTGTTTGCCACATTTGAAACCATCTCCACATGGAGGTTCTTTGATGCTCATTATCTTCTTTGAGGAAGGCAGGGTACTGCCGAGATGACCTGTCTCATTGAGAAAGAATCTTTAATAAAGACATTTTTAAATGTCGTATTCTGTAGATCTCTGAAGTTTTTGAACACTTACCTATTTTTATGTAATTGACCTGTCTTCAAAATCATATCTGTCTGTTAACTCTAGGATGTACAGTCCTGTGATAAATTAGACTAGTATCTGATATAACTATGAGTTAATTAACTAACAATTAACTTGCATTACCTAATACCCTAAACAGTTTGTAATAGCAGTTTAAAAGTATTGGAAGTAACCTTGAATTTGTATCAATATACTAAAATTCACCAATGTATTAAAAAGACTAATTTTTGCATCAATATACAAAATCCTATACCAGAGTTAAAAATAACCTTATTTGAGAATAACAAATAAAACCCTAGGTTGAGTAGATTCAATAATCTACCTTTTGTCTTATAAGATATCCTTGTATTCCCCTTTCTTTCTTTTCAACTCCATTTCTCCTTATCTAAGAAAGATAGAGAAAAGAAAAAGGAAAAGAGAGAAATCCCTGAGTCTAACCTTGTTTTCTCTCTGAATAAAACCATTAATAATTTATAACCATTTCCCAATGACAAAAAACATTTATAGCCACAGAAAACAACCAAAAACCTACCCATCCCCTCTTAAAGGAAATTGGATGTTGTTCTCATAAATTTGTTCTAGCTGACTTTTTGGACATGCAGAAATCCTGTTAGGGACCCCAAAGGAAATTGGGAAAAAATGATTAATTAAGCAAGCATTAACATTTGTGGTCCAGTCTTTGAATGCTGAGAAATTTCAGGCTTAATAGTAGTCCTCTTTGGAACAGTTTAAAATGTTGGACCAATTGAAATTAGTAGCTTTCTTCAAAGCTCTCTTGGGAAGAGACTTTAATGAAAAACAGCAATAGAAGCAGTTGAGGCAGGAACAAGCAGTATGCTGGAACAGGCAAGATGCTGGAACAGATGTGTCAATGTCTCAGCATGCTGGAAGGTCGAATTCTGTCAGGTTTGATCCAGCGTCCTTGATATCCAGTCCTTTTGTTCTGAAAACATATAATTTCTCACCAGCATTATAGAGTCCTAAAATTATAAATGTATGAGATGTGAAGGATGAAATTAAAGTGTAAACCAGTTTTATCTGTGCCAATTAAAAGAATGGCATAGTAAATTATGAGTATATTGTAGCCAAGGATTTATTGGCCATGTATTGTTGAAGTTCTGGCTGGAGACATTTTTATGAATCAGTCAGTTTCAGAGTTGTTCCCATGTGAAGGGATCGGCACTTTATGTTAACTGTTCTGTTTAGTCTTCTTGATTTCTCTCTTATTTGTGGTCAAGATCTTCAGGTGGTCTTCCTCGGTCACATCTGATCTTTATTAGTGTTGATGGAACCCATAATTTCTCTTCTCCTGTATGAATATATGCAAAACCTCTTCCCTAGTGTAACACATTCCCTGTTCTCCATTTTAGAATTAGGACATTTACATGCTGCTCTAATTCAGCAGTCCTTTCTAAATTCTGCTGTGTCTTAGCAGGCGTGCTACTTACCTGATTTAAACATTTAAAATTGATAAATCATATTTAATCAAATTTGGGAGGACATTACATTTCCCTTCTGTTTATGACCATCTTTTAAAAATTACTATTAGATATTTTCATAATTGTTTGACCTGTAGGATTATAAATTATATCTGTAACAGGTTTCATGTCATAATGTCTAAAATATTGTTGAATTCCAATGGATATTCATACTGAAGCACCATCAGCCCCAGTTTGCAAGGGCATTTCCAAAACATTCACCATCTCTAACAAATGTGTAACCTGAGGATCATGATCTCCAGAATTTAAGGCAAAAGCTCAACTGAAATTCTGAATATGAATCTGTGGCATGGTGCATGTATTTCAGTTCTCCAAACTCTGTAAAATGGAACACACCAGCCACTATATGACCTTGTCCTAAGACAACACTAGACAGGATCTGCATTTCTACTGTAGTATATAGACCTTCATCCAGTAACTGAACCTTGACAATACACATATAATATCCAGTGTGACCTAGTTGGCCTATAGCCAAAGACTTTCTCTCCAGCATCTCAGTGGGCTGCCATTTTGCAGTATCTTCAAGCCCCTGTGGACTTTTCTCATCTGGAACCACCTCTTTTGGTGTTATTATAAGTGCCAGATTGGAGTGCTCTGAAGACTCTCTATTTTGATTCAAAGATTCCCCCAACCTCTGTTCTATGACCTTTAATTTGGCATCTATTTTCTCAGTCTCTTCTTTCTCCAAGTCTGTCTTATCCTGATCTCTCCTAAAGATATACAAAACTGAAATCATCAGTGAAAAAATTATTTGTATGCAAACAGAAACAAACTCAAATGATACCCAGAAGCCCTGTGTCAGTGTCTTC
The DNA here is from genome assembly GCA_028658305.1 of Pachyuromys duprasi. NCBI lineage: Eukaryota > Metazoa > Chordata > Mammalia > Rodentia > Muridae > Pachyuromys > Pachyuromys duprasi. The sequence goes on from CM053756.1 coordinate 53,301,136, forward strand.
CTCCATTTTCAACATAGAAAATTATCTTTTTAAATCACAAAATCTTTCCCTAAGGACTTTACTTTCTTAGAGGCAGCTTCCTTTTCAGACTTTACCAGTTAAGATGCTTGAGGCTTCTCTGTCTGTCTCTGGCTCCTGCTTCCAGGGAGAGGTATTTTTTTCTGCCTCCCTCACTGGAGCCTGACCCCTTCCTTACTCTGGGAATCACTGGGTCCACAAATGTTTGCTCCTCAGACTAGCAAAAACCCCTTCTCAAAAGGATTTCGCTTTCTGCCTTCGCTAGCAAGGTCTGGCTTTTAGAAGCTTCCTTGTTAAAGAGCCACTTTTTTCCTTACCTAAAGAAACTGCCTTTCTGGGGCTTGAATGTATCAATGTTTGTTTTTCTGCAGCCAGCTGGAGGCCTTGCTGCTCTGCAGGGGGTTTGTTTAATCAGGAATCTGTGAGCTCCTAGTTTAGGAACTGCCCTTGCTTTGTTTTTACGGACAGAACTATAGTTTTTCTTTCTATGTAAGTTGTTGCTAGATTACTGTAAATTCTGCCACACGTTGGTATTCCATTCGAAGTTTATTTTTAATGTTTATTATTGATTTATCTTTTAAACAGCAGTTATTCCTAAACCAGTAGTATACCCAAACCACCACACAGAGACTAGGATTTATTTAATTAACCTAGGGCACAATGCTGGGCAAGAGTTCCTCCATCCTAAACCTTCAAGCCTGCTTAGTTTCCTCCCATTCAGATCTCCCCCATTATACTTGCTTTTAGTCATATCTCAGGTCCAGTTCATCTCCCTTATGGTTCCAAGTCCTGTCCTGCCGCTTCTCTCCCCTCCCCTCTGGAGGAGGATGCCCCTCCCTATTCTCGCCATTGCTCAGCTTTGGCTGATGTTTAATTGACAACACAGAGAACAAATGGTGGCATGTTTACACAAACTTGAGACAGGTGATGCTTAGAATAAACATAACAATGCAATGTCCAGATTGAAACCAGATAGTGGGGTAGAGAAGTAAGAATTTGAAAGAACAAGGGTAAATGTATACATCCCACAAAAACATAATTCCAACAAAAAAGAAAAAAAAAACACTGCTAGTTTTCTGCTGGCACCAACAATTACTGTCTGTCGAGGAAAGCCTGCATTCATGGCACAAGGAGATTCAGGTATCCCTTAAAACAAGCCAGAAGAGGAGGGCTGAGGTCTGAAACTCCTAAGAGCCAGGTGAGTGAGAAGCCCCTCCCGCAAGGACAGCTTTCAACCTGCAGCTCCTCTATGACTTCAGGAAGGACCCTGAGGCAGAGCACAAAGCTAAGACACTCCTGGCCTCCTGTCTCAGAAACCGGAGATATCTAAGTGTGGTGCCAGCCTGGATGTCCATCAGCTGATGGATGGATCAAGAAGATGTGGTTCATACAGACCATGAAATTTATTCAGCTGTGAAATGATAGGAAATCACGACATTTGCAGGGAAATGGATGAAACTGGAAATTATTATATGAAGTGAAATAAACCAGGCTCAAAAAAACAAATAGGGTGTGTTTTCTCTCGTATGTGGATCCTAGATTTTAATTCCCTCTGTGTGTGTGTATGAGAGAGAGAGATGGAGAAAAGACAAGCAGATCACAAAACTAGAAAATGGAATGTGAGGGGGAAATGAGGTCTTAAAGGAATGAAAGAGGGTGATATATGTCACAGTAAAGCAGAAAGGCTATTATGGGGAGAAAGGAGCCCAGAGGGAAGGGTAAGGCAGAGGTTGGGAGTGAAGGAGGACAATGAGCAAGAAGTAGTATGCTAAAGCATCAATGAAACCTTATAAGCTAATACTGGGGTGTGTGGGCAGGAACTAGTTAAAAAGTGTTTTGAGCCTAGTATGGTTGCACATGTCTTTTTCTTCTTTTGGTTTCTTGAGACAGGGTTTTTCTGTGTAGCCTTGGCTGTCCTAGAACTCACTCTGTAGAGCAGGCTGGCCTCAAACTCAGAGATCCTCCTGCCTCTGCCTCCCAAGTGCTGGGATTAAAGGTTTGCACCACCACCGCCTGGCATGCTTGCACCTGTCTTTAGCCCAGGTCTCCGGGCAGAGGCAGGAGGATCTCTGAGAGTTCCAAACCACCCAGAGCTGCATAGTGAGACCCTGTCTCAAGCAACACAGCACAGAAAAACAAACAAACAAGGAAACATGTTTTAAGGCTTGAGGGAGATAACGCAGTCAATACACTGCTTGCCTGGTGTCTTAGTTACTGTTCTATTGCTATGAAAAGACACCGTGACTAAGACAACTTAGGAACGAAAGCATTTAGCCTGGGGTCTTACAGTTTCAGAGGATGAGTCAATAACCCTCAAGCCAGGAGGCATGGCGGCAGGCAGGCATGGCGCTGGAGCAGTAGCTGAGAGCTCACACCTCATCCACAAGCAGCAGCCAGAGAGACCAGGAGAGAGAGAGCACAAGCACTTGCATGGGCTTTTGAAACCTCAAACCCATCCCCAGTGACACACCGACCCCCATCAAGGCCACACCCTCCTAATCCTTCCTAAACAGTTCCACCAACTGAGGCCCAAGCATTCACATATATAAGTCTATCAGTCAAACTGCCACACCTTTGTAAGCATGACATCTGAGTTCAATCTCCAGAACCCCACATTTTTTAATAAGCCAGACATGCTTGATATCCAAGCATGGAGATGAGCAGATCCCTAGGACTCACTGGGCTGGCTGGCCTAGCCTACTTGGCCATTTCCAGTGGGAGAGCCTATCTTTAAAAATAAGATTTTAAACCAGGTGGCGGTGGCTCACAAGCAGAGGCAGGTGGATCTCAGTGAGTTCAAAGTCTGCATGGTCTGCATAGAGCTCTGCTGCCCTCTTCTGGACTCTGTGGGTGGTGCATGCACGCGTACACACACACCACACAATTATATTAAATCTTGAAAAAGGGAGAAAAAAGAAAATAGTGTGTAAGGATTGTACTGCCCACATCCTCTTCCACTATCAGGAAGAAAGCAGCTTGGCAGAGCACCCAGAAGATTTCCATGTGTGTCTCATCTCCTAGAACCGTGCCCATGGTCACCCTTGCCTCAAGGCAGTGTCTGGGAAGGCAAATATTTTGCCTGGATCTGGGCATCTTGCCATCCCGAACACAAGTAGACTTTCTTAGCAAAGGGGGAAATGGCAGGGAAAAGGACAGTAACTGGCGTCACTGGGCACAAAGCTTAACAAACAGTAGCTAACAAGCAGAGTAAACGGGAGTTGCCCGTTGGCATAAAGACGGAAGGGCGCTGGCCAGCCCAGCACTCCCCACGCACGGAACTTTTCTGAGTCTTCCAAACATATTTGCTCATTTACACCTCAAAGACGCTTCTCAAGGTTTATATCAATGTTCTTTTTTTTTTATCATTTGCCTTCACTGTGTCAAATATGTGCACAGTTGCATGCCATGGCAGTCTTGTGCAAACTGACAGGACAGTTTCCTCGGGTCAGCTCTTTCCTTCCACCTGTTGGTCCTAGGGTTCACACTGAGAGTCCACTGCACTGAGTGTGTTGCCATGGAGACGGTTAAACCGTGTAAACTTCTCATTTGTGCCCATGTGTCAGGTTATTCCTTCCTTTTTAGTACTTATTACTATGTGTGCATAGTGGGGGGGTACATGTGCCATGGCATGTGTGTGAAGAAGGTCAAGGGCAACTGTGTGGGTCAGTTCTCTCCTCCCACTTTTGTAGTCCAGAGATGGAATTCTGGTTCTCAGGCCTGGCAGCAAGCGCCTTAACCCACCAAGGCTCACCTTCAGCCCGTTCTTTAGTGAAGCTGCTGCTGCTCCCTCTCCTTCATTCTCTGTCTCTCGTTCTTTTTTTGAGACAGGTTTTCCTGTAACTCAAACTGCCCTTGAAAACTCACAATGCAGCCAAAGATGACCTTGAACTCCCGATCCTCCTGCCTCCACCGTCCGAGGGAGTAGGTTTGCAGGTGTGCACCGTGGCTCTACATAGCGGCAGGGCTGGAACCTGGGGTTTCACGTGTGCGAGGCCAACACTGTATCAGCCGAGCCTGGTCCTGAGATCTCCTGGTGGATTTGTATTGACTTCTGTTGTCTGGTTCCTAACTGTTCACGCTGTCAAAGTGCATTTTCCAATAGTCCCGTGTGTGCTTCAGCTTTGGCTGTGTGAGAGCTTCACTCTCCTGCAAAATGTGTCCGTGTGTGTGTGTGTGTGCTCATGCGTGGGCACGTGCCATCAGTCATTATCCTCAGGCACTCAGGGAGAGATGACAATAAAGACTTTGACGTGGGACTTGGTGCACACAGAGCCCTCAGTCTCAACAAGGAGGAAGTTAGAAAAAGCCAGGGCGTATCAGTTCATTGCTGTGATGCTTTTGTTTCTTTGGGCAATTTGGCTAACTTGGGTTTGGATCATGAGCACTCAGCTAAGAATTTGCTGCACACAGACAGATGTCTCCCCACACAGGAGAATGGAGTTTTCCTCCCCTGGCCCCTGTGTGGGGCTTCTGTGGAGTAGAGTGCTGTAGTGGTCACTGTGGACTTCTGTATCCAGGCCAGGAAAAGATGAGACGAGTCCATCTTGCTTAGCTGGCTCTTCTGGAACATTCTGGGGAGCCCCCTGTCAGCCTATGGAGAATGTCAGGTGTCTCCCTCTGTGGCTGTCTGTTCTATCCCTTTGAAATGGATTCTCTCACTGAATCCACAGCTCTCTGTTATGCCCAGACCAGTAGACTCCATGGTCTGCCAGGGTCTCTATCCCTCCCCCTCCCCAAAGACCCGGATTACAGAAACAGGCCAGGACAGGGGTTTTTAAGGGGCCCTGAACTCAGATCCGCAGCAAGTCCTTGACCGACAGGAACCAGCCCTCCTCCCCGCCCTCACCCCCAGTCAAGTTCAACATCTGCTGTCAGCCAAAACTATTATTTTCCATTTCCTTTCTCCTCTCCGTTTCCAAGGGGGATGGAGATGGAGGCAGAAAGCAGGCTCACTTCCTGTGCGGACAGGAACTGAATCCCTGTGGGGTTGCTTGCTTCCACAGGGAACACTGGCATGAAGCATCAGACCTGGTGTGGACTGACAGCCAAGATGGGCACAGTGCTGTCAGGGGTGTTTTCCATCATGGCCACCCACATGCACATCATCTTCGAAAAGAGGCACCTTGGCGATGGCAACTGCACGGACAAGTTCTGGATGCAGGACATCAATGTGCTGAGCCGCTTCTTCATCTGCTGGAGCTTCAGAATCATCATCTTCACATCCCTCATCACCATGGTGGTCAGCTGCTTCCTCCTGTACTCGGTGTACGCCAAGATCTACGAGGGCCTCATGAGCTACACCGGCTGGATCATCACCTACGAGTTCACCAACCTGGCCATCCAGATCCTCACGGATGAGTTCAGCATGGCCCTCGTCAGAGCCATGCGCTGGTTCGGCTTGGTGTCTCGGGCCTCCTTACACTGCTTCTGGCTCTACTCCGTCATCACCTACGCGCAAGTCATTTACCAGAGTAAGAAGCAGGGCAACATAATCTCCTACCACAGGCGCATCTCTCTGGGAAGCGGAGACGCTCCACGGAGGAAATCCAAGATTATAAACTTCATCCACCACTACAACGACTGATGGTGGCCGTTTTCCATCCCAGGAGGCTCTCAGGGTAGCCCTAGTCCAAGCCCCCAGTGCATCTTTTTTTTTTTTGTGGGGGTGATTGCTTTTGGTATGTTGGGTCTTCTTTAGCCTCAACCCCTACCTATGTATAACCCATGTTACATACCTGATGAGTAAAACAACAAAAAGGAGAAAAAATTCTTTAGTCTGTCTCTTGAGTTTCACCCCCAACACACATACACTGTCAAGAAGTGGTCAAAGGGGCCGGAGAGCCAGAGAGATAGCTCTGTAGTGAAGAGCGCTCACTGGTCTTCCAGAGGACCTGGGTTTGGTCCCAAGCACCCACGTGGTAGCTCACAGTCATCTGTAACTCCAGTTCTAGGGGGGACCAGTACCCTCTTCTGAACTACACAGGCGGGCACGCGGGCACACACATACTCACCCACTGTCTTAGTCACTGTTCTATTGCTGTGAAGAGACACCATGACCAAAGAAATGCTTAGGAAAGAAAGCATTTAGCTGGGAGGGGGGAGGGGCTCACTTACAGTTTTAGAAGTTTAATCCATTATCATCATGGCGGGGAGCAAGGCGGCGCCCATGGGACTGGAGGAGTAGCTGAGCACTTTACATCCTAATCCGAAGGCAGCAGGCAGAGAGAGAGCCTGAGCCTGGCATGGGCTTTTGAAACCTCAGACACACTCTCCCTAATCCTTCTAATCTTTCCAAACAGTTCTACTCCCTGATGATTAAGTATTCAAATTATATGACCCATTGGGAGGGCATTCTCATTCAACCACCTCAGCCATATGAAAGGAAAATAAATTCTTTTCTTTTTTAAGAAAGAGGGCATCAGATCTCACTATAGATGGTGCACAACCATGTGGTTGCTGGAAATTGAACTCAGGACCTCTGTTAGAGCAGTCAGTGCTCTTAACCTCTGAGCCATCTCTCCAGCTCAGTAAATAAATCTTAAAAAAGAAATAAGTAAAAATTAAACAAGTGTCCAGGCAGGCAGGGATGCCCTTTAATCCCTGAACCCAATAGGCAGAGGCAGGTAGATCTGCAGAGTAAATTCCAGGAGAGCAAAGGCTACTTAGCTAATCTCTGTTAAATGTGGTGTGCTACACGCTATGAATGATGTTTCATTGGGTAAAGGCACTTGCCATCAAGTCTGAGGACCTCAATTCAGTCCTACATGGAGCAGAGAGAGAAGTGACTCCCAGAAAGTTGTCCTCTGACCTTCCAGATGTGTGCATACACACACACATGTGAAAAACAATTAAAAGCAGAAAAGAGGTCTAGATTTTATGATTAAGGACGTTTGCTACTCTTTCAGAGGGCCAGAGTTCGATTCTCAGCACCCACATCAGGCACTTCCTGGCTACCTGAAGCCCAAGTTCCGGTGTGATCCACTGCCACCTTCTGGCCGCTGTGGGCACTGCACATGTGTGTGACTGTACATACAGACACACAGGTTCATACAGATAAAAATTATAATTCTTGTTTGGAGACAGGGTCTCATTATGCAGCCCTGGCTGGTTTGGAACTCTCTGTGTAGACCAGGCTGGCCTCAAACTCACAGGGATCCTTTTGCCTCTGCCTCCTTAGTTCTGGGATTAAAGGAGTGCATCACTATATTGGGAGGGGAAAAAAAAAAGTTTTTCTCAAAGAAAGAAAAGAGAAAGCTGAGCCAGGCAAGGCTATTGTCTTTGGAGACACCAGCGAGAACAGGCATATGGATGGCAACAGAATTTACCAGGTTCTAGGACAGAGAAAGAGAATGTGCTGAAATACGCTACAACAGGCCCAGCCAGGGAGGAGCTGCCCGCTCGAAGGAGGGGCAAGCTTTTCTGATGGCAGTTTAAGATGTTTAGGGTTTTCTGGGTGGGGAGCCTGCGAGGCTCTGCACACATTTCATTGTTTCACTGAGGCATAAACTCCACAGTGTGACTTCCTTCTTTGCGGACTGGCTACCGTGTGCGTAGGTCACTAGGGTCGGACTGTAAATCCTCTGGACCTGTTTGTCAAGGTACGAAATTCCCCCCAGTAGTGTCCCAGGGTCTCTTGTCCCCTCTTAGCTTTGCTTTTTTTTTTTCTCAGACAGTATTTCTCTGTGGCGCCCTGGCCATCCTGGAACTCACTCTGTAGACCAGGCTGGTCTTGAACTCTACCTGACTCTACCACCCAGAGTGCTGGGATCACAGGCATGGGCCACCGCAGCCGGCTGTGACTTCATTTCTTAATGTTAACATCTAACAGTTTGCCATCAGCACATAGAAACATCCCTGACCCTGTATACCGCAGTGAGCTTCATTTATATGTTAAGACAGGCAATAGGGTTTTGGTTTGGTTTGGTTTGGGGTTTTGCTTTTGAGATGGGGGTCTCATGTAGCCCGGCTGGCTTCAAACTCACCATGTGGCTAAGACGGCCTTGAATTTCTGATCCTCCTGTCCCCACCTCTGGAGTGCTGGGATTACAAGCTTGTGCCACCAGGCTAAGCCTTTTGTTTTGTTTTTTTATATGGTCCTGGGGAGTCGAACCCAGGGCTTCAATGCACGCTAGGCTAGCACTCTACCAACCTATCACGTGTCCAGCCGCTTTGTAATGCTTCTGTTGACATCATCATACTGTCTGCATAGTCAATCATTTTGCTTGCAGAAAGGGTAACCTTTGTTTTCATGTGCTTATTTGGGAGGAGCATAACACGTGCGCTGTGGCCCTCATGCAGAGGCGAGAAAGACAGCTTGTGGGAATCAGTGCTCTCCCTCCAGCGTTAGGGTTCTGGGGTCCCCTGGGACTGGAGTCATGGGTCATTGTGCGCCGCCCACTGTGGGGGCTGGAGCCTGAGCACAGCTGCTCATCACATACCGTATTGTTTTGTTTAGACAGAGTCTCACTGTGTAGTCTTAGCTGGCTTCCAACTCACAGAGATCTGACGGCCTCAGCCTCCCGACAGCTGAGATTAAAGGCATGCACCACCAAGCCCATTGCACATTTTCAAAAGCCAAGGGTGTGTCACCAACTGCAGAGAGATCAATGTCTGATGCGGGGAGATGGGGGGGGGGGGCACTCTGCGGATCCCAGTGCTGCAGAGAAACCACTAAGAATTATCCTCAGAATGAAGACCAGGCTGCAGCTCGATAGCAGAAAGCATTCACTTCTAAAATCTCTGTCCACTCACTCTGCTCTAGAGAACTGTCCACAGAGGCAGGTCAGGCTCTGTCTGTCTGTCTGTCTCTCTCTTCTCACTCCACTCTAGAGAACGGTCCACAGAGGCAGGTCAGGCTCTGTCCTGATCTGGCCCTTGCTTTCTACAAGACCTCTTTCTTTGCTCAAGACACTCAGAGCTGAGCTGGCAAAACGGCTCAGCAGGTCGTAGTGCTGTTGCCAAACCTGAAGCCCCAGGGGCCACATGATGAAAGGAGAGGACAGACTCCAGCTGCCTTGTCCATGTGTGCAGCCAGAGCAGACCCACCTCCATCTCCTTGATTTATAAAATTATAGGAAGCATTTCTTCCATTTGGATTTTCCTTTCTTTTTTTTTCAAGACAGGGTTTCTCTATGTAGTCCTGGGTGGCCTCGAACTCACAGAGATCCTGCCTCTGCCTCCCAAGTGCTGGCGTTAAAGGCGTGTGCCACCACCGCCTGGCCAGTTGCCTGAGTACCTACAATGCAAAGCTTCATTTTCTGCACACAGTAGACAGTAGATGTTCGCCAGCTGAAGGTTGAATGAGTAGAATGTGCTAGAAGAAACTCTGCCAAAAGCAGAGGGAAGAGTTGTGTGGTTATCTCAGGAGTCTGAAATGGTGGAGACCAAGAGAGGTAGAGCTCATGGGATTTACGCTGTTGCTCAGAGCCTGTAACCCGGACAGGAAACACAGGCAGAGGCCCATGTGTTTGGGGCCTGACATTTGGAGGACTCAGGCAGACATCCCAGATCCAGCCAGCCAGTTTCCTCTCAGGAAGATACCCAGTTCACCAGTGCAGAGGTGGGACATGGTTGGCCAGGACAGCGAGGGGTCAGTGCAGCTGTCCACCAGCTACATGGCCCTCTCCAAGAGCATGGCCCAATGCAGGGTTCGTGTATCTGGAGGGGCAGCAAGTGTGGGAACGGTTGGGATGAACTTTCTACTGGGAATGGCATCGGGTTGTGGTAGCACACCTCTAATCCTGGTACTCAAGACACAGGGGCAACTGGATCTCTTAGTTCGAGGCCAGCCTGGTCTACAGCACTAGTTTCAGGACAGCCAGGGCTATACAGAGAAACCCTGTCTAGCAAAACAAAACAAGACAGAAGAATGATAGATGTGGCTGAGCATCATGGCATGACCCCTCCCACCCCAACGTCAGCATCTGAGAAGTTCAAGACCACCCTGGGCTACACAGCGAGTCTGAAGTCAACCGTGGAAGACTGTCTTATAAGGGCAGGTAGGAATGGGCGTGTGGCTTAGCTGGTAGAGAGCTTGCCTCACATGCAGGAAGGCCTGGGTTCGGTTCTCAGCATTGCATAACCTGGGGTTTGCAGTGCGGGCCTGTAATCCCAGCATTTGGGAAACGGAGGAAGGAAGATCAGGGACTCAAGCTCTTCTTCAGCTGTCTGGAGTTCAAGAACAGCCTGGCTCCTGTCCTGATCCACCACGCCAGAAGACAGTGGGAGGCGACCAAGGGCAGGGTTACCCTGTTCTGACTGACTGGAAAGGGCTCTGCTCTGCTCACCTCAGAGAGAAGCCAGGCCAGGCTTTCAGCTGCTTGTCCCCATACTGATCAGAGTTCTCTGGAGGACAGATTCTTAAACAGAAGGTTATTATTCTGTCCATGCTTGCTATATGAGGTCACATAACTGATGGAGGGGGACGGAGGGAGTCGCAGAAGATCTGTCAACGCCACATGGGCGGTGTGACGCCCACGGGGAGCCTCCACAGGCCGTGACTGTGGTACACAGACACACATGCCGGCAAAACACCCACGTCCATGAAATACATGAAATAAAGTAGGTCGAAGGTGAGGAAAACCAGAGGGAGCTCCTGAGAGCTGGGAGGGGCTTCCAGTGGAGGAATGAACCAAGCCTATGGAAAACACACACACTGTATGTGCCAGGGAGATGACCACACGTTCTTCACACGCCGCCCGTGGAGTCAGGGGTAGATAAAAGGCCCCTCTGCCCACCTCTGACTTGACCTCCGCTGGCAATCGGCTTTGCCTGGCAGTCACTTGGCCGGCGTCACAGCCCTCGGTGTTCACAGGCAGAGAGTTGACCCCCTCCCGGCCACCAGGGTGCAGCTGCATCTTTCTTGGTTCTCTCATCATTAGCTCCTTGTCTAAGTTGATGCTTATGGGACTGCAGAGGTGGCTCAGAGGTTAAGAGCACTGGCTGCTCCTCCAGAGGTCCTGAGTTCAATTCCCAGCCACCGCATGGTGGCTCCCAACTGTCTGTACTGAGATCAGGTGCCACCTTCTTGCCTGTAGGTACAAATGCAGACAGAATGCTGTATAAATAATGAATGATACAACAGGCAGCCACTTCCAGAAACATCAGATTTGTTACATCTTTGATTTTGAACTGTTTTTTGGTAGTGAAGCATTCAGAAACATGTCATGACTCCGAGTGGGGGTCCCATAGCTAGCACACTGTAGCCAGATCTTCTGCGATCCCCTCAGTCAGTTCCATGACCTCATCTAGGGTAATGACCTGTTGTTCGCTTAGACCATGGCCCAGACCCCGGCCCATAGCCTTTCCCCGTGTCACCTTCGCTCCCCTGTCCCCTCGTTAGTGACGTGGGGAACCGGTTTTGGCCCAGCTCGGCCCCTCATGCTCATTCCCGGCTGTCTCCTTCAGGGGCCACCCTGGTGAGTCCAGGAGAAAATGAACTCCAAGATGATCTCCATCATGGCGGGCATCTTCTCCATCCTCAACACCATTCAGTTCGTCATCTTTGAGCTGAACCAGATGACGCACATTGGCTTCGAAGACAAGTACAGCATCTACCTGGACACAGACTCCGAGGTGTCGTCCTGGGCGGTGGTCTACAGGCACAACATCACCACGGGGCTGTCCATCACCACCATCACCGTCAGCTGCTTCCTCCTCTTCTGCCTGGACAAGAACATGTTCGTCGGGCTGCTGGTCTACACAGCGTGGATCACCGTGTACGAGCTCTTCAGCATCACCATCATCTTCCTCGTCCACAGCACCATCAAGGAGCAGTTCAAGGAGCTGAGCCAGCTCTACCTGACCCTGCACATCCTGCGCATGCTCCTGCACTACGCGGCCCTGCCTTTCGTCGCCAAGCACGGCTACAAGCTCTACAAGGACCCCAAGATCGTGACCATAGCCGGCCGCCGCAGGCGCTCCTCCATCAGCACCGTGGACTCGTGGCCGCCGGTCGGGCTGGGCTCTCGGTACCGCAAGACAAACTGATCCGGGAGTGGGTGGCGCTCGCCCACGGGGAAGCCCCTCCCTTCCCTCCGAGCTTGTCTTTTGCAGCATCTTGTTTTGGTTTTGTTTGTTTGTGGCTTTTTTAGTTATATTCAGCCTGTTTCAGTATCGTCTGCCTAATGACATGTAAAGTTACCTTTGTGTTGACTATTTAATTGGTGCCTATTTCTAACTCCTTTTAAGAAAAATCTCAACTGGAGAGATGGCTCAGCGGTTAAGAGCACTGTCTGCTCTTCCAAAGGACTGGGGTTCAATTCCCACATGGCAGCTCACAACTGTCTGTAATGCCCATTCCAAGGGATCTGACACCTTCACACTAATGCACATAAAATAAAGTTAAATGAATTATTTAAAAAAGAAAACCGAAATAAAAATAATTCTCTGCTTTTGTTTGTTCATTTTGTTTTTGAGACAGGGTCTTACTTTGTAGCCCTGGCTGTCTTGGAATTCAACATGTAGACCAGGCTGGCCTCAAACTCACAGAGATCTCCCTGACTCTGCCTCTGGAGTGCTGGGATTAACAGTGTGTGCCACGTTTTTTAAGCGTTTTCAAATGAGTGTGTGAGTGCATGGCTGTGTACATGTCAGTACAAATACCCAGAGGTCACAGGCATAGGGAGCCCGGGAGCCGGCCTTAAGGCGGTGGTGAGCCAGCCTACGGGCTGGGACCTGAACTGCGGTCCCCTGCAAGAGCAGCCAGTGCTCCTAACCACCGAGTCATCCCTCCAGCCCTGTTTTCGTTGTTTTTAATTATGCATGCGCCCGTGTGTCTGCAGGGGGGTATATGTCTCTAAGTGCAGGTGCCTTATTTAAAAATAGAGAGGGCTGGAGAGATGGCTCAGAGGTTAAGAGCGCTGGCTGCCCTTCCAAAGGTCCTGAGTTCAATTCCCAGCAACCACGTGGTGGCTCATAAACATCTGTAGTGAGATCTGGTGCCCTCTACTGGTGAGTAGGCCCACATGCAGGCTGAACACTATGAATAGTAATTAAATAAATTAAAAAAAAAATAAAAAGAAAAGAGAGAGAGAAAGACATTGAGCATGGTGGCCTGTAATCCCAGCACTCAGGGCAGGCAGAGGCAGGCGGATCTTTGTGAGTTCAAGGCCAGTCTGGTCTACAAAGCGAGTCCATGACAGCCAAGGCTACACAGAGAAACCCTGTTTGTGAAAGAGGGCTGAAGAGATGGCTCAAAGGTTAAGAGCACTGGCTGCTCTTCCAGAAGTCCTAAGTTCAATTTCCAGCAACCGCATGGTGGCTCAAAACCATCTACAGTGAGATCTGGTGCCCTCTTCTGGCCTTCAGGTGTACATGCAGACAGAACATTGTATACCTAATAAACTAAATAAATCTTTAAAAAAGAAAAAGAAACTATACTTAATAATTAAAAAAGGGGGGGGGAGAAAGGTTGAATCAGGATTTCAGCTAGCCTGAAACATTAGACCAGGCTGGCCTGGAACTTAGAAAGATTCACCTTCTGCCTCCTGAGTGGAGGAATTGAGGGCATGTGCCACCTTGCCCTACTTCAGAGATTTATTTTAATTTTTTAATTGTGTCTGTATGCGTGTGTGTGTGAGAGAGAGAGAAAAGGAGTGTGTGCACATGGGTGCAATTCCCAGGAAGGCCAGAGAAGCTGTTGGATCCCTGGGGCTGAGTTACAGGAGGTTGCGAGGCACTGGGTGCTGGGAACGGAGTCTGGGCCTCTACAAGAACAGCACCCGCTCTGGCCCCAGAGAACTCTCATTCTAAGGCTCTCTTGCTCAAGTCGGTGTGCGCCTCTCGTCAGCAGACAGCCGCTGTCAGGGCACGAGTCTGACACTCAAGCACTGTTATACCCTTAGACCCTCTGTGCTTAGCTGGGCTCTGGGCACAGTGCCTCGGCTGGAGGCCGAGGAGGGAGCGACGAGGCGGGTCACACTGGCGCACTCCTAAAGAGGGCGTGGGACACCCGGCCTAGTGCCCTCCTTACACTGCTTAGCCCCTTGGGGGCCGCAGCCCTGACCAGAGCGGGACAATAGGGTTACCCTCCTGAATTATGCCCAGAACCTTCAAAACCCTGTCTAAAAAAAACCGAACTAAATAAAATAAGTAAATAAATGAAAATAAGTCAGCGTGGGCGTGGCGGTCGTATAGGCCTGGAATCACAGCAGTCATCCCGCCCCAGACCCTGCCGCACACACCGCTCCCCAGGCCGGGGTCTGTGATCTGAACCGAGGTGCACGTGTTTGTGCAGCACTGAGCCGTTCTCCAACACCCCCTACACTGTCCGTTTGGCCCACATTCCTCCCAATCCTGAGCATCCTGACTACTGCCAATGAATCTGGAACAGCCGGAGGTCTAACCAAGCCACTGGCTTTCCCCAGCAAGCTGCAGGAAATGAGTTTGGACCCAGGGCAGCGCTTCACACGACCACTAGATGGCAGTCAGTGATAAGTTTCCGGTTAGCACTGTTGGCCGAAACCAGATTCTGCCAGCAGGGTTGAAACTTGCTACAGGGTCTAAATCCCTACCCTAGCGTCTTTAGCCTTTGGCAGGAGTGCAGACGCTGGGAACTGGGGAACACGTGAGCCAAAGAGAGATGAGCAATGGAAGTTCCAGGAATAAGCCCAACTAGGAGACAGGTGAGCTGGGTCAGGCGCAGTGTGGACCATGCCACCTGCTGAGGACACTGAAGAGGGAAGATCCAAAGTTCCAGGTCCTCCTCGGCGGAGTGAGAGTTCAAGGCCAACCCCAGCAACTTAGTGTGACTATCACAAAATAAAAGGTAAAAAGAGAGCTGGTCTGGGGAGCCAGCAAGATGGCTCTGCAAGTTGGAAGCATTTGCCACAGGAGCCCGACAGCCTGAGTTCAATCCTGGACACCACAGCGGAAGGAAAGGACTTCCCCGGAAAGCTGTCCCCTAATGTCCACACACACACACACACCATGGGCCCCAACTGTACACACACAGAGTAATAATAAGAATAAATTCATATTTTCAGCTTTTTGAAGAGGCGATGGAAGGTGAGAAACTTTAAGGCAATGTACACAATGCTGAGCATCTACATATACCGAAACCTCAAAGGTACACTTGCCTCTGCCTCCCGCTTGTTTGCTTGCTTGCTTTCTCTTTCTCTCTTTTGTTTTGTTTGTTCTTTTGAGACAGGGTTTCTCTGTGTAACCCTGGCTGTCCTGAAACTCACTCTGGCTGGCCTTGAGCTCACTGAGATCCACCTACCTCTGCCTCCTAAGTGCTGGTACTAAAGGCGTGCCCTCCCATTCTCTTCTCTTCTCTCCCTCCCTCCTCCTTCCCACCCTCTTCCTCATTCTCAATCCCACCTCTAGGGAGGCGGCTTCTGTGAGGGTGCCCCCTCCTCCTCTAATCCTGACTCCTCCAGCTTCCCCCCCTCTCCTGCCAACAGGTGTCTCCCTCGGCTCATGGACGCCAACATCTACTCCATTTCTACCCTTTCCTCCTTCCCCCTCTCCTCCCCTGCCTGGCTCAGTCCCACCCTCCCTTGGGCCTCACTCTATGCTGATGAGCCCCACACATTCCCTCCGGTTTTGAGCCCTCTAAAATCCAGTTTATTTACGTCACGGCCTCCCCGGCGGGGCAGCCCTCCTCTCATATAGCTCAGGAAGAGCAGGTCAGCACATATGGCCTCAGAACACACAGAGCCTAACAAAGGGATAAGGTGAGGGTCAGAGGAGAGAATCCGTTCCCACAGTTCGGCTCCCAAGGTGGCGCTCCAACCCACAGCCACACAAGCACACTCACAAATAAATGTAATTTAGATTTTAACATAGAGTCTATTCATCACTTTTATTATTGGGGAGGGGTGTAGGGATTTTGTTTGTTTGTTTTTGGAGACAGGTTTCTCTGTGTAGCCCTGGCCATCCTGGAACTCATTATGTAGACCAGGCTAGCCTCAAATTCAGAGAGACCTGCTGCCTCTGAGATTAGAGGTGCTGAGATTAGAGGCGTGAGCCCAGCTTAAAAAGACTTTGTTTTTGTTTTAAGATTTATTTTCATGTTATGTGTATGGGTATTTTGCTCCCACACATGGATATGTGCACAGTGCATGCCTGGTGTGACAGAGCCTGTGCAGCTGCAGCTACAGCTGGGAGCGACCATGTGGGTGGTGGGAACCGAACCCCAGTCCTTAGGGGTGTATGCAGCCAGCACCCTTAGCCGCTGAACCATCTCTCCAGCCCCTAAAAAAGCTTTTTTTTTTTTTTTTTCTAAATAATGTAGATTTCAGTGCTGCTGGTCCCAAGAAGACAGCAGCCCAGTTGGCAGTCTCTCTACTGAGAGGTTAATTCCGCTGGGAACTAATTGTTAGATCTAAAACCCAGGACAAAAGGCCCAGGTGCCTACTTAACTTACCAGCCCAGACCTGGTCCTAAGTGCTCCCTGCATCCCTCAGTCCCTGCCTGTTACAGGGTAAGGCTGGCATACCCCAGCCACGACCCTAAATTTCTCCAGCCCAGGCCGGCCCCCAGCTGCCCTTCCCTATATAGAGCAGCCATTTTGGCTACCTGGTGGTTTTCCTCTGCCCTTTACTCGGATGGATGGCTCTCCCTCTTCCTTCCCCCCCTCCCCTCTCTCCAGGTTCAGGGTCTTGTTCACTCTGTACTCTCTCAGCTGTCCCAGCCCCTGGCTGTGTGTTCCCTCATTTCTACAATGAACCTCCTTCTCCACCATGCCTAGGAGTTGCCGTACTTTCTCTTTTATTATCTATTTATTATCTATCTTTTATTATCTATTTATTCTCTATTATTATCTCTTTTCTCTTTTTATTATTTCTTTCACTGATGTCTCCAAATAACAGCTCCCAAGTAGCTGGGTCCTACCAATGACCCATGAGTGACCCAGGAGGCACTTCCTCCCCCAAGTCAACGTGCCTGAGAGTCACCTCAGGTGAGAGGCCCTGGGTTCTCACAGGAACTAGGGCACGCTAACCGTAAATGGCCTTAACCACTGACTGCAGTGGCCATTCGCGCCCCCAAAATGGCTGAAGCTGAGGGTAAACTTGCCGGTCCATACCCGCTCCTCCTCACCAGTTTTCCAGGTCCCCGAGAGGCACTATCCCTGCTGGTTCAGCTGTGACGTCACCTCCAACCCACTGTCACAACAATAATAGTTGCCTAAGCTGCTGTTTTCAGGAACTTGCAGCTCACTCAGGTAGACTAACACCCTTGACCCCTCAGGGTGCCTGTGAGGGTGTCCTGTGGGTGACCTTTTGACTTGGGCTGGCCAAACCACAACCCTTACTCAGATCACGCTAAAGGCCCACACTTCCGACCCAGAGCAGTGAAGCTGGTCTAGAGTAGGCAGACCCACGTGCTTATCTTCCTCTCCTTCAGTTACCTTTCCCCACACCTCAAACCACCACCACTTCACTCCACGAAGCTCCTAAAGGCTAAAAGTTAAAAAATAATAATAAATATTATTATTCTAGGCAGCCGGGCGGTGGTCCTGCGGCCCTTTAATCCCAGCACTGGGGAAGCAGAGACAGGAAGAGCTCTGTGAGGCCAACCTGCTCTACGGAGTGAGTTCCAGGACAGCCAGGGCTACACAGAGAAACCCTACCAAGGGGGGGGGGGGATCCTAGGCCACTCTGGGATACCTGAGATCCTGTCTTCAAACAAACAAATAGGCCATTCGGGTTGTTTGTCACACACCTTTTAATGCCAGCACTTAGATACAGAGATTTGTGAACTCATTGCCTGGTCTGCAGAGAGAATTCTGCCAGCCAGAGCTACACAGCGAGACCCTGTCTCAAAACCCAAAACAAGCAAAAAAAAATCTGGTGGGCCGGTGGGCGAGGTGGTGCACGCCTTTCATCCCAGTGCTCAGGGAGGTAAGCTCAAGTCTAGCCTGGTTGACAAAGTGAGTCCAGGACAGCCAAGGCTACACAGAGGAACTCGAAAAAGCAAACCCAAAAAACAAACAACAGAAAAATAGAAAGGAAACCACAAAGCCCCCTTTAGGTGTCTGGGCAGAGGTTTGTCTGCACCGGGCATAGGGTGGCACAGGGCAAACCAGCCAGGAGCTGCACCTGCAACAACCTAAGCAAGACAGAGAGGTGGGCAGAGTGGGGCCTGGGGCGGAGGCAAAGGCTGCTGACGAATCTGAACCTCGGATGAGATGGATGCAGAGAATTTATTGAGAGGATGTCTACAGGCTGGGAGAGAGAATCCCGAGATGCCAGGGTGGGGTGGGATGAAGCTGGCGAGCAGAGACCGCTGGAGCCTCCTTGACCACGAGGATAGCTTCGGGTTCAGAGAGAGACCCTGCCTCAAGGCAATAAGGTGGTGAGGAGCATAGTGAGGCACCTGACTTCTCCCTCTGGCCTTCAAACTTGAACTTTTCTCAAACAGGCACAAAGGCTCACCACACACAGGAAGCTTCCAGCTGTGAGAATGAGGGGCTCTGCTCTCCCCGCACAAAAACAGTGTGTACCCTGGGCAGTGGTGGCGCATACCAGCCCTGGGCTTAAACGCGTGTGCCACACGGCCCGGTTAAGCACTGCTTTTGAAAGTCACTCTATTAGCAATACCTTCTCCTACTTGGCCCAGGTTCTAGCTCCTCTCCCACCTTTCTCTGTCCCCCTTGCCATTGGGCCTGGGCAGTTATCAGGGAGTCAAACTCAGGACCTTGTGCCTGCGTGGCAAATGCTGCTGAGCTGTACCCCAGCCCCTGCCTATTTCTTCCACGGCATACACTATTCCGTGACTAACCACAGAGACTTACCTCCCTGTCTTCTCCCCAGGATATGGGAACACCACATTTATTTCATGTATGTCTTTCCCAACCTAGAACAACACCCAGCACAGCTGGGGTGCTCCATCAATACCTGAGTGAACACACAGCGACCCTCCTGCACAGAAGGGCCTATCAGGCCTGTTTCCCAACCAACAGGAAGGGATGCTAAATGGCTGGGGAGTTTGTTTTGTGGCGGTTTTTTCTTTGTTTTTGTTTTTTGTTTTGTTCTGTGAATTTCTTTCCTTCTAAGATAATTCTTGCCAGGCAAGGGGGTACATGCCTTTAGTCCCAGCACTCAGAGGCAGAAAGATCTCTGTGAGTTCAAGACCAGCCTGGTCTACAAAGCAAGCTTCAGGGCAGCCAGGACTACAGAGAAATCCTGTCTCAAAAGACCAAAAGAGAAAAACAAGCAGACAAAAAGATAATTTTGGGGGGGGGGGGCTGGAGAGGCTCAGTGGTTAGAGCACTTGTTGCTCTCCCAGAGGGTCCAAGTTCAATCCCCAGCACCCAAGCTGTCTGTAACTCCAAGATCTGACACCCTCACACAGATATACATACAGGCAAAAGACCAAGGCACATAAAATAAAAATAATAATAATAATAATAAAAGATAGTTCTTGGAATGTAGCCCAGGCTGGCCTAGAACTTGCCATGTAGCCCTTGCTGGTCTTAAACTCAAGATCCTCCTGAGTGTTGGGAAGAAAGGTCTATGCCACTACATCTAGCAAGAAGCTAACCTCTTCTTCTGTATTCTGTCTGCCCCCTTCCTCTCTTTCCCCCTTCTGCTCCCCTTCTTTTATTGAGTCTCAGGTAGCCCAGGCTGGCCTTAACTCATGATGCAGTTGAGGATGACCCTGAACTTGTGATTAGAGGCTTGAATTCAGGATTAGAGACCTGCCCCACTGTGCCCAGTGGTTTCTGAGGTGCTGGGGATGAACCCCCAAGCTAAGTGAGCATGCCTCTCTTCCTTCAATTCCCTCTTCTGCTGTCCTGGGAGAACTCCAACATTCTGTTGGGAGACTGGCCACAGGGAATCAGATCCCAGCCTCCTCATTCCCCTCCTGCCTCCCGTTTACAGGCTTACGGACACGAGGAACACCAGCTGGTCTCTGGCTTTTTCTCACCAAGGATAAAACAGGCCTTTCTATCATGGCCAAATGTTCTTGAGCAGGAAAACGCTGACAAATATGGAAGACCCTGGGACCTTCATACCATTTGTTTATGTGTGTGTTTGTGACAGGGTTTCTTCTCTTGTAGACCAGGCTGGCCTGGAACTCACAGAGATCCACCTGCCTCTGCCTCCTTGAGTGCTGGGACCAAAGACATGCACCACCACACCCGACTTCTTCTTTTTTTCTAAGACAAAATCTCATTTAGCCCAGGCTCTCCTACTAGCCAGAGCTAGCCTTGAGCTTCTGATCTTCCTGCCTTTTCCTCCTGAGCACTGGGGTGCTTTATGCCCTGTGCTCCAATTTTGAACCCAGGGCTCGGGCCATGCTAAGCAAGCACCCAGCCCAGCCTCACTCCCAGCCCAGCTTGCTTTCTTCACAGTTTGCAACATGGTAACCCTTAGACCTGAGCCAGGACATGTCCCGGGGAAACAAGTCACTGGTCACATTCCCTTGAGCTTCCAGCCTAGTGAGGAGCCAGGCCACATGGGTGAGGAATGCCAGAAGTAGCTCAGGGTTGCTGCCCAACCATTAGAGGGTGGACAGTGAGCATAGTCTTCCTGGACGTGGGTGTGTCTGAGTTCCAGAACAGTGTACAAAGCAGCCCTTAGCAGAGAGGCCTGTAATTCCATCTCCTTGGGAGGCTAAGTCAAGAAGGTTAAAGTTCAAGGTTGGCAGGAAAAAAAATAAAAGCCTTCTAGTCAGTGTCTTGGGCAGTAAAAAGTACTTGTTGCTCCTGTAGGAGCCCAGGTTCAGTTCCCAGCATCCACATGGCACCATAAAACTGCC
>CM053756.1:53321962-53361048 GCA_028658305.1 Pachyuromys duprasi
TCTCACGGGAAGGGGCTTCACACAGGGGCCAAGGTGTCTAGAGGAAGCTAGCAGTCACAAACTTCCCCAAAGAGAAGACAGACTGGCTCCGGTTTCCCCCACAGCCTCTGTTCTTAGGTCTGTCTCCCCTCCCCTGCCCCGTCTGAGCAGTTTTTGAGCCTGACTCCCACCCAATGATCGCCACACCACTTGTGATGTCTTTTCCAGTGTATCCCACTGAGGAGAACCTCACCCTCCCTCCCAGGATTTCTTTGCCTGGGTTTTGAGGATCCAAACTCCCTGGATCTGGAGTTACGGGCCCTGTGAGCTGGCCCCAAGTGGGAGGCAGAAATGGGACTCAGATCCCCTAGAGGAAGAACAGGAAATGCTCCTAACCACTGAGCCATCATCTCTGCAGACCCCAAAACGGAATTCTAAGGAAAACGAAGGCTCCCTTTCAGATACATTGAAGGAAGCTATAAAAAGAGCCCAATGAGAGCCAGTAGGCCCCTGCACAGCTGCTTTCTAAGGACTCACCTCCGCTGCCTTCCTCTGAGGGCACCCAGCCCTCTGCCTCAGCGCTTTGCCCAGCCTCTGACACAAACCCGAGGCCAAGCCCCAGCTACCGACCCCTTCTTCCCTGCCCCCATATACTCAGTCACCCAAAATGCCTCTGGTCTCCCAGTCCTGGGAGCGCACACCTGTAATCCTAGCACCTGAGAGCTGAGACAGGAGAATCGCTACAAGTTGGGGGCTAGGCAGGGCTACACGGTGAGTTTCAGGTCAGATCTGGCCCCAGTGAAACTCTGTCTCAAAATAAACCAGTGTATCCATTGCCAGCCCCCCTACCAGGTGGTGTGCTAACACTGCAGGTCAAAATAAAAAACAAGAAGTCGTTTTGACCCCAAATCAACCCCCAGCAACTTAAATAAAACAAAGGGGCTAGACAGACAGCTCAGAGGTTGAGAGCACTTGCTGCTCTTGCTGAGGACCCGTATTCAATTCCCAGCACCCACACGGCAGCTCTCAACCAGCCGTAACTCCAGTGTGAGGGGACTCTACTCAGCTGCCCTGGCTGAGTTGTGAGGGCATCAGGCATGTGCCTGCTGCACACACACACACACACACACACACACACACACACACACACGGGCAAAACAGCATTCACATAGGATAAAGCCATCCTTAAACCAGAAGGTACTAGAGAGATGGCTCAGAGGTTAAAAACATTTGCTGCTCTTCCAGACGGACCCAAGTTCAATTCCCAGGACTCACATCAGGTGACTCACAATCTCCTATAACTCCAGCTTCATGAGAGCTGGTGCCTTCTCCTGGTCTCTGCGGTCACTGCATACACATACACACCATATACATAATTTTAAAATAATTTAAAAGATTACCAAGTGGGGCTGGAGAGATGGCTCAGCATTGGTTATGGGCACCAGCTGCTCATCCAGAAGACCTGAGTCCAAATCCCGGCACCCACATGGCAGCTCTGTCTGTAACTCCAAGATCTTACATAGACATACATGCAGACAAAACACCAATGCATATAAATCAAAGGTAAATAAAAAAGGTTACAAAGTATTTACATTATTTTATAGGAAGAATAGAAATTAGCATCTTCAAAGAAATAGAAAATAAATAATCAAGAAGCCGGAGAGATAGTTCAGCCCTTAAGAGTACGGTGTGCTCTTCCAGGGGACCCAGGTTCAATTCCCAGCACCCACATGGCAGTTCACAACTGTCTGTAACACCAGTTCCAGGGGATCTGACACCCTCACACAGACACACACACAGGTGAAACCCAGTGCACATCGGATAAATAAATCACTGAAAATAAATAAGTAAACAAACAAACAAAGTAAAAACTGGAAAAGGGGATGAGGGTGCAGGTCTGGAGAGATGGCTCAGAGGTTAAGAGCACTGTCTGTTCTTCCAAAGGTCCTGAGTTCAATTCCCAGCAACCACATGGTGGCTCACAACCATCTATAATGAGATCTGCTGCCCTCTTCTTGCCTGAAGGCACACATGCAGACAGAACACTGTATAAATAATAGTAAAGAAACATCTTAAAAAACAAAACAAAAAACAAAAAAAAACAGAAAAGGATAAGCATCACTCTGGGAAGGGATTGCGCACACTCAGCTACTCAAAGGTTAGCCATCATCACAGGAGGCAGAAACACAATCTTGTTACTGTATCTATTAGATGTGCATCGATGCCCAGTAAGAGGGCATGGATTTACAGTGACTGACTCAGTGTCGCCTTGACTGCATTAAAGGACCACCAGGTAGCTGGCAAAGAATTAACTATTCTTGATTTGAGAGGCACCGAGCCATCCATGGTTGAAAGGGAAACCAGCAGGGTCTGGTTTGGGAAGTCGGAATGCTGCCTGCCTGTCCATCAGGGTCTTTGTGGAGGGATTATAGTGTGAGTCAGTGGCAGAGAGTGAAGGACTTTGCACAGTCAAAGAGAATGGGGCTCATCCAGGCAGGGGACAGGACTTGGGGGGGAGGGGCCTGGAGGGTGGGGCAATCCCCACTCCCTGTAGCAAGGAGCAGCTTCCTTAGCCAGGGGAGGGGTGAGGGCAGGGTGGGGTAGGGGTGAGGAGACGGCCCCTCAGTTGGTTGGAGCACTTGTTGCTCTGACAGAGAACCTGAGGTTTGGCTCCTAGAACCCACATTGCAGCTAACAATTGTCTGTACACTAGTTCCAGAGCCGCAACCCTCCTCTGGCCTCCTCTCCTACACATACGGGTCACTGACATACGTTCCTGCAAAACACCTACACACCTGAAAAATTAGAAGGATTAAGTCGGTGTCCTCATTACGGTTTCCATTGCTGTGATGAAACGCCATGTCAAAACAACTTGAGGAGGAAAGGGTTTACTTGGCTTATGCTTCCAAATCACGGTTCATCATCAAAGGAAGTCAGGACAGAAACTCAAGCAGGGCGGGAACCCGGAGGCAGGAGCTGATGCAGAGGTCATGGAGGGGTGCTGCTTACTGGCTTGCTCCCCACAGCTTGCTCGACCTGCTTTCTCATAGAGCCCAGGACCACCAGCCCAGGGATGGCCCAAAGCGGGCGGGGGCCCTCCCCTCCCCTCCCCCATCCACCACTATTTAAGAAAATGCCCCGAAGGTTCGCCTGCAGCCCGGTCTTAAGGAGGCCTTCTCAGCTGAGGGTTTCTCCTCCCTGATGACTCCAGCTTGCGTCAAGTTGACGTAGAACTAGCCAACAGAGCTGACCTAACCCCTCGGCGACCTGACACACAAACACATCACTGTTAAGCCACACAGCCTTTCCTGTTCATCCCAAGATCACACGTTAGTGACATCACAATAGGAAACATCCCACAAACCTAAAAAGTCTCACAGCCTTACAAATTCTTACACATTTTGAAAGTTGTCTCTTTTTAAAAATACCCAGTGTCTTTTAAAATCTAAATTCTCTGTAAGACCCCAAAATGTCTTTAAAAAAAAAATTGGCTGGGCATGGTGGCACACACCTTTAATCCCAGCACTCTGGAGGCAGAGGTTAGGCGGATCTCTGTGAGTTCAAGGCCAGCCTGGTGAGTTTCAGGACAGCCAGAGCTACACAGAGAAACCCTGTCTCTGAAAACAAAACAAACCAAAAAAGCTTATTCTCTCAACTGTGACATCAAAAAATCAAGTACTTTCTCACTTGAAGAGGGAAGAACCAGGGCACAGTCACCATAAGAACAATGCCAAACCAAACTCCTACATGTTAATAACTCAGTGTTCAACATCTGGGATTCACTCACGATCTTCTGCTCTTCTTCAACGGCCCGGATCCCTTTCTCAGCTCTGCCCTCTGCAGCACACACAGCTTGCCTTCTAGGCTCTGGCTGGCTCCTCTACACCGCTGCTGCTGTTCTTGGTGGCCATCCCGTGGCACTGGCATCTCCCAAACTGCAACTTTGGGGGTCCTTGCTGCAACGGGTGGCCTCTCCTAGGCTTTCCTGAGGGACGCCAGCCCTGCCACACAGTACCAAGCCTCAGCTGCTCTCCGAGGCCCCTTCACATCCTCAAAACCAGCACCACCTGGATGATTCTTATACTGCCGAGTCCGGCTGCCAGCAGGAGGTACAACATTGGCCTCCTCTAGGACACAGCCGATTCTTCAGCCTCAGCTGACTAGCATCTAATGTCCCAGCAAAGCAAAGGTTTTACCTTAGTGGTTCTGGCATCTTATTAATCACAGCTGATTCTTCAGCTCCTGTTCACCAGAACCAGATTCTTCATTCAAAAAGCAGAGTCTTCGCTTCCTCTGAATCTTCAGAAGCCTGGCCTCCATCTTCTGCTCTGCTCTCAATCCTATCTTCCGGGCTCCGACAAACAGCCCACTGAGCTCTCAACACTCAAAGACTTTTCTAGCCCAAAGTTCTACGGTCTTTCCACAATCCTCCCCAAAACAACATGGCCAGGCCTGACACAGCAATTCTCTGCTGACCTTTTACCAGCTGACCTTAGTTAGTGTTAGTACTGCCATGATGAAACGCCATGGCTAAAAGGAGGGAGGAAACGGAGTTTTTCCCTCAGCGTTCCATACAACAGTTCATTATGGAGGTGAGGACAGGAACTCAAGCAGGGCAGGAACTAGTGGCAGGAGCTGACACAGAGGCCGTGGAGGGGTGCTGCTTACTGGCTTGCGCAGCCTGCTTTCTCATAGAACCCGGGACCACCAGCCAAGAAGTGGCCCCGCCCACAATGGGCTGGGACCACCAATCACTAATTCAGAAAGTGTTCCATAGGCTTGCCTTCAGCCTGATCTTATGGAAGCGTTTTCTCAATTGAGGTTTCCTCGTCTTAGAAGCCTCTCTAGTGGGGCTGGAGAGATGGCTTAACGGTTAAGAGCGCTGTTCTTCTGGAAGGACCTGGGTTCAGTTCCTAGCACCCACCCACATGGCAGCTTACAACTGTTTGTAACCCCAATTCTAAGGGATCTGACACCGTCATATTACTGAACATAAAATAAAATTATATATATGTATATATACACATATAATTATTATTATACATATATATATGAAAGAATATTCTCAAGGTGACATAAACCAGTCAGTCAGATATGTACATCTTTAGCCCTGCACTGGGGTGCACTGGGGAGGCAGAGGCAGAGGCAGAGGCAGACAGATCTCTGTGAGTTCAAGGCCAGCCTGGTCTACATTACAGGCTAGGCCAGGGCTACACAGAGAAACCCTGTCTTAAAAAAAATAAAATAAATAAGTAAATAAATAAATAAATAAAATGGAGGTCTGGGTTGATTCCCTGCACCCACATGGTAGGAGAAAACTGGCCCCCTCAAGTTTTCCTATGACCTCCACATGCTCACCTTGGTATACAGGGATGCAATGTCATGTTGGGGTACAGCTCAGTAGTAGAATAGCGCACTTGCCTAAACACAGTAAGTTCAAATCCCAATACCACCACACAGACACTAAATAATTAAATACCAATAAATCTACCACGAGAGTGCTCTTAGGTCCTCTGGAAGATCAGCAAGTGCTCTTAACCACTGAGCCATCTCTCCAGCCCCTATAAGCTTTAGAAAACAGTTTTTGCTTTCCTCTGTGTTCTCTCCCCTTTCTCTGTTGCGGACCCCACCATCTCTCTCTCTCTCTCTCCATCTCCATCCAATAAATCTTTCATAAAACAAACAAACAAACAAAAAAGTTTTATTTTGGTCCCTTGTCCCCCAAACTGGCCTTGGACTTGGTACAAAGCCAAGGACAACCTTGAACTCCTGACCCCCCTGCCTTCTCTCCCCAGAGCGGGGCTGACAGGTGTGCACCGTGTGCTCAGGCCCCTGAGCTCCGACCTCACAGCTGCGCCTCGCGTCTGTCCGCACAGACACGGATAGACATCTACACAAAATCCATCATCTTCTCTGCCTCTCCTCTCCGGTTAGTCACGTGGCTAGCTGAAGCCTGCAGACGAACATTTCCAGTCTCTCCTGCCGCGCGCCGTGCACACGTGATACAACAAAAGCCAAGGAGAGGGAAGCAAAAAAAAAAAAAAAATGTTGCTACTGAGCACAGAAGAAAAATTCCTTCGGAGCTGCTCTGGTACGCGCCTTTCACCTCAAGGGGAGAAGAGGTGAGGGGTGCTGGGTGGCGGGATACCACGCCAGGCGGAGCTCATGCCAAGCGTGCACCCCGTGCTAGGCCGCTTAGCAACAGGGTCTCAGGTAGCCCAGGCCTGACCTCGGACGCCTGAACCTCCAGCCTCCACCTCCCCAGGCGCTGGCTTTTCAGGCAGCCACCCCCAAAGGATCATCCTGCTCTGTAAAAAGCCGGTCGTGTTTCGCCAGAAAAAAAAAAATAATAATAATAATAACTTTTCTCCCTTTAAAGTTTGTGATTTTTAAGAACGCGTGGCGCGTAAGTCTGTCGCCGTCACAGCGTGGGTCCCAGCATCTGCCCGCGCCACCCCCTGATGACACTTCTCTCCATTTTTACACCAGTCAGAGTGAGATGAGACATTAAGCCAATTCTCATTTATTTATATCAATCCACGGGGAGAATGTACACGCTAGCATGAATAATCTAACCGGAAAGGAAACTTCCGTGGTATATTTGGCTCAGGCACGTGCTTTCATTGATGGGGAAAGGAAAGAACATTTTCTTTAAAAAGTTATTTTACCCAGGGGTAATTTTATTTTTCTTTCTCTCTCTCTCTCTTTTATTTTATTTATTTATTTATTTATTTTGGTTTTTTGAGACACGGTTTCTCTGTGTAGCCCTGGCTGTCCTGGACTCAATTTGTAGACCAGGCTGGCCTCGAACTCTCAGAGCTCCTGCCTCTGCCTCCCTGAGTGCTGGGATTAAAGGTGTGCACCACCAGGCCCAGCTCCCAGGGGTAATTTATGCGTGTCAGACACAGCACACATTTTAGGTGGGCACTCAGTTGGGTGTGTTTGTGACTGGCATTACCACACTCACAGTGCAAGCACATCCACACCCCTCAAGTGCCTCATGCCCTCTCCAGTCCATCTCCTCACCCCGCCAGCTTCGGGTCACCACCAAGCTACTCTCTGTCGCTGGTTCTAACATCTCCTTCGGATGGCGCCACGCACCCTGTGCCTTGTTAGTGGGAACTGGTGACAAAGACCTTACAAACCCGTGACCATTTCTCTTCAATGGATGAGAAAACTGAAACTCAGGAACTAAACATCTGCCAGGGTCACATGAAGAGAAAAAAAGTCGGAAGAGAATTCAGCTGTGTCTGTGCCCATTTCTAAACCTGGGAGGGCTTGTTTCTTCCACTTCACACTACTGGCCCTCATTGTGGCTCAGTTCATAGAAGGCTTGCCAGGCCTTCCGGGAGCCCTGGGCATGGAAATACACACATTTGACCTGGTGCTTATTTTTTTTTCTTTTTCTTTTTTTTTCCAAGATAGGGTTTTTCAAGATGGAGCCTTAGCTGTCTTGGACTCACTTGTAGACCAGGCTGGCCTTGAACCCATCTGCCTCCCAAGCTGCCTCCCAAGTGCTGGGACTAAAGGCATGCGCCACCACGCCTAGCTTGACCCAGTATTTAAAAAGTAGAGAGAAGAGGCTCGAAGGTTCAAGGCTGAGGCTGGAGAGATGGCTGAGCAGTTAAGAAGAGTAGTGTGTACTCCCCAGAGGACCTGGGTTCAATTCCCAGCACCCACATGGCAGTTCACAACTGTCTATAACTCTAAGATCTGACCCCTTCACACAGACATACATGAGTGAAACAGGCAAAAACACCAGTGCGTATAAATAAAAATAAATTCTTTAAAAAATTGTTTTAAAGTTCAAGGCTAAGGCCAAGTGGTGGTGGTGGCAGGCCTTTGATCCCAGCACTCGGGAGGCAGAGGCGCAGATCTCTAAGTTCAAGGCCAGCCTGGTCTACAGAGCAAGTTCCAGACAGCCAGGGCTACGCAGAGAAACCCTGTCTCTCAACAAACAAAAAGTTCAAGGCTAGTCTGAGATATTGATGATGATGATGATGATAAACATCGCCTGGAGAGGTAGTTTAGGGGTCGAGAGTGGGTGGTGATCTTACAGAGGACCCAAGTTTGGTTCCCAACATCCACATCTGACAGCGCACAGCTGCTGAAGCTCCAGGTCCGCAGGAGCCAGTGCCCTCTCCTTGGCTCTGGAAGCACTTGTCCTCAACTGTGGACACTGTCCCCCCCACATACTTAAAAACTGAAAATCAATCTCAGACCAACAGCACTGAAGTAAAGAAATGTTAAAACAAATCGTCTATTTCAAAGTAAGAAAAAGCTACACATAGCATTCAGGACAGAAGCTTGTATCTGGGGGCAGAGAGGCACAAACTAAGAAAAACGATCTAGTGGTATAGACAAGAAAGATGGACATGGCTGGCACTGTCCTGCTTGTAGCCCAGGATGGCCTACAAGGCATTGTGTAGCTGGGGATGACCTTGAACTTCTGTTCCACCGGCTTCCACCTCCCCAGGATTGCAAGCCCTGCCCAGGGCCTCGAGCAAGCTAGGAAAGCATCTACCAACTGAGCCTCAGCCCCGGCTTGCTTAGTATTGGCTCTTGCATAGCTTGGTGTTGGATTCACCAACCAACCGGTTACAGTTCAATTAGCAGCCGTGTTTAGGTGGGTCATCGGGAGCCTGGATCCAAGACTAATAATTCTGCACAGCGGATGTCCTGTTACAGTAAATAAAAACAACATGGCCCTCTCAGTCAGCCCCACTTCTGCTTCCTCACGCGGCCACCCACAGGAGGGGTCACTGCAACCTTGCTGTTGGCAATCGGGGTTAGTAGCACAAGGCCGCTGCGGAAATGAACTGGGGGGAGGGCCGGGCCATATCTGCTCCAACACTGCTCTCGACAGGTCCTTGTGGTGAGGGTTTCCAAGAACCAGCAGAGCAGTTAAAGAAGCTGAGCAACACTTACGAGAAACGCGCCCCGCCCCGCCCCACCCCCACCCCTTGGCCCCTTTCTCCCCTACTTTGCGGTCTCCAGCCCTTCCTCCGTTCCAGGGCGCACAGGTGGTGGCTACGTCTATTTCCACAGAGCAGGGGGTTCCTTCCCCAGCCCTGTCCTGAAGCCCTGAGGACCCTGAGATGACCCAACACTCAAATGCCTGGTAGCACAGCAAGCATAGATCCCCACCACCAAGAGGGAAAAGGTGTCTCAGTAACAACAGGGAAGCAATGGACATAGATTTCCTGCTCTAAAATTCTCACCTAACCATGTCTTAGGATGTGATTTCTTCTACTTCTCCTAGTTCTTCTTTTGAGACCATTTCATGTAGCCCAGGCTGGCCTTGAAATGGGTAAGCTAAGGATGGCCCAGACTCCTGTCCTCCTGCCTTCACCTCCCAAAGGCCAGGGTCAGGCACACCAGTTCACGCGTTAAGAAATACTTCTTTTTCATAAGGAGGTCAGAGAAGTTGAATCTGTCCTCCACCATGTGGCTCTTGGGTGCCGGGGTTGAGCTCAGATGGCCATGTTTGACCGTAAGAGCCTTTAACCTGCCAATGTTGACTCATCTCACAAGCCCTCAAAGTACTCTTCTTCATCACACTTTCAGATGTGAACTCCCTGGGCCGGCCACGAGCCTGCAATCCCAGGACCAGCAGTCTAGAGGAGAAGGATCAGGAGTTCAGATCACCCTCTGCTACAATATGAGGAGTCACAGATGGCCAGCGTTAAGTGAGAGGGGAATGGAGCAGACTACATTAGGTACAGGTATGGAAACGTCAAATGAAGAGCTGGGAGCCGCGGTGAGCGCCTACAATCCCAGCACTCAAGAAGGCAGAGGCAGGCGGACCTCTGTGAGACCAGCCTGGTCTACAAAGTGATTCCAGGGCAGGGAAGGATACTGAGAACCCTGAGAAACAGAAAGAAAGAAAGAAAGAAAGAAAGAAAGAAAGAAAGAAAGAAAGAAAGAAAGAAAGAAAGAAAGAAAGAAAGAAAGAAAGGCAGACCATGCCAAATGAGAGGCTGGAGAGATGGCTCAGAGGTTAAGAGCATTGGCTGCTCTTCCAGAAAACCCGAGTTCAATTCCTAGAACCCACATGATAGTTCGCATCTGTAGCTTCAGTCCCAGGGGATCCTACGACCTCTTCTGGCCTCCCAGGCGCCACATGCATATGTAGCACACAGATATGTCCCGTAATACACATAAGATAAAATTAAAATAGAATCTACTTTTTTTTTGTTTTGTTTTTAGAGACAAGGTTTCTCTATGTAGTCCTGGCTGTCCTGGACTCACTCTGTAGACCAGGCTGGCCTCAAACTCACAGAGCTCCGCCTGCCTCTGCCTCCCAGTGCTGGGATTAAAGGTGTGCACCATCACTCCTGGCTGGAGCCCACCCTTCTTGAACCAGAATTAGCTTATTACAATACTTCCTCATTGGTTAAGAGCGCTGACTGCTCTTCCAGAGAGCCCAGGTTCAAATCCCAGCACCCACAGGGCAGCTCACAACTGTCTGTGACTCCGAGATCCGGCACCCACACGCTACCACAACATCAGAATCCGGCCAGTACAGCATATGGAGACCCTGTGTCAGAAACAATAAAGCGAAACGATGCTGCCTCCCTCTGAGGCATTCCCAGTCTCTCCAGCCGAGGGCTCCCTTCCCACATCTCCTGCCTCGACTACAGTAAGCAGATCTGTCCACGACCTCGTCAAAGTTGCCATGCAGCGCTCAACGTGAACCAGGAGTGACATAGACACCTGTCTCCACCTCCTGGAGAGGAAGCATTGCCCAGCTGAGCCCAGCCTCTCCCCAGGTCACAACCCTCTTCTCACTCCTTAGAAGTGACGACCCCCACCTCCTTCCCCCGAGGCCTGCCTGGTACGCAGTTCTGCATCCATACGCAGGAGGGACTGGCATGTGCAAACACTCGGTGCTAACCAACCGTTCTTTCTAATAACCAAACCAAGAACAGGTCCTTCCATACACTGGCCCCTCACCAGTCCCGATAAATAATAGGACCGGGTCATGGAAAGTGAGGGGGAAGGATAAGATCTGAACTCAAGGCTGATCCCCAGCGGATGTTCTTAAACATTGTTCCTAAACTGTCCTGACAGGAGGCCAGCTAGGATCTTTCCCCTTCTCAAGGAGTGTCTAGTCTCAGCAGCATATACCTATAATCCCAGGGTTCAGGCCTAGCCTAGAATGTATGAAATGCTGTTTTTTGTTGTTGTTTTTTTAAATCAAGCAGGGAGCGGTACCACAAACCTTTAAGCCTAGCCCTCAGGGAGGCAGAGGCAGGTGGATCTTTGTGAATTTGAGACCCATCTGGTTTACTTAAAGAGGTTCAGGGCCAGTCAGGGCTACACAGTAAGACCTTGTTTCAAAAAACAAAACAAAACAAAAAAGCCTCTCTCTCTCACATACACACACACAACCAAGTAAAGGAACAAAAAAACATCTGTGACCTCAGACCTCTTCTACCCAGTGAGAACCAATTTGCCTTTCTTCAGACACCTGCCTGGCCCCCAGCAGTCTCAATAGCTGGGAAAAGGACCTCCAACCTATTCCAAGGGCAAGAGGGTGAGGCTCTGCCAGATTTCATTAGAAGTTTCTAGCAACTTTTGGTTGTTCACTTGCAACTTTACTGGAAAGGATGCAAAGTGAGCCTAGACTCTGGGAGCTGCCCGCAGTGTGTCTACAGGAAGGGGCAGAGGACAGAGGGGTGAGGAAAAGGGGAACTTCAGAGAAACCAGCCCCCAAGAACTGAGAAATCCTTCCTTCCTTTCTGCAGCCACGATGCGGCTACGCTGAGGTTTGGGGCCTAGAGCTGTCAATGAACGGAGGGCCTGGATTCTCCACTCCTCGCAAGTGCTTGGGGCCAAGTTCCTAAGAGATTACGGAAACACAGAGAAGAGGTCAAGATGACCCCCAGGAGGTAAGAATGTTAGATCTGTTACCAAAGCACACGGAGAAACAAGAAAGCAGTGTTTACCCTTGGGTGTGCTGGTGGCAGGCCTGCAATCCCAGGCCCAGGAAGATCAGGAGTTCAAGGCTACCCTGGGCCATTCAAGCAGTTTCAGGTCAGGCCACGCTACCGGAGTCCTTGCCTCGAAAGAAAGAAAGAAAGAAAGAAAGAAAGAAAGAAAGAAAGAAAGAGAGAGAGAGAGAGAGAGAGAGAGAGAGAGAGAGAAAGAAAGAAAGAAAGAAAGAAAGAAAGAAAGAAAGAAAGAAAGAAAGAAAGAAAGACATCAGAGTACAGTGATTCAAATATTAGGACACAGGGCAAGTTGGCGGGGGTGGGGGAGGTCCCACCTCCTGGTATGATCCAACACACAAAACAGATTGACCTAAGAAACCAAGGGCTCAGCCCTGCCATAAACTGTCAGGCAGGCTTGGTGTGTGAGGCGGGGACAGGACAGGACACAGGGATTGGGGCAAGCCAAGGATTTCCATCTAGTCCGGGTCCAACAGGCACTAAAGGTGAAGGAACCTGAACCAAGCCCCAAACCAGCACAGTGGCCTGTTTGTGACCCCAGCGCTCAGGGGGCTGAGACAGGGAGATGGCTTCGAGTTCAAGCCTTGCCTAGGCTGCAAAGTCAGACCCCAGAAACAAGCTCTTTAGTAAACTACACACATTAAAGGTATATAGAGTCAGCACATGGGTGCTTATCCATATACATGTGTGTAGACTATGTTTGTGTGTCCAATCTCATACAGGTGCTGGGAACCGATCCTAGGTCCCCTACAAGAGCAGTGTTCCTTCCTTTTTCTTTTTTTCCAGACAAGCTTTCTCTGTGTAGCCCTGGCTGTCCTGAAACTTTGTAGACCACGGTGGACTCATGCTCTGCCTGACCCTGCCTCCCAAGTGCCACCACGGCCTGGAGCCTGCTTGTTTGTATGTGTTCGGAGGCTGGAAGGCATTAGTTCAAGTCGGGTCCTCTGGAAAAACTCTTAATTTGATACAGGATAGTCCTGGAACTCCGTAGCCCAAGTTGGCCTTGACCCTGTCTACCAGAGGGCTAGTCTTTCTGGTTGACCTCGTCTTGTGTATGCCAGGCTGACCTTTGAACTCCTGATTCTGGTGCCTTTAGTTCCCCAAAATTGGGATTATAGGTTTGCCCTGTGCCTAATGTTCAGCATATTGAGATCTCTCCCCCATGTTAATCTTAGGCTCAAGTGATTTTGCTAGGCAGATGTTGCCTCTGGCTTCATAATCTTTTTCTGGCGGAGCTAGGCAAGACTGCCTTTAATCTCAGCATTTTAGCAGAGGCAGGCAGGTCCAAGAGTTCCAGGCCAGCCAAATCCACACAGTAAAACCTTGTCTCAAAAACACCTTTAATCCCAGCACTCACTGAGCAGGGCAGGCAGGTCTCTGAGCTAGAGGCCAGACTTGTCTACATAGTGAGTTCCAATAAAGACTGGGGTACAGAAAATACCAAAGACCAGAAAGTGCTGCCTGCAATCCCAGCATCTGAAAGAACAGAATGCCAGGTTAGAAGATTAGGCCCAGCCAAATCTTGTCCACATACTCTTGGTGCTACAATTTGGCTACACCTGCTCTGAGAAGGTGACAATCCTCAAAGGGAACCAGTCAGAGCCTGGGGGTTCCCCTTCTGTACGGATGGCCTCACAGGCAAAGGTTCACCCAGCACTGGGTTCATAAAGCCCCAGCAGGAAATCGGATCAAAGCACTTCCTCCACCTGGCCCCAGACCAACTATACATCTTTGTATAAATGAATGGAAAACACAAGGTTAAGACAAAAAGGTTTTTTTATTCAAAAAATGCCAAGTATAAAAAAAAAAATAAGATCTCTTTTATTCCCCTGTACAGTATTTCACTCAGATAAAACCAGCAGGCTACATGCTGCTCAAAGCCCCAGAGAGGATCCGGAAGGCACACCACACCAGAACTGCCTTTCTGTTCTATGTACAGTCAGCAATGCCCCTTCCCGGACAGAGCCTAGACCCCCCACTGAAGGGAGCTATAGCAGCTGTCCCATCGGAGCCCCGGGACACCCCAGCAAGCGTTGCTGCCCTCCCTAAAAGGTCCCCAAGTCAGGAAGAAAAATAACCAGAACATTGACAATAAAATCCCAGGGCAACAGCCAGTGGAAGCTTGGAACAGGAAGGCAACCAAATAAATAAATAAATAAATACATTTAAACATCGACTTCCAGGCTAAAATGTGCCATCTTTCAAAAACAAATGAAAAAAAATTAAAGAAAAAAAAAACCCAACACATAAAATAACTTAAAAGGCATTTTTTCTTTAAAATTGTTATCAACTACAATCTTTTTGCAGGCTATCATGCCGACTGTACACATTTACAGCTTGTCTGGTTGTGTTGCATTGGTTGTGCATTCTATGTGAGGTCTTGGCTCTGAAACAGTTAAGTAGAAACCAGAAAGGAAGACCAGTTCACTTGGGAATTTTACTAGAGGCAGAATGCGGGCAGGTGGCTCAGCAGTTGGCCCTGCAGCCTCTTCCATGGCACCGTTCATGGGAAAGGGGGGCACAGGAAAGAGTAGGGAACCAAACCCAGGCAGAATTTGAAAAGCAGCAGGTAAGAGGCAAGTTCAAGTATTTCTCCCAGCACAGCCGGAGTCCCCACAGAAGGCACTCAGAGGAGTTGGAAGAGGTGACAGGGACTTAAATATTATGCTAGTTTTTTAATCCCACCCCCAAATGTTTTCCCAACCCCGGCCCATCTTGGTTACCTGTAGTCTCCATGGTAACTAAGGTCCAAGGCAGGGCCCTGACCCACTCCCCCCCCCCACCCCGGGATTCTTCGGAGCCCAACAACACTAGATCCCGTGAGAGTCTATGGGGGGGAAGAGAGGGCGCAGGACAAGTAGTCTTTTCCCTGTGGGAGGCTGCTCCAGGGAATCCGTAGTCTGGAATGAGTTGTCACTACTGTTCCCGCACCACGCAGGGTCCTGTTGGAAGCCAGAGACAAGCTCTCTCTCCCTGGAGGGTCTGACAGAACGGCTGCTATTTGCTGGATGCCGGTGACAGGCTGTGCAGATGAATCTCGGCGGTGGCCTGGGGTAGGAGGACATCTTGCATCCAGGGATGGTTCTGGATCTCTTCGAAGGATGGCCGATCTGATGGTCTCAGGGCCAGGCACCATCTAATGAGATGCTGACATTCTGCAAAGGCAGGACAGACCCAGTTAGGGATGACTCAACTTGTTTTTGTGATGCAAAGGTCTTCTTCCCAAGACCCACAAGTCTGGGTTTTTTTTAAAGAGGCCGTGTACTTTTTCTACCAGCACCGCCGGGTCCCACTGAGTGGGAAGGGAGAATGCTGAACGCCTCCGGTCTGCTTTCGGTTAAAAAGTGGCTACCCTCTTAAACCTGTGGTTTCAAACTTCAATGGCTTGGGCCTTTCCCACGACACCCACTCACCAGAAATAGGAAGGATGACAAGGGTTTTGATGAGCCATCATCAGTGAGACAAGATGATTCAATTCACCTACCAACTTACAAACACTGACACCACCCAGAATGAGGTCACCAGGACCACAACACTTAAGAGCTACGGCCGGGTCTCTGCTGGGGCTTCAACTTTACAGGGTCTGGTGGCTGGGGCAGAGGTGGGTGGGTGTGTATATAAAACCCTTTCCATGGTTTTTAAACCCTTTGCATGACCAAAACATCTGAAAGAAATATAGCCTCAAGGCCAAAGGGACTCACTGCTCAGTGGGATCCCAAACCCCAGCAGTTTGAGGTCTGAGGCCCTATACTTAGGGACCCTGCTGCCTACCCCCAAAACAAAGACAGGGGGAGCTATAACTCTCTTCACTCTTGCAATCCCAGCACTGTTCAGAGTGGGAGGAATTCTCAAAACCAGACTTTCAACTATACCAACCCCGGAAGTGGGGGCCCAACCGGCAGGTAACAAGGGCTGCAGGAAGGTTACCTGAGGAGACCCTTTGCCTGAAGAACACTTGGCCCTTGATGATCTCTTCGTCATGCTCAAATGGAATATCTCCACAGACCATATCATAGAGCAGGATCCCCAGGGACCAGACGGCTGCTGACCTGCCGTGGTAGCGATGGTAGCGGATCCATTCCGGAGGGCTGTACACCCGAGTTCCTGTCGAGGGAACGGAAGAAAAACAGCATCAGCAAGAGTCAACAACAAAGCAACTAGTCTGAGCATCTAAAAAACAAAAAAAATTTGTTTTTAATTTTTTGAGACAGGGTTTCTCTGTGTAGGCCTGCCTGCCTCCTCATCGTTGGGATTAAAGGCGTGACTTTTTAAGACAGACACTGCCAGGGGCTTGGTGGCACATGCCTTTAATCCCAGCTCTCAAGCAGATCCGGGTTCAAGGGTTCAAAACAAGCACCATATACACCCTTTTGCTCTTCAGCCCTGCCTCTTGGCCCAGAGGGGAAAATGCAATACCTCTCTGGAGTGCAAACCCTAATTCGAAATGCCTTACAAACAGCCACTGGGCGGTGGGAACGCTCACAGTGGAATAGCCTTGAACTTCGAAGATCCTAGAGTCTCCTCTAGGCCCGACCGAGTGAGCAATTTCACACAGCACTGCAGTCAGGGCGCCCTTTGGGAGGCTTTCCTCTCCGGGCTGCGCGCATGCAAGGTTCAAGGCTTACACTCTTCCCCTCCCCAGACTGGAAGGTAGAGTTGCGCGGCCGGTTTCAGACCACGTGATTCCTGTTTACAAACTTTGGGTAGTAAAAAAAAAAGGTGCTAACCTCATGGCGATCAACAGGGGGCAGCAAAGACTTGCCCAGGGTGGGGGGTGGGGGGGAGAGACACAAGGAAGGACTCAGCCAGCCATTAACTGTAAGTACAAAAAATGCAGCCCAACCCAGCGTCCTCCAAAGAAATTCAAACCACAAGCCAGAGTCACAAGTTTTGAAAGGACGCAGTTGGCTAGGGTGAGGCGCGCCTATCGTGACCCGCCCCCGCGCTTTGATCTACTATCCCGCCATCCCTCTTCTGAGAGAACGCCATCCAAGCCCCTCCCTATCTACCAGAGATAGGTTTTCATCCTCCCTACGGAGACACCCAACTAATTTTCAGACCAGCCACTGAGCTCATCTCAGAACATTCATTCCGGGCTCCGTCACCCCACAACACCCCCAGCGTAGTGGAACCTCGGCTCTCATTCCCTTTCCCCTCGAAAACAAAACAACCCTCTGCGGTTCGAAGAACTACCTTAAAACTTCCCCCACAAAAAAACCAAAACAAACTACAAAACCGGCCTCCCTGCCTCCCGCCAGCGCCGGCCCCACCTCCTTCCACTGGGGAGAAAAGTGGGTCATACTTCAGAAATCTGGGCTACGGCCCCGTTGCCCACGACCTTATTCACCGAGAAAAGCATGGGATTTACTACATTCCACCGGGAGGAAAAAACAAACAAAAACAAAACAAAAAGCACGCCAGACATGCCGCAGCCCCGTCCCTCCGGCTTGAAATGCCCGGCTGTAGGGAGCCGGGAAGCCGGCCCCTGCCCACCCCTGCCAGCGCCGAGCCGGGCGGCCCGATGACCTTTACAAAGGGCCGGAGCCGAGGACGCCCGCGGCTGCCAGGCCGGCTCCCTGGGCAGCACCCGCCTGGGGGCCCGGCTCACCGTCGAAGTCGGTGTAGACCGTGTCCTTGAGCAGCGCCCCCGAGCCGAAGTCGATGAGCTTGAGCTCGCCGCGGCTGAGGTCGATGAGGATGTTCTCGTCCTTGATGTCGCGGTGCAGCACCCCGCAGCTGTGGCAGTGCCGCACGGCCTCCAGCACCTGCCAGAAGAAGCTCCGCGCCAGCTCCTCCTGCAGGGCTCCCCGCTCCGTGATGAAGTCGAACAGGTCCTGCACGGGCTCGGGCCTCTCCAGGATCAGCACGAAACTGTCCGGCCTCTCGAACCAGTCCAGGAGGCGGATGACGCCCGGGAAGCCCGAGCTCACCTTCTTCAGCAGGACCACCTCCATGGGCACCCGGGTGCCATTGGGCTGCGAGGGCGAGGGCGAGGGTCAGCGCGCCGGTTCCGGCACGCCCTTCGGCACCCACCCGCCCGCCCGCCCGCGCCGGGGGTCTCGGGCTGCGTCTCACTCACCAGCTCTCCCCAGTCGGAAATCCGGTCCTTCTCCACGTGCTTGATGGCCACCTGCAAGGAGACCCCGAGGCCCCGGTCAGACCCTCTGCCTCGCGCTCAAAAGCATCCCTCCCCGCGCGCCCTCCCCAAGGCGGGGTGGTACCCACTCACCGGCAAGTTGTCGGCGACGCGGATGCCCGAGTAGACCGAGCCGAAGCCTCCGCTGCCCAACAGCGGGCCCACCTGGTACTGCGACTCCAGCGGCTCCTTCTCTTTGCCTGGGGAGGAGAGCGGGACGCTAAGCGCGCGTGGCCCACGCAGAGGTCTCCCGGGGACCCCCTCCCCCGGGGACCCGCGCGCCCGGGCTGGGGTGGGGACACTCACCCGGCGCCAGCTTGGTGGCGTGCAGGTCGCTGCAGGGCGCGGCGCGCAGGTGGGCCAGGGAGTTGATCTTGGACAGGAGCATGCCCACCTCCAGGGTGTCGGCGCGGGACCGGTGGCGGGACGAGCCGGGGCTGGGGCTGCGGCGGCGGCCGGGACTCAGACTGCGGGTGGCGTTGCGGCTCGGGCTGCGGCGGGCGCGCAAGGCCGAGGGCGAGTCGGAGGACGACTGAGGGCGCTGGCGGGGCTGGCGGCGGGCGGGCTCGCCGGCCGGGTCAGGCAGTGCGGGAGGCGGCGGGGCGAGCGGCGCCGCGGGACCCAGGGCTGCTGCTGGCTGTGACTCCTGCTGCTGCTGCTGCTGCTGCTACTGCCGAGCCCGCCGCCGGCGCAGACGACTCCCTTCCAGCCTCCTCCGCCACCGCGGCCGCTGCTGCAGACGCCCGGCTCGCCCCGCCGCCAGGAGTAAAGGGGCGGAGCGCGCCGCTGGGGAGGGCGCGCGCGGCGGGCGGGGACGGGGCGGGGCCTCGCCGGGAGGCCAAGGCGGGGAGCCCGGCTGGCGCGGCGGCGGAGGGCGGAGAGGGGGCGGGGAGGTGGCTGGGCGAGGGCCGCTCCCCTCCGCTCCGCCCCCTGCCGGCTTCGCCCCTCGCCCCGGCTCCGCCCCGCGGGCGCTGCTCTGGCCAACCAGGGGCGGTCTGATTTGCATAAGGCGTTGCTGGCGCCGCCCACGCCCCGCCCCGCGCCTCGCGGTCAGAATGGTCGCTAACGCCGCCACGACGTGGCGGGAAGGAAAAGGCGCCAAAACGGAGGGGGAGGGGCGCTGGGCGTGCTGGGGAGGCGGGAGCTGGGTGGCGCGCGCGGCCGGGGAGGAAGGATGGGGAGGGGCGTATCGATTCAAACCCAAACAATAACAAAGCCATCAAAGGCCGCCCGAGGCCAGCTCCGCCGGCTCTGGGTTTCCCGGAGATTTGGGGTGCGGAGGGGGGTCCAGGGCCGGAGCTGGAGCGGAGCGAGTTGTGAGCAGTGGAAGGGCGTTGGTGTGGCCGGCGCGGAGGCCGCGTGTGTGTGTGTGTGTGTGGACGCCGATCAGGGTGGTCCTCTTGTGTGACTCAGCCCCGAGACCTCCAAGGCGGCTGGGGGCGGCTGGACGAGGCGCTGAGGGCTAGATCCTGGGGGTGGTGGCTGTGTTTTCTTGGGGGGGGGGGGCGGGAGCCGAAGGCTGCGCAAGACGTGAGTCACCGGCGCTTGCACACCGAGGGAGTGAAGGAGGCACAGGCCTGCGAGGGAAGTGGGCTGCAAGGAGCCGGTGACAAAGATTCTCAGTTTAGAAATGCAAAAATAAATAAATAAATAATAAAGAAAGAATGAGGAGGTGCCAGGAGGACCTGGGTGCCTTCAGAAATGATCCGTGTCCGAGCGCCTGGGAGGGAGGAAATCACGACACAAATGTCAGCCTGCCCGTGCCAGATGCTCCTCAGCCCCCCGCGTGAGGGGGACGGAGGAGGAAAATTCCCGATCGCGGGCGAGGGTGGGAGGGTGCCGCCGTGTCACCTTCTCATCGGCTCGGTATTAGCAGTCAGGCGGCACCAGCTATTATTGTCCCCGACCCCGGCCTTGTCTCAAAGGAAAGTCCCCAACATACACGTGGAAAAACCGCAGAGGGCCGAGGCCGCCTTCTTTTGTCCTTTTAAACTTCGTGGAGAGTTGATAGCGACGTGGAAAGCCAGCAAACTCTCGCACTGTGTAATCCATAAGTTGAGATGTTAGTGGCCAAAGTAATTGAAGCTGACTATGTCCCCTTCCCCTTATTTTTGTTTTTGTTTTGATTTTTAAGTCCGGGGGACCTTTAAAGGAGGAATGAGCCGGTTAGAAGATGCAGTTGTTAACTCATTTAAATGTTTCCTTTACAAGTTTTCCACCGAGCTTATAAAGATGCCCAGAGACTCCATAACTTTTATAGATGCCTGTTACAAAACATGACATATTTCCCTTTTGTTTGTGTTCTGGGGCCTAAGTCATTCATTTTTGATGACGAAAGGAGAAAACCCCAGGGGAACAAGAATTACTTCCTCTTTTTCGAAGATAGGAAAATGAAACGTAAGTAGCATGACACAGGGTCATATAACAGCCAAGGGAGCCTGTGAAATGACCCGAATTCTGCTCCTGAGTGTTCAAAGCTTTCCCTTTAATCAGTCTTAGAACTCCTATGACAGGGGCATTGACCAGGACATCAGGAAAAGAAGGGAGTGCTGCACATGCCTTCCATCCCAGCATTCGGGGCCAGGCCAGCCCTGTCTACACAGAGAAACCCTATCTCTAAATAAACACCAACGCTCAGACCTTCACCTCTGTCCAAACAGGAGGATTCCCACTTGTTTTTACTCTCTATACTGTGTGCCTCTGCAGACTCAAGTCAACCTGTCCTGGAAGTGCCCTGTCCTCTTCTCCAAGTGTATATGAAATTGGGAAATAAATTCAGGGTCTTGTGCGCACCCTGGCAACTGAGCTAGCTGTATTCCAGCCCTCTCCCTCTCCTTTTATCCAAAGCCCTGAGTTCCTTGATTTTTATCGTCCCCCACTTTGTTTTTCCTTTTCTGCTTCTTAATAGAAGGTCTCGCTACATACTCTGAAGCCGGGGCAGATCTCAAAAACTCACTTTTTCTTGCTTCTGCCCTTCTAGTTGCCAACATTACCAGTATGCCCCACCGTGCCCACCTTTCATCCATCAGTTGCTGCTAGGAAAGCAAGAATATGATCCAACCTAAAGATGATTCAAATCAATTTATCAAGGAGGTATAGTGGCTCACACCAGAAACCGCAGTTCTTGGAAGGTGAGGCAAGCGGATCGCCAAACTGCACTATATAGCGAAGCCAGTCAGTCAGTGACGTAACAAGACCCTGTGTCAAAAAACAGGAAGAAAGAAAGAAATGTATGGCTGAGTATGTAGCTCAATGATAAAACATCCATCTAGCGTTCCTGGGGTTCATCCCCAAGAGGGGAAAAAAAAAGAAAGAAAGAAAAAAACAAAACAGCAAAACCCCAAGTCATTTAAGTGGGCTCAGGAAAAATAAGCAAAGTGTGAGGGAGAAAAACAAAACAAAACCTTAAACCAGAAGGTTCAGTTAGGCAGCTTTCCATTCAGAAGTGGTACCTGGTGGCTATGAAAATGGGCAAGTTACCGAACCTTCCTCAGGTGTAGCCTGGCTGCAGACACTATCACCTATCTCCTCCTCGCCAGAAAGGAAAGGCATGTGTACGCTTAAATGGGAAACCAAGCCCCAGACCTGGCACAGGCTCCTGACCCAGCTCTGAGGATGGCAGCAATGCCCATTGTGATGGCAATTATGAGAGCAACATGAAAAGAGATTGTTGGAGTGTCCTTTTATTACTATCACATTTGTGCGGGGCAAGGGCGGGTGGGGGATGGGTGCACATCACCGTGAGCCTGCGGAGGGCAGAGGACGACTCCCGGGAGTCGTGCTGGAATGTTCTTAGTCCTGGAAGGGTCCAAAGGTGAAAATGCTGGACAGGGCCAAGGGAGATGGCTTCTCGGGGCGAGGTGCTGCTAAGCAGAGTTTGACCCCCAGGGCCTCCCTCCAGCTGTCCTCTGTACTCTCTGTCACGTCTCTCTCTCATTCTCTCTCTCTAAACAAACCAACGAAGGGGTGGGGGCTGGAAAGGCGCCCCCCCCCGTGAATGGTGCTCCGTGCTTCACACCCTTGCACAGGGCCTGAGTTCGGTTCCCAGCACCCAGGTCTGGTGGCTGACGTAACTCCCGGTCTCGTTAATCCCATGTCCTATTCTGACCCCTTCAGGCACCTGCCCTCACATGGACCTGACCAGCCCCCCTCCACATATTTAATTTAAAAATAAATTATTAGAAAAAAATGTGTGAGGCTGGGGGGTGGGGGGCAGAGGGGCACAGCTTTCAAAGATAATGAATTGCTACCTGGGTGTGGCGACACTCCCGAGCATTCCGGTAAAGGGTAGCTTTTGTTATCGCTAAACTGAACGCTAATCAAAACAACCAGCAGGTCATTTCCATATGATGATAGATTCAAAAAACTCAGTGTCAAAGGTTGGCCAGCAATGTTTGTAATCAGTGAAGCGTAGGAGGGAGTTTGAAGGGCTATCCTTATGAGTATTAAAGTACTTCGCCCCCTCCCCCCCATGGGGGGACTGCTAGAGAGCCAATCCAGAGCCTCAGGTTAGGCAGGTGTACACACCAACCACTGAGGGCGGGGAGCTGCCCTCTGTGGGCTTCTGGGACTGACAGGCTTTTCTCCTCTATGATTTATTTAGTAATTATCCTAGGCTGGGTGTGGTGGTGGCTCGCCTTTAATCCCAGTGTTTGGGAGACAGAGGCAGAGTTCAAGGCCAGCCTGGTCTAATAGTAAGTTCCATTCCAGATAGGATGACTCAGTGAGATTCTGCCTCAAAAATAAATAGCTGAAATGAACTGTGATGGTTTTTCTGGGGCTGGAGAGGTATCTCCGTTGTTAAAGGGAGCTCGCTGCTCCTGGCATCCTCAGGATGGTTCACACCTGTCTGTAGTTACCCAGGACCTGGAGGTGGAGACAGGAGGAGGACCAGCTTTATTCAGAGGCTGGCCCAGACTACGTGAGACCCCTGTCTCAAAATGAAAAAGAAAAAAAGAAGGGAAGAGGACAGATGGCCTGGGGAGCTGGCTCAGTGCTTAGGAGCACCGTTGCTCTTGCCGAGGACCTGGGTTCAGTTCCCATACGGCAATTTATACCTACCTGTGACTCTACTATCAGGGGACCCAACACCCTCTTCTGGCCTCCAAGGAACCATATATGAAGCGCACTTACGTAAACATAAGAGAAGTAAATAGCAGGACCTAGTAGCCCATGTTTTAACCCCAGCAGCAGACTGAGGATACAGAGGCAGGCAGATCTCTAGGAATGAGTTTGGGGAAAGC
Organism: Pachyuromys duprasi; assembly: GCA_028658305.1. Lineage (NCBI taxonomy): Eukaryota > Metazoa > Chordata > Mammalia > Rodentia > Muridae > Pachyuromys > Pachyuromys duprasi. The sequence goes on from CM053756.1 coordinate 53,345,275, forward strand.
CTGGTCCACATAGTGAGTTCCCCGGCAGGCATCTCAAAATGAAAGAAAACAAGACATACATCTTTAAAAAGAAAGCAGGAAAGGTGAGACGGAGACTGGGGCTGAGTTGTCGCTCAGACAGACAGACAGACAGACAGATCAGGAAGGGAAGCAAAAGATGCTCAGGGTTCTATTCTGTCCATATTAGTGTGTGTGTATCTGTACATGGGTACGGGCATGGAAGACGAGGGCATCGTATTCCCTGGAGCTGGAGTCACAGATGGTTGTGGCCCATGAGATGGGCGTGCCGAGCGTGAACCTCTGATCTCCGAGAGAGCAGTCCACACGGATGAGCCATCTCTCCAGCCCCCCTGCATTCTTTGTATTCTCTCCAAACACGCACACGTAAGTGAACAGACGTTTCTCTAAATAAAGCAAAAGCAGAGGACCAGAGGAGGGCTCCGTGGGATCCGCTGGAGCCCAGTGAGAGATGGAAAAGCCAGCTGACTTCTTTCCTTATGGAAGAAGAGGCAGATACCCAATTCAGATGAGTGTTCCAAGCAGGCGCTGGACACCCAGAGGGCTTGAAATCTGAATGACAACAAAGCAGCCATAACCCACTTGATCACTTGGAGAAACTTAAACTCACTTTTTAACATACACTTCCTCTTTTCCAACTGTTTTACTTCTCAGAATGGCCAGGGCTTCTCTCTTCTCTGCACGCAGCCATGCTTTATGGCCTGGCTTTTGACCTTTTTCAAAGATCCTATGAAGGAACTTAATTTGTTTTGTGGGCTTCTGTTTGTGTTTTCGTTTTACTCAGTGATGGATTTAAGGGTTTCTTGGCTTGTTCCTTTGCTTTTTTGGCTATTGTTTTTGTTGTTGTTTGGGTTTTTGAAACAGGGTTTCTCTGTATAACTCTAGCTTTCCAGGCTGGCCTCACAAAGATCCGCCTGCCTCTGCTTCCTGAGTGCTGGGATTAAAGGCATGTGCCACCATCTCCTGGCTCCTTTGCTTTTTTTTTTTTTGTAATTAAAAAAATAAATTTTGAGGTGGGCATGGTGACACACATATCTGTGATCCCAGAACTCAGGAGGCAGGGGCAGGCAGATCTCTGTAAGGCCAGCCTGATCTACAAAGTAAGTCCAGGATAGCCAAGGCTACACAGAAAACCTGTCTCGAAAAAAAAAACAAAATAAATACTTTTTTTCAGCTGGTTGGTGGTGGCACACACCTTTAATCCCAGCAGTTGGTAGAGAGGCAGGTCAATCTCTGTGAGTTTTAGGACAAGTAGGGCCTAAAATAAAGACTATATAATAAATATTACATAATAATGTAAATATATACTCATATAATGACATATAAAATAAATTAATAATTAAATAAATTAAATGAAGGAATAAGTAAATAAACAGAGCGCTGGAGCTGGGCTCAGCTTTCAGCCTCAATGGAAGCTCACAAAATCACCTGTAACTCTAGTTTCAGGGGATCTGACATCATCTTCTTCTGGCCTCCAGGGGGTTCATGCAAACACATGATGCCTGCAAACCTACAGGATTGTGCGCACACGCACACAATAACCAACTCTTCACGATTGTTTCTTTTATTGAATGTCTGTGTGTGGGATGTGTGTTGCCAGAGAAGGACTTCAAAAATCAGTTCTTTCCTTCCATACTCTGAGTCTGGGAATGGAACTCGGTTCTTCAGGCTGGACAGCACGCACCTCCCCCCCGGTGAGCCATCTCACCAGCCGATAATGATTTTGCATTTTGGGTTTTGATGTTACTTTCAGGATAGAGGACTAGGTGAACCTGGGTCCTCAACCACTCTGCTGTTGAGCTGAGTCCCCAGCTGTCCTGTCAGTCTTTGGGACAGTGACCCAGTGATTTGTCCAGGCTGTTCTTGAACTCAGTACACTAGATAACACTGGAAATTGTGGTCCCCCCGCGTCAGCCTCTGAAGTACAACCATACCAGGCTTGCTTTGTTTTCTGTTTTATTTTGGTTATTGCTTTTGTTTGTCGTTGTTGTTATTTGTTTCCACAGGATCTAATTGTAGCCCAGGATGGCTTGAAACTCACCCTAGCTTGGGGATACTTCTGTCTTGAAGGGCGCTACCTGCTTCGGTTTCCCCACTAAGCCCACCTCCATTTAATTTTATTTTGGTGTATGTGTGCTTTGTCTACATGTATGTCTGTGTGTCACATGTGTGCCTGGTGCCTGTGGAGGTCAGAGGAGGGCACTGGATTCTCTAAGACGGGGGCTGGAGTTACACATGGTGGTGAGCCTCTGTGTGGGTGCTAAGACTCAAACCCGGGTTCTGTATAAGCTCAGCCAGTGCTTTTAGCCACCGAGCCACTGGCATCCCCTCTCCTTGCCCCGCTGGCATTTGCCACTTTACTCAGCAGCCACGAGGGTGGGACATGGTGGCGCATGTCCCAGCAGTCACCGAGGTTGAAGCAGGAGGAACAGGAGTTCTAGGTCAGCCTGAGCTAGAGAGCAAGGGTCAAAAAAAGACACCCATTCCCGAGACCAGAAGGTCATTCTTAACATCAGTCAGAATCACACTTGAGGTCATTCTCATCAATGGGAGTTAAACTGGCAAACAGCCACTTCTGAGTTCATTGTGTCTCTCTCCGACAAAGAAGCCACCTGGTCTCTCTTCCCTGGTCTTCCTGACCCGCTTCAGCCACTTGTTTTAAAATTAGCTGGGTGCAGTGGTGCCCACCTTTATTTACAGTGCTCGGGGAGGCGGAGGCAGGCGGGGCTCTGAGTTCAAGGCCAGCCTGGTCTACAACCAAGTGAGTCCAGGACAGCAAAGAGGCTACACAGAGAAACCTTGTCTCAGGAGGGGGGGGCCCTCACAGCATTTGTTTGCAGTGATAATAGGACCCCTTCTAAGCATTTAGTGCCACTCTCTGTAAGAACAAAGAACCTGGCCACTGCAGCTGAGTGACAGAGCTCTCGTCTCGCACACATGAGGCCCCCGGTTCAACACCCAGCACCTGAATCAGTCAGTCAAATTAGGGCTACAGATGTGGCTTAGTGGCAAAAGCACTTGCCCAGCCTGTAGTGGGTGCTGGGTTCAACCTCCAGCACTGGAGGGAAAAAAAAAAAAGATGAAATTATTTATAATACTTAGTAATAGTTAAATAATAGTTATTTTCCTGTTGTTGTGCTAGAATACCCCGGCAATGTCAATTTACAGGAGGAAGGGTTTATCTGGGCTTACAGTTACTTAGGGTTAGAGTCCATGACGTCAGAGCTCAGGCAGCAGGCAGGGCCAGGCAGGCGTTGTAGCTGAGTGATGCTGTGAGCCTTTAAGCTCTCAAAGCCTGCGTCCAGTGACACACTCCCTTCCACAAAGCCACACCAACTAAACCTTCCAAATACCATCATCAGCTGGGACCGAGCCCAAATGCTGAGACTATGGGCACATGCGTGATCTGTTTGTTTTTAGTTTTTCGAGACAGGGTTTCTCTGTGCACTCCTGGCTGGACTCACTCTATAGACCAGGCTGGCCTCAAACTCAGAAATCCTCCTGCCTCCGTCCCCCCACCCCCCACCCTCGAGTACTGGGATTAAAGGCATGAACCACCACCGCCTGGCCCACATTTACTGTTTAGGCCACCACGTGATTTAAGCCAGATATGAAGACCCATATCTTTACTTCTAGGACGTTGGGCCTAGAGAATCTTGATGTCGAGGCCCGTCTGGAAAACTTCCCTCACAAAAAACCAAATAAGTAAATCAATACATAATTACAATAAAGAGGGAGATGACTCAGTTGGCAAAGTGGTGGCCAAGCAAGAATGAGAGCCGTCAATCCATCCCCCACTGTCACATAAAAGCTGGGCGCAGCGTTGGATGCTTCTAATCCCAGCCCTGAGGAAGCAAAGACAGTCCTTTGGGGGCTCACTGGCCACCGTGTGTGTGTGTGTGTGTGTTCAAGATGGAGAATGATAGAGAAGACTCCTTACATCAACCTCTGGCCTCCACCTGCAGGTGCACACACAGAGGCACATACACAGAAATAAAAGTAAAGAGGAAAGTCAGGAAAGCATTGCCCGAGGTGGTACACCCAATGAGCAACTGAAGCAGCTTGATCATTTGAGTCCATGTATTTAGGGCCAGCCTGGGCAGCATGCCTCCCTCCTGTCTCTGTAATGTATGTGTAAGAGTCAAAGGACAGCTTGCAGGAGGTCAGTTTCTGAGGACGGAACTCAGGTCGGTAGGCTTGGCAGCAGGCACGTTTATCCGATGGACAATACTGATTGATAAAAATTAATCAAATCCAATCTGAGACAACAAACACAAAATAACATGGATGTCCCCTGCATCTACCTCTGTCCTAGTCACCTTTATGAAAAGACAGGTGTCTGTTTACCCTTCCACAATAGACTTCATATGTGCTTCGTCAGTGCAAAATATAGCTCATCAGTCTCATAAAGATACAAGTTTCAAGCCAGAGGTGGCCAGGCTGCCTCTAACCCAGAACTCAAAAGGCTGAGGAAGGAAGATCAGCACATGTTTGAGGCCGGCCTGAGGCTTCAAAATGGGCCCAAGGCAGAAGGATCTCTAATTTGAGGCCGCATTGGCTCCATTTGATACTCTATGTCAAAAAAAAAAAAAACAAAAAAAACCAAAAAACAGTCTAAAACAAGACTTCAGGGCTACAGACACAGCCCAGCAAGAGAGCTTACCCAGCTGCGTTCCTAGCACCAAAAGACAAAACTCGGTTTAAAAACATAACAATTTTTTGAAGCAAAATTTTGTCTTCTTCAAGAAGGTGTTTACACCGAGTGTGGTGGCTCACGCATTTGAGCCCAGCACTCAGGATCTCTGTGAGTTCAGTGGCAGCCTGGTCGACAAAGGGAGACCATGTCTCAAAAAAAAAAAAAAAAAAAAGAAAGAAAAAAGATGCTTGCATAAATTGCTTTCCAGATTTCAGGCTTGAGGGGGAGCGGTGCATCTCAGTGTCAGAGGGCTCTTGCCTAACATGAACGATTCTTTTCCCAATACTAGAAATAAGTGACTATAAATAAGTGACTGAAAGGATGGCCAGTTTCCTAAAGAAAAGCCCTAGAGAAGCAGGTGTAGTCTAATGAAAAAAAATGGTGGTACCTGTGTGTGCTCCAAGACTTTGGGGTCAGAGGCAGGAGGGTCAGGAGTTTATAAGTTTATCTGTGGCTACAGGAGTTGCTCAGCCACAGCCTGAACTACGCAGCAATGCCCTCTTTAAACAAGCACCCGAACAAACGAAACCAGTAAAACCTAACTTTTTGGAGGGTAAGGGGTTGAGACAGGGTCTCACCTCGTCCCTAGCTGACCTAGAAATCACTACGGAGACCAAGCTGACCGTGAACTTACAGCGTGCAGTTCTCCCGTGTTTGCCTCCCCCCGGATTGTCATTGGTTACAGGTGCACAATGCCATGTCCGGCTGCTAGCTAATATTAGCTGTGCGTTAATTAATCATTTTACATGGCACATATGGCACGCGCATATTCCCGTGTATCCATATGGCACATATGTGCATATTTTTCTCTGGTTCTCTTAATTGCTAGCATACCTAAAAAATGAAAGCACGTGCCCAAGGACCATAGGTGAGGAAGAGGCAAGCTGTCATTCATTCCTGGGAGATGCCTGGGGTGTTGCTGTGTGTCAGAAGGCACACACAGATCACAGACAGCACTGGGGACGCCTTCAAGAGAATCAGGAAGTGAGATAATAGATGAAAAGACAATATTGTGCCCAATGGGAATGGCACCTAGAGCAATACCACAAATCAGGGCAGAGATCTGCCTCTGTGGAGGGCACCAACCTAGCACCTGTCAAGCCGGGGCTGGTACCCTCATCCTGGACAATGTGTAAGAAGCAGAGCGGGGCAGAGGCAGGCACTTAGATCTCTGTGAGTTCAAGGCCATCCTAGTCTGCATAGGAGCTCCAGGACAGGCAGGGCTACACAGAGAGACCCTGTCTGAAGAAAAGAATGAGGAGGAGAAAAAAGGGAAAGGAGAGAAAAAAGAGCAAGCACAAAAGTTGTGTGTGAAGCTGGGCGCGGCAGCTCACTCCTTTAATCCCAACATGGGGGAGGCAGAGGCGGGCGGATCTCTGTGAGTCCCAGGGCAGCCTGGTCTACAAAGTGAGTCCAGGACAGCCAGGGCTACACAGAGAAAACCTGTCTCGAAAAACAAAAGTTGCTGTGAGATGTCTTGAGGGAAAATGGTTGCCCAAATGAGAGCGTTGGACACTGACAAGAGAAGATTCTCCTGGCTGTGGGTAGAGTGAACACAGACTCAGAACTGGCTGAAGTGCTGAGCATCAGTGACTACTGAGTCCTCAGCCCTAAACTGGACGCCTACGCCAGCCACGCCCCAGGCTTGGGGAGCACAGAAGAAGAGGCATCAGGACTGTGTGAGCCCAGAAATTCTGTCTTTGGGACAGGACATGACAGCTGCCCCCACAAACACTTGGTAGCTGTGGCCAATACACACCAAGACCAATGAACGGGCATGCAGGAAGCAATTAAAAACCAAACAAAACCCTGTCTAGAAAAACAACAACAACAACAACAAAGAAAATCAGGTAGAAGGAAAAAGCGCATCACAGGGGCCAGGATGCTTGCTTGCTGGGGACACCCGGAGAGGTGGTGCATATAACATAGACTGTGTTTACGTGTCTGAGGTTGTCAAATAATAAATAAAAGACCCCTGCCTGGTGTGTCTGGGGGGAGCAGAGGCAGGAAGATCACTGAGTTGGAGGCCAGCCTGATCTATAGAGTGAACTGGAGGCTAGCCAGACCAACATAATGAGACCCTAACTCAAACCCTGTGAAGCCTGGGCCAGCAACCAAATTGGTTTATGACATCGCAGCCATGACGTGGTGCTGGTCATCTGCACTGCGGAGAGCAGTGTGTGGGGGTGACCCCATATACATGAGCACACCCATCTTAAGGAGGTCACAGGCGTGAATGTGCCATGGACAACCTCAGAAAATAACGAATTCTGAATGGCTACAGTGGTCAAGGCACTGCCCTAAGTTCTGGGAAGAGAGCAGAGAGTGTAGTAGGAACAAAGACACAGCCACTCTCTCTGTTTAATGTCGCTGATTTTGGATGTTTGCACACACATGCATTTGTGGCCCACATACTCACAGAGGTCGAGAGCTGTTAGGACATGTAGAGAACCTGCCCATCAGCGCTGGGGAGGTAACTCGGCCCCTACCAAATGTGAGGACCTGAATTCAAATCTACATGAAGATGAGCGAGTTGCTGGGCGTGGTGGCGCACACCTGTGATCCCAGCACTCGGGGAGGCAAAGGCAGGCGGATCGATGTGAGCCAGAGGCCAGCCTGGTCTACAAAGGGAATCCAAGACAACCAGGGCTACACAGAGAAACCCTGTCTCTAACGCCTCCCCCCACCAAAAAAAAAAAAAGCTTAGCAAGGGAGTTATCTCTGTGTTCCCATGGAGAGGTGGGCGCTGAGACAGGAGAATCTCAGACGTGGCTGCCGGGAGAAAATAAAAGACCCTGACGCAGGGCGGAAGGTAAGCACCCACAGCTGAGGGTGTCCGTGGCACATTCGCGCCTGCGCTCTCGTAAAGATGCACGTGCCCACGCACATGAGCTCGCCCCTCCGCTCCCCGACTGCTCTCCGCGGTGTAGATGACCAACACCAAGACACAGAGACACGGGTGACTTGCCTAAGTTCTGTCTGTGGCTGCGATGCCGTGCAGTAACCAATGTGGTTGCTGGCCCAGGCTGCGCGCTCCCACAGACAGGCCGCTGGCGATGGCCAAGGGGCGCGACCATGGCATAGGCAGTGCAGGCTTTTTCCGGTAACCTGTTTACGGGCTGGAGTGCGGTGATAAGCAGAACTTTTTCTGGGGAATTTTCAGGTGCGTGGGGACTTTCCAGTCCTCTCCTCGGCTGCAGAATACGGAAAATGGCCTTGCTTTGTTCCGCTCACCTGCCAGCTTCGCCCTGGAAACGGGGGTCGCCAGGGGAAGGTTCTGAAAGTGTGTGGCTCTCAGAGGCCCCAGCACCTGGAAGCCTGTCAGAAATGCAAATCTGGGGCCATTCCAGACCCACAGGGTCAGAAACTGAAGTGGGGGTGCGGTGGCAACCATCTGCTTGTTTTTTTTGTTTTTTGCGTTTTATTTGTTGTGGCTTTTGGCCTCTCGATACAGAATTGCTTCATGTAACCCAGCCATAGGGGCGTGTACCCTACAATCTTCCTGGACCACCGTCCTAAATGCTGGGATTATCTGCTTGCATTACTCCTTCAAATAGGTCTCTTTCTTTTATGTGTGTTCCTGGACACACAGACTCTAGCTCTCTCGTGTGTACCAACCATCCTGTTTTTCTTTTCTTTTCTTTCTTTTTCTTTTTTCTTTTTTCTTTTTTTTGGGGGGTGGGTGGAGGAGGTTGAGACGGGATATCACTACATGGCTTTAGCTTTTCTGGAACTCACTACGTAGACCAAGCTAGCCTCGAACTCACGGAGATCTGCCTGACTGTCTCCCAAGTGCTGGGATTAAAGGCGTGCCACAGTCCTGTGGAGATCTGAGGATAACTTTCAGGAGTCAGTTCTCTCCTATCTTCTGGACCCTGACCAAGCCAACACAGGTCATCAGGCTTGGCTGCAAATGCCTTTACCTACCAAGGCATCTCATGGTCCCCCCCACAACATGCACACTGTCTACCAACCAGCGGTGGGGAGAGGCCTGGAAAGAAAGCAGCCCTGTTCTGTTGCTGATTTCAGACTTCGAGCATCCTGAACTAAGAAGGAAACCAGTTTCTGTTGTTCACGGAGCCCGGGTTTCAGCTCTTCATTCTGAAGCCCTAGCAGGCTAAAGAGTTTTCTGTACCACTTTCCCACAAGTTGAGGCTGGAGGATTGGAGAATCTCAACTTCAAGGTAACCCATTGAGACTCTGCCTCAAGAGTCCTATGAGAAGGGAAAGAAGGTCTACAGAGATGGCCCGGTGGCTAAGAACACTTGCTGTGCTTTCAGAAGACCTGTATTCTGTCCCTAACCCCCACAGGATGGCTTTCATCTCTTAACTCCATCTCCAGGGGATCTTTCCTCTGGCCTCCAAGGACACATGCACAATATACACACACACATACTACATAGTGAATTATAAGTTAGCCATGGCTACACAGTAAGACCCTATCTCAAAAAAAATTAATAGTTTATTTATCTTTATTTTATTTTATTTGGGTTTTCAAGACAATGTTTCTCTGTGTAGCCCTGGCTGTCCTGGACTCACTCTGTAGACCAAGCTCTGTAGACTCACTCTGTAGACCAACTCACAGAGATCCATCTGCCTCTGCCTCTTGAGTGCTGGGATTACAGATGTGCACCAACATACAAAACTTGAATCTGAAATCCAGGCCCTTCCAAGGCTATGGCAAGGCAGCTTCCTTTTTAGATGACTTGGGCTAGGTCATAGTTGATTGTCCAGCCTTTGAGGAGTCACTGTTTCATGCTTCCCGTGAGCTCCTGTTTCACCCCCGTCCTGACTCAGCCAGTTGGAGGTTGCGCAAACTGAACCTCTGAAGACTCAGTTTCCTTGCCTGTAATTTGAGGCTAATAATAGCTCCCTCCTAGATACAACTCAACGATTGCCAAGCACATCAACGTCACTCGGGACTCGGTGACTTAGCCTGGTGACTTAGCCTGGTCGTTAACAGGCCTGTTCGCAGTGGCAAACCCTCATTGAAGGTCTGGCTGTAACAATTACACCTGTCAAGCACACAAACAGTATGGGGATGAATATTTTTTATTTCACTTAGTTTTTACATGTATTCTATTTTTGTTTGTGTGTTCTGAGACAGGGTCTCACTCTAACTCTGAAACTCACTATGTAGTCCAGGCTGGTCTTGAACTCATAGAGACCTGCCTGCCTCTGTCTCCGAGTGCTGGCGTTACCAACACCCTGCCACGGTAGCGGCTATAGAATCCTCTTGGGAACAGCCGCCTTCTCCTTCCCTTTCCTGGGCTGGTCTTGTGCTCAGCCACAAGATAACGGATGGTTCTACCCCTTCATGGTCCCATCACGCCAGACTTCTGGCCCTGGAGGGTCAAATCCCTAATTAAAAGGCACTGTCCTGTGTCCACTTCACCCCACTTGGTGGCTTCCTTCGGATGCAGGATGATGGGAGCTAGTGTAGCTCTCTGGCCATGCTTGGGTAACAATTGGCTTTCCGAAGCAGCTTGCACCCAAGGGTAAGTGATACATTTGGGCCCATCCATGAGGGAAGATATTTTAAGCAGGGGGATTTCCTCAAACCCATCAAATTACACCACGTAGACAGCTGCCTGTCCCACATGATCAGGCAACCTTCCAGACATGCAGTTAGCAGTACTTCAGGAGGATGGAGGGAGCAGATCTGTCCCTTCCCTCAGCGAGGCTGAAAAGCAGGGACTACACCATTAGAGTTACTTCAGGTGAAAGGCATCCACTCCAGAGCCACATGGTCCAGGGCTTTAGAGAAGATGTCCTCTGCCTCAAGTTGCAAGAACAAGATAGATGTTCAGTTGAACTCAGAAGCGGGTTCGGTCATTCCCAGTTCAGCTGTTGCAAAGTGAACTCTCTGAAAACAATGTTGCAGGTTTTAGGACTTTAGCCAAACATCGTGGCATATGCCACTAATCCCAGTATTCAAGGCAGAGGCAGGCAGATCTCTGTCAGTTCAAGGCCAGCCTGGTCTACATAGTGGGTTCTCCAGAACAGCCAGGGATACATAGTGAGGCCCCGTGTCAAAAGAGGAGGGGATGGAGGGGGTGAGTGGCTGGGGACTTATCTAGGGAGAATTGTTTAGCTGGTACCAAGATTAGTCAAAACGAAAAGAGACTCAAGATTTCCTCTGAGAAGGGATGAATGTGAATTTAGCCAGTGAAAAGCTCCCAGAAAGGCTGAGGATCCAGCTCAGTTGCACAAGACCCTGATTCTTACAGGGAGGGACTTTTAATCCAAGCACTTGGGACTTAGACAGCAGGGGCAGATGGATCTCTGAGTTCGAGGCCATCCTGGTCTACATAGTTCCAAACTCAGTCCCTCAAGCTTGTACTGTAAACACTTTATCCACTGAACCCTCTGGGACTTTTTGCATTTGCTTGTGGTTTTTTTGTTTGTTTGTTTTTGGTTGTGGTTTTTCAAGACAGGGTTTCTTTGTGTAGTCAGGCTGAGCTCCAACTCAGAGATCTCCCTGCCTCTGCTTCCCTCCAGAATGCTGTAATTTAAAGCATGTGCCACTCATCCTTTGTGGCTCTTCTTTATTTATTTTTGATTTTTCGAGACAGGGTTTTTCTGTGTAGCCTTGGCTGTGCTCTCCTGGACTCACTTTGTAGGCCAGGCTGGCTTCGAACTCAGAGATCCACCTGCCTCTGCCTTCCAGAGTGCTGGGATTACAGGCGTGCACCACCTCGCCCAGCACGTGGCTTTTATTTTTGAGATAGGGTCTTTTTATTTATTTTAGAAAAAAAAAAGAAAAAGAGCAAAATGGGTCTTCTTGGCCACCTGAAGCCTGGGCACTTCAAAGGGGAGACAGAGGCATCTCGAGTGCATTGAAAACCTGAAAAGAGGAGAGCAGTGACAGGGAATACACTCCTGTTTCGGGGACAGCGAACGGCACGTGCACAGGCAGAAAGGCATGGATTCCCCGTGCAGCCAGAGCAGAAGGATGGACTTGAAGTTGCTCCCAGAATTCTTTGGGGCCAGGGGTGTAGATCAATGGTTAGAAAACTGCTAGCGTGTGTGAAGTCCCGGTTCCAACCCCAGCGTCACAGAAACTGGGTGTAGTGGCACATCACATGCTGCATACTTCAGCTGCATGGCAATCCTGGGGCCAGCCTGGGCTACATTAAACCCAGAGAGTCTTAGTTAGGGCTACGGTTGCCATGATGAAACACCGTGACCAAAACAACGTAGGGAGACAAGAGTTTATTTGGCTTTACACTTCCAATTTACGGTTCATCATTAAAGGAAACCTGGACAGGAACTCAAGGAGGGCAGGAACCTGGAGGCAGGCGTTAATGCCGAGGCCATGGAGGGGTGCTGCTCACTGGCGTGCTCCTCCTGGCCTGCTCAGCCACAATCAGAATTTAAGAAAATGCCTCACAGCTGGATGTTATGGAGGTGTTCTCTCAAGTGAGGTTTCCGACTCTCAAATGACACTTGTCTGTGTCAAGCTGAGGTAAAAGTAGCCCATACAATTGACCCCTTGTCAATTTGAGAAACAGACATATCACTGCTAATCCATACTTTCCTTGTTCATCCCCAAGATCACACATTAACATCAACATTACCACATAAACATTCCAAATTTTTAAAGTCCCACAGTCTTTGAAAAATTTGTCTCTTTAAAATATCCAGTCCTGAGCCGGGTGCGGTGGCACATGCCTGTAGTCCTAGCACTCGAGGGGCTAGCGGTAGGCGGATCTCAGTAAGGTTGAGGCCAGCCGGGTCTACAAGGTGAGTCCCAGACAGCCAAGGCTACACAGAGAAACCTTGTCTCAAAAAACAAAAACAACCAAAAAAACCCACAAAAAACAAAAAAACAATAAAAAACCCCAAAAAACAAAAATCCAGTCTTTGTTGTCTTCCAAGGGTTCCTCTGTGTAGCCCTGGCTGTCAGGGACTCACTTTGTAGACCAGGTTGGCCTCAAACTCACAAATGTCGCCTGCTTCTGCCTCCCAAATGCTGAGATTAAAGGCATGTAACTACCACATCTGGCCTGCAGTTATTTTTGTTTGTTTTACTTTTTGAGACAGGGTTTCTCCGTGTAGTCTTGGCTGTCCTGGACGCGCCTTGTAGACCAGGCTGTCCTGGAACTCACAGCGACCCGCCTGCCTCTGCCTCGCTGAGTGCTGGGCTTATAGGTGTGCCCTACCAGGCCTGGCTCCATCCTCCAAAAATCTCTAAAAAACTCCAGCATCTCTTATAAAGTTTAAAGTCTCACAGTGGACTCCTGTGATATAAAAAATAAATTAAGTACTTTTTTTTTTTTTTTTTTTTACTTCAAGAGGAAAAAAAGAATCAGGGCGCAGTCATAGTCTGAACAAAGCAAAACCAAACTCCTACAATGTAAATAAATCAGTGTTCAATGTCTGGAACCCAGTCATGACTTTCTGGGCTCCGTCAGAGGCCTGGGTTGTTTCCCCAGCTCTGCCCTCTGAAGTATACACAGACTGTGTCCTGGGTTCAGGCTGGTTCCACTCTACGCCTGCCTCAGCTGTTGTCCCATCTCTAAAATGTGGGGGTCTTCTGTCACAACTGGCTGCACTTTCAGCAGCAGCCTTCCATGGGGTCCCTTCAGGGATACCTACCCTGACACACAGAGCCCAGCCTTGGCTACTCTGAGAAAACCTTCCCAGAAGACAGATTTTACCTTAATGATGTTGGCCTCTATCTATCTATCTATCTATCTATCTATCTATCTATCTATCTATCTATCTATCTATCTAATCTTTTCTCCTTGAGACAGGGTCTCTCTGTGTAGCCTTGGCTGCCCTGGACTGTCTTTATAGGCCTGGCTGGGTCTCTAACTCACAGAGATCTGCCTGCCTCTGCCTCCCTGAGTACTGGGATTAAAGGTGTGTGCCAGCCACCACGCCTCCTGGCTAAAACCAAAGATTCTGAATTGAAACTATGCAATGGCCCCACTAGAGTCATTAAGTGACTCTCAAACTTCCCTCTGGACTCCCCAAGCCCAGCTTCCATCCCCTTGCATTTCTCTCAACAATCTTATCTCCCAGGCTCTCACAGCTCACTGAGCTTTGAACACTCAATGGCTTTCCTAAGCCCATGATCCAAAGTCCTTCCACAGTCCTCCCCAACGCAACATGGTCAGATCTGTCACCACAATACCTGACTCCTGGCACCAATTTCTGTCATAGTGAAGGTTACCACTGCTATGATAAAAGAGATATAACAAAGCCCAAACCCAGCAAAACAAAGAAACGAAACAAATAAGCAGAAGTACGTAAGAGTGATGGACCAGGCATGTTGAATTATTAAGGGCAGACTCCCTTAGTCCCAGTACTTGAGAGTCAGAGGCAAGTGGATCTCTGTGAGTTCCAGGACAGCCTGGTCTACATTATGAGTTCCAGGCTAGCCAAGGCTACATAGTGAGATCCTGCCACAAAACAAAAACCAGGAAACCACAAGAAAAAAGAAAGAAAAAGAAAAGAAACAAACCCAAAACAACAAGAACAACACACACACACAAAACTGTAACCATGATGGAATTCATTCATCAAGATCAGTATGAGGCAGGCACGGTGGCGCACGCCTGTAATCCCAGCGCTCAGGGAGGCAAGGCAGGCAGAGCTCTGTGGGTTCGAGGCCAGCCTGGTCTACAAAGTGAGTCCAAGACAGCCAAGGCTACACAGAGAAACTCTGTCTCAAACCACCCCGAAAGAAGATCATTATGAAAGCTAATTTCTCTATCAACACCCCAATCAGAGCTCTTAACCTCTGGCACCCAATCTCTAAGGGGAAGTGCTTAGGTCCTTCAGAGACCAACCCAGACAGCTGAAGTCCCCACTCCCTACTCCAGGCCGGCTGGTGGGTTCCCACATGGGCCCCTCAAACACTAGCTGCAGCACACGGGAACCGGTACCAAGTACTGACCCAGCACTGGGGTCACGCAGGGAGCCATGGCAGAAGTAGGCATGCTGCCTTACTTTTCTCTGGGCTGTCCTTTTTCAAGGGAGGGTGGCTGGAGAGCTCTGGAGTTGCCCGGGCTCTTTGTTATCTATTGGTTTGGTGTGTTTTGACATTCTCCTAATACGGGTGGAACGCAAAGCATACTAGACAAAACACGAACCAGACCTGTTCCACGGAACTCTGAAGTCAGTTTTCTTTGGCTTTGCTTTGGCCATCTTAAAAAAAAAAAAAAAAAAAAAGATTGCTTCATGGGCTCCTGGTCTCTGAACTTTTCCCTTTTCTAGTAAAAGTCCAAATTCCAGCTGGAGTCCTGACCCACAGACAGCAGCACCCTTCTTCAGAAGCTGCTGTCTGTCCCCCACGCTTTGCTGAGTTCCAGAGATAAGATAAATAATTTACCAAATGTAGGTTTCTGGCTATTCACCCGGCCAGCATTTAGAGCACAGCGCTCCGGCCCCAGGGGAGTTTGATTTGTTCAGATGCAAGCCATCTGCTTTTTTTTTTTTTGTTCCTGGGGAGTCCCCCCCTTGGGCTGTAGGGGGTGGGGTTGGGGTTGCCTGGAAAATCCTGGGAGCTCCCAGCAGCCCACACATACTTTGGGGATGAGCTGCCTCGATCTTACGGGTTTTACTGGAAATTCTGGAGAAGGCTGTTTTATTCCTTAAAAAACACACAGCTGCTGGGCGCCCACTTCCCCCATCATACCTCTACCCTTTAAGTTGAGTAAAGACGAAACTCCTGATATGAGACACCACATCTGTAATCCCAGCACTTGGGAGTTTGAGGCAGGAGGATTGCTTCTACTTCCAGGCTTGCCTGGGCAAAAACCATGAACAATAGCAATAGACACACACACACATACATGCACACACACAGATGCACATGCTGTTTTCAAAACTTCTACAGAGAAGCTATCAGAAGGGTAATTTCAGTGTTGTGCAATCCTTTTATCCTAAATTCCTGGCGCACAACATCAGAGTCATTTCAGGGAATTTTAGGGAAGGCATTACAGGGTTTCTCCAAAATCAAGCGACACTGGGGGGTGAAGGAGACCTGCGCATTCCTTGCAGGACACACACAGTTCTCACCCAGTGCCTGGAGAGCAGGAAAGTGGAAG